>CM055118.1:536035899-537235899 GCA_029206835.1 Rana muscosa | reverse complement strand
TCTTCAGTTTAGGCCGATATGTATTCTTCTACATATTTTTGGTATATAAAAAAATCGCAATAAGCGTATATTGATTGGTTTGCGCAAAAGTTTATAGCATCTACAAAATAGGGGATAGATTTATGGCATTTTTTTTTTTTTTTACTAGCAATGGTGGCGATCTGCAATTTTTATTGTGACCGTGACATTGCGATGGACATATCGGACACTTTTGACACGTTTTTGGGACCATTCACATTTATACAGCGATTAGTGCTATAAAACTGCACTGATTACTGTGTAAATGTGACTGGCAGGGAAGGGGTTAACACTAGGGGGCGATCAAGGGGTTAAATATGTTCCCTAGGGAGTGATTCTAACTGTAGGGGGAGGGGACTAACAAGGGGGGAGACCGATGTGTGTTCCTCTGTACTGTGAACACACAATGTGTCCTCCTCTCCTCTGACAGGATGTGGATCTGTGTGTTTTACACACACAGATCCACGGTCCTGCTGTGATCATGGGCAATCGCGGGTGCCGGCGGGACATCGCGGGCCGCCGCGCACCGGGTATTGAGTGATGCGGCGGCGCGCGCGCCCCCTAGCCACCCGGGAAGCCCATGATGTCATAGGATGTCCAACCGGAGGGAGGGAGGGGAGGGAGGGTTCCTGCCGACGTCATTTTACAATGACTTGGTAAGGAAGGGTTTAAGGTGTGATAAAATAGTATTCCACTTCTTCCGACTTTGAAATCATACACCACATATCCACCACCACAGTGTTTGTGCAGGTTCCTCTCCCTTTAGAATAACACTCACCAGATGGTATTGCCATTCATTCTCATGACTGGCAAATAACACTTATATGTTGATATAAGAAACGCCTTGGAGTTTCCAATAACCATCCAGATCTCATATGGATAACCACATATAGAGGAAATAGAAAATATGCCTCCAATGGTGTAAAACCTTAAGGTACCTGCTTTATTTTAAAAGAATTACACTTACATTTACAATAAAACAAACAATCCCATATTAAAAATCACTGTCAGGTGTCACAGTTCAGCGGTCTCACCATTACTTATGGATCAAAGCGGCCCCCAATAACTTCAAGACTCAATGACCTGATGTCACATCCGGTTACGGGGCCTAAGGGGTTTGGCTACGTGGCAACGTCAGGACGTTGAGTCAGGAAGAGATAGCGGCCCCTTCAATTCCTTTTCCTCTACATGTGGTTATCCATATGGGTGTGCTACTGCGGAGTATTATTTGATTATTCCTTGAAATATTTCACCTTGTTTTGCATATGCATATCTGATACCTGAGCGATCGCTGTGGAACCTACAAAATCACTGTAAAGGGTGAATTCACACTAGAACAGACCGCTGCCGAAACTATTTACCTCTCCGGCGGATGTCTGTTCCGACTACGGTAGGGGGCAGTGTGGTACGTGATTTAGCGCATCACACAGCTCCCTTTCTTTCTTTTTCTTGTACAAACTTTATTTGAAGTACAAAAAAGAAAATGTCATGGATGATGTTGCTGTACAGTGCCATGCAGTTCTGTATACTGGGTGCCGATAAAATCAATTGAAAATGCAATTTAGCCATTGCTGTTCCAGAACTTACAATAAGAACTTCTTTATCTGCATTATATTTAAGTTCCTCTTCTTGGAGCTTTTGTTCATATTGACTGTACACTTTTCTTGTCATCTCTCTTAAGACGTTAGCATTGGCTTCATGAGAGGATTCTATCTGTTGAAATAATAATAATAAAAAAAAAAAAACAATGTTTTAAAATTTGTGGGAATAAAGACAAACTCCTTGTTGGAGATATTTAAAGTGACATTAAACCCAAAAACAAAAAAAATGTATATACTGCAGCTTACTAGTCCTTTAATGTGGTGGCTGCATTCGTATTTAGGTCTCTTTTCCATTATTTTCACATGGTATTTCAGCCAGTAGAGCCCTAAAGGTGTCTCCACTTCTCTGGAGAACAACGGAGACACCAATGGACAGGAGCAATGTAAATCTGGGGAGAGGGTAATGTTAAACTAGCAGATTTAGATGAACTTGGCTAACAAATTAAAGCTGAACTCCAACACTTTTTAAGCAGTTACAGCTACAGTTATTTCTTCCCCTTTTTTAACATTTTGGAATAAAGGTGTTACATAAATGAATGAAAATTGACCATTGTAAGACCACTCTGTCAGTGTTAAATGGTTTGTCTCAACCCTCTAACTGCCACTTCTGCTGGACAGCGTGGTCTGTTAAAGGAAGAAAATTACCAGACTTACTGGCCAGATCACCAGGTGAAGAAAAAAAATAGCATTCGTTTTTGTTTTTTTTCACCTGTTGATCTTGCCAGCTACTACATCTTCAGGCAGCAGGGTTGCTAAGTGGTTAGCGCTTCTGCCTAGCAGCACTAGGGTTGTCGGTTCAAATCCCAACCACAACACTACCTGTCTGGAGTTTGCATGTTCTCCCTGTAAGTGCGTAGGTTTCCTCCCACACTCCAAAGAAATGCTGGTAGGTTAATTAGATTGTAAGCTCCTTGAGAGCAGGCACTGATGTGAATGTACAATAT
Source organism: Rana muscosa (assembly GCA_029206835.1). Lineage (NCBI taxonomy): Eukaryota > Metazoa > Chordata > Amphibia > Anura > Ranidae > Rana > Rana muscosa. The sequence goes on along the minus strand of CM055118.1, from coordinate 537,233,336 downwards.
ACATATATCTACAGCACTGTTTAAACCATGGGGGTGCCCAACCGGTAGCCCACGGAGCCCTCCGATGTGGCCCGTGACCTCCTGCTCTGGAATAGCATGTCGGCAAGCTCAGATAGCGGGTTGCCGACCCGCCATTCCAGAGCATCAGTTTTCTGAATTGATCTGGCGGTAAAGGAAGCAAACAGCTGCAGAGCAGAGCCTCATAAGCTGATGCTTCCTGTATAGCACTGGCTCCTGTCACTGGCGGAGTGATACCAAATGCACTCCGCCTGGAACAGCAACAGCCGTTGATACCTGAATAGAAGACGGCTTTTAAAGGTCAGTTTATTTCTAATTTTACAGTGTATATATGGGCATATCGGTTCTGTAGTGGTTACAGGGCTGCTTTCACACTGATCCAAAAGGTGCAGCGCAGGGCACCTGTGGGTTACCAGCACTGATCCATAGACTTCTGTTATTACCTGCGGGTTTGGTACGCTTTCTGAAAGCGCACCAAAACTCCTGAATAAAGGAGTTTTATTAAGTTTTCAGAAAGTGCACCATACGTGCAGGATATAATAGAAGAAGTCTATGGCAAAGTGCAGCTAACCTTCAGGAAAGCCACAGGTGCACTGCTCTGCAGGTAAATAGCAGCACATAAGTGTAAAAGCAGCCTTAGCCCTTTTCACACGATCGGTCTGATTAGGTCCTCCAGTAAGTTTATCAGGCAGACCCAATAGGACCCTCCATTCACATGCTGCAGATGTAAACGGACTTGTGTCCGTTTACACCCACCTACCTCCAATCCAATCTGTTTAAAAAAAATAAAAATGGAAGAGGATCCGTCCCATTCCATCTGGGTGGATTGGATCGGAGGGCCCATAGAGAATCGCTCTGCTCATTGTGGCCCATGGCTGGTTACCAAGTCGCTTAAGTGGCCTTTGCTCTTCAAAAGGTTGGGCACCTCTGGTGTAAATCTATAGAAGTGGCTGTAATAAATAATAAATCTAGGAATTGTAAGCTGCAATTATTTTGGTTTAATACCACTTTGAGATTCTTTATCATTTTTGTATTTTCTAAAACTGTGTTATTATGTGTAGATCATTCCTTCAATGATACAGCATTGTTGACTTAGGGCTCAACTGAGGCAGCCCCGACTCTGAGACTCTAAAATTAAACAGTGAGCTGAAATGAGTAGGATAATTTTCAAGGAGCAACACCCGTGGCGCCTGGTGCTAAACTTTTTGTTTTGGGGGGTGGCAAACAACCCCCCCCCAGGTCCACACTCACCGATCCATGTTCCCACCGCACTCACCGCTCCATGGCATGGTCCCCGCATTCACAGATCCATGGCACGGTCCCTCCCACACTCACCCCTCCACGGCACGGTCCCTCACACTTACCCCTGCATGGCACGGTCCCCCACGGCATGGTCTCCCACACTCACCCCTCCACGACACGGCCCCCCCACACTTTCCCCTCCACGGCACAATCCCCCGCACTCACCTCTCCACAGCGCGGTCCCCTCGCACTCACCCCTCCTTGGCACGGTCCCCCCGCACTCACCCCTCCACGGAACATTAGGTTTAAGGGTTTCTTCATGTTAAGACCCCTTTCACACACTGTGCCGCCCATAGCATCGGCGGTAAAAACGCTGCATCGGCGGTAAAACGGCGCATTTCGGCCGATAGCGGGGCGCTTCTAACCCCCGCTAGTGGCCAAAAGTTAAAACCGCCCGCAATGCGCTGCTACAGCGGCGTTTTGCCAGTGGTATGGTGGCGCTGCCCATTGACTTCAATGGGCAGGAGCGTATTAGGAGCGGTGAGTTCACCGCTCCTAATGCGCTCCAAAGAAGCTTCTGGCAGGACTTTTTCTGACACCCTGCCAGCGCACCGCTCCAGTGTGAAAGCCTTCGGGCTTTTACACTGGAGTGAATAGAGCAGCTGTTTTAGGGCGGATTGCAGGCGCTATTTTTAATGCTATAGCGCCTGCAAAACGCCCTCAGTGTGAAAGGGGTCTAAAATGGTTGAAAAAGGGCTGGTCTACATAGTACGACTGCGGTTTACTGTATGCATTTACCTTGATTTTTAATTGCTGATTTTCTGCTTGTGCAGCGTCCAGCAGCTTCTGTTTTTCCTTTAATTTATCTAATGACACATCATAGGAATGTTTTAGGCTCTTCACCTCATCTCTAATGCTGCAGTTTTCCAAGGTCATATCCACCACTTTTTTCTGAAACAGACACAAAAACATGCTGAATATTACAGTAAGGATTTGAATTTATGGAACCAGAAGTGTTTCTTTTGGAATTATTCCTACATTTCTTTGTCTGTCTATTGAAGTTCAAATCTATGTTATACTCCATTTTAACTTAATTTTTAAACTGCGAAGGTGGGAGTGGAGTGCATGGAAATATAAAATACATCTTATAAGTCAGCACTCAAAGGACTTAATTTAGATATCCTCCATCCACCCCCTCACCTGTTTACATACCTTTGTTGCAGAGCCATGTCCTTCCCCAAGGTTTCCAACCAGTAGGGTGAAAATTTCCTCTGCTGCCTCTGGCTACATCTACACACTGCATCCCCTATGACTTTAATGGATTCATAAGCTATACCTAACCTAGAAACCCTTTGTATACAGCCCTATTTAAGTCAAAGGGAACACTAGTGCTGCAGAGATTTTTGTCCAACAGACTGGAAACCCTGGAGGAGTCTGCACCAGAAATAAGCAAACAGTTTAGGGGAAATTTAGCTTAGGTGGGAGCGTAGCTTTGGCGATAGTAAAAATTATATTACTCTACTGCAATCACCCACTGTAATCCTCTTTTCAGCATTAAGACTGGTGGATAGAGCACCCACACAACAAAATACTTATTCCCCTCTCGTCATGGAAAATGGGAAGAGTGCCAGAGATTTTCTAATACACTTTAACAATGGTCCAAAGCACTTTGGCTACCCAAACATACTTTTATGTGAAACAAACTAGAATTAAACTGAAACATCTAAAAGATTATTTTAATAATTCCTAGAAATCTATGAAAATGGATTCTAAATATTTGAACATGTAGTTTGTCTCAGATTTTATTTCATCAAAAGATATCTGGAACTGTGGCAAATAAGTTGGCCTTACAAGAATCGCCACCTATAAGGATTTTTTCACTCCACCATGATGTGCAATGACTTTCTTTTTTACTTAAATTATTTTTATTGAAATTTCTATAACAATAGAATACAAAAATAGAAAAGAGGAGAGGGCAAAAAGACAAAAGGAAACTCATTTGGCATCTAATGTATTCCTTGTGCAGAGTTTCGACAATATGCATATTTACATACACCAAACAACATCTTCTCAATTTGTGTACAAAATTAGAGTTATTACGTCCATTCATAGCCCCAAACAAGGGGAGATGGTTCATAGAGTTAACCATGACAAAAGCACTAAACCAATGGGAGAATCCAAAAATGGAAAAAAAAAGGAGCGCCGGTGTCTTGTCGAGCTGGTTCCCCTATCGATATGGTTCCCTCTTGACTGCGCAGGCACTGCCGAACAGCTGTTAAAGCTCGGAGATTTCCGTCAGCTCAGCTTGCACCTATGCAGTCAAGAGGGAACCATATTGCTAGGGGAAACATATCTTGTCCAGCTGTGGACGCGCTCGCCCCTGATGCTTACTTACACATGCCGCTTTATTCTTCACGCCGCTCTATACAGCAAGGGGCGGATCAGATGTGATATTGAGCAGTGCGATTTGTTTGTTTATACACGCCGCTCTATACAGCAAGGGATGCATTTAAACATATTAGTAATGGATCTGTTAAAGAGCGGATATCAGCCCCTTGATGTATAGAGCGGTGTGTATAAACATACAAAATGCACTGCTCAATATCACATCTGTTCCGCCCCTTGCTGCCTCTTGCTGTATAGAGCGGCGTGAAGAATAAAGCGGCGCGTGTAACTAAGCATCGGGTGCGAGTGCGTCTACAGCTGCTGAACAGCTCAGAGACTTCCGTTGGCTCGGACTGCGCCTGCGCAGTCAGGAGGGGAACCATATCGATAGGAGGAACCAGCTCGTCAGAACACCGGCATATATCAAATGTCCTAGCTCAAAAGACACAAATCTTGGACGCAAAATTAAATGATATAACCACTGTACCACATGCGTGTGAAAGCATAAAACTTTCCTACACAAGAGGGAGATGGTCCAACACCATCCTCATACATACTCTCTAAAACAAACACAGTGACCATATATATTGAAAAGCGGAAAGAAGGACATCTACTCATGTTGAAAAAGCAATGGTTTCCAAAGATGAATGTTTGCAAAGAGTGAAGAAAGTCTAAAAGAGCTAAACGATCCACAGTTCAGCAATGGCTTTGACTTAAACTGTAGTCATAACATATGACACCAATGTTTAAGGCCCCGTTCACACCTGAGTGACTTCCTGCTTGAAGCTTGTAGCTCTAAAATGTTCAACAAGCCAAATCCCATTCAGTCCAATGGCCCCTGTTCACATATGAGCACTCTGTCGCCTCTAGCTAAATGCCTGTCACTTCTTTTTGGCAGATTACAAGCGTTTTTGGTCCCATAGACTTCAATAGAAATGCCTGACTTGAGCGTTTTACAAGCCTTTTCTGTTCAAAAAGCAGCTCTTCACCCCTAATTTCCTGTACTTCTCCTCCCCCCTAGTGCTTTCTATTGGCTAAACAAAAGCCTGAAGCTGTAAAACCCTTGTAATACACTTCTAAAATGCTTTAAAAATGATTGCAAAAAGCTGCAAGAATGCTTTAAAAAATGCCCCCAAAACGCCAGTAAATAACTACACTCAGGTGTGAATGGAGCCTAACTGTCGTTTTTGCAAATTTAACTGAAGCTTAGTGTGAATTCTTTCATTTAAAGTGATCTGCTTTTGTGACTCTCACATACCTGCATATCCAAGGAGGAAGCATTTAAAGAGCTATTAATGGAATCAAAACGGTCTATGGCAGATGCTTGAGTCTGGGAATGGTGCTCCAATAACTCTTGTTTTGCTGTTGAAACCTGAAATGAAAGAAAATAATCTAGAAGAAAAACTATACACATGCAATGATTTGTACTGCTTTACAAAAACGACAACAAAGAAAACTTGAGCAACAGGGTAAACTAAAGATTTGACAGCCCCTAAACATGCACATTCAACATGTTGGTGGCTCCTATATAGTGGAATCGTGGTTTACGAGTAACGGGGTTAACAAGCATTTTAAAAGACAAGCAACTTTTAAGAAAAAATTTGACTCTGTTTGCGAGTGTTGTCTTGCAAAACGAGCAGAATTCAAGCTAATGGGGTGTTAAGTACCGCATTTGGCCTGAGGTGCGGGGGCGCTGGAGCCGAGCAGAGCCGTTCGGAAATACTCCGTTCCCGGGTGTTTCCAAGCCTTTCCGAGGGATTCTGAGGTCAGCCGAGCTGTCCCCGTACATTTCCAAGGCTCTCCGCCCCCCCCCACCTCTGGCCACATGCGGTATTGCATGCCATTGAAGTCAATGCGGAACTAATTATTTTCGTTTCCATTGACTTCTATGGGGGAAACTCGCTTTGATATGCGAGTGCTTTGGATTACGAGAATTCTCCTGGAACGGATTATGCTCGTAATCCAAGGTTACACTGTATGTGTCTTCTAACAAGTTCCCAACAGGTAAAATTCAGTATTTGCGAGATAAGGTGGTTTTTGCTTAAAAAATTGCTCACGGATCCCCAAAAAAGGGAATATTTTTATATCCTTACCATAATAAATAAATTTCATGAACTCTAATAGCACTTAGCCAAAATCCCACTGATTTTAAACTGCCGTTCTTAACCACTTAAGCCCCGGACCATTTCGGACCATTAGGACCAAGCCTGTTTTTGGGATTCGGCACTGCGCTGCTTTAACTGTAAATTGTGCGGACATGCAATGTTGTACCCAAATGAAATTTGCGTCCTTTTCTTCCCACAAATAGAGCTTTCTTTTAATGGTATTTGATTGCCTCTGCGATTTTTATTTTTTGCGATATAAATGGAAAAAGAACGAAAATTTTGAAAAAAAAAGATATTTTCTACTTTTTGTTATAAGAAAAATCGAATAAACTCAATTTTAGTCATACATTTAGGCCAAAATGTATTCAGCCACATGTCTTTAGTAAAAAAAATGTCAATAAGCGTATATTTATTGGTTTGCGCAAAAGTTATAGCGTTTACAAACTAGGGTACATTTTCTGAAATTTACACAGCTTTAAATTTATGACTGCCTATCTCAATTCTTGAGGTGCTAAAATGGCAGGGCAGTACAAAACCCCCCCAAATGACCCCATTTTGGAAAGTAGACGCCCCAAGGAAATTGCTGAGAGGCATGTTGAGCCCATTGAATATTTTTTTTTTTGTCCCAAGTGATTGAATAATGAGAAAAAAAAAAAAAAATTACAAAAAGTTGTCACTAAATGATATATTGCTCACACATGCCATGGTTATATGTGGAATTGCACCCCAAAATACATTCTGCTGCTTCTCCTGAGTACGGGGATACCACATGTGTGGGACTTTTTAGGAGCCTAGCCACGTACGGGACCCCGGAAACCAAGCACCGCCTTCAGGATTTCTAAGGGCGCAAATTTTTGATTTCACTCCTCACTACCTATCACAGTTTCGAAGGCCATAAAATGCCAAAATAGCACAAAACCCCCCCAAATGACCCCATTTTGGAAAGTAGACACCCCAAGCTATTTACTGAGAGGCATGTTCAGTCCATGGAATATTTTATATTTTGCCACAAGTTGCGGGAATATGACAAACTTTTTTTTTTTTGCACAAAGTTGTCACTAAATGATATATTGCTCACACATGCCATGGGCATATGTGAAATTACACCCCAAAATACATTCTGCTGCTTCTCCTGAGTACGGGGATACCACATGTGTGGGATTTTTTGGGAGCCTAGCCGCGTACGGGACCCCAAAAACCAAGCACCGCCTTCAAGGTTTCTAAGGGCATAAATTTTTGATTTCACTCCTCACTACCTATCACAGTTTTGAAGGCCATAAAATGCCAAGATGGCACAAAACCCCCCCAAATGACCCCATTTTGGAAAGTAGACACCCCAAGCTATTTGCTGAGAGGCATGTTGACCCCATTGAATATTTTTTTTTTTTGTCCCAAATGATTGAATAATGACAAAAAGAAAAAAAAAATGTACAAAATTGCTCTAGGGGCAATCAGGGGGTTAAAATAATATATGGGGGTACCTGACACTAATAAAAACTTGCGGCGAACCTAAAAAAAAATAACTGCCTATCTAAAACACCAGCGACACGAATACAGCGATCGGAAAAACAATTGCTTAGTGACGCTGAAGTTAGGGGGTGAAAGGGTTACCTGGGGGGTGATCAAGGGGTTAAACTTTTATTAGGGGGGGTTAGGGGGCTACCCTGGACCTAAAGGGGCCTAATCCTAACTGCCCTGCAACTTTTTACAATCACAGATGACACTAAATGCAGTGATCAGTAAAATAAATGATCACTGCAATCAGTGACACTGTGATTGGGGGCTTTGGGGTGACCTGGGGGGTGATCTGGGGGTGACTGGGGGGTGATTTGTGTGCCTATGTGTACCTACGTGTCAGTGGACTGTTGGTGCACTAACCTGCTTCTTCTCTGCTCGGCGCCGGGAACGGAAAGACCGCGGCGCGGGAGATGACATCACTTCCTCCAGCCTTGTTTACATCACATGGCGGAGGACGCATTTTCATTGGCCGGGAGCGATCGCGAGGGGGGGGGGCGGAATCGAGCGGCCGCCCCCTCATGCCTGATCGCTCCCGAACACTTAACGGCCGCTCACTGCAGTGAAGGGGGGTCCGGATGGACCCCCCAACTGCACAAAGGCGATCACGTAGATCTACGTGATTCTGCCTGTCCGTGCCATTCTGCCGACGTAAATCGGCGGTGGGCGGTCGTTAAGTGGTTAAAGTGGTTGTAAACCCACTTTTTCAACTTGCACCTACAGGTAAGCCTAGATTAAGGCTTACCTGTAGGTGCAAGAAATATCTCCTAAACCTACACGGTTTAGGAGATATTTACTAAAAATGACAGGCGCCGTAGACAACGGCGCATTCTTGGGGTTAATCCCATTCACAAAATCGGCTACTTCCCAGCAATCGCTGGGCGTAGCCAAATGTGCCAGCTCTCGCACGCATGCGCAGAGTGACGTCTCCGCCGCTCCGGCCAATCACAGCGCCGGAGCGGCGCTGTGATTGGCTGGTGCGGCGATACCCGGAAGTAACCTTCCGGCTATCGCCGCAGCGATGGATGCGGCTGAAGAGGGAGACCAGGACGGCTTCGGGGGCCCCGATCTAAGGTAAGTGATGCATAATGAGCTATTATGCTAGTCATATTAGCTCATTATGCCTTTCTCTAATGCCGCGTACACACGGCCGTTTTTCTCGTCGAGAAAAACAATTTTTTTTCCTTTCGACAAGAAAAATGATCGTCTGTGGGCTTTTTGCCGTTTTTTTCGACGAGAAAAACGGCATTAAAAACGACGAGAAAAATTAGAACATGTTCTAATTTTTCTCGTCGTTTTTTTTCGACATGTTTCCCACGGCAGTGTTTCCCATAGGGAAACACTGCCGCGGAGCCCACAGACGGTCGTTTTTCTCGACAAGAGAAAAAAACGACGTGAAAAACGACCGTGTGTGGGGAACAAGCCGTTCCCTCGTTTTTAATGACATTATTCACGGCGGTTTTTTAACCGCCGTGAATAATGATCATGTGTACGCGGCATTACAGGTGGTTATGAAAAAAAATTCAAAATTGTCGGGTTTACAACCACTTTAAAGTTGGTTTCTTATTATATTTTATTTACACATTTTTGCTTTTCTGCTCTTCAAAACATCATACATAATACAGTGTAAATGTTCTAGTTGACCCCCTTTCTTTCCCAATACACATGAAAAAAACAAATACTTACTTTCATTTCTTGTGTGAGACGTTTCATTTTCTCTTTCATTTCATCATATTCTCCAAACATTTTCTCTCTGATTTTTTCCAGGGTTACTCTCACCTGTAAAAAAATTGGAATATATTGATGATGGTAATGCTTAGTTGTGTACTGGACTATGTTTTTTTGAGATTCCTGCTCTTCCCCGATCATATGATTTTTTTTTCTTTGTTGTCAACCAGTAACTGATGAACACCATCACACATTTAAAGTGTAAGTATAGCCCAAACCTTTCTTCGGTCAAGTTTCTTTTTTCCTATTTATGTCCTGACAGGAAAAGTTCCTCTCACTTTCAACTAGATTTCCCATAATTTATTGTACTAGAGACGTCTAGTGGTCATCATGACAGATCGAGATGGTATATCTCCACAGTGGGGACACAAACAGCAATAAAAACCTGACACAGGTTTTAACACTTCCACATTTTATCCAAAATGTTAAAAATACTTTTGGCTTTACATTCACTTTAAGGGACTTTTTCTAAAGGATTAAATTAATAATTTCCTACTTTTCTAATGTTAAGAACGTTCAGCCTTCTTATAAAGCTGCTTGGTATAACTTCACTGCTAAATTTCACCATACTTCAATAAAAATAAAAATGTATTTTGTGTAGACTTAAAATCAGAGGGATGCCCTAGCCTCCAATTTAAACTTACAACTTCTGCCATGGCCGCTAAGTAAACCTGATCAAAAGTATGTGTAGCACTACCCCCAGTTAAGAGAGCTGCTGGTTTTGTTTGGGTCTGCGAATTACCTCCATGGCTTCCGTTGTCAGAGTGTGAGAAGAGTGTTCAGAAAGGCCAATGTCCACACAATGTAAAACCCAAACAGTTATGCCGTGTACACACGACCGTTTTTCTAGTCGAGAAAAATTTTTTTTTTCCTTTTGACAAGAAAAATGATCGTCTGTGGGCATTTTGTCGTTTTTCTCGACGAGAAAAACGGCATTAAAAACGACGAGAAAAATTAGAACATGTTCTAATTTTTCTCGTCGTTTTTTCCGACATTTTTTCCGCGGCAGTTTTCCCATAGGGACACACTGCCGCGGAGCCCACAGACGGTCGTTTTTCTCGACAAGAGAAAAAATGACGTGAAAAACGACCGTGTGTGGGGAACAAGCCGTTCCCTCATTTTTAATGTCATTATTCACAGCGTTTTTTTAACCGCCGTGAATAATGATCGTGTGTACGCGGCATTAGGCTTTATTTTTCTTTTACTGAGGAAACTTTAGAGGAAGAGTAGGACACGAGAGAAAAAAAAACACACAGGGGAAGGTTCAGGCACGCAACACTAAAATAGCACTCGTCGCCACTCAAGCCTGAGTGGGTATTGCTCACCCGGATTGTCCCGTTTAGTGGTCCTAGCAGCCGGAATGCAGCACAAATCAATCTTTTCTTTTTTGTATTATGGATACGATCAGGAAATCCCCTAACACAGGATTAAAGTGCCGATCCTCCCAGCCAAACAATAATGAAGAGAACCATTAGGCCAGATTGGCGTATTGCAGGCTTCTGATTATGGATCCCTCTTTAGGCGAGTTTCCAGGCCTCTTCCCGAGACAGCAGTACCATCGCTAGTCTCCACTGGGACTGATCCTCCCCTGGTCTCATTTCCTAACAGTGGGCTTCCCGTAGGTGGGTAGCTTGGGATCCTTTTCTTGAAACATAGGCCTCAGCCAGCAGAGCCGGGCCTACAAGCAGCGATGCGGCCTCGGGTTGAAGGTGCCCGGGACCAGAACACACGCACACCGTGCCATACAGGCCACGAGGCGCACACACAGGACCAATGGGTCCCCAGGAACGAACCAAGCCCAATGGCATCTGCCCCTTATGTACCCTATCCCAACATGCACAGCGGGTAGACCACGCCCACTGCACGGCTGCCAAGAGAGGACACCCAAGGTGCTGTGATACCCCCCGTGGTTCAACCTATGCCGGCGGTGATAGTGCCACCTACAGGCAACAGGGAACACTACTGCCAGGCAGAATCACACCCAGAGCAGAAGCAATAATGAAGAATCAATTGATCTGAGCCCAACTACTATCTCAGACTACCCCTAAATATATACACAGCGCCCCAAAATATTGGGGAGGGTGCTACATATAGAAATCAGTTACCCCAATTGTACAATAAGTTAAGTGGAAGATGTCTTGGTACTTGATACATGAGAAACTTTCTGCGATGCTACATGACTCTATTAGTCGTGCTGACGTTATTACGCCCGTGACCCCGGTACATGGGTGTTTGATAGTTTTAAGCTTGCTGACTGTTTTATATGTATTACGCAGTTGTTACCGATTGCTCCTTTTAAGCATTAAAGGCTATTTTTTAAACGATACTACACTATTGGAGTTCCTTATCCCTTTGCACTCGTGGCTTTTGGTCAGAGTGCGCATGCCCAGATTGAAGTTTCTGGCTATACCAGGAGGATTTCTGTGACACGGGAGACCTACTAGTCCCGGCAGAGGGTTAATTCTGCTGGCGTTCACGACCTTGCTCTTTAGGGGGTCCTCCAGTTCGGGTAAGGGCTCCCACATACAGAGTGGGATTTTTCTTCAGATTGAGAACTTCCCTCCCTTCTCCTCTTTCTTGGTGAAGGTGGATGGAATCTGGAACTTACTACCTCAAACCTTTACACCGATGGAAAAAAAAACGATGGGGCCCATACACGATCGGTTTGTCCGATGAAAAAAGTCCATCGGACTGTTTTCATCGGTAAAACCGATCGTGTGTACAGGGCTTTAAAGCTGCTAACAGGTATGAAGACCAGACATTCAGAGGTGCTTTCAGTATCCTTTAGTTTGCCCAAATGCAAGGCTGTCCTGATTAGACAAAGCTCCCACAATTTGGTTTTTTGCTAATCTCAGTGCTGCACATATTCCTATTGACCTATTGCGAAGTTGGATCACATTACTAAAGAAATACAGAAGCTTTGCCCAATTAGTACAGTCCAGCAAATCAGAGTCCACCAAAAGCTGCAAATTGACAACAGTCCCTAACAATGGGCACTTGCTTTCCTTTAAAGCTTAGTGTTCATGGGCCTTTGAAAACAGTTAGACCCCTTTTACACTGAAGGCATTTTCAGGTGTTTTAGCGCTAAAAATAGTGCCTGTAAAGCGCCTGAAAAATGCCTCCCGTCTCCCCAGTGTGAAAGCCGAGTGCTTTCACACTGGGGCAGTACGCTTGCAGAACGTAAAAAAAAAATCCTGCAAGCAGCGTCTTTGGGGCGGTGCGGGAGCGGTGTATACACCACACCTAAACCGCCCCTGCCACTGAAATCAATGGGCAGCGCTGCCGAAGCGCCTGCAAAGCACTTAAGCAATGCCACTTTTCAGGCGCTTTTAACCCTTTCTTCGGCCACAAGCGGGGTTTAAAGTGCCCCGTTAACGGCCGAAAAGCGCTGCTAAAACGACGGTAAAGGACCGCTAAAATTATCGGCGCTTTACCCCTAACGCGACCAGCGCCCCAGTGTGAAAGGGCTCTTAGGATCAGTCTGAGACCAATTTCGGTACTGATGTTATTCCTTCATACAAGTCAAATGGCATTCCCAAATCCCCATTTCTCATTCTAAAATCCTCCTCTGTTGTGGTCCTTGGTGTCCTGGATCGTTCCGAACTCTGCTGATGTAGGCCACTATCCAATGGGACTCTACAATCAATTTAGACATGATTTACTAAAGGCAAACAGGCTGTTCAATTTGCAAGCCAAATAAACAGCCTGTTTTAGCCGGAGCCTTAGAATGTGGTGAAATTTCACTTTACAAAATAAATCAACTCCAAAGCCTAGGAAGTCCTCTGCCTCCATCCTCAGCTTCCTGTCACAGCATAGCAGATTAAATACTTACGTATACTAATTATACCATGGCTTTGGGACCGTAGTGGCACTAGTTACAGGACTATATTCAAAAGGGAAGGATCTCTCTTCAGGCAGACACTGAATTGCTGGTTCGGGCTGAACATCGGTAGCCTAAGCCCGTTTAGCTGAGATTAGATGACCAGTGCCTCAGCATTTAATCACCTTAAGGATAAATATTTAACCATTTATAAATATACTGGCGTGGGGAGGTTAGGATGGAGGCTGTTATTAAACTGCAAGTTAATTTACTTAGAAGTGGAACTTCCGCTGTAAGACTTCTGACCCCCTGACATGCCATATTTGGCATGTCAGTTTTTTTGGGGAGGGGAGCGGGTACCTAGTTTTGACAGGTACCCAGCTCCCACTTCCGCTCATAGCACCGCGGTGCTGAGCGGCTGTTCTCCTCTCCCTCCCTGCAATCTTCTGAGACACGTCATAGGTCCCAGAAGATTGCCCATGCTTACTACACACCCGGCTGTGAAGCCGCAAGCTGTCACAGCCGGTTGCCCACACTTGCAATTCCGGCGCCGCGGAAAAGTGAAGGAGAGAAGCGAGACTTCGGGGGGAGACACATCGCTGGACCATGGGACGGTTGAGGGTCTGTTTATTAAAAGTCAGCAGCTATACTTTTTGTAGCTGCTGACTTTTAATAAAAACACAGAAATTGGTGGAAACTCCACTTTAAGGCGAAAAGACAGTTCCCTTTGCAGCCCCACCCTGCAAGGGAATTTCCCCCAGAGCTTAGTAAATGGGGTGAAGCTCTGCTGACTTTCATCATCCAATCACATGCAAACAAAAATGCTGTTTTTTTTTATTTTCCTTGCATATGATTGGGTATCCTTTGTAAAATGAAATTTCACCACGTCCACTAAGCTCTAATGAAAATTCCCTTGCAGAGTGCAACTTCCCTTGCAAAGTGAGTAGTGTATTTAACTTTAGTAAATCAATCCCTATAGGCCTAGTCCAAAGTATACAATCCAGAGCTGCAAAACAACCAGGAACGGGATTTCAACCAAAATCCGTGACAACCCAGGATTGCACAGCTGAAACTAGTATCAACAGTAGACAGCTATGCAGTATAGACAGCTACTACCACTTTTCCCTAAAAAAAAGACTTACCCTGAAAATAAGACCTTGTTAAAGTGGCTGTAAAATCCTGCAATTCGCTCTGTTAAAGGATTATATAAGTGCAATGTGTGTGTTTCTGTAAAATTATTGTGCAGAATACCTTCTTTTCAGCACCGCTGGGCGCTCATGTGACCTCTCGCTGCTCTCCTCCTTTCCTCCCGGCTGACGTCAGTGGGGGGATCTCAGCCCCTCCCTCTGCAGTGCTCAGAGCAGGGCAGAGAGCTCTGGCCGGTCACGTGAGCACCCAGAGGCTCTGTAAAGAAGGTTTTACAATAATGTTACAGAAACACGCATTGCACATTATATAATACTGTAATAGAGCGAATTACAAGATTCCTTAATGCTAAATGCTTACTGACTCCTGAGCTGACAGGCAGGGAGGATGAGGGAGAGAGAAGAAAGGGGACACAGGAACTGGCAAATCTAATGGCAAAATATGAAGTTACAGCATTTTATATAAAATATTTAAATGGAGATTATTGTACAGAAATAAGACACCCCCTGAAAATAAGCCCTAATGTGTCTTTTGCAGCCAAAATTTATTTAAGACTTGGTCTTATTTTCGTAAAAACAGCAATAACTTGTGAAATGCAGGATGGCAAATGTATCTGAACATTGTAAGCTTTTAGTGTATAGTACTGACTAAACCTTTGAAAACTTGGCGTTAAGCACAAAATGCTGACAAAAATGTTAACGTACATCTTTAATGTAGTTCATTTCTTCTTTCAGCTGATGGGATGACCATTCATACACAACCACCTCATTCTCATGATTGTTTTCAGACCTTTGCACGACTCCATAAACTACACCATGAGAAGGCGTTCCTGAAGATGGAGTATTTCTAGGCACAGTATAAAGGTGCTGAAAAGTAGAAAAAAAAAAAAAAAAAATTGAAATAATCACAGTATACTTTATATATTCATATCCCTTTACTATTCTTTGCTTCCTGACCATTTTTCTTAGTTCTTGTATATTTTTCCTAATACTGTGGAATTTATATGCCTTTTATTCCATCTATCGAGAAATGCCAATATCTAATCATTGCACCTACTTGTTGTTTATGTCATCTGTCAACACTAGGTGATGGCCTCATGCACTCCAAAGTGGAAGACAATGCATAAATGTATGTATTCAGGTAGAGGTCACCTTTATGGTTTGCTCCTCTTACCAAAGGAGTATTTATGTGGATACCACTATATAAGGTGGAAAGGAGCTGGAGCTTTAAGGCGCTTTAATGGTGACCTGCAAGAACAGGTGGAGTGCTGAGGTTTTTTCCTTTGCTCTCCCCTTTGGGTAATGAGATGTTGACACATTGCTGAAATATACCTGAAAGGAATATAGAGAGAGGGACAGTGTGGATCCTACTACTACAGTGCTCCTGTATGCCAACTCAACTAGTGGATGCTGATCCGATGAGGGCCAGGATTTGGAAACTTCTGAAACCGTTATGTGGACTGTACTGTTTTGCTATTGAATGCAAGTAAAGAATTTGCATTGCAACCAAGAGTAAAGTGATACGTTCAGTCATTACCTGGGAAGTGAAAAGAGAGTTATGCGTTTACTGGTGCAAACCAGGTTGGCGCTGGAGTGGGCGATGATGGAGGAGACAAAGTCCCTTGCCTGACAGTGAGAGAGAACCTCCTCATGCAGCATGCATCAGGTGGCCTTGGCCTTGTGTCTCATGGGCCCCGGGTTGTCAGCTGGAATTGTGAAGCTTCTGTCTGGACCAAGTGTCAAACATAGGCCTCTGAGTGTGAGTACTGCAGGTGGGAATGGGTTAAAGGTGAAGTGACCTGGAGGATGAGGAGGGCAATTCTAGGACCTACATCCATGCATATACAATATGTGGTTTGGGCTCAGCCCCTTGTTACATCCTGCAACCCTGCTTGTACAGGAGAAGCCCAGCTGTGCGTGATGGCCATGTGGAAATAAGCTGGGTCCCCCTTTGGTTGCATACAGACTTGCAAATGGGTCCAGTAGCATTTAGATACAAGAACCCCAGCGGGGGTTCCTGGTGAATAGCTGTGGGAGGCAGCCCCATTAAAAGCATCACCCTGATCACTGATCAGCCCTGGAGAAAGACTGCCTGCATTCAGGGACAATCATTCACATGTGATTGCTGCATGAGAGATTACATAAAAGTGTCCGCAATTAGTTGTGGGCGCCGACAGTCTCCCATTACTTTCAGTGGGGTTGCCTCTCACAGCTAATCGTGGAAAACCCTGCTGGGGTTCTCACATCTGACTGGAGGCAGGATGGTAGGCATGCTTAACGTTCAACTCCAGGAAATCTGAAAATTCTTCCTTGCAGTGGGGCTGTGCCCACACCCCAAGTTTTAACTGTTCGTTCAGTCTTGGAAGGAGTAAAAGCACTTTTAATTACCCAATCCTCCACTGGCAGATGGCACTCCCCCATTCTTTGGCAATGGACTGTACCTTTGGTATCCTGACATCCAATGCAGGACTATGAAAGATTATCAAGACTATGGTCTTGATGACATCAGGACCTTAGACTGCCAGAGTATAGGGGAGAAGATGCTGCCGGGACTATTCTAGCAACATGGAGGAACAGAGGATTGGGAAAGCAATTTTATTTTCTCTACCCTCCTACATAAGGAAGAATTTTCAAGTTTCCTGGAGTTGGTCTTTATGAAAATTTCCATTGCATGCTGTATTTACTATGATGGGACCCTAGGGTCTCTACAGGGTAAGGGGCAGGTTCCCAAGCCTTACAGATTGTGATTACATTTTCTTTATTTTGTTTTTATCTTCTGTACAGTTCAAATCTTTTCTGACAAATAAATTTGATTTATAAAGGAAGGAGGCGTACCTGCAGCCAGAAGTATGCAATTATTGCTCCGGAAGTATAAAGCTACCTTTACTTTGGTTTGTTTAGTACTTTGTAAAGTGAAAAAAAACTCTGCATATAAAGCAGATTGCCTTCTGCACATACTAGCAGAAGCTTTTGCTAAAATAATTACAACACACAATTGGCAAAGCTTGTACAAAGGGGCTCGTCATTCAGGTGTGTCTAGGTCAACATGATATTTACAGACCAGATCGTAATCTACTACATCAATATACAGCATTCTCTTACAAGGGTTGGTGGTTCAGATGGGGTCCTTTCAGATATATAGCCATTTCTTTTTTTCCTTCTTTCTGCTGTGTTTTTAATATCAACCTTAAAAAAAAAAAAAAAAAAAAAAAAAGGAGAAAATTATTATATAATGCACTATTACATTTGATTGAAACAGTGCTGACAATGAAGACACATAACTGGTCACTATGAATTACTGTATTTTTAGGCAGTTACAGAAAATAACACATTGCATCCTCTAGTAACCAACACAACAACCACTAAATGAGTACTGCAGATGGATATTACATATGAGGAACAATGGATACAGAGGGATTGGGGCCTGGCCATGACAGATGGAGGAATAATCAAATACATATAATAGTACATTATGTTCTGTCCACCTTGTCAGCCCAGTTCCTCACAAGACATGGGTGTGAAGGTCTAGATCCTAGACTGAAGGGGGCTTGACGATCCAGCTCATCTTTTGTCTGGCATCCTGCAGAACATTGACAATAATAGACATGCACACCATTCTATTCTTTACAATGTACTGTTTCTAGAACACAAAGTGCTGTATGCAATATTGCATGACGATTAGAAATACAGCTGACAAGATAAATACAGCTCAAGCAAGCTAACATAAGAAAAAAAAAAATACAGCTGATGTCAAAATTAGATGGGTATCTGTGTCTAGTTTTAAAAGATGAATTCCAGGTATGGATACTTTTTTATAATTACATTGGGCCAATGTAATATATATATATATATATATATATATATATATATATATATAGCACACGGCACCCTTTCTCTCCACTGTCCTTGGCTCGTTCACAAGAGAAAAAGGCACGCCATGTCCACCATGCCCGTACCCTCTGGTTTGCAGAGGTTAAGCACACTTGTTTTAACTTCCGGGTCTTGCAGCAAGGTTCTCCTCAAAGCTGGTTTCTGTCCCTAGAATGTAAGGACAAAGTCTACCCCAAGTAACTCCAAGATCCACACCAGTATCAACTCCAACGTAGAGTTTATTTTTCTTATGCATGAACATCCACAAAGTTTAGAAGAGAGAAAGGTGTTAGGAAGACAGATCAATTTAGGCACTCCTGACTTCTTCGCCACTCGATCCCGAGTGGTTATAGCTCACCCGGATAGTCACCCAAGGGCACTAGCAGCTGGCATGTAGCTTGAACAGTCTATCAGATTCCCTAATGGATGCGTTCAGGAGATCCTCTGCCACAGAATCTATAATGCCCCGAACCTCCTAATGGTCCCGTTGTTTAGATCCCTTTTTCGGATGGATGACATCCCTCCGGAGAGTTACTGGGCCCCTTCCTTCACTGCGATCTCTCACCAGTCCTTCGGAACGGTCCTCCCCCAGCCTCCTCTTCCAGAAACGGGTCCCCTCGCAAGGCGGCACCCTGGGATTCCTCCTCCTGAAGTGGGCTCCAGCTAAAGGTGCTGGGCCCAGGGCTGAAGTTGCAGTCCCAGGACAAAAGGTGCCTGGGACTGAAGCACGTGTGGCCCCATAGCCTGGAGGGCCATGAACTTGAACTCGGACCGTAGGTTCTCCCTCCGGGCATGGGCCCCGGGAATTGCTCCCTCTCTAATGGCATCTGCCCCTTTTGTACTCTCTCCCGGCATGCACAGTGGGTAGACCACCCCCACTGCAGGCTGCCGAGAGAGGACACCCAATCACCACTCCATCACCTGTGGTTCAACTCCGAGTACAAGTGACAGCGCCACCCACACTTCTTAGGGGAACTGCCCGCCAGGTGAAACAGCAGCAAGGCAGAGTCCAGTAAATTGAAAGATTCGAGCCAACTACCACTCGAATCACCCTTAAATTTAGTATAGTAAACCCTAACTTTGGGACCCCCGCTACACATATATATATATATATATAAATATACACACACATACCGTTTAACATAGACTGCCATGTTAAACGGTAATTTCTCTGGTGATTTTGGGGACCCGGTACCGGACGGCCCTAGGTCCCCTGGACCCCAAACTTGGCAGACATGCAGCCCCACTCTTCCTCTACAAGGTTTTTGTCCAGGGGACCTACGGCCGGGGAGAAACGATTTTTCAAAGCCGGGCACCCCTTTCATAGACTCCCATGTTAAACGTCAGTCTAGTCACAGCGCCGGAGATCAGGTAGGGAGATTGGGCACAGTGAGGCATAGACACCATGAGGCGTGGACACAGCGAGGCGTGGACACAGCGAGGCGTGGACACAGCGAGGCACAGTGAAGCACAGTGAGGCATGGACACAGCGAGGCACAGTGAGGCATGCACATGGACACAGTGAGGCAAAGTGAGGCATGCAGATGGACACCCTAGGCTTATACTCGAGTCAATACATTTTCCCCATTTTTTGTGGTAAAATTAGGTGCCTCGGCTTATATTCGGGTCGGCTTATACTCGAGTATATATATATATATATATATATATATATATATACATACACATACATATACACACACACACACATACATACATACATACATACATACATACATACACACACATCATCCTGTGGGATCCCTGTGGAAGCTGGAAATGACTGTAGTAGGCACCTCTACTCCAGCGATCTCTACAAGTTTCCAGGTTCCATGCCAAGCGGCTGCCCTGTTGCATTGTGACCCCAGCAGGTAGCCCCCTCAGCATAAGCAGGATTTAGAGAGTGCCTCCTCTCAGCAAGGTGAAGAGGCATGCCAGTGATGTCACAGTTTCTACCTCATCCAATCGGAGAATGCTTTGTATTCAGTGAGAAAATTAATCTCTGAAAGCAGGCGACCTCCTGTGCTCATAATGCACCAAGGCAGCCGCTTAGCACGGGTCCTGAAAGCAAATGGAGATCACCACAGTAGATGTGACCACTACAGTGGTTTTCAGCTTCCATGAGGACCCCCACAGGTACAGTATATGCATAGTTACATTGGTCCAAGTAGGACCAGTAATATCCATGCCTGGAATTCATCTTTAACCACTTGCAAGATACTACATTGTGTTTAACGGCAAAACATTGGCTTCAAAGAGAAGTTGGGGAGTTAGGAAAATAAAAACGTATACTCACCTAGGTGGATGCAGCATCAATCCAATGTTACAAGTGTCTCCTGACGCTTTTAAGACTGAGAACTGAGAGAACAAACACTGCTGTCTTCACTGCCCCTGAGTGGAGGGGTGAGAGCAGCTGGCTCAGGCTCTCAGCGGCTCAGTGAGAGGCCGAGCCAGCTGCAAGTCCAGGAATCTGGGTGGATCCTGACTGTAAAGTTGGGGGTCTTTCCTGAGCCTGGACCGGCTAAGTTAAAACAGCCAACAGCAGGCTTTAGCCCACGGTCAGCTGAAAACCGGTCACAAGAGTGCAGAACGAACTGCATTCCTGTGACCTATAGGAGAAGTATAGCCAAAATAGCTTTGGCCATATTTCTACTTTAATCCAATTCTGTCACTCAGTAAAATATACGCATTTTCACTTCCACTATCTGATTACACAAACATTTAAATGGCTTCTAAAATAGAATGTGCATTGTTTTTACGCCCAATTGTGTCCAACATATTTTCCTAAATGCAGAATACGTGTTTATTAATGGGTAAAAGCCGGTGCGCAGAAGCATCGGCATTCAGGCAAGTACAGAGGAGAACAGACTTTCACTGATATGGCTGCTGTACACCCCACCTGCAGCTCCCCGGGCATGAGAAAATACTTAGCCTTTTACACTAGACATATTTTGTGCATAAAAACATCCGTGTGCATGTAGCCCTAAAAGGGAGAACATAATTACTCATATTATGGCAAGTTAAACAGTTACATATACAGTATGTACTCCAAATTTCGTATTTTTCCCCAGAGTGTGACATTTAGTTACCTAGGCTGAAACAGATAACGACAACTCTGAACTATTCTTTGGATTGTTGGTATTTGTATGATATGTGAACAATTGTAACAGATTACAATGAATGAAAAAAAAATGAATGTCAAGTTTGTATGCGTTGTGTACGTCCTTCTGGAAGCATTGCCTGTGAACACTGCACAATAACAAAATAATCTATTTATGAACCACACTACACTAAAAGATAAAAGGCTTATTCACACTGGATGTGTTGTCAACTATTCTGCTACATTTTCAAGGGAAAGCAAAATGCATGGACAAGAGAAAAGCCATTCTTTTCAACCGGACCTACAGTATCTCGCAAAGGTGAGTACACCCCTCACATTTTTGTAAATATTTTATTATATCTTTTCATGTGACAACACTGAAGAAATTACATTTTGCTACAATGTAAAGTAGTGAGAGTACAGCTTGTATAACAGTGTAGTGCTGTCCCCCTCAGAATAACTCACACAGCCATTAATGTCTAAATCAATGGCAACAAAAGTGAGTACACCCCTAAGTTAAAATGTCCAAAGTGTCAATATTTTGTGTGGCCACCATTATTTTCCAGCACTGCCTTAACCCTCTTGGGCATGGAGTTCACCAGAGCTTCACAGGTTGAAGACATGACGGAGCTGGTGGATGTTAGAGACCTTGCGTTCCTCCACCTTCCATTTGAGGATGCCCCACAGATGCACAATAGAATTTAGGTCTGGAGACATGCTTGGCCAGTCCATCACCTTTACCCTCAGCTTCTTTAGCAAGGCAGTGGTCATCTTGGAGGTGTTTTTGGGGTCATTATGTTGGAATACATTATGCTGGTCTCCGAAGAGAGGGGATCATGCTCTGCTTCAGTATGTCACAGTACATGTTGGCATTCATGGTTCCCTCAATGAACTGTAGCTCCCCAGTGTCAGCAGCACTCATGCAGCCCCAGACCATGACACTCCCACCACCATGCTTGACTGTAGGCAAGACAACTTGTCTTTGTACTCCTCACCTGGTTGCCGCCACACACGTTTGACACCATCTGAACCAAATACGTTTATCTTGGTCTCATCAGACCACAGGACAAGGTTCCAGTAATCTATGACCTTATAAAAAGATAAAAATTGCGCTAATAAGTCCATAAAAATAAATCAAAGTTAAATATAGTCCAATATGGCAGGCTGGTATATAAATTCACAAAGATTTGAATAAGGCTGGGTAAATCTTATGAATTGCGTGCTTACCAGAAAAATAAGCCAAATTAGCAGATGGCTACAAACCCAGCCAGGGCCTTTGGTTAGCACCACGGTACTAACTTCTCAGGAGGGGACGGATACCAAACGATGAAAAAGGGGACTCCACGATGTATGTAAACAACCAACCCAAAAGAGAAAGAAAATACATAGCGTAATCCTGCCACAAATTATGACCCTAAGGTCGGATCAAATATTAAGGACAACACCCAGTGAGGGAAGAGAATATATGTAAACCACCACCGCACAGTTAGTCTCCTTACCAGACAGCACTAATAATAAGCCTTAGATAAGAGATGAACAGAGACACCCCAAGCGACCTTGATGTGATCCACCACCTTACAAGTAGTCTCCTTACCAGATCAACATAACATTAGGCTTGATGTCCCTTATTGAGAATGTCTTGTATGATGAAACGCGTCTGAGGGGGTACGTGCTGACGTCACCGCGTTCACAGGACGGGAGTTTTGCAGTGCAGCCGGCCGGCTTTATTTCTACCTATTTTAAACGTCTTTTATGTAAGTGCAAGATTACCAATTTTTTTATTAAATGCCTGGAAGTTATCACACCATCTAGTCCCTTATTTCTTCCTTGGGTATCAATCCTATTTACCACTCATACGGAGGTGCGGTCTCAGTTGAGAGAGCCTATATCCATCCCTCCATTCTGAGCTTGCAGTCCCTTTGAAGATCCTGGTTTACCTGCCATACATCAAGCCTAATGTTATGTTGATCTGGTAAGGAGACTACTTGTAAGGTGGTGGATCACATCAAGGTCGCTTGGGGTGTCTCTGTTCATCTCTTATCTAAGGCTTATTATTAGTGCTGTCTGGTAAGGAGACTAACTGTGCGGTGGTGGTTTACATATATTCTCTTCCCTCACTGGGTGTTGTCCTTAATATTTGATCCGACCTTAGGGTCATAATTTGTGGCAGGATTACGCTATGTATTTTCTTTCTCTTTTGGGTTGATTGTTTACATACATCGTGGAGTCACCTTTTTCATCGTTTGGTATCCGTCCCCTCCTGAGAAGTTAGTACCGTGGTGCTAACCAAAGGCCCTGGCTGGGTTTGTAGCCATCTGCTAATTTGGCTTACTTTTCTGGTAAGCACGCAATTCATAAGATTTACCCAGCTTTATTCAAATCTTTGTGAATTTATATACCAGCCTGCCATATTGGACTATATTTAACTTTGATTTATTTTTATGGACTTATTAGCGCAATTTTCTTTTTATATTCTTACTTGTGTTTATCCCACTTTTATTGCTGCTTCACCAAGTCCCTTTTAGTTATAATTTAAGTTTGTGGTACAGTAAGCACAGTTTTTTCTTTTTTATTGACCTTAGTCTGCTTGTCTTCTGCAAACTGTTTGCGGACTTTCTTGTGCATCATCTTTAGAAGAGGCTTCCTTCTGGGACAACAGCCATGCAGACCAATTTGATGCAGTGTGCAGTGTATGGTCTGAGCACTGACAGGCTGACCCCCCACCCCTTCAACCTCTGCAACAATGCTGGCAGCACTCATACATCTATTTCCCAAAGACAACCTCTGGATATGATGCCGAGCACGTGCACGCAACTTCTTTGGTCGACCATAGTGAAGCCTGTTCTGAGTGGAACCTGTCCTGTTAAACCGCTGTATTGTCTTGACCACCGTGCTGCAGCTTAGTTTCAGGGTCTTGGCAATCTTCTTATAGCCTAGGCCATCTTTATGTAGAGCAACATTTTTTTTTTCAGAGCCTAAGAGAGTTCTTTAGCGATTAGACCAAATTTAACACATCTGTTCCCCATTTACACCTGAGACTAGGGATGAGCTTCGTGTTCGAGTCGAACATACGTTCGACTCGAACATTGGCTGTTCGATCGTTCGACGAAGATCGAACGATTTGGGCCGTTCGCGCCAAATTCGAGTGACGCGAACGGCCCACAATGCACTACGCCATCGCAGTGTCATCCAGGCGCTGTGATTGGCCAAGCATGCACTGTGACCCCGCATGCTTGGCCAATCACAGCGCCGGCAGCGAGGAGAGCAATGATTGGCCACAGGCAGGATGCCTGTGGCCAATTATTGCTGAGGGTGTTTAGTACACGCCCCACACTATAAAAGGCCGCCAGCACGGCGGCCTAGTGTAGTGTGTTCCGGAGCAGGGATAGAGTAGCATAGGCAGGGACAGTGACTGTTATTTCTTTCTTGCTTAACCTGGATTCCTTTAGTTTAGGGAAAGAGAAGGATAGGTAGGGAGAGTGTCAGTGTGTTTTGTGCTTCTGCTATAGTGTGCTTAAAAAAAACATTTATTCTAGGGACAGAAAACTCTAGGTAGGGACAGTGTCAGTTTCTTTCACTCTGCAAGTCCTTGTTTCCAGGGACCTGTAAGGACAGTGAGTTAATTGTCCTTGTGCTATATTGTGCTTAAAAAAAACATTTATTCTAGGGACAGAAAACTCTAGGTAGGGACAGTGTCAGTTTCTTTCACTCTGCAAGTCCTTGTTTCCAGGGACCTGTAAGGACAGTGAGTTAATTGTCCTTGTGCTATATTGTGATTAAAAAAAACATTTATTCTAGGGACAGAAAACTCTAGGTAGGGACAGTGTCAGTTTCTTTCACTCTGCAAGTCCTTGTTTCCAGGGACCTGTAAGGACAGTGAGTTAATTTTCCTTGTGCTATATTGTGATTAAAAAAAACATTTTTTCTAGGGACAGAAAACTGTAGGTAGGGAGAGTGTTTTTTTTCTTTCACTCTGCAAGTCCTTGTTTCCAGGGACCTGTAAGGACAGTGAGTTAATTGTCCTTGTGCTATATTGTGCTTAAAAAAAACATTTATTCTAGGGACAGAAAACTCTAGGTAGGGACAGTGTCAGTTTCTTTCACTCTGCAAGTCCTTGTTTCCAGGGACCTGTAAGGACAGTGAGTTAATTGTCCTTGTGCTATATTGTGATTAAAAAAAACATTTATTCTAGGGACAGAAAACTCTAGGTAGGGACAGTGTCAGTTTCTTTCACTCTGCAAGTCCTTGTTTCCAGGGACCTGTAAGGACAGTGAGTTAATTTTCCTTGTGCTATATTGTGATTAAAAAAAACATTTTTTCTAGGGACAGAAAACTGTAGGTAGGGAGAGTGTTTTTTTTCTTTCACTCTGCAAGTCCTTGTTTCCAGGGACCTGTAAGGACAGTGAGTTAATTGTCCTTGTGCTATATTGTGCTTAAAAAAAACATTTATTCTAGGGACAGAAAACTCTAGGTAGGGACAGTGTCAGTTTCTTTCACTCTGCAAGTCCTTGTTTCCAGGGACCTGTAAGGACAGTGAGTTAATTTTCCTTGTGCTATATTGTGATTAAAAAAAACATTTATTCTAGGGACAGAAAACTCTAGGTAGGGACAGTGTCAGTTTCTTTCACTCTGCAAGTCCTTGTTTCCAGGGACCTGTAAGGACAGTGAGTTAATTTTCCTTGTGCTATATTGTGATTAAAAAAAACATTTATTCTAGGGACAGAAAACTCTAGGTAGGGACAGTGTCAGTTTCTTTCACTCTGCAAGTCCTTGTTTCCAGGGACCTGTAAGGACAGTGAGTTAATTTTCCTTGTGCTATATTGTGATTAAAAAAAACATTTATTCTAGGGACAGAAAACTCTAGGTAGGGACAGTGTCAGTTTCTTTCACTCTGCAAGTCCTTGTTTCCAGGGACCTGTAAGGACAGTGAGTTAATTTTCCTTGTGCTATATTGTGATTAAAAAAAACATTTTTTCTAGGGACAGAAAACTGTAGGTAGGGAGAGTGTTTTTTTTCTTTCACTCTGCAAGTCCTTGTTTCCAGGGACCTGTAAGGACAGTGAGTTAATTTTCCTTGTGCTATATTGTGATTAAAAAAAACATTTTTTCTAGGGACAGAAAACTCTAGGTAGGGAGAGTGTTTTTTTTCTTTCACTCTGCAAGTCCTTGTTTCCAGGGACCTGTAAGGACAGTGAGTTAATTGTCCTTGTGCTATATTGTGCTTAAAAAAAACATTTTTTCTAGGGACAGAAAACTCTAGGTAGGGAGAGTGTTTTTTTTTTTTCACTCTGCAAGTCCTTGTTTCCAGGGACCTGTAAGGACAGTGAGTTAATTGTCCTTGTGCTATATTGTGCTTAAAAAAAACATTTATTCTAGGGACAGAAAACTCTAGGTAGGGACAGTGTCAGTTTCTTTCACTCTGCAAGTCCTTGTTTCCAGGGACCTGTAAGGACAGTGAGTTAATTTTCCTTGTGCTATATTGTGATTAAAAAAAACATTTATTCTAGGGACAGAAAACTCTAGGTAGGGACAGTGTCAGTTTCTTTCACTCTGCAAGTCCTTGTTTCCAGGGACCTGTAAGGACAGTGAGTTAATTTTCCTTGTGCTATATTGTGATTAAAAAAAACATTTTTTCTAGGGACAGAAAACTGTAGGTAGGGAGAGTGTTTTTTTTCTTTCACTCTGCAAGTCCTTGTTTCCAGGGACCTGTAAGGACAGTGAGTTAATTGTCCTTGTGCTATATTGTGCTTAAAAAAAACATTTATTCTAGGGACAGAAAACTCTAGGTAGGGACAGTGTCAGTTTCTTTCACTCTGCAAGTCCTTGTTTCCAGGGACCTGTAAGGACAGTGAGTTAATTTTCCTTGTGCTATATTGTGATTAAAAAAAACATTTTTTCTAGGGACAGAAAACTGTAGGTAGGGAGAGTGTTTTTTTTCTTTCACTCTGCAAGTCCTTGTTTCCAGGGACCTGTAAGGACAGTGAGTTAATTTTACTTGTGGTATATTGTGCTTAAAAAAAACATTTTTTCTAGGGACAGAAAACTGTAGGTAGGGAGAGTGTTTTTTTTCTTTCACTCTGCAAGTCCTTGTTTCCAGGGACCTGTAAGGACAGTGAGTTAATTTTCCTTGTGCTATATTGTGATTAAAAAAAACATTTATTCTAGGGACAGAAAACTCTAGGTAGGGACAGTGTCAGTTTCTTTCACTCTGCAAGTCCTTGTTTCCAGGGACCTGTAAGGACAGTGAGTTAATTTTCCTTGTGCTATATTGTGATTAAAAAAAACATTTATTCTAGGGACAGAAAACTCTAGGTAGGGAGAGTGTTTTTTTTCTTTCACTCTGCAAGTCCTTGTTTCCAGGGACCTGTAAGGACAGTGAGTTAATTTTCCTTGTGCTATATTGTGATTAAAAAAAACATTTATTCTAGGGACAGAAAACTCTAGGTAGGGACAGTGTCAGTTTCTTTCACTCTGCAAGTCCTTGTTTCCAGGGACCTGTAAGGACAGTGAGTTAATTTTCCTTGTGCTATATTGTGATTAAAAAAAACATTTATTCTAGGGACAGAAAACTCTAGGTAGGGACAGTGTCAGTTTCTTTCACTCTGCAAGTCCTTGTTTCCAGGGACCTGTAAGGACAGTGAGTTAATTTTCCTTGTGCTATATTGTGATTAAAAAAAACATTTTTTCTAGGGACAGAAAACTGTAGGTAGGGAGAGTGTTTTTTTTCTTTCACTCTGCAAGTCCTTGTTTCCAGGGACCTGTAAGGACAGTGAGTTAATTTTCCTTGTGCTATATTGTGATTAAAAAAAACATTTTTTCTAGGGACAGAAAACTCTAGGTAGGGAGAGTGTTTTTTTTCTTTCACTCTGCAAGTCCTTGTTTCCAGGGACCTGTAAGGACAGTGAGTTAATTGTCCTTGTGCTATATTGTGCTTAAAAAAAACATTTATTCTAGGGACAGAAAACTCTAGGTAGGGACAGTGTCAGTTTCTTTCACTCTGCAAGTCCTTGTTTCCAGGGACCTGTAAGGACAGTGAGTTAATTTTCCTTGTGCTATATTGTGATTAAAAAAAACATTTTTTCTAGGGACAGAAAACTGTAGGTAGGGAGAGTGTTTTTTTTCTTTCACTCTGCAAGTCCTTGTTTCCAGGGACCTGTAAGGACAGTGAGTTAATTTTCCTTGTGCTATATTGTGATTAAAAAAAACATTTTTTCTAGGGACAGAAAACTGTAGGTAGGGAGAGTGTTTTTTTTCTTTCACTCTGCAAGTCCTTGTTTCCAGGGACCTGTAAGGACAGTGAGTTAATTGTCCTTGTGCTATATTGTGCTTAAAAAAAACATTTTTTCTAGGGACAGAAAACTGTAGGTAGGGAGAGTGTTTTTTTTTTTTCACTCTGCAAGTCCTTGTTTCCAGGGACCTGTAAGGACAGTGAGTTAATTGTCCTTGTGCTATATTGTGCTTAAAAAAAACATTTATTCTAGGGACAGAAAACTCTAGGTAGGGACAGTGTCAGTTTCTTTCACTCTGCAAGTCCTTGTTTCCAGGGACCTGGAGAGACATTGAGTGAATTGTCCTTGTGCTATATTGTGATTAAAAAAAACATTTATTCTAGGGACAGAAAACTCTAGGTAGGGACAGTGTCAGTTTCTTTCACTGTGAAAGTCCTTGTTTCAAGGGACAGAGAAGGACACCTGAAGGTAGCCCTTATTGCTTTTTTCCCATCTCCCTGCAGGCCATCTATTAGAATGTCTGGAAGGCAAACAAGGAGAGGCAGACAGTCAGGAGGCAATAAAAGAGGGCAAGCAGGCTCTGTGTCTGGGGGCAACAGTGCTGGTCGTGGACGCGGTGCATTGTCATCAGCACATGGCCATGGGACACGCTTGTCCTTCTTTTCGGCAGCTGGACATGTTGAGCCACATCATGCTGAAGACTTGGTAGAGTGGATGACCAAGCCCTCCTCCTCCTCCTCATCCTCTCTCACCCAGGCTCAGGGTACTGGAAAAGCAGCTGCCAAAGCGTCGTCTTCCCTGGTATCAATGTCAGACAAATCATCAGTCACTCCTTCCCTAGACCCACCATGTCCTCCTCCTGAGGAGTCCCCCGAACTGTTTCAGCACAGTGTTGGGTACATGCTCCAGGAGGATGCCCAGCGTTTCGAAGGGTCTGATGATGAAACCCAGCTAGAGGAAGGCAGTAGCGTGAGAGCAGACAGAGGGGATGCTCAAGAAGGACACCAATCTGGCAGTCATGTTCCAGCAGCTGCAGCATACTGCCAGATTGGCTCCAGTGATGAGGAGGGAGGGGATGATGAGGTCAATGACTCCACGTGGGTGCCTAATAGGAGAGAGGAGGAGGAGGAGGATGAGGAGGAGGCACATCTCCAACGAGGCAGGATGCCCTTTGGTGGCCAGCGTAAGGGCAGTACACCGACGGAATCACACCGCAGAGCTCCGCCTGTGCAGGGCGCTGCCTCTGCCCGTCATTCAAAAAGTTCTTTGGTGTGGGCCTTTTTTGAGGCTAGTGCATCAGATCGCACAGCTGCTGTTTGCAACATATGTCTCAAGCGTATATCGCGTGGCCAAAACATCAGCCGCTTGGGTACCACATGCCTGACCAGACATATGTTGACCTGCCATGCAGCTCGTTGGCAAGCCTACCTCAAAGACCCACACCAAAGAACCAAGCGGACCTCTCCTTGCACCGCATCAGCTGGGATCTCCAACCCCACTATAACTTCAGTCCTCTCTGAAACATGCACTGAGAGGAATGAAGGTGTAGAATTAGGTGTGTCACAGCCAAGTACTTGCGCCCACTCTGCTAGCAGTACACCGACGTCCGATTCTAGCAGGCAAATTTCCCTGCCCCAGCTGCTGGACCGTCGAAAGAAGTTCACTCCCAGCCATCCACATGCCCAGCGGTTGAATGCTAGCTTGGCTAAATTGCTAGCGCTTCAACTGCTGCCTTTTCAGTTGGTAGACTCGGCCCCCTTCCGTGAGTTTGTGCAATGTGCGGTTCCTCAGTGGCAGGTTCCCAAACGCCACTTTTTCTCACGGAAGGCTATTCCGGCTCTCTACCGGCATGTGGAAGGCAATGTCTTGGCCTCGCTGGACAGGGCGGTCAGCGGTAAGGTGCATATTACCGCTGACTCATGGTCCAGCAGGCATGGACAGGGACGTTACCTTTCTTTCACGGCCCATTGGGTCACTCTTTTGGCAGCTGGGAAGGATTCAGAACAAGGTGCAGTAGTGTTGGAGGTTGTCCCACCGCCACGCCTCCAAAATGCTACTACTGGTTGTGACACACCTCTCTCCTCCACCCCCTCCTCTTCTTCTTCCTCCATGGCCTCTTCCTGTGGTTTGTCCTATGAACCAGCGGTGCTCCGTAGCCGTTCACGGGGCTACGCAAGTACGCAGGCAAAAAGATGCCATGCCGTGCTTGCGCTGGTGTGTTTGGGGGACAGAAGCCACACTGGGGCAGAGGTCCTGTCTGCTCTGCAGGGCCAGGCCGAGAGGTGGTTGACGCCACGCCAGCTTAAGCCAGGAATGGTGGTTTGCGACAATGGCACCAACCTCCTCTCCGCCCTCCGACAGGGACAACTGACCCATGTGCCCTGTGTGGCTCACGTCCTTAACCTGGTGGTGCAGCGCTTCTTGGGCAGGTACCCGGGCTTACAGGATGTCCTGAGGCAGGCCAGGAAAGTCTGTGTGCATTTCCGCAGATCTTATAATGCCAGTGCTCGCCTGGCTGAGCTGCAAAAGGAGTTGAACCTGCCCAAGAACCGCCTTATATGTGACATGCCCACCAGGTGGAACTCAACGTTGGCCATGCTGCAGCGGCTGCACACGCAGCAGAGGGCCATCAATGAGTACCTGTGCGACTACGGCACCAGGACAGGGTCAGGGGAGCTTGGTTTTTTTTCTCCACGCCAGTGGGGCATGATCAGGGATGCATGCACTGTCCTGGCACCATTTGAGGAGGCCACGAGGATGGTGAGCAGTGACAGTGCATGCATCAGTGACACTGTACCTCTTGTCCACCTGTTGGAGCACACGCTGCGTGGAATAATGGACAGGGCACTTGAGGCAGAACAGAGGCAGGAAGAGGAGGACTTCCTTGCCTCTCAAGGCCCCCTTTACCCAGACAGTGTTCCTTCTGTCCCACCCATCGCACAGGAAGAGGAGGAGGAGGAGGAGGAGGAGGAGGAGGAGGAGGAGGAGGATTGTGTCAGCATGGAGGTGGAGGCTGGCACTCAGCATCATCAGCAGCAGTCTTTTAGGGATGATTTACAGTCCCAAGAAACCAGTGGACTTGTACGTGGCTGGGAGGAGGTGGCTGCGGATCATGTCGTCCTTAGTGACCCAGAGGACTCCGGAGCGAATGCCTCAGCAAACCTACGCTGCATGGCCTCCCTGATCCTGCAAAGTCTGCGGAAGGATCCTCGTATTCTTCGGATCAAGGAGAGGGACCATTACTGGCTGGCCACTCTCCTTGATCCACGGTACAAGGGTAAGGTTGCGGACCTTATGTTACCGTCGCAGAGGGAGCAGAGGATGAGACAACTCCGGGAGGCCTTGCAGAAAGGTCTGTGCAACGCGTTCCCAGAGACTGGGAGGTTGCAAACTCCTGGTCCTGGACAACGAGTTGCTGAGGCTTCGGCCAGTCAAAGAAGGAGCGGTGGGGAAGGTGGCCGTCTGACCGATGCGTTCAGACAATTCTTTAGTCCGCAGCCCCAAAGTATGATCGGTTCCAGCAACCATCGCCAGCGTCTGATAAACATGGTGCAGGAATATCTAGGGGCAAGGTCAGACTTGGACACCTTCCCCACCGAAAATCCTCTGGCTTACTGGGTCTTGAGGATGGATCACTGGCCAGAGCTTGCACAGTATGCAATTGAGCTACTGGCCTGTCCTGCATCCAGCGTTCTTTCGGAACGCACATTCAGTGCTGCTGGAGGATTTGTCACGGATCACAGGGTGCGCCTGTCCACCGACTCGGTTGATCGACTGACTTTCATCAAGATGAACCAGTCTTGGAT
Source organism: Rana muscosa (assembly GCA_029206835.1). Classification (NCBI taxonomy): domain Eukaryota; kingdom Metazoa; phylum Chordata; class Amphibia; order Anura; family Ranidae; genus Rana; species Rana muscosa. The sequence goes on along the minus strand of CM055118.1, from coordinate 537,201,377 downwards.
CACCACCAGCTACCACACACCTGATGCTGATATAACAGACTAATTGATTTTAAAATGTCACATCCCTTCAAGACTGATGCTGATGCTGAGTGCCTGTGCTGTTATGTTGACTGGCTATCCTCCTCCTCCGAGTCCTCAATGATACGATTGATGATGATAGCTTGGAAGATCATTTTTGTTTATGGGTGCCGCCACCAGTGCCTAACGCCCAATTTTTCAGCCCCTGTTTAACAGGGGCGTGTAATTACAATTTTTGAAGCAATACTTTGCAACAGGGCTCATTGCTGTGCTCCAAGTACAGTATCTGTGAGGAGTTGCAGTGTTGTGCCACCAGTGCCTAAGGCCCAATTTTTCAGCCCCTGTTTAACAGGGGCGTGTCATTACAATTTTTGAAGCAATACTTTGCAACAGGGCTCATTGCTGTGCTCCAAGTACAGTATCTGTGAAGGGTTGCAGTGTTGTGCCACCAGTGCCTAAGGCCCAATTTTTCAGCCCCTGTTCAACAGGGGCATGTAATTACAATTCTTGATCTAATAATTCACAGCAGGGCCCATTGCTGCACCCACCAAGAGTAACTGTCAGGGCTTACAGTGTTGTGGCACCAGCACCACCATCAAAGGCCCAATTTTTACTACCACTGTTCAACAATTATATGTAATTAAAATTCCTGATATAATAGTTGACAGCAGGGCGTTCCAGCACCAACCAAGAGTAACTGTGAGTGCTTACAGTGTTGTGCCAACACCAACAACTAAGGGGCCTATTTCTGCAGAGTATATACGGCAGGTCCCTACTTTCAAACATCCAACTTACAAACGACTCCTACTTGCAAACGCAAGAAGACAACAGGAAGTGAGAGGAAATCTACCACTAGGAAGGAAAATTCTCTCCTGTAAGAATAAATATGGGAGAAAGGTGTCTCCTCTGTACTGATGCTTTATCAGCAATCCTTGTTTCAAGAAAAACACCACATTTCAAAAACAGTTGTCATTAGGACGGAAAGTGAGGTGAAATGTTCTGAACAGGGGCACAGACAGCAAAACAAATGTTACAGGGGTGATAACCCTTACCTATGTTTTCCAAAAAGTTTAAAAATAGATTTTTGGTCTGGAGCTACACTTCAACAATGTACCTGTTCAAAATTACAAACAGATTCTACATAAGAACAAACCTACAGTCCCTGTCTTGTATGCACCGCCTGTATACGGCTGTTCAGAGTATATAGGGCCTTTTTTATTTTATGTGCGGGGTTCCCCTTAATATCCATACAAGACCCAAAGGGGCTGGTAATGGGCTGGGGTAGGGGGGGGGTCATGGGGTAGCTATGCCATTTTTCTTAAAGATTTTCATCCATATTACCGGGACCAGACATTACATTAAAGCCGCAAGCAGTTTTAAATGGCTTTTTTTTCCTTTAGAAGTGTCATTTTGTGCAGGGACAGTTCTAAACACGGGAAACACGTGGCACTTCACAGGCATACTTTAGACACCCCCCAGGTACGATATTTAAAGGAATATTTGACTTTTTTTTTTTCACTTTATGCATCATTAAAATGACTGCTCCCGGAAAACGACCGTTTTTAAAACTTATTTTTGCATTGATACATGTCCCCTGGTGCAGAACCCGGGTTCCCAAACCCTTTTTAGGACAATAACATGCATAATAGTTTTTATAATTAGCACTTTAGAATTCGAACGTTCGCATCCATTGTATTTAATAGGGTTCTAATGTTCGTTCGAACTTTCGGTCCGTTCGCGGGTTCTGGTGCGAACCGAACCCGGGGGTGTTCGGCTCATCACTACCTGAGACCTTGTAAGCGGGGGGGCTGGGCCGAGTCCCACGCAGCATTAGTACTTAGGAGCGCGCATGCACGGGTGCCCCCAGAGAAAGCGGCTTTCCCTGGGGGTACCCGATGAATAGGAGGGGCCTGGAGCGCCGGTGGGGGACCCCAGAAGAGAATCAGGGCTGCTCTGTGCAAAACCATTGGCAGAGAAGGTAAATATAGGCATGTTTGTTATTTTTATTAAAAAAAAAACCTGAAGCTTTAGAACCACTTTAACTGTGTGCTTAGCTGTTTGCCTGGAGTTTAGCTATAATATGAGTTGTGCATAGCAATGTTGGAAGACCATTTTTGCTTTTGAATAAATGATCATTTGATTAACAAACAGTCTGTAAATGATGCTTTATCCAATGTCTACAGACACCTTAATGTGAAACACACAGGCCACTTATATAAAGATGTCTTATGGAAACCCCACTGTAAGGCCCCTTTCACACGGACGGATAGAATGGTGCTTTTAGCTGCGGATTTTCTATTTTTCTACCGCAGCTAAAAGCACACAACGCTTTCCTATGGCCCCATTCACACACAGCGTTTAGCTGCGATTTCGTTACATGCGGTTCCGTGCGAATAGAAAAAGTAGAATTGAATGCGTCCAGGTGTGATGTAGCGCAGCTATCTGCAAACATGTAATCGCAGTCTTTTGAGTCAGCTGCGGATAGCAGCGTGAGAAAAAAAAAATCACCCGGAAGCGCATCATAACCAGTAGGTGTACCTGGGAAATGACACAGGAAGTTCAGCGGGATATTGGAAAGAGGAGAAGGCAGCATGGCGGCGCGAGATATATGACATGAGGCCATAATATCCCTTGTGCATTCCCGACCAGAGTTATGGGACTCAGAATGCCCAGGATATGCCGATCGAGTGTTGAAGAGATCCAAGTGGGAGGAGGTATACAAATTTGTCACACCGAACTGGGACAATATGTCTGCCACTGAGCAGGATAACCGAGGTGAGTGCAATGTTTGTTGTGTCTATGAAGCAGGGTACACATGTATCATAGCTGTTTCCCATAATAACCACAAACAGAAGATTTACCCCCTAAATGACCGGGCCATTTTTTAGCGATCCAGCACTGCGTCACTGACAATTGTGCAATGCTGCAAACAAACCTAATTTGAAAATGGGAAATCAAATGGTTGGTGTCTTCCCTTAAGTTTTTTCTTGGGTGGGGGGGGGTGAGCAGATCTCTCTCGACTTTTCCTAACATGCGTTATGTTTGATATATATATTGCAGGAAAAGAGGTTTATACACGTTGGAGGTCCCTACGTGACCGGTACAAGAAAGAAGTTAATGAAGAGTAGTCTGCGGAGAGAAGCAAAGCACCCTCAACTCGTCGCAGGGCTAACCCCCATGCAGAGGCTTTGTCTTTTTTGAGGCGCACCACCGAGATGCGCTCGTAAGTATATATATTATATATTTTACTTTTAACAAATTTGTGGGCAGTATAGCCGCACTGTCCTAATGATTTGAGTGGGCTGGAGAGGTGTAGGAACAGTATACACACCGCTCCTTCACCACTCCAAGGATGCTGCTATCAGGATTTTTGGTTGCGTCACTGCTCCAGTGTGAAAGGTGTCTAAACCCACCCTGCTCTATATAGAGGGCTATTCTGTAGTGTACACATGACAGTATTCATGTTATTTTTAAACTTGTAATTTTGTTATTATTAGAACTGTGTCAAGTGTTCCTGAGAGAGCAAGCGCAAGACGTGAAAGTTCGTCACCAGATGACGCAGACACCAGTCAAGAAACCAATTCAGAGTCACTTTCATCCCAAGAATATCAACCATCCAGTGAAGAACCTGTGGTATGTACTTCCAAAACGTCACAATGATGGTTTTTACAAATTTTTTTTTTACAATGCTTTAATTTTTTAATGGGGGGGGGGGGCGGGGGACAGTGTCAGTGTGTGTTTTCTTTTAGTTTTTGTATTTTTTTACAATTATTTTTTATTTTATTCTTTTTTTTTATCAGCCCTCTCTTTGGTGAGATATCAGGGGTCTTAACAGACCTCTGACATCTTCCCTTTGAGACAGGGAATGGGACTAGGGACACAGATTCCCCAGTCCCTTTCTCAGCAGCCTCTGCTGCGCTTAAAATGAATGGAGAGAAGACAGCGGCTTCTCTTCATTCATGAACTGAAACATTGTAAAAACAGTTTTGGTGGTCTGGCTGCCAATACAGTGACAACAGGTTTTCGGGGCTAAAACAAGTGCCTGTGTCTGATCTATTGAAAACAGGTGTTGCAAGCTCGGACACGACTTTAATAATTGTGCAAGCATCATGTTTATTATTATGTAAGTGTGATCTCAACATCAGAAGCATAATCTATATATTTGATCTATTTGCAGGCAAATGTAGGTAGGAGAGGACAGTCTACTTCCACCAGCCGTCAAAAACGTACTCAACAAGAGACATCTTTTGAGGAATATTTTAACCGTATTATAGCAGAAATGAGAAACCAATCGCAAAACCAGGCCAAAGATGATGAATTTCTCAATATCTCAGACCCAGATGTTATGTTTTTGAGAATGTTGCTTTGTGTAGTCAGGGAGATTCCTTCTGATAAGCGCACTGAGGTCAGGGGTGATATACATGTCTATTTAACGTATATTGTGTCCGCTTGCAAAGAGCAACGCCCATATCCAAAATTTCAGCCATGGGCTATGGGTTTTAATTCACCCAGTGGCTCTTTGAGTCGACCAATGGCCAATCAGCAGTTCCATGACACAACACCTGCCATTAATCCTTATGCAGGACCCCCACCGATGTATACACCTTACCCACCTAATCCTGGTTATCAAAGGATGCACGTGCAGCCACACCCAGTTACTTCAACCTCATCTTCCCAATCAGGATCAGGATCACCCATAGATGTTGGCACTGAACCAAGCCACTCTTCCCTGCGTCCCCCTTATCCGGTGTATGAAAACTTGTAGTTTTGACCTTTTAATTTGTTATATTACTGTTTAATTTTTTTATGTTTTGTTACTTGAATTTTATTGATACCTACCTCAATATCCGCTGAACTGTACGGATGTAAGAAACTGTACTGTACTGTTCCAAGCTTCCATATCTTGCTACTCCGCCACGCTGGCTCTCACAGTACCAAAGCATTGTTTAGGTTGAGAGCCAGCATGGCCGACTAGAAAGATACTGAAGCTTGGCCCAGTGGGAGATCCCCCAATCTACACAGTGCAGCATACATGGCGAAATCAAAATTAAGGTGACGAAGGTTAGGGTTTTGACACTTTCTCTATGGGGCCATGCCTCAGCAGACTGGCCATACACCTATAGATTATCTTCTGTTTTTCTATGTTCAGATGGAAAAAGTGGAACAGATTCCTCCATCTCCGCTAAACTGTGCGGATGTAAGAATCTCCCACTGTTCCAAGCTTCCATATCTTGCTACTCGGACGACTAGAAAGATACTGAAGCTTGGCCCAGTGGGAGATCCCCCAATCTACACAGTGCAGCATACATGGGGAAATCTAAATTAAGGAGACGAAGGTTAGGTTTTTGACACTTTCTCTATGGGGCCATGCCTCAGCAGACTGGCCATACACCTATAGATTATCTTCCGTTTTTCTATGTTCAGATGGAAAAAGTGGAACAGATTCCTCCATCTCCGCTAAACTGTGCCGGATGTAAGAATCTCCCACTGTTCCAAGCTTCCATATCTTGCTACTCGGACGACTAGAAAGATACTGAAGCTTGGCCCAGTGGGAGATCCCCTCCCCCCCATCTACACAGTGCAGTGTACATGGACAAATATAATTCCATCTAATCATAGACATTATGCAGATAATCTATAGGTGTATGGTCAGCTTTAAGCACTAAAAAACCTTTTTAAATTCTTTGCTTACATTTGGACATTGTTATCAAACAGCCGCTACACAACAGTTCGTAAAGTTGTGAAAAAATGTTTCAAAGCTGTTTACTGCACTCACAGTGTCCACATATAGTCAAACATATGGTTAACAGCACTTTAGAAATACTCAATATTTTAGGAGGGGGGGGGGGTACAGGGTCAATTTATACTTGAAAATAGAAGAACATTTTCTATATTCCTAAGGAATTGAAAACATAGTTTTCTATACATGCAAGCATTCAATGTTTTGCAAGGTGTGTCTATTTTTTCTACCTTTTTGTTATTTAACATGGCAAAGATATAAAAATAAAAACAATTTAATTGTAAAAAATTGTCAACTACTTTATTTCAAGAACAAATTTAAACTGTATTATAAGGTTGATATAACATGGGTAACAAAGATCTCTTTACAAATGGTCATATTGCCATGGGAGCTGTCCATCCTCTGTCAAAAAAAAATCTGTGAAATCCTCACGCACTTGTAGAGCTTGATTCGTGGGACGAGTGGCAGTAACACGACCTCTGTGTTCTGCGGAAACAGGTAACGCTAACGGGGATTCGGTGGGCACGATCTCCTTACCCCTCAAATAGTTGTGGAGAACACAACATGCCAAAACAACATTGACCGCATGATCCACTTCTAGGTGCATGGCTGTCATCAAAACACGCCATTTGGCAGTGCAAATGCCAAATGCGCACTCCACCATTCTCCGGGCTCTACTGAGACGGTAATTAAAAATGCGCCTCCTGTCAGTGAGACCATGCCTCGTATAGGGCCTGAGAAGGTGGGTGGATAAGGCAAATGCCTCATCTCCCAGCACAACAAAAGGAAGGTCCGGCACAGCAGTACCAGGAAGAGGCCTTGACTGTGGCACATTGAATTCACTATTTTCCAATCGCTGGCCCATCATAGAATTACGGAAAATTCTGGAATCTCCAGAACTCCCGTAAGCTCCCACATCCACAGCAATGAACCGCATGTTGGCATCACTGAGCCCCAGGAGGACAATGGAGAAATATTTTTTATAGTTGAAATAACGGGAACCAGAGTTTGGTGGCTTGATGAGACGGATATGTTTCCCGTCTAAAGCCCCAATGCAATTTGGGAAGTTGGTCTTCTCCCAAAACTCCTCAGATATTTCCTCCCACAGACTGGATGTTGGTTCCGGCATGACACTGCTTTTCAGCTCTTCCCATATAACTTGACATGTATCATGGACTATTGTCAATACAGTAGAAATTCCCATTAGGAACTGATGATGAAGGGAGGTGAAGCTGGCACCAGTGGCAAGGTATCTGCAATACATAAAAGACACATATATTTATATCTATATATTATGCAAGAACATACATACACACTATTGTCAATAATATTGGTACACCTGCATGTACATGAATTTAAAGCATCTGTTCAAGATATGGAAAACCTACCTTAAAGTAAGTAGCAGCCGCTCTTCTGCACTAATGCTTCTTCTCATGTTGGTCCTGGTTCTGCTCAGGCGTGTTCTACAGAGTTCCAACAGCTCATCGAAGCTTGCCACGGACATCCGAGTATAATTGTAGAACTTGTCCCCATGGGTCCGCAGCTCACCGAACATGAGGGCAAAGTAGCCAATTGATAGACGCTGTGAGGTTAGGGGATGGACCCAGTAACGGCGGGGACGTCGCCTAGACTAGATCTGTCTTCTCCTCTTCATCCTCATCATCAGCAACATGAGCATCGCCAGCAAACTCATCATATTTGCATTCATTTTTGCAAATCTCAGGCACAACACACCGATCACTCCTCTCACCTCTAAACTCCAACACACACTCAGCAAGTGAACAAAGAAACAGGAAATAGATGGCAGAGGACCGAAATGCATCATGGTTAGATCCAAGGGACAAAAAAAATAAAATAAACAGGTTGCTATGGGAATAACTAACCGCAGCTAAACGCAACCGCAAATAAACGCACGTAAACGCAGGTAATCGCAATGTACAAATGCAGCTAATCGCATTGCCTGAAGCCTTGAATTTCAAAGAACAAAAAACATGCTTTTTACTGCGGCAATTTTGCCGTCCATGTGAAAGGGGCCTAATTCTTCTTGCTAGCTGCCAATAGTCACTTTAGAAATGCAAATGAACGAAACCTATTTTGTATATTATATTTGTGTGGTAGGATATATGTCATCTGACATGATTATCAGTAAGGCCCCTTTCACACTGGCACGTTTTTCAGGCGGTTTAGCGCTAATATTAGCGCTGTTATACCGCCTGAAAAAATCGTGCCCTGCATTCTTCAATGTGAAAGCCCGAAGGCTTTCACACTGAAGCGGTGCGCTAGCAGGACCGTTCCAAAAGTCCTGCTAGCCTCATCTTTACAGCGGTGAAGGAGCGGTGTGTTCACCGCTCCTTTACCGTGGCTGCCCATTGAAATCAATGGGACACCGCGGTAATACCGCCCACAAACCGTGGCAATAGCCGCAGTTTGCGGGCGGTATTAACCCTTTTTCGGCCGCTAGCGGGGGTTAAATTCACCCCGCTAGCGGCCGCATACCGCGGTGATAACGACGGTATAGCGGCGCTGAAAATCGCGCCGCTATACCGCCACCGCACCTGCCCGCCCCAGTGTGAAAGGGGCCTTAGTCATCTTCAGGAAGTCATGTAATGAATCCAACATAAGCATTGAGTGAACCAGATGACCTGCGTTATAAGAAGATACCTTAGAAAATAGGACAATTTACAGCTATAGGTAATTCTAAGGCCTCGTACACACGACCGATTTTCTCGTCGTAAACAGTCAAGAAAAGTGCCGCGAGAGTTTTTTTGTCTAGAAAAACGTTCGTGTGTATGGTTTTACGACGAGAAACTTGACGAGAATCTCGACGAGAAAATAGAGAACCTGCTCTCTATTTTCTCGTCAGGAGTCCAGATTTCCTCGTCGTGTTTCTCGTCGGCCTGTTTTGTGACGAGAAAATGGTTCGTGTGTATGCTTTTACGACTCTTCCAAAAGCGCGCATGCTCACAAGCAACTATGAGACGGGAGCGCATCTTCTGGTAAAACAAGCCTTCATAATGGAGAGAGCACATTCGTCACGCTCATAAATATTTCATCGTTTAAATGTTCTGCATTGAATTCTTCGTTAGAATGTTACATTAATCAAAACGAGAGACCTTCTTTTGCTGCTGATATTCACACAGAGTTCTGCCTTATTTTTAACCTTTTTCATGCTGCTCTTTATAAGATTTATGTGTATTATATCGTGCAAGTTTTTAGGAATAATTTAAAATGGTTAGATTTTTCAAAATGATGTTAATTATAATTTCTCAATGTTTTGATAGCGATCTCCCATTTAATTTTCTAATCTATATTTTTAAAATTTCACACCATGTTTTTGAGCTAATCAGATTTAGTTATTCTTTTGGGGGGGGTGATATCTGTGCCTTTTATTGTCAGTCAAATGTATCTGCTTACTCCAAAGCTTGTTTTTTTTTATTTAAAAATACACATAGTCAAGTATGAACTTAAACAAAAAACACATTTATTCATGTTTATAAATTAAATAAAGAGAAGGCAGCGCTGGAGAAGCTGCTGCCATTTGTGCATCCCAGGGACCCCAGAGCACACAGCAACCCTGTGTGGACACTAAAATTGGGAGCTTGAGAAGGCCCACATTTCAGAACACAATCTGATGCTGGCCTCCCAGAGGTCAGGAACAGCAGCAGGTGAGATATATGTCCCAAGTGTGTGGTACTACAACAGGCTGCCTTCTGTCCGACCAGTGCGACCACAATGAAGCAAGGCCATCACTTCCTCTTCTTCCTGGCAACCTTCCCTGCAGCCTTTACTGAAGCCTTCCTTCTTCGTTTAGCTGGAGGCTGGCCCACTGGAGGGGTACTCCTGTCAGGAGGAGGAGGTGGAGGTGTAGCAGAAGGGGGTGGGGCAGAAGAAGAAGGTGGAGGTGTAGCAGAAGGGGGTGGGGCAGAAGGTGGAGGTGTAGCAGAAGGGGGTGGGGCAGAAGGTGGAGGGGTAGCAGAAGGGGGTGGGGCAGAAGGTGGAGGGGTAGCAGAAGGGGGTGGGGCAGAAGGTGGAGGGGTAGCAGAAGGGGGTGGGGCAGAAGGTGGAGGGGTAGCAGAAGGGGGTGGGGCAGAAGGTGGAGGGGTAGCAGAAGGGGGTGGGGCAGAAGAGGAAGGTGGAGGTGGAGGTTGGGTCAGTTGGGCCACCTCACATATGGCGGTATTGGGGGTAATTTGCTCCATCACCCCCTTGTTGAGCAAGGTGATGAGCAGGGGTTCGCATAGGAGGCGTTGCTCCATGCTCATCACCTTGAACTTAGCCTCCACTAGGCCGGCAATGGCCTCTTCAGGGGATGTGGGCTCCTTGAGGGTGGCATGGGCCTCTTTAATAAGGGCCATTGCTGCCTCACTGGTGGTCCTGTCCCTCCTGCCTCTTTTGTGAAGCCTGATGGGAGGCACCTGGGATCTGTTGCTTCTCCTTTGCCCTGCCACCTCCTGTCTGCCACTGGGCCCTGCCACCTCCTGTCTGCCACTGGGCCCTGCCACCTCCTGGCTGCCACTGGGCCCTGCCACCTCCTGGCTGCCACTGGGCCCTTCCTCCTCCTGCCTGACAGTTTCCAGACCCTCCTCCTGGCTGATTTCATCCTGTGTATGAAAAAGAAACATAGTTTAATATGTTGGTTTAATCTTTGCATCAAACTTTGTAATCCTGATGGAAGCAATTAGAATGTAAATGCATAAATCCTTGCTTTAAATTTACCACTACATCAGCTTGACTATTTACCACACAATTAAGTGCAGAATAATGTCTACAGATCATGATTTCACTTGTTGAATACAAAATAATGTATGTTTCTCATCCTGACATATTTGGGAAACATTAATTTTATCCCACTACATTTTCAGTTAATACTATACCTGGCTCCAGATGGCCAAATCAGGATCATCCAGGATGGCTGCCTCCTCTTGCTCCAGAGAAGGCTCAGGTTGGCTGCAGGGAAGTCTGGGGGGAAGAGTGGAGAGTGATGGCCTTGGCTCAATGTGGTCATCCAGGAAGGACATCCTGCTGTAGTACCACAAAACCGGGACATAAACATCATCTGCTGCTGCTCCTGACCTCTGAGAAGCCAGCACCTTAGAGCGTTCAGTCCTGTAGGTACCTCTCAAGCTCCCAATTTTAGTGTCCACTTGTTTTGCTGTGGCTGTGGGCACCTTGGTATGCACAAATGGGAGCAGCTTATCCAGCGCTGCTTTTCTCACCCCTTTTTTTTTATGGATGGGGTTTTTGGTCTCCCACAGAGCCGGCAGCTCCCTTACCCGGTCAATAAATTCCGCCAGGAACTCTTTGTCGCTAATAAATACATTCATATTGTATCTGCAAGTAAAATAAATTATATTTAAATAATGTGAGGCAAACAGTCTAACCTCCTTCACATCCTAGTCACCATATATATCCTCCAACAATCTCAAGACAGTATAGGCCAACAATTTTAACAAGTCTCACAAAATCACATACCTTCGTTCGCACGTCCGTCACTTGAACTCCTCTCTCCGCACACCGAACGTACTATAGTCACATGTGTGTTTGCTATATACACACCACGCATGCGTCCAAATTGGAACACGTCGCTCCGCACACGTCGCCCGCCCATGACGTTCTAACTAACATCTTTTCCCCGCCCCTTCTCTTTCGGCGCGCAGACAGATATGGCGGAGTTACAGCAGGTGTCTGATAATTCCGCAACTAGCGAGGAGACAAGCCCGGAGACCGAGGACACGTCACGATCAAGGAGGAGATTCAAGGCATCGAATATGTCTTTGGCGGAGATGGCGGAGATGGTGGACATCTTGGTCAAGGCTGATTATGATGCCAAGCATGGGCCGTATAGCAAACCAAATAGAAGGAAGGCCAAAATCCTCACTAAAGTTGTGAAGAGTCTGAGGGCGAAGTTCGGGGTGAAACGCTCAAATGAGCAGCTCAGAAAGAGGTGGTCAGACCTCAAACTGAGGGAGCCAGACCAGTTGAGGAGCATAAAGAGGATGCTCGCTAAAAGTAAGTAAAATGACGACCTTTCTGCTATTAATCTTTTTAGAAACTTACTTTTTTTTTTTTTTAAAGCATATTGGACTCCCTTCCAAAATGTATTATTTTGAACTAGGTTGGGCACAGTAATCGTTCGTTACGTTACCGACACTTCGTTCGGCCACTATCCGTGGTTTTGGCTTATTTAAGACCCCCAAAAGTAATTAGACATCTGCCATTTTTGATCAAGTATTGTGGATAATTTTTAAGTCTAGATGATGTGTTTGTAAGGAGAATGAAATGCAAACTTTAATCAGTGTAAAGGAGAGGACACTCAGCAGCTGCTTCCACATCTGTACTTTGGAGCACTATAGTGTGGGCCACCAGACCCGCCTTTTTTGGGTGTCCCACACAGGTGCATCAGAGTTTATTTGTGGTGCCTCCATGTCCAAAAAATTACATCCAAATGTGAATAATAAACATATTTGGGGTCATAAAGAATGCATTTTTCTTTAAATTCCGCACAAACACACACTTGTACCCCACTTCCAAACAATTTAGCCTGTTTTAAGTTTAAAAATGAGATTTTTACAGTGTGATAAATAGACCTTTGGTTTTATTCTCATAGGGGAGAGAAGACTGGGAGGAGGACACTCCAGGGAGCACATGCACCCCACAACTTCCAAGCAACCCCAAACTCCCAAAGATCCACAACCGAAAGATGTGCAGGAAGTTGAGGTGGAGGAAGGAGAAGTGCAGGAAGGAGAGGTGGATGACGTTGTGGATCTGGTCACCACAACAGGTCAGTATCTGACACCACAGCTTAAGGTAAGCGAGGTAGGCCTGCAGAGTTTTATTATTTTTTTTTTATGGTTTTTAGGGGATGGAAATGTTGTGAAGGATAGCACACCGTTCTCTGCTGACAGTGCCCTCCGCCTCATCCAGCAAGTGATGGAATGTAGCACGGAACTGGACCTAATTAAACAAAGAATCCATGTGATGGAACAAACATTTAAAGACATTCTCGATGTTTTGGGGAGAATTCAATAAGCCATCCAAACACATTTGTTTTTACATGTTTGTTTTTATATTTTTACTAATTTTTTGAGTAACAAAGCAGCCAAAAATTGAATATGCACACAGTGTGTGAACATGTGCTATCTGCCATCAGGGGATATCCATGTACGTCTTTTGTGGGTGCAACACCTTCCTCGTATCAAAAGTCGGTGAACTGAGGAAGGGGATGCACCCCCAAAACACATCCATTGATCACCCCTGATGGCAGATAGCACATGTTGACAATAGGGATCAAGATTGTAAACTTCCTATTTGCAAAAAAGTAAAAATGTGTGCATATTGAATTTTTGACTGGGCAAGGGGTGGCAGGACCCCATATTAGGACGGGCACATAGAGACATAGTTTGTGTAACTGAATGTCTCAGATTGCTCAGAGGTATCCAATGTTGTCATTTTAGAAATGCAAGTGGTATTTTTGTATTTTCATAAGCCAAAATTTGACGGGTTGTGGTCAGGCCAACCCCAAAGTAAAACAAAAAAAAATGTGCAGAGAGTAAAATATTTGAACACAAACAACGTGTAGCTTCTTTTTATAATACACTCTAAGCTTATTTGGTTCTTTTGTAAGGTAACATAGTGAAATTGGTTGTTATTTACTAAAGTAAAATACACTTGCCACTACAAATGCACAAAGACAAACTAGGAGACAGGAAAGAACAAATAATTAAAGGTTTAAAGAAGATTTTTATTGGGATACTTAGACATAGGCTGGCATAGGAATTGCCCCCCTACCCGTGAAATACTCCATGTATTTGTCCCGAACCACACGGGCATTTTGGGGGGGCAAGCCAAGACGGGCAGATTCCAGGCCCGGAAGGGGATTTGCAGGGGAAAGTCCAGCCTCTGGCAAAACTGAGGCCATATATGAATTCGCTTTGCGGCAAAGAAAATTGTGTAGCACACAGCAGCATAACACTACATAGTTTATTTTGTAGTCCGCCAAGTGGATGGAAGTCATAAAAAGGCGGAACCGGCTGGCCATTATGCCGAAGGCATTTTCAACGACTCTTCGGGCCCTGGCCAGCCGGTAATTGAACACACTCTTCTCTAGGGTCAGGGTCCTCTGTGGAAATGGCCTCATAAGATGCCGTCCGAGTCCGAAGGCTTCATCAGCCAAGAAAACAAAGGGGAGTCCTTCAATATTCCCTGCATCCGGTGGCAATGCAAGGTCGTCATTCTGGAGACGGAGGGCAAACTCCGTCTGGATGAAGGATCCCCCATCGGACATCCGGCCATTCTTCCCTACATCAACATAGAGGAATTCATACCGTGCTGACACCACCGCCATCAGCACAATGCTATGAAACCCCTTGTAGTTGTAGTAGTAGGATCCAGAACGGGGGTGGCGGCACGATGCGGACGTGCTTCCCGTCTATGGCACCACCGCAGTTGGGGAAGTCCCACCGCGTGGCAAACTCCGATGCCACAGTCTGCCATTCCTGTGGCGTTGAAGGAAGCTGTGGAGTGAAACAAGATGAAATAATATTAGAAAAACAAAGGCATACATTACAAGCAAATTCAAGACCAAAAAATTAGAGACCAACATCAATCTAATTATACGTTTATTAAGGTGTGTAAAAAAAGTATAATGGAAGGCTCATTTATCATATTCATCACCCCCTCTGATGGGCCATTACTAAATTATTTTGGGGGGGGGAGATGTGTTTGGCCACAGGATAGCATTGCAGTGGCGGTGCGTCCAGAGTGGGCGCTGGAGCACTGTCCCCTCTCTCCTGTGCCCATCACTCAGAACAATACATAGGTTCATGCGTTGCATGAACCTATGTATTGTCTATGCCGCACACTATTCAGGTGGATGGCCTCTTGTAAAGCGACCGACATATGATTAATTGCGTCATTTAGGGGGTTAAAATTGCAGAGCAGAAACAGGTATTAAAAAAGTCTTGCAAATTACAACCTGAGGGATGTAATTGGCTTCCTCAAAGAAAAATCGGGGACGCAAGGAGGGGGCATTCCTTGTGTAAACACTGACAGGCAGCTCTGGCAATCATGTTCACCAAGTCTGTTTAATGGTAACATGATTGGCTGATGCAACATGAAGGGAAGGAGAAGACATCAAGGACAGAAGAAGGATGGCGCTGACCACAAGAAGGTAAGTGCAGGGCTGGGGGGAAACTGGCTGCAATAGAGGGGACTAAATGGCTGCATTGGAGGGGACAACTGGGGGCGTTTATTAGGCAACAGAGCAAAAAAGGAGGAAGTTTATTTCCGAAATTGGGGTTGTAACCCCCCAACATTTGGAGCAACAGGCGCCCCTGCTGGAAAAGTTAGTGAGGGGAAATATTTAGGGAGGATAAAAAAGGGGCAATCTAAAGCTTCCAACATGCATGGGGACAAAGGGGACATTCTCAGCATATTACAATCATGGTAATTAGGAAAGGATGAAAGAAATACAATACATTAGCATACATGTAATACATAAAATGTGATGTTAAGGGAGAAAACTTACCCTAATATAGTCCTCCTGCAGGACTTGTATAATAGCAGAACAGGTGTCTGGGATTATGAGGCCCAGAGCCTGGGGGGAGATGCCTGTGGTGAACTTCAAGTCCTGAAGACTTCTCCCTGTCGCCAGGTAACGCAACGTGGCGATGAGCCTCTGCTCAGCACTGATGGCTTCCCGCATAACGGTGTCCTTCCTGGTAATATAGGGGGACACCAAAGCCAACAGTTCCTGAA
Organism: Rana muscosa; assembly: GCA_029206835.1. NCBI lineage: Eukaryota > Metazoa > Chordata > Amphibia > Anura > Ranidae > Rana > Rana muscosa. The sequence goes on along the minus strand of CM055118.1, from coordinate 537,185,863 downwards.
AAACGGGGTCAGACATCCTCAGAAAATTCCTGTAGTCCTCAGGATTATTCTCGACGATCTCCCGCAGCAGAGGCATGTGGCAGAATTGGTCCCGCTGGAGCAACCAATTCTTGGTCCATGAACTCCTCCTCACACCATTCATGGACTGGTCTTGGTCCAAAACAAGCAGACCAACACCAAGCGCACGCACAGCACGAACTCGACGACGAGAACGTCCAGGCGACATGGCTAGGAAACGGTCGTCTAATCAGAACGTACAGAACAGAACGCACTTTAGAACAGCAAGGCCTATGAATAACGAACTGAAATTCAGAAACGAACAGGCAATAACGCACTGTAAAACAGATACGACCTGCCTAGACGCCCTGAAAGTCAAGATACGAACCCACAAGCACAAACTGAACGGCAGAAAACGATCTGAAAAGTACGAAGACTGAAAAGCGCGAATCGTCTCTTCCCAAACTTTTACTTCAGACGCGGTAACACGAGATCAGCAAAAGCAGCCCAAGGGGTGGCGCCAAGAAAAAAGATCTTCCCCTTTATAGTGCCGTCGTACGTGCTGGATGTGAGCGCAGAGAACCACGAGGAAATTGGAAAATGACAGTGTGTACGCATAGAAAGCTTGACGAGAAAATCGACAAGCTTAACAAGAATCTCGTCGAAAAAAACGACGTGTTTTTTACGACGAGAAAATCGGTCGTGTGTACGAGGCCTGAGGCCTCGTACACACGACCGATTTTCTCGTCGTAAACAGTCAAGAAAAGTGCCGCGAGAGTTTTTTTGTCTAGAAAAACGTTCGTGTGTATGGTTTTACGACGAGAAACTTGACGAGAATCTCGACGAGAAAATAGAGAACCTGCTCTCTATTTTCTCGTCAGGAGTCCAGATTTCCTCGTCGTGTTTCTCGTCGGCCTGTTTTGTGACGAGAAAATGGTTCGTGTGTATGCTTTTACGACTCTTCCAAAAGCGCGCATGCTCACAAGCAACTATGAGACGGGAGCGCATCTTCTGGTAAAACAAGCCTTCGTAAAGGAGATAGCACATTCGTCACGCTAAAACGAACTGAAAGCACGAAGACTGAAAAGTGCGAATCGTCTCTTCCCAAACTTTTACTTCACACACGGTAACACGAGATCAGCAAAAGCAGCCCAAGGGGTGGCGCCAAGAAAAAAGATCTTCCCCTTTATAGTGCCGTCGTACGTGCTGGACGTGAGCGCAGAGAACCACGAGGAAATTGGGAAATGACAGTGTGTACGCATAGAAAGCTTGACGAGAAAATCGACAAGCTTAACAAGAATCTCGTCGAAAAAAACGACGTGTTTTTTACGACGAGAAAATCGGTCGTGTGTACGAGGCCTAAGACTCATTCTTTCTCATTCCTAGGTTTAGGCTCGTATAGTAGTACTTTATTAACTTGTTCACTTAGGCACCCTAACACTTATGCCGTGTACACATTATTGGTTTTACCGATGAAAACAGTCCGATGGACTTATCTCATCGGACAAACCGATCGTGTATGGGCCCCATCTGTCTTTTTTCCCCATCGGTGAGAAAAAATAGAACATGTTTTAAATTTATCCGATGGGAAAAAAAACGATAGCAAATTCCGATCGTCTGTGTGGAACTCCATCGGACAAAAAACCCACACATGCTCAGAATCAAGTCGACGCATGCTCAGAAGCATTGAACTTCATTTTTCTCGGCTTGTCGGAGTGTTTTACGTCACGGCGTTTGGGACGGTCGGATTTTTGACTGATGGTGTGTAGACAAGACTGATGGAAGTCAGCTTCATCGGAATTCCGATGGAAAAATCCATCGGATTAGAATCCATTTAAAATCCAATCGTGTGTACAGAGCTTTAAAGCTGCATTAATCTCAAAACCAAAAACGTAATATTTTGTAGCTTACTAATCATTAAATGTGGTGGCTGCATTCGTTTTATTTTTTTCAGGCTTTTCTCCCCTTTGTTTTCACAGCAGGACTCGGCCTCTCCCCCCGGCTCCCATGTCACTGGATTTGATTGACAGCAGCGGGAGACTATGGCTCCCTCTGCTATCAATCTATCCAATGAGTTCCCGAGACAGCGACTGGAGCTGCTGGGCTCGTCAACGTAGCTGGAAAGATTGGCTTAGGTAAGAAAAGGGGAGGGGGGGGGTCTGGGGGGCAGCTGCAGTATAAAAGGTTTTTCATCTTTCAAAGAATGCATTACGGTGAAAAACCCTGAGGATTTACAACCCCTTTAAATACACTACCGAATTGAAGCCAAACTCCAGCTAATACTTTATAAGCAGTTACAGCATTTTTTTTCCCTTTGGGATAAAAGTTTTACATAAATAAAAAAAAAGCTAATCATTGTAAGCACCTCTTCCAGTGTTAAATGTTTTGTCTTATCCCTGTAACTCATACATCTGCAAGAGAGGTTGTTCTTTTAAAAAAACAAACAACAGACCTAATAGCTGGATCACCAGATGACAATTGAAGAAAGAAATCTTGAAAAGAGAACTAATGCAGCCATCACATTTAAACACTGGTAGGCTGCAATATAATAAATTCAATACCACTTTAACCACTCGACCTCTGGAAGATTTTACCCCCTTCATGACCAGGGCATTTTTTGCACTGCGCTACTTCAACTGGCAATTGTGTGGTCATGCAGCACTGTATGCATTTTTACAAAAAGAATTTCACACAAATAGAGCTTTCTTTTGGTGGTATTTGATCACCGCAGGGTTATTTTTTGTGATATAAATCAAAAAAAGATGGAAAATTTTTAAAAGACCCCCAAAAAAATAATATGTTTTGTTTTCGGCTATAACACATATCCAATAAAAAGTTTTTAATTATATTTCTTCGGAAATTTAGACCAAAATTTATTCTGCTGCTCGTCATTGGTAAAAAAAAAAAGAAATCTCAATAAAGTGTATATTATTTGGTTTGCATGAATGTTATAGCATCTGGTATAGATACAGAAATTTTTATATACCGTATATATATATATATATATATATATATACACACACACACACACACACACACACACACACACACACACACTAGTAATGGTGGTGATCAGCGACTTATAGTGATAGTATGGTGGGCAAACTGACACTAGCTGGCGGGGGGGTACACTAACTAACTCAATAGTGACACTAATACAGGGATCAGTGCTAATACTATACACTGTGACTGTACCAATGACCCTACACGGAAGCACAGATCACGTATCAGATACATGATCCAGCACAGAGCGGCCGCCCTGCCTCAGTATATCTGCGTGGGGCGGTCGGCAAATGGTTTGGTTTATTTAATGCCTAAATGAAGCCCTTAGCACTTAGGCTCAGTACACATATGAGCCACATGCGGCTCACAGCAGGGGTCCGGTGCGTCCCGGTTCACCGTTTCAGGTCCGATTTCGGCGCAAATTTTGTGCTGAATTCGGACATCATGAAACGGACCAAAAGACGCAACGTGTTTTTGTGCAAATCGCACCGGACCCGCTGCAGAGATATGTGACCGGCTCCATAGAGAGCCGGTCAAAATCTCCTGCTATGGCGAATTGGATGCGGGGATCCTTGGAAAATCCCTCATCCAATTCGCAATGGCGTGAACCCAGCCTTAGACTGTATGTGTCCTGCTCCACCTTCACCCCCCCACGTGTGTACCACAGTTTCTAAGAATTTTAGTGGAAGGGCTAATAACATCAGCATGAAAACTTCAGCACCCATGTCCTTGAGGTGCACTACCCAGATGGACAGATTTTAAAGAAAAAGGCGTGAGATACCAGGAGGCCACACCGTGAGATTTACCAGAGCCCATCCATTCATGGGCTTGATCTGGACATTTCTGCCCAACATACCCAGATCATAGTCCATCTCTTAACTTTTTTTCTTATCCTTGAATAGATTGGAGACGAGTTGTAACCACTGTTAACCACTTGCAGACCGGGCCTTTTCTGGCACTTTTTGTTTACTTAGAAGTAGAACCTCTTAAAATCACACGCCATTTGCGCTGCGGTTTTTCAAATCCATTTCTTTTGAAAAAAAAAAATATACACTTTTTTATATATAATAATGCAAGAAAACACAATGAATACCCCAATTTTTTGTAAAATATAAAAGATGATGTTATGTGCTCTCACCTTCTAGGGTGGACCTCAATGTGTTTAAACAGAGGTCTAATATAGCTTGCGTTCATAGGCAGCTTCTATATAGAATTGCTCTGTCCCAGTTCTCCATTATTGCCCAGTGCATTCTGGGATACAGGAGCCTCCAATGTCTCTCCTCCAATGCCCAGCTAACACTTTATAATTGCTTCACTAACACACCATAAATGCTCTCTGTTATGGTGAGGTTACAGAGCATTATTGAAATCTTTGCAAGCGGTTGACAAGTGTCGATGCCTCATGAATGCAGCAGGCCTGTATCACACGGCTTCAGCTTGTATAAGAGCAGTGTGAACAGCAAGCTTTAACACAGCATTTGCAGAGCTTTCAGCAAATTTGTTGACATTTTTAAAGTACCATTCAGCTCCAGACTCCCAAAATATGTACAGTACATATGGACCAGAAGTGACTGCTGATGACGTCTTTCCGGTTCGCTTGTTGGTTTCCCAGTGCATCCTGGGATATCTTATACCTGCAATACCTCCAAAGCAAAGCTGAATAAAAGGCCCTCAAAAGCCTCACGTGTTGCAAATGAGTGTTGTCATAGACTTCTATGGAGGCTTTGGAGACGTTTTAAAGCTCCAAGAAAGCGACATGGGGAATCATTTTTGAAGGAAAGCAAAGCAAACAGAAGGTGTAAACAGGACTGTAAGGTACCCATTTTATTTAGTGAGAGGTGCTTTGATTGGCATTCAGGGTGCTTTAAAAGAGCGTGTCCAATGCCACATTTTGAAGCAAGAGTAAATGAGCCCTAATAGTCTTAACAGTAGTAACAAGACAACAGCAGTACTAATCCACATAATCCAAAACTAGAAAAATAGTTTTATGGCTTTATAGAACACTTTAACCACTTGATGCCTGCCCACCCTCAATGTACTGTGGGTGAGTGGCCGGTGTAGGCAAAGCAATGTACCCATATGTCACTGCCTACTTCCAGGCTCAGGGCACGTGCATGTCTGCCCCAACACCTGGCAGCTGTGTGATTGTACACAGCGGGAGCCCATCAACAAGGCCAATGATTCACAGCGGGAACCTGCTGATTGGCTGTGTACAATCACAGCCCAGAGCCCTGTGTTGGTTAAGCATGAGCTCTAGCGTGTTCGCATAGTACACGTGCAGAGCCCGCCAGGAAGTCGTCACCGCGCTGCGCTAATCACAGCCAGGGAGACATTGTCCCGATGCTTGGCTGCAGAGATCAGGAAATGTCTCCCTGGCTGTGATTAGCGCAGCGCGGGTGACGACTTCCTGGCGGGCTCTGCACGTGTTCTATGCGAACACTCCAGAGCTCATCCTTAGTGTTGGTAAACAACACAGAATTCTGTACAAAGTAAGGATGAGAAACAGATATAGTAGTAAAAGCAGTACACATTACACATTGTTAGGCACACAATTAACACTTTGATCGACCTAGATGTTAACCTCTTCATGGCCAGTGTCATTATTAGGATCCTCACTCTTACACATTTTACCCAACAGGAGCTCAATCGTAGAATGATAACCCCACCTAGGATCCTTACTGGCTGATGCATTTTATCCAACAAGGGCTTAATTGAAGGACGATCGCCCCACCTAGGATCCCTACTGGCAGACGCATTAGGGCCTTGCTGGTCAAAACAAGAGAGAGGATCTGAGGTAGTGTGATCTTTCATGCGGAATAATGATGTTTTAACTAAACTTGGTATGTAACGTTATTGTTTAGTGGACCGTGATGAGAGATGGGCCTGTATCCAAAGTGGAAAGCTGATGGGAGTTGGATTGGTTGTTTACTGAATATAGGTTAGCTGGGATTGTGGCACTATGAAGACATTGAGGCATATTGTTTATTTTTGTCATGACACTGGGCATGTAAGGATTGTAACATATTTATACTGTATACAGTAACTTTTATTGTAGTACGCATTGTACTATCCACAGATTATGCCGTACACATCACCAGCTTAAATCTTAAGGTTTATGGTATCGCTCTGCCTTGGTTTACTTTGTAAAGTAATTAAAAATAGTTTACTAGATGGATACTTTATTTCCATACAAGCAGAATTATTAGAGCACACTAATAACAATAACAAAGATGATGCACTATAAATTACGTTAATAATTATAGTCTATAAATAAGGTTTCAAAATGCACGTGGACTATAATACTGAGCCATACAGAGAACACAGTGCAACCTCCAGGATGACACATATTCCACAATGCCCATGCAAATACTACATAATACTCATAACATAGTCATTAACATACTATTTATAGACATAATGCCAGACTTTCCTCTTACTTAAACGAAGCATGAAGTATGAGCCTAGTGCATGCCTTGCTTATACATCTATTTTATATTCTATGTATCTGTACTAAATTAGACTATATATATATATATATATATATATATATATATATATATATAATCTGTTTATAAATTACCTATGGCACAGACAATTTTATTGTTACATAAGCAGGGTCATTCAAACTGTTACCCCACCCTTCACTCATTGACCACCATTACCACCATCATTACATACACTATATTGTCAAAAGTATTGGGACACCTGCCTTTACACACATGAACTTTAATGGCATCCCAGTCTTAGTCCGTAGGGTTCAATATTGAGTTGTTGCACCCTTTGCGGCTATAACAGCTTCAACTCTTCTGGGAAGGCTGTCCACAAGGTTTAGGAGCGTGTCTATGTGAATGTTTGACCATTCTTCCAGAAGCGCTTTTGTGAGGTCAGGCACTGATGTTGGACGAGAAGGCCTGGCTTGCAGTTTCCTCTCTAATTCAACCCAAAGTTGTTCTAACGGGTTGAGGTCAGGACTCTGTGCAGGCCAGTCAAGTTCCTCCACCCCACGCTCGCTCATCCATGTCTTTATGGACCTTGCTTTGTACACGGGTCCAAATCATTTGGTGGAGGGGGGATTATGGTGTGGGGTAGTTTTTCAGGGGTTGGGCTTGGCTCCTTAGTTCCAGTGAAGGGAACTCTTAAGGCGTCAGCATACCAAGACATTTTGGACAATTTCATGCTCCCAACTTTGTGGGAAGAGTTTGGGGATGGCCCCCTTCCTGTTCTAACATGATTGCGCACCAGAGCACAAAGCAAGGTCCATAAAGACATGGATAGGTGAGTTTGGGGTGATGGGATTTGACTGGCCGGCACAGAGTCCTGACCTCAACCCAACAGAACATCTTTGTGATGAATTAGAGCTGAGACTGTGAGCCAGGCCTTCTCGTACAACATCAGTGCCTGACCTCACAAATGCGCTTCTGGATGAATGGTGAAACATTCCCATAGACACACTCCTAAACCTTTTGGACAGCCTTCCCAGAAGAGTTGAAGTGGTTATAGCTGCAAAGGGTGGGCCAACTCAGTATTGAGCCCAACGGACTAAGACTGGGATGCCATTAAAGTTCATGTGTGTAAAGGCAGGCGTCCCAATACTTTCGACAATATAGTGTAACTGACCTCATAAGAAAGTCCAGGACTTTTTTTGGTTCTGTGTAGGTGGCATTTTTTAGTCTGCACTTACAAACTACATACAACAGAAAATGAGGCCGCAGGTTCCACGTTAGAGAGAGATTTAAGAGACAAAAGAAAGAAAAATTGAACAGGTTTTATAGACAATTGACATATGACTTATGTGCAATCAGTGCTTTGCTTATTGTACAGGGAATGTTGGTATTTCTCTCAAACGTTTTATGTGCAACCAGACACTTTCTTAAAAAGGTAAATCAGACACCTTTTACTATTGTCCCATGTACCTTGAGAAAGTTTCTGGTTGCACGTGCATTGATTGTCGTTTTGAGATTTTCTCATTTATGAAGTGTGACTTGGAATAAAAACTAATCTGAACAGAGACCTCAACAAGAAAACTCTCTGTAATGGCTTATTGAATATTAAAGTATGTTGTGTTATATTAAAATGAATTGACAATTCTATGCAACAATCTAAAATAAAGTTTTCAGGTAAACAATTCCCGAATTTGGAATCAGGTTTTGCATGCAGAAACCATAGAGAATGACATCTGAGATGTCAAAATATAAAATGCAAAAAGTTTATTTATGCTAAGAAACTTAATGCTGAAATATTTAAAATGTATGTTGACCATTGCTTCAGATGAGAAGACATTTTATTTACTAAAGTTAAGCCTCGTACACACGACCGAGAATCTCGTCGTAAAAAAACCTGTAGTTTTTCTCAACGAGATTCTTGTCAAGCTTTCCTTGCATACACACTGTCAATTACAAATCTCCTCATTGTAAAGTGCGGTCACGTACAACATGTACGACGGCAGTATAAAGGGGAAGTTCGATTCCAATGGCGCCACCCCTTGGGCTGCTTTTGTTGATCTCGTGTTCCCGCGTGTTAGTAAAAGTTTGGGGAGAGACGATTCACGCTTTTCAGTTTTCGTGCTTTCAGATCGTTTTAGCGTGACGAATGTGCTATCTCCATTACGAACGCTAGTTTTACCAGAAGGAGCGCTCCCGTCTTATACTTGATTCTGAGAATGCACGATTTTTTAAGACTCGGAAAAGTATACACATGACCGGTTTTCTCGTCGGGAAACAGGCCGAGGAGAATCCCGACGAGAAAAATTTGAATCCTGACGAGAAAATAGAGAGCAGGTTCTCCATTTTTCTCGTTGAGATTCCCGGCAGTTTTCTCAACGAGAAACCATACGCACGAACGCTTTTCTCGGCAAGAAAGCTCTCCTAACCGTTTTCTTGTCGTTTCTTGACGAGAAAACCGGTCATGTGTACGAGGCTTTAGGCCCGAAGCAAAAAAAATAAATAAAATTAGGTCGAAGGGCAGGCATGGCTAGGCTAGCAGAGTAGTTTGGCAGTTAGGGGGTTAATAGAATATTGTCAGGTGTGGGACAATGTGTGGAGACAGTGATTGGGTAAAATGTAAGGTAGGGAGGGGCAACGTAGGCGAGGAGGTGGGGTCGTTAAGTCAGTGGGAGACTTGGAAGAAGAAGAAGCTTCCCACTCTCCTGCCCCTGTGGATGTTGGACTTGTAGTGGTATGGCGGTTGGGGTCCTTGGAGGCTTCCAAAATATTCTGTGTAATATCAGAGTAAGGACCCGTCTATGATATGGCTTTCTATGGTTATTCCCAGTTAACGGTGGTTTAACGGAAATTTGTGGAAATGGAGGTGTCAGCGGGAAATTTGGTATTGTCCTCGAGCCGGTGTTCTGCGACTGAGCACCCTTAAGTGGTTCCGCTGATACAATTTTGTGTTGGTTCAGTAGTGCCTCCAAGAATTGGCAACCTGGGGGTCATTTTTGTCATTATTGTTATTGTTCTAAGTAATGTTTATATGTTGTTATAGTTAATAAATGGCCGCAATGGCCAATTTTACTCCAAAAAGTGTGTCGTCGTATCTTTTTAGTTGTAAGTTGGAAGTGGGGTTCAGAGGGCTATAGTGGTCTACAGGAGTACAATTGGCACTACCTCTGTCAAGCTGGAGAGTGCAAAATCAGGCTCACTTCTGCAAAGAAGACAATCAGCTTCCAGGTTTTTTTGCCAAAGCTTATTTGAACAAGCTGAGGTTAGAAGCTCATTGGTTTCAATGCAGAAGCCTGATTTTGCGCTCTCCAGCTTTAGTAAATAAACCCTAATGCTTTTAGATGAGAAGTAGGCAATCCTCAAATATGGCAAACAACTAAATCAGCCACACCAAATATAATGGCTCTTGAAACAAATTATAAGGTGCTAACTAGATGGTATCTGGTCCCATCCAGATTTTCCCCCCCAATATCCCTCTCACCGTTTTTGAGGCTGTACTACTCTGGGTTCACATGTACATATATGGTGGGAATGTCCCATAGTAAGCTCCTTTTGGTCAGAAATCTTCAAAATTCTTTCTACTATGTTCAATATAGCCCTTAAACCCGATCCCTCAGTAGCACTTTTGAACAGAAAACCACAAATCATAACACACCGCCAATTCAAATTACTTATTTTTATAACCACGGCAGCTAAACAAACTGTAGCAAAAGCGTGGAAATCAAACTCTCTCCGCATAGAGCCAAACATAGAGTCACACAATCTATGATACATGCTAAAACTGAAGCTATACTGCTAGATAAAGTTTCTAATTTTGAATCCTTATGGAGACCTTGGATCAAACACTATTTACTCCCTGGTTTGGACGGTTTACCAATTTCTCCCTGAGAGATTATAATACCCACCCCGCTACTATGATTACCTTCACCTGATTCTCTAACCACTGGTCCCCCTGGACATTTCTTTCTCTCTCCCCTCTGTGCCCTATCCCCTCTACTAGGTTTATTCTTGTTAACTATTCGATATAACAACTGTAATAGAAGATGCTTTGAATGGTTGAGATTTTTGACCTTCGCACCAGATAAAGCCAAGCCAAGAGAAGGAACTTGGCCCTGGTTTAGCCCATTTTATTCTCCAGCTATTCCCCCTCACCCTCCTCCGAGAATATCCTCCAATCCCCAACTTGCTCCAACTCCAACCTTCACTTCCTTCCTGGCAATGCCTTCTACAATGGGGGCAAAGAAAGAACTTCAACTCATTCTTCAAAATATAGTGGATACTGTATATATATTTTTATTTTTTAAACAGAAGTGCAGGCAACGTACTTCTTTAGGTTCTGTATGTCTTTCTTGTATTACTCATGAGTAAAATTATGGCAGTGTTACAACATTTATAGATGATGATTCATAGTCTACTTATTTAAGTGGTTAAATTACAGTAATTTTTCAATAATTGCACAACTTGCCTTACCAGTCTATTAAGTTCTTCAGAACAATTTTGATGCATGTATTACCAGAATATTTAGATTTATATGTATGAATTTTGTGAATTTTTTTTTTTATTATTTGCTGTTAAGCTTACATTTTCAATCAATACATCAAGGTTTGTCAAATACAGCATTGGTTTTAGGATATGCCACATACAAAATTTATAGCATGTACACCAATCTGTATGTTAATTCATTCAACCACCTTATTGGGCAATCACTCTAACACTGGCCATACACTACATAGTAGTGGGAAGATCTCCTTCTGAGTCATCCCTTTGTTAATGACAACAAGAAAAGCAGTAAAATAGATCCACTACAGCAAGCTACAATAGATCCCCCAGCAACAATAGATCACCGCACACAATAGACCCCCCTGCAACAATAGACCCCTACAACAAAATACGACCCTAGGCACAATAGACTCCCAGCAGCAACAACAGATCCCCCAACAGCCAGCAACAATTGACCTCTACCTTAACAGTAGATCCATCCCAGCAACAATAAACCTCCCCAGCAACACTAAAACTCTCACACAAAAATAGATACACAACAGCCACAATAGATCCCCCAGCAAGCCATCAACAGACCCTTCAGCACACCCCAGCACTCCTTGCCATTACATACAGTATCTCAAAAAAGTGAATACACCCCTCACATTTTTGCAAATATTTTATTATATCTTTTCATGTGACAACACTGAAGAAATGACACTTTGCTATAATGTAAAGTAGTGAGTGTACAGCTTGTATAACAGTGTAAATTTGCTGTCCCCTCAAAATAACTCAACACAAAGCCATTAATGTCTAAACCGCTGGCAACAAAACTGAGTACACCCCTAAGTGAAAATGTCCAAATTGGGCCCAATTAGCTTTTTTCCCTCCCCGGTGTCATGTGGCTCGTTAGTGTTACAAGGTCTAAGGTGTGAATGGGGAGCAGGTGTGTTAAATTACAACCAAAACCAAAACCAAAAACATAAAAATGTATTTTATTGAGATTTTATGTGGTAGACCAACACAAAGTGGCACAGATTTGTGAAGTGGAAGGAAAATGATAAATGGTCTTCCAAATTTTTTACAAATAAATATGTGAAAAGTGTGGCGTGCATTTGTTTTCGGCCCCCTTAACTCTGATACTCATAAAAAAAAAAAAAATCTAGTGCAACCAATTGCCTTCAGAAGTCACCTAATTAGTAAATAGAGTCCATCTGTGTGTAACTTAATCTCAGTATTATTACAGCTGTTCTGTGAAGCCCTCAGAGGTTTGTTAGAGAACCTTAGTGAACAAACAACATCATGAAGGTCAAGGAACACATGAGACAGGTCAGGGATAAAGTTGCGGAAAAGTTTAAAGCAGGGTTAGGTTATAAATAAAATATCCCAAGCTTTGAACATCTCACGGAGCCATAGGCGTGCGCAGGGGGTGTGCCTGGGCACACCCTAATCACTATATGCAGTGCCAATTTCCCCCTACTGCCCGGGCTTCCCCCAATGTTTGGCCCCCCACCCTAAGGTGCTGCGGGGGATGTTTCAGGATGGAGAGCAGGGAAAGGGGCTAGTAAATATGTAATTTACAAGCCCCATTCTTTTACTAAATTACTGTATATACTCGAGTATAAGCCGAGTTTTTCAGCACATTTTTTTGTGCTGAAAATGCCCCCCTCGGCTTACACTCGAGTCACCTTTTTGTGCCTGATCTCCCGGACTTTGGCGACGAGGTACCGGCCAGCCGTAGGTCCCCGGGACCCCAAACTTGGCACACATGTAGCCCCACTCTTCCTCTACAAGTGTTTGTTGTCCGGGGGACCTACGGCCGGGGAGCACCGATTTTTCAAACCCGGCCACCCCTTCCATAGTCTCCCATGTTAAACGGTAATTTCTCTGGTAACTTTGGGGACCCAGTACTGGCCGGCCGTAGCTCCCCTGGACCCGAAACTTGGTACACATGTAGCCCCAGTTCTCCTTTATAAGTGTGCAAAGTTTTCTGTCTGGGGGACCTACGGCCGGGCACAATGAGGCATGGGCACAGTGAGGCATGGACATGGACACAGTGAGGCAAAGTGAGGCACAGTGAGGCATGCAGATGGACACCCTAGGCTTATACTCGAGTCAATAAGTTTTCCCAGTTTTTTTGTGGTAAAATTAGGTGCCTCGGCTTATATTTGGGTCGGCTTATACTCGAGTATAAACGGTAATACACTGAACACACTCACTCATGTGTCCATTCATAACTGAAGAATAGTAAACTGTGCTTAGCATGCTTCCATTTGTGAATGAATAGGAATCCACTCAGCACAGTGCACTTCCCATTCATCCACTGCCCTGTACAGCTGAGGCTGCAGAGAAAGGCATGTGAGTTTGAGCTTTGGGGTGCACACCCTAATGCAATAGGCTGCGCACACCTATGCACGGAGCACTGTTCAATCCATCATCCGAAAATGGATTGAGTATGGCACAACTGCAAACCTACCAAGACATGGCCGTCCACCTAAACTGAAGGGCCAGGCAGGGAGAGCATTAATCAGAGAAGCAGAGATCCACAGCTCAGGTGGGAGAATCTGTCCAGAGGACAGCTATTAGTCGTGCACTCCACAAATCTGGCCTTTATGGAAGAGTGGCAAGAAGAAAGCCATTGTTTATAGAAATCCATAAGAAGTCCTGTTTGCAGTTTGTGAGAAGCCATGTGGGGGGGACAGCAAACATGTGGAAGAAGGTGCTCTGGTCAGATGAGACCAAAACTTAACTTTTTGGCCTAAAAGCTAAACGATATGTGTGGGGGAAAACCAACACTGCGCATCACTCTGAACACACCATCCCCTTCGTGAAACATGATGGTGGTAGCATCATGTTGTGGGGATTCTTTTCTTCAGCAGGGACAGGGAAGCTGATCAGAGTTGATGGGAAGATGGATGGAGCCAAATACAGGGCAATCTTAGAAAAAAACCTGTTAGAGCTCATTTACACTTGCTTCGGCTGCAACAAGGCTTCGGAAAGGCTTTGTTAAAGCTCTCTGAATGATAGTCAAAGCTCCTGTCACTAAATAAAATGGTTAGCTTACAGTCCTGTTTACACCTGCTTTTGCTTTGTTTCAACAATTATACCCCATATAGCTTCAGTGGTGCTTCAAAGCATCTTCAAAGCCTCTATAGAAGTCTATGGCAAAGCTTGCTTGAAGCCCCACTGAAGCCTCATCGAAGCCCCACGGAAGCTCCACTGAAGCCTCATCGAAGCACCAAGCAAAAGCAGGTGTAAACAGGACTGTAAGCTAACCATTTTATTTTGTGACAGGATCTTTGACTGGTGTTCAGAGAGCTTTAACAAAGCGTGTCCGAAGCCATGTTTTGAAGCAAGTGTAAACTAGCTCTAGAGTCTGCAAAAGACTTGAGACTGGGGCGGAGGTTCACCTTCCAGCGGGACAACGACCCTAAACATACAGCCAGAGCTACAATAGAATCGTTTAAATCAAAGCATATTCATGTATTAGAAAGGTGGTTCTACAAAGTATTGACTCAGGGGGGCTGAATACAAATGTACACCACACTTTTTACATATTTATTTGTAAAACATTTTGAAAACCATTTAGAAATTTCCTTCCACTTCTCAATTATATGCCACTTTGTGTTGGTCTATCACATAAAATCCCAATAATGGATGTAACATGACAAAATGCAGAAAATCTCAAGGGTTATGAATACTTTTTCAAGGCACTGTATAGCACACAATAAATCAAAAAAAATAGGGTATAGGTAAAAACTGAAACAGAACACCACAAGCAGAAGCTACTCCTAATGAACTACAGTACTATGGATTTAAATATTCAGAAATAATAAAATAACCATTAAATACTATATCAAATAATATCGCAAAAATAATACAAAGCAGACACCAGCCATGTCCCATTGATGAGCATTTATTTTACAAACCCATGTAAAAACCATGTTGGTACATATAATCCCATTAAAATGGTTGCCAATAAAGAGACTCGTGTATAAAAGGTTCACACATGTATGTCAAATGTGTATTTAGATGTGTTCCTGGAGTTTTGCTATAAAGAATACCTGTCACCAATGTGTACATGTAATTTTCTACATTTGTGAACTGTTGTAAGAATGACCCTTTCCTATCAAGTATTATGTGAGCTTTCCTTACTTACTTACTTACATCTATTTAAACAGGGAGAGAATGCTGCGTCAGGCTGAGGGTCAGGTAATAAGGCCAAACCTATTTCCTGCCTGTGCTTAGTGTAGATAACAGACAAAGGTGTCGTCAGGATTCCATAAAGAAAAATAAATTCTTGAGTCTTAACTTCCTACAGTAACCCAGAGAGTCAGTAATCAGCCCTGAGCTCAGACAGGTGAAAGGTCAGACTTCATGAGAGTTTTGCAGTCTGATGCTGAGCAAACATTTTTGCTTTGGCAAGCAGAGAATACCGGTGAATAACAGCACATGAGAAATAATGACAGCCCAAAATGTGGGATTTTCTTTCACTTTCACTATGGGTTAGTGGTCTCCTAACTGTGGCCCGGGGGCCAGAGGCGGCCCTTTGCTTGCCTTTATCCGGCCCCTGGGGCGCTATTCCTCCCACTGACACCGATGGGGCACTATTCCTCCCACTGTAACTAATGATAGCACACTATTTTTTCCACTGATACCAGCGATGGTGCACTATTTTTCCCACTCCCCCTTTGCTTGCCTTTATCCGGCCCCTGGGGCACTTTTTCTCCCACTGATGCAAGGCACTATTCCTCCCACCGACACCAACAATGGGACATAATTCCTGTTACTGACATTAACAACGAGGCACTATTCCTCCCACTGGCACCAAGGATGGGGCACTATTTCTCCCGTTGACACCAACAATGGGACATAATTCCTGTTACTGACATCAACAACGAGGCACTATTCCTCCCACTGACACCAACAATGGGACATAATTCCTGTTATGCCGCCTACACACGCTCGGAATTTTCGATGGAAAAAGTCAGACGGAATTTTTTCATCGGATATTCCGACCGTGTGTATGCCCCATCTGACTTTTGCCATTGGAAATTCCGACGGAAAAAATTTCTATTGTTTCCGTTCGTCTGGATGCAATTCCGACGAACTAAAAACCATGCATGTTCAGAATCAAGTCGACGCATGCCCTGAAGCATTGAACTTCATTTTTCTCGGCTCATCGTAGTGTTGTACGTCACCACGTTCTTGACGGTAGGAATTTGGTGTGACAGTGTGTATGCAAGACAGCTTGAACGGAATTCCGTCTGAAAAACCCGTTGGAGTTTATTCCGATGGAAAAAACGGTTGTGTACGCGGCATTACTGACATCAACAACGAGGCACTATTCCTCCCACTGACACCAACGATGGGACATATTTCCTGTTACTGACATCAACAAGGAGGCACTATTCCTCCCACTGACACCAACGATGGGACACTATTCCTGCCACTGATACCAAATCCCTCTCCACTCTATCCATAAAAAAAAGTTGACACATTTTTTTAATAAACATCTTGTATTCCTCTCAGCCTCCTGAATTCCCTATGGGACTATGGAAATTGTAGTGTGCATAGAGCAGTGCACAGGACCATAACTAACACACATGGCTCATTCCAAAAAAATGGAAGTGAGGGAAAAAAGGAGAGATTCAGAAGCTCACAGAGGACATAACAAGAAGACAGAAAAACACAGTAAGAAACAATTGAATAAAAATAGATTAAAGTGATTGTAAAGGCACACGGTTTTTTACCTTGTAAAACCTTCTGTGTGCAGCATCCCCCCCCCTAGACCCCCTAATACTTACCTGAGCTCCTTCTCGATCCAGTGCTGTCCACGAGAGCCTTGGCTCTCCGGGCATTCACACTACTGATTGGCTTTTGGCAGCAGCGGAAGCCATTGGCTCCAGCTGCTGTCAATCACAGCCAGTGAGCCTAAGAGGAGATGGAAGAGGTGGGACTGAGCTGCGGCACTGTGTGTGAATGGACACAGAGCCATGGCTCATGAGCACACGTGCTTGCGTGCCCCCAGAGAAATCAGCTTGCTGTGGGGGCACCCGGCAGGAGGGAGGGGCCAGGAGCACCAGTGAGGGACCAGAGAAGAGGAGGATCCGGGCTGCTTTGTGCAAAACCAACTGCACACAGCGGGTAAGTAGAATAGGTTTGTTATTTTAAAAGAAAAAAAAAAGACTTTTCTTTAAAAACTGTCGCTTTAAGCGCATGTGTATGAATTATTTTTGGAGAATAAAGTTATCATTTAGTGTCACTTTTAGTGACACATGCACATCCAGTAGGCATTTAAACTGAATGGGCAGCACCCTTAATTCCCATTGTTTTTCTTTTTATGTTACTCCTTTAAATCACATTATCTCTCGTGCCAATACCTGGCCAAGATCAGGGCGGATTCCTTACTTTTCTGTATTGCTGTATAATAGAGAACTCACTATGTTTGCACAATGATAAGATATGAAAGGACATGCCAGCCATTGGCAAACACAAATGTATCTTCTCTGAACCCACACTGAAAACCTATATACAACTATTTGTGAGTTTTTAATATGGGAGATTAGCACCGTTTCAAAACAAAATGCTTTGCTTTGATTTTATTTTCATTTTCCCAGAAAACTATTGTTCTTCGTGGATTTCCTTCTTTCTAGCTCACATAACATTATAGCACCAATCTTTTTATAGTGGGATGTAAACTGAGGGTTCTCGGGGCCAAAAGTCAGTAGTCCACAGATAGCACCACCCAGAGACAAAGGGGCATACGTAATGTATGTGTGAACTGGTGATCATCTGTTTGCAGAATGTCAATTCCAATACCTCCCAAATGACCCTATATGGGAAGGAATCAAATCTCTCTGTCCCTTGTTACGCCTCAAATTTCCTTTTTTGTGGTCTGAGGTATAGACATCTATGAAAAAAAAAATACACTGTAGGGGTGTATTTAAAAAAAAGAAGAAAAAGCTGTTCATTCTGCAAAACTGCATGTATGTTCATTCTTTGCGAATGAGGACAAAACTGAATGCTAACAAGATATTTTCTCTCCAGGTCTAGTGTTTTTAATTTATACAGACTATTGTGAATTAAGAAAATACTGCATTTTGGACATTAGATGGAGCTGGAGAACACAGTAAACAAGTATTTATTTATATGATTGTCAGCACCATCTACTGGCCATAAAGCTGTATTTTCATATTTCCATCTACTTTTTAGAAGCAAATGACATTTGACCTGGAATGAGAATAGTCTAACAACATTCGATTTTGCCCCCATTCCCACAGAATGAATGTACATGCAGTTTGGATGGATATTGCTTTCTGGATGAATATCGCAAATGTTTTATTAATGCACCCCTATGCAACTACCAAAAGTGTTAGCCTGTCCTAAACCTCTTTTAGATGAATGTTTTTTGTTATTGTGGGTAATTATGTATGGGTTTAACCAATTATTCTGGTGCATCCATTCTTCATGCTCCATGTCTCTGGGAGCATAACAGGGGGTGTGTTCCTTGCCTACATACCTTGTGCTAAGGATATCTCTTTGCCATCTCAGAAAGTCAGAAAGTTATGCCAAGTCCTACCCTTGCCACACATGTATGACTCAGGACAGGCACATGCACCATCTGCACCAAGTTGGAGAAATGGGGCCTTGCAAAAAAGGTTAGGACTTGTGTAGCGGCCTCACCCCCATCTCTTTTGTCTAGGGGTATCACGTACGATAGGGTGAGATGCGCTACGGCCCATGTCCTCCCCATAGCTGTGGGTGAGGTGAAGGCCAATACCAGTAATCTTCCTCGGGCCTGTGTGTTTTAGTTAAGGATCAAGTCCTGCCGTGCCAACACTTCCCTTTGCTCTCATTAACCAGAGTTCCACACACCGATCACAGTCCAACTCTTGTTTTATTGCATAGCTCACAATAAACAGTGCTTCAGTAGCCAACTGGTTGAGACCCAATAACAGTTTGATACGGTGGGATGAGCAGGTCGAGGCACTATCCTGATTGTACACTAAACCACTGTGATTTCACCAGCGGTTACTATAGCCTTGGCTAGAGAGAACTTAGAACTTGAGAGTCTCTACCAGCGACTCAAGAGAACGTAGATAGGAGTACCTTCGCTGCATTGCGGCCCCTGTCAGGGGAAGATGTCCCTCCAAGGGAGTTACCGGAGGCCCATCCGTCACCGGGTTGATGCTGCTCCGGACTCTCCGGACGGGTAACCTCCCCGGCCTCCTCGCCTCAGACATGGCCCCCCTCCACCTCATGGGCAGACTCCATCCACCTCAGGGACCCTCGGACTTCTCCACCCTCGCGGGACCCAGTCGAAGTCACTGGGCCCCAGGCCTCCGATTTAGTACCTCACCCCAGGCTGAAGGTGCCTGGGATGGACTCCAACTCCATTCCGGTCAGGCCTAGGGCGCCTGGACCGGAACTCCGAACCGCCCGCACCCAGGCCTAAGGTGCCTGGGTGCGTGAAGAACAAGATCCCGAAGACCTCGTGGTTAGGGCGCCTCCCCCTTTTATCCCCTCCCTTGACACCACGGCAGGTTCCCCGCCCTCGCCGTACCATCTCCGGAAAGGGACAAAAAGGACAGCACTGCGGCAGCAATTCTACCCCGAACCTGCGGGCACAGCGCCACCCCCAGGCCAAGTAGAATAATACACCACCCAGTCCTCCACGAACACAAAATGGTCCAAAACCCTCATGATTTACACACCTTGGTCATACTATTACCCAGGTGCATCCCAACTAAATTTAAAGACCCCGCTACACTTGCATGACAACATATGATTAACAGATATTAAAGTAGACTAAGAATCACATTTTTTTTTTTTTTTCATGTAATGTGCATGCATGCAAATGTAAAAATTAAAGTAGAACTATGGGCAACACTTTTTTTTTCCCATTTTGGATAGAGCAAGGGATGGTTATAACTCCTGTCAGATTTTTTTTTTTGCCATCTCAGTCCCATTGAGATTTCCCTTCACTTCCTGTCCCATAGCCAAACAGGAAGTGAGAGGAAATCCCTGCAATTTAAGGGAATTTTTTGGGGACCCCCAGCTTACTTGAACTAATGTCCCCATTGGAAGATTTCCCATCTATTACTTTTCTGAGGACAACCCAAACTTTGGGCTTTTGCCTTTAGTTACACTCTAAGCCTAGTACACACAGGGTGAATGACGGGCGGCCGGTTCAATAGAAACCAGCTGACATCCGGCCCATGTGTACTGCAGCCCGTCAGACAGAAGCCGACTATTCGGTTGGCTTCTGTCGAAGGGGCATAACCAAAAAAGGTCTGACGATCAGCGCTCTCAGTCAATGGCTGAGAATGCTGACCGGAGTGTTCTGGCAGGGGGCTGTCCCTCTATCAGAACACAATAGAACAGCAGGGGAGATCACTGTACTAACATCAGATAGATAGTACAGTGGCTGCTTCTGAGCTATCATTTCTTTTTTCATTCAGCCCTGCTGGGTTAAACGAAAAATAACTAGTAGTGTGTACCAGGCTTTACAGGATTTTTTTTTACCTCTTCTCGAGATTACAGAACTTCGCCCTGACAATGGTTTCCTTCTCAGAAAGACGGCACCATCTTTGTTCAGTCATCATTCAGGATCGGCATCTACAAGGTGTCAGATGCTAGCTCATACATAAAACAATTATGAAAATCCTAGTGACTGCCATTCAAGCTTTTGTTCACAAATTTATACGAGCGGAACTCACTACCACCCCTATGCAAATCGTTCTGCGGTGGATAACTTTTCCGAGGGTGGTAGAGCAAGGGCTGCCAGGCTTTCAGACAGTGATACTGCCACCTCCTGAATGTACTTCAACAAAACGGTGATTGTTTATTGAAATTGCGCACCAGTATTGAATTATTCACATTTGTGAAAATTTAGCCATGCCACAACTGTGGCAGTGAATAGTACATCACCACTGCCCATGCAAACTTGCAGCTTGGTGCTTGAGGAGGCAGTAAAAGAATGTCCAAACTACCTTTATTTACCGCCACCCATGTAGAAAGCCTTATATAGATCAGCTCCTGTCCATTGCCTCTTTCCTTAAGACTTGCTACAAAGTTACAGTTTGATGTCTAGGGGAAGAGACCAAGGAACTGCTTTCTCCTGCCTGCAGTAGGCTGATGATATTATTATTATACAATATTTATATAGTGCCAACAGTTTGCGCAGCGCTTAACAAAGACATAACCTTAAAGCGGTTGTATACCCAAAATAATGATATGCACCTACAGGTAAGCCTACATTAAGGCTTACCTGTAGGTGCTTGCAATATCTCCGAGACCTACACGGTCTCGGAGATATTTGCAAAAAAGTCTGTACCGATATCTACGGCGCATGCGCGCCGTAGATAACAGCACAGGTGCACTGAGCGCGGCGTCTCTTGAATGGCAGCTCGCCGGACACTGCCGGATTTCGCACATGCGCGGGGATCGTGCCGTTCCTCGCGCATGCGCGGTAGTGACGTCATCGCCACTCCGGCCAATCACAGCGCCGGGGGGGGGGGGGCGGCGATACCCGGAAGTCACTCCGGGTATCATGGCGGCGACGGAGGACGTGTCCGAGGACCGCTGCGGGGGCTTCGATCTAAGGTAAGTGATTGATAATGAGCTAGTATGCTAGTCATACTAGCTTATTATGCCTTTGCCTTGCAGGTTTAAAAAAAAAAAAAAAGTTTTGCAGTATACAACCGCTTTAAAATCGAGATTGATTGAAATCTTTTTAAAGATTTTTTTTTTTACAGTGTTGCTGTATATTGTGACATGTCAGGAATGTATTTGTACAGCCTTATAAAGTTATTAAGGGCCAGTTCACACCAGAACATAGTGTGGGAAACCTGCGTTCCAATGCACGTTTTCTTCACTGAATTCAAAACGTACTGCAGTTTCAATCTGCGGCGGGTGTCATTGTTAACTTAATGACACCTCAAACACAAGTCACAAACACAGTGCGTTTGCCTGCATTGAATCACTAGGTACAGTAGTACCATGCAATCCGGTTCCTGTGTGTCTTATAAAGTAGTGCATGCACTACTTTCGATGTGGTCCAATGTAATATCAGCCTATTCAAATGAATGGGCTGAAATTTCATGGCACCCTGATTGCATTCATGGTGTGAACCAGTCCTAAGATTAGGTTCACACTTGTGTGGGTAGTTGCGTGTTTGGGACAGCATGTAAATCACACCTGTTCCTGCACCTGCAACCACCCGCACCCAACCCATGCTACTCCATTGCATACGTGTTGGGCTGCCATTCATTCTTAATGGTACCCCCATGTATCTGAAACCGCAGAGCATTTTCGGTTGCGGGAAATCACATGGTGCTTTTGAACCATGTGATTTCCATCTGGCTGTGTTATAGGAAAGGTGCAGAGACCCTTTTCCTCCATGAAACGCAGCCACAGCCACCCATTAAAATAACTGCGCTGCTGTGCCCACAAAAATGCAGCGCCGCTTAGGTGTGAAGCTAGCCTAAGACTTATATATAGCATTTGGCATATTTCTAAATGTGTCAGGTGCCTTATTCCCCATTATTTATTGTCATTCCTACTGCCACCCCTATGTCGCTACTGTGTCATGTAGTGAAATAGGGGCCGGTTTGTGACGGACTCCGGACACCCTGTTGGGTATTTCCGCCAAGAAGTTGCTTACCAAGTCCTGGAACACGAGACCAATGGATCTGGCTATAGTAACCCCAAGAACCAGGCAACACCAGTTTTGGAGTACACCAGAAATAGAACTGTTTATTAGAACAAGAATACAGACTTTTGTACACTTAAGGAGGAGGTTCCCCCCTCCTGATCATATTACCCCAACAATACAAACTGTAACCAGAAACATAAATTAACATAAGCTAATTAACTAGTAATTTAACCAGCCTAGGTGTCTCAGAGGTTTGACCTTTCAGGTCAGCCTTGCTATCTTCTAGCTCAGAAGGCACAATATCCACATTATCAAAAATATAAACACAGGACACCTTCACACAATAGCAGGAGCCCCCAGTAGCAGACTATCCATCTCCCCCATTGTACAGAGGTTACTGTGATCAGCTCGTTCAATTAACATGTATAGTTCAAAATTAAATAAACCAGGAATAGTCTTTGTATATTTCCTGGGAGATATTTTGGATAAATATTACTGCCCTATTTGCTTGGTCACCCTGTGCCCCCAATAGACACAGGGTAACTTAGACATAAGAGGGACATGGGGGGCTGAAACAAAGGTTTCCCAGTTCTCTCCAAAAGTCCCTGTCTCGGCTAGGTCTGTCACACGGTGGGAAAAGTCACTGAACACAGCAGGGGACGCCAGGATCCAACTCCCCTGCCCCCCACATTTCGTGTTTGCAGAGTGGCATCACTCTATCATGGCAGCCATTAATGAGGAGGACCGTATTGTATTAATTTTTATTCCAACATGAAGGAAATGTAGTGGAACATTTCAATCATGTCTCTGTCAAGTTCTCACATTCTGGTCCCTAGCTTACCTCTCCCTATCTACAGAAATGGCTCAATCACCAACATCTTTCCTATAAATGATTGCTAGCCAGCAACCAGACAAAGGCAGATTTCTTACATGCCACAAATAACTTCAGTTTAATCATTTAACATAATCACTGTGCATGTGGTTGCCAACAATGTTGGGGGAATGTCACAGAAATAAAATCTAGCCACTGTAATAAAAAGGTTCCAATCACGTATTTTGTGGGGTTGATCTACTAAAGGCAATAGACTGTTCATTTTGCAAGGGAAGTTGCACTTTGCATGGCAATTTTCTCCAAAGTTTAGTGAATGAAGTGTAGTTCTGATAACTTCCATCATCCAATCATGTGCAAGAAAATTTTTATTTATTTTTTCCTTGCAGGTGATTGGGTATTCTTTGCAAAGTGTAATCTCACCACATTCACGAAGCTCTGGGGCAAATCCCCTCAAAGTAAACAGCCCATTTGCTTTTAGTAAATCAGCCCATATGTGTCAGGTTTGGTATCCTGGATCCTTCTGGCCAGATTCATAGGGCTTGATTTACTAAAGACAAATATGCTGTTCATGTTGCATGGGAAGTTGCACTTTGCAGGGGAATAGGAACCAGAGCTTAGCGAGTGAGGTAAAGTTATGCTGATTTCCACCATCCAATTATATGCAACAAAAATGCGGTGTTTTTTTTTCCTTGCACATGACTGGGTATTTTTTGCACTTCATCGCATTCACTTTGCTCTCTTGGAATTTGCAACTTTCTTTGCTCTCTGAAAAGCCCCTTCGTTTTAAAAAAATTAAAGGTTCAAGGAAGCCGATGACAACTTTAGTGTTTCTTAAAATGTATAGCATAGAAGGGATTAACTGCTTAAAGTGATTCTGAAGGCAAAATGTTTATTTTTTAAAACCAACAAAACATGTCACAGTTACTTACGGTGCTCCTTCTAAATACTTACCTGAGCCGATCTCGATCCACTCCAGCAATGTGCATGAGAGCAGTGTCTCTCTCAGCTCTCTCTCTCCTCATTGGACAGGGAAGCAGCAGCAGGAACCATTGGCTCCTGCTGCTGTCAATCACAGCCAGAGAAGAGAGAGCAGGGGGCAGAGCCAAGCCCTGATCTGTGTGGTTTATGGACACACAGAGCCAGCTCAAGAGTGAGCACGCATGAGTGTCCCCACAGCAAGCAACTGCTGAGGAGCCACTTGCTATGGGGGCACTCATGCGTACTCACTTCTGAGATGGCTTTGTGTGTCCATAAACCACACAGATCAGGGCCTGCTCTCTCTTCTCTGGCTGTGATTGACAACAGCAGGAGCCAACGGTTCCTGCTGCTGCTTCCCTGTCCAATGAGGAGAGAGAGAGAGCCGAGAGAGACACTGCTATCATGCACATCGCTGGAGTGGATCGAGATCAGGCTCAGGTAAGTATTTAGGAGGGCCTGGGGGGGGCTGCATGCAGAAATTTTTACCTTAATATAGAGAATGCATTAGGGTAAAAAACCTTCTGCCATTACAAACACTTTAATGACAGTGGCTTGAGAGAGGTGACTATAGATAGAGGGGAAGTATGATCCTTCATATTCTTCAAATCCATCTCCAAACTCTCCATAGTCAGTGAGCTGCACAGGAACAGTACAAGAAGGCTGGAAGCCTATAAAGGCATTTTATGTAATACGTGTAATTCTAAGACTCATGAATAATAACTTGACAATGTAGTTAACA
The DNA here is from genome assembly GCA_029206835.1 of Rana muscosa. Lineage (NCBI taxonomy): Eukaryota > Metazoa > Chordata > Amphibia > Anura > Ranidae > Rana > Rana muscosa. The sequence continues at coordinate 537,160,736 of CM055118.1, read as the reverse complement.
AGCTATATAGAGTATATTCAACCTGGAGGTACAGCCTAACATACTTTTAGAAGACACCTATTAGTTTTATGATGATGTACAATTTACTGAATGAGAATATGACAGTAAAGTAACTTTACTACTGTATGAATAAATTCCTGACATTTACAGCTGGCATGTACCGCAACAGTATAATTTGTCAAAAATGCTTTGCCTTTTATCATTAACACATAGTCCCTCTGCACGCAAAGCCATTCAAAAACGTTCCTTTTGTCTCCATTACTGCACACACAGGAATAGATTTACTATAAGCAAATGGGCTGCTCACTGCACAAGATGTTGCACTTTGCACTTAGTAAATGAGGTGAAATTTTACTTTGCAAAGAATACCTAATTTTAGGTTAAGGAAAAAATAAATAAAAAAATTGTAGTTTTGCATCCAGGTGCTTAGATGGAAGTCCGTAGAGCTTCAACTCATTCACCAAGGAAAATTCCCTTGTAAAAGTGAACAGCCTATTTGCCTTGAGTATATCAACCCTATTTAAAGTAATTGTTAAGGCATGATTTTTTTTTCTTAAAATAAGAAACATGTTATACTTACCTGATCTTTGTAATGGTTTTGCACAGAGTAGCCCTGAACCTCCTCTTCTCAGGTCCCCCGCCAGCGCTCCTGGTCCCCCTGCTGAGTGCCCCCATAGCAAGCCACTTGCTATGCAGGCACTTGTGTGTGCTTGTTCCAAAATCAGCTCTGTATGTCTATAAGACACACAGAGCGTGGCTCGGTCATGCCCCTTCCTCACTGGCTGTGATTGATAATGGCTCCCGTTGCTGTATCTGAGCCAATGAGGAGGGAAAAAGCCGAGAGAGCCTCAGCTCTTGTGCACATCGCTGGATCAAGATCAGGCTCAGGTATATATTTAAGGGGGCTTTAAGAGGGAGCAGCATGCAGAAAGTTTTTTTACCTTACTGTAAAGAATGCAATAAAGGTGAAAAACCTTATGCCTTTACAACTACATTAATTTAACAGCCTTATGATTATGAAATGCAGACTCTCAATGCCAACTGCATTGCATTAGTTCTCTGAATTATTGTCCTATCAATGGTGTCATGCAAAGAACTATGGTCATGGGACTTTGTGTGAGGCCAGTAACTTAAAGCGGAGGTCCGCACAAAAGTGAACCTCTGCTTTTCGGAACCCTCCCCCCCTCCGGTGTCACATTTGGCACCTTTCGGGGGGTGCAGATACCTGTATAATACAGGTATTTGCACCACTTCCAGGAATAGACTCCCGCGGGAGTCACCCCCCCCCCACTGTCTTCTGGAAAACACACTGGTCCTAGGAGACAGCGGGAGCCAGTGAGGGCGCGCCGTACGGCTCACACATGCGCAGTAGGGAATCGGGCAGTGAAGCCGCAACGCTTCACTTCCTGATTCCCTCACTGAGGATGGCGGCGGGGGCAGCCGAGAGACGAGCAATTGCTCAGCCTCAGCTGCCGACATCGCGGGCGTGCTGGACAGGCAAGTGTCCATTTTAAAAAAAAAAGCTGCAATATTTGGATGGACCTCCTCTTTAATGAAGTAAAAGGTACACAAAATACATGAAATAGAAATACATTTTTTATACAGACAGGGGCAGGTTTTGCCCCCGTCTCAGCCCCGAGGCTGACACTAGATTGGACAGCCCGTCTTTCTCTTAGCAGCTGGGTCACTATTTATTCCATGAGCTGACACGTAAGTGTTAGATCCTTTCTAACATCTTCCCTACTTTGTTCAACATAGGGAAATTCCATTAATACACCATCATTTACCATTCATATTTATAGATATCTCTGAGTCTGACATTACACTCCTGATGAGATGGATCCTCGAAACGCGTAGAGCTCTTTTAGATCATAGCAGTCTGATTTTTATAACTCTATTGATCATGTACCCGCTTATAAATGCCATTATGTATCTATATATTATGAAATCATTTTACTAATTATATGTATGTCAGCTTTCAATGGAATTTGTTTCAACAATTGCATCATGTATTTGGAGAATAATTTTAATTCTGTCTGTATAATAAATTAATTTCTATTTCACATATTTTTTTGTACCTTTACTTCATTAAGTGACTGGCCTCACACAAAGTCCCATGACCATAGTTCTTTGCATACATATGTATATCAGGGATGGAGGCCTGCCACTGTGATTGCGTCAGATCATATATTTTTTGAATATATCGATGGAGTCAGTGTCTTCCCATTAATATCAGTTATGGGGCACTCTTCCCCTCCTACAGACCACAGGCGCTATGTCATTTTTTCTACCTATTGGTTTTTCAATTATTGGTTGAACCGGATGGACTTGTACCTTTATTACATCAAGATGTAACTGCCACTGAGAACCAAGCCTGAGGCTTTTCTTACTCCCTTTGATGTCCATTGGTCACAGTCTGCCCCCGCCTCCCCCAACCCCAAAGTCTGAAGTAAAGTAAACTGGCACATTTGTTTAGAAAGTCTGAAGACCCCTACTATAGATAATACTGCAAGTAACATCAGGTCAAAAGGTTGTGTCCTCCTGATATCCCAATTATTTCAAGAATTGGCAGAATATGTAGTCGATAGCCTTCCATGTTTTCCCTGACTAGCCTTCGATTGGGATATTTTTATATTAACAGCGAGTGGACAAATATTTTAAAATTTAAAAAAAAAACATCCGTATGCTGTAAAGTTGGCACAAACCGGGCAAGTATCTTGCACAAACAGAAAAATACTCCCAACCCCCAGCCCAATTTTTTGCTTAAAGGGGTTGTAAAGGTTCGTTTTTTATTTTCTAAATATGTTCCTTTAAGCTAGTGCATTGTTGGTTCACTTACCTTTTCCTTTGATTTCCCTTCTAAATATTTTTTTTCTTTGTTTTCTTTGTCTGAATTTCTCACTTCCTGTTCCTCCTCAGTAAGCTGTTCAGTAAGCTGTTCTGGCTGACTCCACACCACTCGGATGATGGTGTGAAGTTTAGTGAGGAGAAACAGGAAGTGAGAAATTCAGACAAAGAAAAAAAACATTTAGAAGGTAAATCAAAGGAAAAGGTAAGTGAACCAACAATGCACTAGCTTAAAGGAACCTATTTAGAAAATAAAAAACAAACCTTTACAACCCCTTTAAGTGCTGCAGTCATTTTCCCAGGAAAGCATGATAAATGTGTGCTATAGATTATATGACTATCAACGTTTTTACGAAATAATGGGAAGAAACAAGTAGCATTTATTACACACTCTTTATCAGATCTGGATTCCCCATTGTGGGAACATAGATATGCTCATGGTCATGGAGTGGTTTGAAAGCAAAACACAGTCGTGATATTAATCCAGTGCTTGTCACTTCCTCAAACCTGCAGCTGATATTCCGGCCATGGAAAACAGAGAAGCATTATTATTCTTGGAAGTGATCCAAGTCATTTATGTTTTTCCAAACTAGAGAGTAAAAGCCTGAACTGAAAAAAATGCTGAAAAATATCAGGTGGTTGGGCGTTTCCCTCCATTGCATATACTGGTCTCTGCCTTTTTTAAAGTTACCTTACCTTAATTATGAAGCTGGTAATTATTATTAGGCAGCATTATGAAATTAATAAATTGATGAATGAAGTGGAAAATGCACATCCGGAGGGATGACAAAGAAACCAACTTTTATGTACTAACAGTAAGGCTGGCCATACTCTGTTCTAATCTCGGCTGGTTCAGCAGGAACCAGACGAGATTTGAACTGTTAATGGGCAGGCTGAATGTACAAAGTTGATTGATCGATTAACTTGGGTACAACTAGCCTGCTGGATTATTTTGCAATTATCGCTAGCAGCTGCTATAGCCGCTAGCAATAATCACTGTCTTCTCCTGGCCGAGATGGACCCCCCGCCTGGAGCAAACAATTGCTTGGCAGGAGGTATTCCCTGTCTGTGTTGATTGGGGAATCCTGCAAATTTCTGTCCTGCAAGTTGCGGTAGGGATCTCCAGGCAGGAAGGAGATGTGGACATATAATGAGGAGGGCCCAGCAGGTTTTGTTTAGCAGAAGCAACATTAGTGTACTGTATGGGGTAAACTTATATTTTGAATAGGAACTGGAGCTTACATAATTTGTAATAAAAACATCTTTGCCATTCTGAAGCTTCCCTCGAACCACTTTCCATATTATTTTATATGTACTGTGATTCTGTACTTGCCAAGTATGCTGCAGAAATCTCCCTCCACTAAGTCTGGCTGCAGACATTTTAACTGTGGGCAGCTGAAGCTGCTGCCTGTTTACTTCCTGGGTTTACACAGACACACAGAGGCACACCTCCACCTCTGCAGCTTTTATTGGCCCTCCTACGACTCATCCCCCCTGCCTTCCTGGCAAACTCTCACAAGAGTGAGAGGGAGAGCTGTGTATGATGTCATGATCCTAGGCTAATGACCAGACAAGAAGCAGGAAGTGTGCTGTATAAGGGATTTACTGGCAGAAAAAAAAATGTTTTGCTATTCAAAGTTAAAACAACAAGAGCAGAAGATTTAATAGATGGAAAGTTGAAAAAATGACTAAAGGTCCACTTTCATATAAACGTACGAGGGCTCTACCGAAAAAAAAAAAAAAGCAAAAGTGGACATAACTTTTTTTATTAACTTACATAGGTCGTTCAAATTTCACAGTTCGTAGAGCAACACTTCCTCTATAGTAACTCTTCTTCTTTTCCATTGCAGGTGAATAATACATTCCAAGCAGAAGCAATGTGCGGAGTTCTTCACAAAGGAGGGGTGCAGGCTGTCCGACATCCACAGAGGGCTACAGAATGTTCATAGAGATGACACCATTGGCAAGAGCAAGGTCACTGATGACTCTCGTCAATGGTGTAATCTCCGTAAACATTGAGAAGCCTTCTGTGGATGTCAGACAGCCTGCACCATTCCTTCATCAAGAACTCAATGAAGGCACATTACTTTTGGTACAGTCCTCATACAGTATATAAATCTCTTTAACCGCTTGCCGACCAGCTGCCGCAATTATACTGTGGCAGGTTGACTCGGCTGCGCTAATCGTCGTAGCTGTACGTCAGCTCGTAGACAGCGATCTGTGGGCGCGTGCGCCGATTGGCTAGCGGGGGAGCAAATCAGCATGTCCGGCGGACTCTATGTACGCGGCCCGCCCGCGATCATTCCTCGTAGTGACAGAATAGGGATCTACCATAGTAAACAAGGCAGATCTCCGTTCTGACAGGGGATCACACAGAGATCCCGTCTTTCTGCTATGCAGGAAGAGGGACCTGTGTGTGGTCCCTGGCAGCCCATCCCCCATACAGTTAGAAACACACTGAGCGAACACATTTAACCCCATGATCTCTCCTGATATTAACTCCTTCCCTGCCTGTGCCATTAGTACAATGTCAGTGCATATGTTTAGCACTGATCACTGTAATAATATCACTACCGTGTTTCCCCGAAAGGAGGATCTACCCCAAAAATAAGACCTACCCCTATTTTTAAGGAGGGCTGCAATATAAGCCCTACCCTGAAAATAAGCCCTAGTTTAGGCTGGTTGTGGGCTGCTGGAGTCCTCTCTATTGCTGCTGGAGTACTCCCCTTCCCCCAGCTGTCAGTGGGGGAATTCAGCTCCCCTCCCTCTGCAAAGCTCGAAGCGGACAAGAGAGCTCTGGCGGGTCACGGAAGTGCTGAGCCGCGCTCAGCTGTTCCCCCGCTGCCCTCATCTTCTGCCAGCTGTCATCGGGGGATCTTTGGCCCCCTCCCTCTGCAGTTTTTGTGCCATGGAAGAACAATCTGGTGGGTCACGGAAGCGCCGAGCGGAGCTGTGGGAAGGTATGCGACATACCCTTTGCATTATATTATGCTGTGGTGGCAAGGATTATGGCAGTTTGCAAGCACTTTTATGCTGTGCACACTGGGGGTTAAATTGCAAGCCCTACCCCGAAAATAAGCCCTAGTGTGTTTTGGTGGCAAAAATTTACATAAGACCCGGGCTTATTTTCAGGGGAAACATGGTAGTTCCCAAAAAAAGTGTCAAAAATGTCAGTTAGGTGTCCGATCTGTCTGCCGCAATGTTGCGGTCACGCTAAGGAAAAAAATAAAAATAAATTGCTGATCACCGCCATTACTAGTTAAAAAAAATATATATATATATTATATAATTAAATAATAAAAATGCCATAAATCTATCCCCCATTTTGTCAAATATGCTGTTGCGCAAACCAATCAAACGCTTTTTGGGATTTTGTTTTACCAAAAATATGTAGCAGAATACATATTGGCCTAAATTGATGAAGAAATTTGATTTTTCAAATTTTTTTATTGGACGAGTTTTATAGCAGAAAATAAAAAATATAGTTTTGTTTTTCAAAATTGTCGGTCTGTTTTGTTTGGAGCGCAAAAAAAAAAAACACAGAGGTGATCAAATACCACCGAAAGGAAGCTCTATTTGTGGGGAAAAAGAGGACATCAATTTTATTTTGGTACAGCGTTGCATGGCCATGCAACTGTCAGCTACAATAACGCAGTGCCGTATCGCAAAAAATGGCCTGGTCATTAAGGGGGAAAATCCTTCTGGGGCTGAAGTGGTTAAAGAAGGGCTGCATGACTTTAGGACTTAGTGACCCTGTCAGTTGCTTACAAAAATTCAACAAAAACGTTTCTGTGTCCTGTAGTGACGTAGGGGGTAAAAGGATGAAACCACAGCAGCACAAAGTGAGATACACAAGTATACATCAGTCTCAACAGTGATAAATGCCAAAAGAGTCTAATGGAGCCTGAAGTGCTGGAATGGAGTAAAGATAAAAAAACATGGGCCATGCAGTGGCTGATATATTATCTCTTCTGTTGCAGGGAACATTCAGGTACATTTTTTTCAGGTGACTGAGAGGGTCACTTCAAACTTGATTTGACAGTTATATGTGGGTGTCAATACACTGACTGCCTATGGGGTTCTGAGGAACTGCACCAGTAAGGTTTTATGGCAAAAGCTGTTCATCTGGCAGAGGCAGTAATGCACTGTGGGAACTGTAATCCTGAGGAAAGACTCTACTGTGTAATCAAGAGCTTTTGAACTACATTTCCCAGAGAGGAGATTGCGGTAAGAAGGTGAAAGAGCTGCATTTTCTCAGGCTGTACAGAACATAGCTTCCTCTTGTTGTGGGGGAGACCAGAGAGTGCACATCGCTGTCCATGGTGCACAATCACTGCAGCATATCAGCAGCCTGAGCGGGATCTGGAGTGCCGAGTTTGGGAGTGCCGACAGTCACGGTGCAGAGTAGAGACTGGACTAATAGCTGTATGTGACCGGATAGTGAGCTGCACCTGTGGGTATTTACTATCTGCTACTAGAGAGAGTGAGCCCTTTAGGGACTGACAATACGGCCACCTTGTCCCTTTATTGCTACCTACAGGCTTGACTGGGACTATGCTTATGTGCACCAATGGTACAACTGGATTTCAATATTAGTCGGCTGAAGAGTTAGGAATAAAAACAGCTGCTGCACAGAGACCTTTACCTATTACTTACGCTAAAAAGGACCGCTCAGGGGACAGTGTACCATATCCTAGCCATTCTCCTAGAGCTAGTTATAATATTATCATTCATTTTGCAGTTAATGCTTATATGCACAGTTTTTTGCTGACTTATATGATTTATGAATTAATCTCAATGTAGTGGTACAGAACTCTATTCTAAGTTTCCTTGGCCTAGTGATTTTACCGTCTAGTGGACTGTGTCTGAACCTACCTTCTATGTGTTCATTTAGGCTTACAGTATGTAGCACCCTCCTAGGTAGATGCTAGAGAGTGTATATAGTTTTTGGCATTTCTGCTTAACATAGAAGCAGACACGCAAGTTTAGGTGCTGTCTGCTTAACAGAGAACAGTGATTGATTAGCGAGGTCTGCACAGTGTGCTCTGTCTGGTGCAGCTCATACTGTCTTTATGATTCACACTGATCCAATAGCAAGAAGGTATATTGGACAGTGGGAGGAAACCTTGCAGGTGAGAGCATGGATATCGATACAGCCCTGGCCAATTAGTGGGATTTGTGCCCCAAGGAATGGTGGGTGCCTGTATTTAAGTGTGAGGAGCACATGGGCTTTGGGTTCCAGTCCAGCCCACCTCTAAGGAGAGAGGTTCAGGTGGGGGAGGAGGCGGCTGCCTCTTCCCAGCATAGACTGCCATGTGGTCTCAGGCGTCTGACCTAAGCGCCTGAAGCCTGAAAGCTACAACCCAGGGTTTCTGTGCAAGCTGACTGAGGGAGGTTGTCAATGCATCTGGTCTGATGTCACTAGTATAGAGTGTCGCTTGGAAGTTGGAAGGAGGCTACCAGTTGTCCCTAGATATTTTGTTAGTACAGACCCCTGAAGGGATCCCGGAGACTGTGTGTTGCTGAAATCCCCCTATTGGTCCTAGAAGTCAGCATACTGGATGAGTGAGCTAAAAGGGGACACTTTATAAACCTCATTATTTTCCAATGCACCACAAGGCAATGCAAAGTTTCGTTTTTTTTTGTTTTGTTTTTTAAAGTAGCACAAGTGACCATATATACATTTAATGAGACTTGTCCCTTGTGATGGTGACTGCTCTCCTAGGTTAAATATTTTATCCTTCTGCCTCCACACCCCTATAAAAGGTCATTTTAAACTGCTGCAAGGACCTGTCATGTGCTTGTTAAGACTGCCAACTATGCCTGCCCTTTCTGTGCTCCTCCTTCATTCATAAAAACTGTACTATAGCTTTCATCATTGAACGGCTCTCTCTGATAGTATAGTTTCTATGAATAGAGGAAGGGGGCAGAAAGGGTGGGCACTGGCACTCTTGACAAGTGCCTGTGACAGGTCCAGCAGCTTTATTAACCGTTGTAGCACCAGTAGATTATGGCTACAGGGGTATAGGGGGTGGGTGGCAGAATATTTTGACTAGGACAACCAGCACAAAGGGATACTTCTGATTAAATGTAACTACCATCCCTTGTACTGATTTTTTTAAAAACATTTTACCTAAAATTAGGCATAAAATGTGTGTATTTTTGCTCATATGCATTGGGGTCCCATTGATAATGATAGGCAACACACCACATAAGCTTTTTCCATACAGTATACTTGCATATCTTCTTCTAATGAAAACATGCAGGCAATGTAAAACTCTTTTTACTCGTTTACTGAGAATATTCAAGTATAGGGATGGGCCCGGTGCTCGATTCGAACCCATGTTCGAATCGAGCACCGGGCGTTCGCTCGCTCGTCGAGCCCAGAACTATTTGGGCCGTTCGCATCACATTCGTGTGATGCGAGCGGCCCCGCAATGCATTGCGGCCGGCGCGGCCGGCGCAGTGCATTGCTGGCTGATGATTGGCCAAGCATGCACTGTGACCCCGCATGCTTGGCCAATCACAGCGCCCGAAACTCGGAGAGCAATAATTGGCTACAGGCAGGACGCCTGTAGCCAATTACAGCTCAGGGGCTTTAGTACATGCCCCACCATTTAAAAGGCCGCCACGCCATCGGCCCCGGTCACATGAGTTCCGGCTTTAGGAGAGATCAGTCTGCTGATTCTGTCTTTGCTTGATACTGAAAGATTTGCTCTTCTTTGCTAAACCATTGGCTATTTCTTTGCTAAACCATTGCTACCTAAGTCATTGATCGTTCATTGCTGCTGATTGCACAGTTAGCGTGTTATTAGCTGCTGCTGGGGATTAGTCTGGTGCGTGCTTACTGTTAGTACAGTATTGCAGTAGTACCAACCGCAGTGCTGTTAGCACAGCATTGCACCCCAACAGCACCCATAGGACTTCTAGTGTGTTAGTGGCAGCAAACAGAGCTCCTATATTTTCTTCTTAGCAGCACCCATAGGACTTCTAATGTGTTAGTGGCATCACACAGAGTTCCTATATTTTCTTCTCAGAAGCACCCATAGGACTTCTAGTGTGTTAGTGGCAGCAAACAGAGCTCCTATATTTTCTTCTTAGCAGCACCCATAGGACTTCTAATGTGTTAGTGGCATCACACAGAGTTCCTATATTTTCATCTCAGAAGCACCCATAGGACTTCTAGTGTGTTAGTGGCAGCAAACAGAGCTCCTATATTTTCTTCTCAGCAGCACCCATAGGACTTCTAGTGTGTTAGTGGCATCACACAGAGCTCCTATATTTTCTTCTCAGAAGCACCCATAGGACTTCTAGTGTGTTAGTGGCAGCAAACAGAGCTCCTATATTTTCTTCTCAGCAGCACCCATAGGACTTCTAGTGTGTTAGTGGCATCACACAGAGCTCCTATATTTTCTTCTCAGCAGCACCCATAGGACTTCTAGTGTGTTAGTGGCAGCAAACAGAGCTCCTATATTTTCTTCTCAGCAGCACCCATAGGACTTCTAATGTGTTAGTGGCATCACACAGAGCTCCTATATTTTCATCTCAGAAGCACCCATAGGACTTCTAGTGTGTTAGTGGCATCACACAGAGTTCCTATATTTTCATCTCAGAAGCACCCATAGGACTTCTAGTGTGTTAGTGGCATCACACAGAGCTCCTATATTTTCTTCTCAGAAGCACCCATAGGACTTCTAGTGTGTTAGTGGCAGCAAACAGAGCTCCTATATTTTCTTCTTAGCAGCACCCATAGGACTTCTAATGTGTTAGTGGCATCACACAGAGTTCCTATATTTTCATCTCAGAAGCACCCATAGGACTTCTAGTGTGTTAGTGGCAGCAAACAGAGCTCCTATATTTTCTTCTCAGCAGCACCCATAGGACTTCTAGTGTGTTAGTGGCATCACACAGAGCTCCTATATTTTCTTCTCAGAAGCACCCATAGGACTTCTAGTGTGTTAGTGGCAGCAAACAGAGCTCCTATATTTTCTTCTCAGCAGCACCCATAGGACTTCTAGTGTGTTAGTGGCATCACACAGAGCTCCTATATTTTCTTCTCAGCAGCACCCATAGGACTTCTAGTGTGTTAGTGGCAGCAAACAGAGCTCCTATATTTTCTTCTCAGCAGCACCCATAGGACTTCTAGTGTGTTAGTGGCAGCAAACAGAGCTCCTATATTTTCTTCTCAGCAGCACCCATAGGACTTCTAGTGTGTTAGTGGCATCACACAGAGCTCCTATATTTTCTTCTCAGCAGCACCCATAGGACTTCTAGTGTGTTAGTGGCAGCAAACAGAGCTCCTATATTTTCTTCTCAGCAGCACCCATAGGACTTCTAATGTGTTAGTGGCATCACACAGAGTTCCTATATTTTCATCTCAGAAGCACCCATAGGACTTCTAGTGTGTTAGTGGCATCACACAGAGCTCCTATATTTTCTTCTCAGAAGCACCCATAGGACTTCTAGTGTGTTAGTGGCAGCAAACAGAGCTCCTATATTTTCTTCTTAGCAGCACCCATAGGACTTCTAATGTGTTAGTGGCATCACACAGAGTTCCTATATTTTCATCTCAGAAGCACCCATAGGACTTCTAGTGTGTTAGTGGCATCACACAGAGCTCCTATATTTTCTTCTCAGCAGCACCCATAGGACTTCTAGTGTGTTAGTGGCAGCAAACAGAGCTCCTATATTTTCTTCTCAGCAGCACCCATAGGACTTCTAGTGTGTTAGTGGCAGCAAACAGAGCTCCTATATTTTCTTCTCAGCAGCACCCATAGGACTTCTAGTGTGTTAGTGGCATCACACAGAGCTCCTATATTTTCTTCTCAGCAGCACCCATAGGACTTCTAGTGTGTTAGTGGCAGCAAACAGAGCTCCTATATTTTCTTCTCAGCAGCACCCATAGGACTTCTAATGTGTTAGTGGCATCACACAGAGTTCCTATATTTTCATCTCAGAAGCACCCATAGGACTTCTAGTGTGTTAGTGGCATCACACAGAGCTCCTATATTTTCTTCTCAGAAGCACCCATAGGACTTCTAGTGTGTTAGTGGCAGCAAACAGAGCTCCTATATTTTCTTCTCAGCAGCACCCATAGGACTTCTAGTGTGTTAGTGGCATCACACAGAGCTCCTATATTTTCTTCTCAGCAGCACCCATAGGACTTCTAGTGTGTTAGTGGCAGCAAACAGAGCTCCTATATTTTCTTCTCAGCAGCACCCATAGGACTTCTAGTGTGTTAGTGGCATCACACAGAGCTCCTATATTTTCTTCTCAGCAGCACCCATAGGACTTCTAGTGTGTTAGTGGCATCACACAGAGCTCCTATATTTTCTTCTCAGCAGCACCCATAGGACTTCTAGTGTGTTAGTGGCATCACACAGAGCTCCTATATTTTCTTCTCAGCAGCACCCATAGGACTTCTAGTGTGTTAGTGGCATCACACAGAGCTCCTATATTTTCATCTCAGAAGCACCCATAGGACTTCTAGTGTGTTAGTGGCATCACACAGAGCTCCTATATTTTCTTCTCAGCAGCACCCATAGGACTTCTAGTGGGTTAGTGGCATCACACAGAGCTCCTATATTTTCTTCTCAGCAGCACCCATAGGACTTCTAGTGTGTTAGTGGCAGCAAACAGAGCTCCTATATTTTCTTCTCAGCAGCACCCATAGGACTTCTAGTGTGTTAGTGGCAGCAAACAGAGCTCCTATATTTTCTTCTCAGCAGCACCCATAGGACTTCTAGTGTGTTAGTGGCATCACACAGAGCTCCTATATTTTCTTCTCAGCAGCACCCATAGGACTTCTAGTGTGTTAGTGGCAGCAAACAGAGCTCCTATATTTTCTTCTCAGCAGCACCCATAGGACTTCTAATGTGTTAGTGGCATCACACAGAGTTCCTATATTTTCATCTCAGAAGCACCCATAGGACTTCTAGTGTGTTAGTGGCATCACACAGAGCTCCTATATTTTCTTCTCAGAAGCACCCATAGGACTTCTAGTGTGTTAGTGGCAGCAAACAGAGCTCCTATATTTTCTTCTCAGCAGCACCCATAGGACTTCTAGTGTGTTAGTGGCATCACACAGAGTTCCTATATTTTCATCTCAGAAGCACCCATAGGACTTCTAGTGTGTTAGTGGCATCACACAGAGCTCCTATATTTTCTTCTCAGCAGCACCCATAGGACTTCTAGTGTGTTAGTGGCATCACACAGAGCTCCTATATTTTCATCTCAGAAGCACCCATAGGACTTCTAGTGTGTTAGTGGCATCACACAGAGCTCCTATATTTTCTTCTCAGCAGCACCCATAGGACTTCTAGTGTGTTAGTGGCAGCAAACAGAGCTCCTATATTTTCTTGTCAGCAGCACACATAGTACCTATAGTGTGTTAGTGTCAGCACCCATAGGACCTACAGTGTGTTGTGAGCACACATAGGAGTTCTATTTTTTATACTATATACACTACCGACTACAATGGCTGGAAGACCGCCAAGGAGAGGCAGAGCGTGCCGAGGCAAGAACACAGGGCAGGCAGGCTCTGTTTCTAGAGACAACAGTGCTGGCCGTGGACGTGGTCGTGCATCGTCATCAGCACGTGGCCATGGGACACGCTTGTCTTTGTTTTCGGCAGCTGGACATGTGGAGCCGCATCATGCCGAAGGCTTGGTAGAATGGATGACCAAGCCCTCCTCATCCTCCTCATCCTCTCTCACCCAGGCTCAGGGTACTGGCAGAGCAGCTGCCAACGCGTACTCAATGGCATCATCAGCCACCCCTTCCCTAGACCCACCATGTCCTCCTGAGGAGTCCCCCGAACTGTTTGAGCACAGTGTTGGGTACATGCTCCAGGAGGATGCCCAACGATTCGAAGGCTCGGATGATGATACCCAGCTTGAGGAAGTCAGTAGTGTGCGCACAGAGAGAGGGGATGCTGAAGGACAGCAATCTGGCAGTAGTGTTCCACCAGCTGCAGCTTACTGCCAGGTTTGCTCTAGTGGTGAAGAGGGAGGGGATGATGAGGTCACTGACTCCACGTGGGTGCCTGAAGGGAGAGAGGAGGAGGAGGAGGAGGAGGATGCAGCGTCACATGTCCAACGAGGCAGGATGCCCCCTGGAGGCCAGCTAGAGGCCAGCACAGCAACTGTACCACACCGCAGAGCTCCGCCTGTGCAGGGCGCTGCCTCTGCACATTATCACAAAAGTTCTTTGGTGTGGGCCTTTTTTGAGACGAGTGCATCAGATCGCACCACTGCTATTTGCAATATTTGTCTCAAGCGTATCTCGCGTGGCCAAAACATCAGCCGCTTGGGCACCACAAGCATGAGCAGACATATGTCGACCTGCCATGCAGCTCGTTGGCAAGCACACATAAAAGACCCACACCAAAGAACAAAGCGGACCTCTCCTTGCTCCTCATCAGCTGGGATCTCCATCCCCACTATATCTTCAGTCCTCTCTGAAAGCTGCTCTGAGAGGACTGAAGGTGTAGAATTAGGTGTGTCACAACCAAGTACTTGCAGTACACCGACGTCCGATTGTAGCAGGCAAATTTCCCTGCCCCAGCTGCTGGACCGTCGAAAGAAGTATACTCCCAGCCATCCACATGCCCAGCGGTTGAATGCTAGCTTGGCTAAATTGCTAGCACTTCAACTGCTGCCTTTTCAGTTGATAGACTCGGCCCCCTTCCGTGAGTTTGTTCAATGTGCGGTTCCTCAGTGGCAGGTTCCCAAACGCCACTTTTTCTCACGGAAGGCGATTCCGTCTCTCTACTGGCATGTGGAAGGCAATGTCCATGCCTCGCTGGACAGGGCGGTCAGCGGTAAGGTGCATATTACCGCTGACTCATGGTCCAGCAGGCATGGACAGGGACGTTATCTTTCTTTCACGGCCCATTGGGTCACTCTATTGGCAGCTGGGAGGGATGCAGGACAAGGTGCAGTAGTGTTGGAGGTTGTTCCGCCACCACGCCTCCAAAATGCTACTACTGGTTGTGACACACCTCTCTCCTCCACCCCCTCCTCTTCTTCTTCCTCCATGTCCTCTTCGAGTGCTCTGTCCTCGGAACCAGCGGTGCTCCGTAGGCGTACAAGGGGCTACGCGAGTACGCAGGCAAAAAGATGCCATGCCGTGCTTGCGCTGGTGTGTTTGGGGGACAGGAGCCACACTGGGCCAGAGGTTCTGGCAGCTCTGCAGGGGCAGGCCGAGAGGTGGTTGACGCCACGCCAGCTTAAGCCAGGAATGGTCGTTTCTGATAATGGCACCAACCTCCTCTCCGCCCTGCGACAGGGGCAGCTCACCCATGTGCCCTGTATGGCTCACGTCCTCAACCTGGTGGTGCAGCGGTTCTTGGGCAGGTTCCCAGGCTTACAGGATGTCCTGAGGCAGGCCAGGAAAGTCTGTGTGCATTTCCGCCGATCTTATAATGCCAGTGCTCGGCTGACTGAGCTGCAAAAGGAGCTGAACCTGCCCAAGAACCGCCTAATATGTGACATGCCCACCAGGTGGAACTCAACGTTGGCCATGCTGCAGCGACTGCACACGCAGCAGAGGGCCATCAATGAGTACCTTTGCGACTACGGCACCAGGACAGGGTCAGGGGAGCTTGGCTTTTTTTCCCCACGCCAGTGGAGCATGATCAGGGATGCATGCACTGTCCTCTCACCATTTGAGGAGGCCACGAGGATGGTGAGCAGTGACAGTGCATGCATCAGTGACACTGTACCTCTTGTCCACCTGTTGGAGCATACGCTGCGTGGGATAATGGACAGGGCACTTGAGGCAGAACAGAGGCAGGAAGAGGAGGACTTCCTTGTCTCTCAAGGCCCCCTTTATCCAGACAATGTTCCTTCTGTCCCACCCATCACACAGGAAGAGGAGGAGGAGGAGGAGGAGGAGGAGGATTGTGTGAGCATGGAGGTGGAGCCTGGCACTCAGCATCAGCAGCAGCAGTCTTTTAGGGATGATGTACAGTCCCAACAAACCAGTGGACTTGTACGTGGCTGGGAGGAGGTGGCTGGCGATCATGTCATCCTCAGTGACCCAGAAGACTCCGGACCGAATGCCTCAGCTAACCTACGCTGCATGGCCTCCCTGATCCTGCAAAGCCTGCGGAAGGATCCTCGTGTTCTTCGGATCAAGGAGAGTGACCATTACTGGCTGGCCACTCTCCTTGATCCACGGTACAAGGGTAAGGTTGCGGACCTTATCTTGCCGTCGCAGAGGGAGCAGAGGATGAGACATCTCAGGGAGGCCTTGCAGAAAGGTCTGTGCAACGCGTTCCCAGAAACTGGGAGGTTACAAACTCCTGGTCCTGGACGACGAGTTGCTGAGGCTTCGGTCAGTAGCAGAAGGAGCGGTGGGGAAGGTGGACGTCTGACCGATGCGTTCAGACAATTTTTTAGTCCGCAGCCCCAAGGTATGATCGGTTCCAGCAACCATCGCCAGCGTCTGATATACATGGTGCAGGAATACCTAGGGGCAAGGTCAGACTTGGACACCTTTCCCACCGAAAATCCTCTGGCTTACTGGGTCCTGAGGATGGATCACTGGCCAGAGCTTGCACAGTATGCAATTGAGCTACTGGCCTGTCCTGCATCCAGCGTTCTTTCCGAACGCACATTCAGTGCTGCTGGAGGATTTGTCACCGATCATAGGGTGCGCCTGTCCACCGACTCGGTTGATCGACTGACCTTCATAAAAATGAATCAGTCTTGGATCACCACCAGCTACCAGACACCTGAAGCGGATATAACGGAATAATTTATAATGTCACATCCCTTCAAGACTGCCTATGCTGATGCTGAGTGACTGTCCTGTTATGTTCACTGACTATCCTCTTCCTCCTCCTCAATGATCCATGCCACCACACCAGTGCCTAAGGCACAATTTTTCAGCCCCTGTATAACAGGGGCGTGTAATTACAATTTTTTAAAAAGATGCTTCGCAACAGGTGTGACTGCTGTGCTCAGAGTACAGTATCTGTGAGGGGTTGCAGTGTTGTGGCACCAGCACCAGTGCCTAAGGCACAATTTTTCAGCCCCTGTTGGGGCGTGTAATTACAATTTTTAGGCAATGCTTTGCAACAGGTCTCATTGCTGTGCTCAGAGTACAGTATCTGTGAGGGGTTGCAGTGTTGTGGCACCAGCACCAGTGCCTAAGGCACAATTTTTCAGCCCCTGTATAACAGGGGCGTGTAATTACAATTTTTTAAAAAGATGCTTCGCAACAGGTGTGACTGCTGTGCTCCAAGTACAGTATCTGTGAGGGGTTGCAGTGTTGTGGCACCAGCACCAATGCCTAAGGCACAATTTTTCAGCCCCTGTTTAACAGGGGCGTGTAATTACAAATCTTGATCTAATAGTTCACAGCAGGGCCCATTCCTGCGCCCACCAAGAGTAACTATGAGGGCCTACAGTCTTGTGGCAACACCGTCCACCACCACCACCACCACCAAAGGCCCAATTTTTCTGCCCTGTTTAACAGGTGCATGCAATTACAAATCTTGATCTAATAACTCACAGCAGGGCCCATTCCTGCACCCACCAAGAGTAACTGTGAGGGCTTACAGTCTTGTGGCAACACCGTCCACCACCACCACCACCACCACCAAAGGCCCAATTTTTCTGCCCGGTTCAACAGGTGCATGCAAGTACAAATCTTGATCTATTAACTCACAGCAGGGCCCATTCCTGTGCCCACCAGTCTTGTGGCTACACCAACATCTAATAGGGCAAATTTCTGCAGAGTATATACGGCAGGCCCCTACTTTCAAACATCCAACTTACAAACGACTCCTACTTGCAAACGGCAAGAGAAAACAGGAAGTGAGAGGAAATCTACCCCTAGGAAGGAAAATTCTATCCTGTTAGATTTAATTTGAGAAAAAGGTATCTCCTCTCTACTGATGCTTTATCACCAATCCTTGTTTCAATTAAAACCCCACTTTTCCAAAAACATTTGTCATTGGGACGGAAAGTGAGGTGACATGTTCTGAACAGATGTGCAAAGACAGCAAATGTTACAGGGGTGATAACCCCTCCCTATGTTCTCCAAAAAGCTTAAAAATTGATTTTTTTGGGATGTAGCTACACTTCATAATGTACCTGTTCAGATTCTACTTAAGAACAAACCTACAGTCCATGTCTTGTTTGCACCACCTATATACTGCTGTTCAGAGTATATAGGGTTGTAGGTATAGGGTTTTATTTTGGGTGCGGGGTCCCCCTTAGTATCCATACAAGACCCAAAGGGGCTGGGGTGGGGGGGGGGGGTGATGGGGTAGCCATGCCATTTTTCTCAAGGATTTTCAGCCATATGGCGGCCAGGACAAGACATGACATTAAAGCCGCAAGTGGTTTTAAATGGCTTCTTTTTTTCCTTTACAAATGTCATTTTGTGCAAGGACAGTTCTAAACACGGGAAACACATGCCACTTCACAGGCATACTTTAGACACCCCCCAGGTACCATATTTAAAGGAAAATTTCACTTTTTTTTTTTTCACTTTATGCATCATTAAAATGACTGCTCCCGAAAAAACTTTAGTTTTTAAAATTTCTTTTTGCATTGATATATGTCCCCTGGGGCAGGACCCGGGTCCCCAAACCTGTTTTATGACATTAACATGCATATTGGCCGTTGTAATTAGCAATTTTGATTTCGAACGTTCGCGTCCATTATAACGAATAGGGTTCGAAAATTCGCGCAAACTTTCGGTCCGTTCGAAGGTTCTGGTGCGAACCGAACCCGGGGGTGTTCGGCTCATCCCTATTCAAGTAGCTTGGTGTTATGTATGTGAGAAGAGCAATGGTTGGAATGTTAGGTAAAGTTCAATCTGGTTGTCTTTAGTAAAAGGTTTTCATGCTGTGATAATGTTACTTAAAAGTGGCTTTGTTCTGTGGGCTAAAGTTCTGTTTATTTCAGCAGGGAATCCTTTGTGGGAGGTGGTTTATTTGGATTTTTTTGGTGGGTGTGAGCACAAGAAGGTTTTTAATTTTTTCCGCTAATATCTACGTTGTGACATGCTTTTTCTCAAAGTATATGGGAACATTGGCATTTTTACTTGCTTATTAAAATATTAAATAATGAGTTCTCCATATTTGAAGATCCCTGTAACAGGCCTCTTCTAGTTATCACACTTTTACTTGGAAAATGGTCAAGGCTTTTTTACTGCCCCTCTTAAATCTTAACATATAGAACGTTTTCCAGCATGACTCGGGGTGTTACACGATCACAAGAGCTTATTTTGTATCACAGATTTTGAATGTGTAATGAATACTCCTTTATTTGACTGACTGTGACCTTATTTGGAGCCAGTGCCAAAGTTCAAATTTGCGCGGCATTAAATTATTCACATAAATTTAGCTACAGTATGGAAATTAGCAGGTTGAACGGGCATCAGAGACCTACAAATGAAGCTCATGGGCAAGAGCTGGGGGTTGAGAAGATTGTACATATGTAATGACAGGGGCACTGTACACATAGATCACCTGCAGAATTGGTATTTTTATCCAACACGATTTTGAGAGGGCCATTTTCACTAACCAATGTGATTTTTTAGGTTGATTTTCAGCACTCCAATACAAGATCAAAACCCAAATCACTAAAATCTCATATAAGAAGAAGCGTGTTAATGTCGTATGATAAGTCATTTTTTTTCTTTCAATATATAATGCATTCTGATCCGGTCATTATGGTTCCTGTTTAGCCACTATCCCAAGGAAGGACACCTTCCCATGACAGGCCACTCACGTACAGGTAGTCCCCAGGCCGGAGCTCTGAACTCCCAAAATGATGCTCAACTCTGAGGACTAAGGTCACCGGACAGGGCATGGGACAGCCATACACTCCACACAATTTCAGTGGACATACAGTAACAGGTCATATAGCTTTAATTTTTTCCAGAGCCTACTGGATTAGCCTTGAAACCATTAACTTTTACTCCAATCTAAAGAAGACTGCTCGGTCCATTCAAAAAGTCAACTTTGATAACTGTAACCGTACTTTCTCCATTTTAAAGAGCTTATTTCTCATACAGTACATGGGAAACACTACTGCCTGAACTGAAGGTACTGTAAATGTCCCTAAATCAGAGTCTCAGATCCAAAGCATTTAGGTCCACAGGGAATATACCCCCAGCCCACATCCAACTCACATGATAGGATGCAAGAAAGTAAATCTTTCCCTCAACTCCTCGTAGGGCTCCAAACTGTTGACTAACCAACCCAGACCTCTCCCAACAATCTTAAAAAGTAGAAGTAAAAGCAAAGTTTTTTTTTTTCTTCATTTTAGATACAGTAAGAGGTGGGTTATAACCCCTGTCATGTTAAAGGGCCCTACAATCCCTGGAACCCCCAATACCTGAAGTGCTGTATTATGCTAATTTTGTTAATTTCCCATGACTGAGCACCTGGCTTTGTCTCCTGAACCTCACAACTGGCCTATTACTAGAGGGGCCAGACTTTGACCAGTGGAGATAGATTGAAATGTGTATATTCAGGATTAAAGAACTGGTTTATTATTTGCCTTTATAGATTTGGAAAGTTCTAATGCTACACTAAAATATACATGGTTTGGTATGTGTGTAGCGCTTATCCCAATTTATGGGACGCTATATGTGTAAGTTTAGGGGTGGTCCGAGCCCATAGTTGGGCTCGGACCTGTTTATTGGAACAAATTGTTTGCTCTGCTCTGGGTGTGATACTGCCTGGCAGTGTTATTCTCCTTTGCCTGCAGGTGGCACTGTCACCGCCGGCACAGGCTGGATCCCGGGAGTATCACAGCACCTTGGGTGTCTTCTCTCAGCAGCCATGCAGTGGGCGTGGTCTACCCGCTGTGTGAGCTGGGAGAGGGTACATAAGGAGCAGACGCCCATAGGCGTGAGGCGATTTCAGGGGGACCCCAAGGAGTTCGGGGGGACCTCTGGTCCATGGAGCGTGTCTCGTGGCCCTCATGGCACGGGATGCGTGTGATTGGTCTCGGGCACCTTTAGCCCGAGGCTCTGCTGCTGTATAGTAGGCCCAGCTCTCCTATCGAGGGCCTACGCTTCAAAGAAGGATCCCAGGCTGCCCAGTTGAAGGGGGCCCATCTTTAGGGAAGGCGTTCCAGGGAAGGATCAGTCCCGGCGGAGATAGCGATGGTACTGCTATCTCGGGGAGAGGCCTGGAGGCCTACCTAAAAGGGGGATCCATCATCTCTGACATCCCTGCTCCACTCCGGTTGCTAGGACCGCTCTCAAAGGGACTATCCGGGTGAGCAATACCCACTCAGGCTTGAGTGGCGACGAAAGTGTTCTCTAAGTGTTGCGTGCCTGAACCTTCCCCTACTTGTCGTTTCTACTCTCTCTCTCTCTCTCTCTCCCAAGTTTTACATCAAGAAAATAATAAAACCTTGCTGCTTAGGTTTTACACCTGTGTGGACATTGGCTTTATTACAAAGGGACTTTCGCCTAGACAACAGAGATCAGGAATCCACTCTGGAGAGGTAATTCGCCGCAAAGCCCAAAAAATCTAACACCGCTCGCCTCTCCATACCTGGAGTTGGACAACGGGCAAGTAGCAGGTGTGCCTACGCCAAAAAATGGATGGAGCGGAAGGGTCTGTGTGCTACATATATGTAGCGATACCCTCAACTTAAGAGAGCCGCAAGTTTTGATTTTGGGCCCTGAGTACAGCTTCCTCAACCCCCCCGGCAATCTGCTCTACCCGCTCTGGCACAGTTAACCCACAGCAATTTCACATAAACAATCACTTATGCTTTAAATGTGGGTGTGTGAATTGATAACTCAGACTCATAGACAATGTTGTAAATAATAACTGACTTTACTGCTAGTGGTAAGATAACAGGGGATAACATGCATGTAACATTTGGTTCACAACACATAAGCAGGTCCCTGCAGTTATAAATCACAATACTGTGTGCGTGTGTACCAGCAATGGAAAGGGGACGGAACGCCACGTGGGGCGACCGTTACCTAAACACCCTGTGGTGTGATAACTAACTTATAACTATCTAACGGATCAGGCCTGATCCCTAACCATGAAACTCAGTCTTAGAAGAAACACAAATCTTCACCGGCACAGGATCTGTAAAGGTGGTGCACTTGAAGTATTTAAAACCATGTATTTGTAATCCAATAGGGGGGGGGTAATTCTCCCTCACCAGAGGTGTTAGGCCTCGGAAGTCTAGTAGGCACAAAGTATAAAAGTAACAGTTTAAAGATGAGCTTTCGCTCGCTCACCACTCCGGAACACTTCCCTCAGTCCGGAACTTCCACCGGCTGTGTCGGTCCTCGTCCACAGCGGCTTCTGCGATCGGATCCCCGATCCAGATAACTTCAGAAGAGATGAGTCTGGATGCCACCCAGGCTCGCAAAGGGGGTGGAAGGCTCTTTGGTTCGCTCCACAGGCCCCAGGCTTCAGGCCTGGAACAGCACAGATCCGCACAGGTGTCTCTCTCTCTCTGCCTCCCCGTGTCCAAAGAGCAAGAGCTAGGCCTCGCCCCCTCCTTATATTCCTTCCCCCCGACTCCCCTCTCTCTGGAATTTCCTGTCTCTGATTAAAGGGGAACACCCCGCTACACACTCCCCCCACTAAAACTCTTTGGTCCCCAAAGATAAACATTTCAACAAAATTCCTGAACCATTTTAGAGAGTGCGGAGTATGATGTTGGTACAGGGAATTGCCACCAAAACTCAGAGGTGGGATTCCCTGTCCCACAGGTCACACTGGCATGAGTGGCCTGCCTAACTGTGCCAGAGGGTGAGCTGGGGTTGCCCTCCACCAAATGAACAGTGGAAGGATTGGAGCACTCGGTACTTCTTCTAGCGGTGGTAACAGAGTCCTCTGAGCTCTTTCCCAATTGAGGGTAGGTTAACTTCATGGGAGGTCTCACGACTCTGCGAGCTCTCTGCTCCCTTGGGACTTCAGGCTTGGGTGCCACAGGCTTTGTTTCAGGAACACTCTCTGACATCGGCACTGGTTCTGGGGCCTCTGTCTCTTCTTCATCTGAGTACAGGCCCGGAATATCTTCCCAGCATTCAGGCACGCCACTGGATGGAATGAACTCTGTAGCTTCTGGGTTCAGGGTCCCATCCTGCATATCCTCAGTGGGTGGAAGGTCTATGGTGGGATTTTCCGGGGTTGGGGAAGGCCATAGCCACTCCAGTTCTCCTCTCCCATCTTCACTTGGTTGAGAAACCTGTCCCCCTCCAGATCGAGAGGTCTGAGACCGAGTGTTGGGTCTGGGAGTATCCAAGATGGAAACAGATTCCGGTAGGTTCCTCACTGGAGGTATCCTGACTGCTTCTTTAAGCGGGAGTAAGTGGTTTCTGTGCCAGGTCTTCAAGGGTCCCACTCTCCCCTCTGGCTTTAACTTGTACACCGGTAGTCCAGGGAGTTTCCTACAAATAACGTAAGGCTCAGACCTCCACCTATCAGCAAGTTTGTGTTTCCCTGGGATCCCTAGGTTGCGTAGCAGAACACGGTCTCCAGGCTGCAGGTCTTGCACTCGAACCTTCAAATCATAGTTCCTTTTATTTCGGGCCCCTCTCTGATCTGAGGCCGCTTGGGCTTGTTCATAGGCCGCTTTCAAATTATACCTAAGTCTGTCTACATATCCTTTGTGGGAGGTAGCAGAGGTATAGTCTAGAGAAATGCCAAAGGCCAGATCCACTGGCAATCTTGCTTCTCTCCCAAACATGAGGCGATAGGGAGAGTAACCCGTCACATCACTGGTGGTGCAATTGTAGGCATGCACCAAAGTGGATATGTGTTGACTCCAATGCTGCTTCTTCTCTGTCTCCAGAGTCCCAAGCATGTTTAGCAAAGTCCGGTTAAACCTCTCAGGCTGAGCATCTCCTTGTGGATGATAAGGGGTAGTCCTGGTCTTTTCCACTCCCAGGGAGTCCAGTAGGTTCCGGATCAGGCGACTCTCAAAGTCCCTTCCTTGGTCGGAGTGGATTCTCTGTGGTAATCCATAGTGGACAAAGTATTTTTCTAGAAGCACCTTAGCTACAGTGGAAGCCTTCTGGTCTCTGGTGGGGAACGCCTGTGCATAACGGGTGAAATGATCGGTTACCACCAGAACATTTCCCAATCCACTCAAATCGGGTTCGAGGCAGAGAAAGTCAATGCATACCAGATCCATTGGGCCTTGACTCTGTAGGTGGCCCATTGGGGCAGCTTGATGGGGTAGAGTCTTCCTCTGGATGCATCGTGCACAGGAGTGGCAATATTCCTCCACTTCAGCCCTCATACAGGGCCAATAGAACCGGCTTCTGACAAGTTGGAAGGTTCTTTCAGCTCCCAGGTGACCATGCTGGTCATGTAAGGCAACCAGCACAGTCTCTCGGTGCTTCTCTGGGAGAAACAACTGCCATTTATCCTCGGAGCCATCAGAGGGGCCCCTTCGGTAGACCACTCCCTGATGGACCTGTAGCCTGTCTAACTCTCTCCTTAGCAGACGAGCCTCCTTGGAGGGGTGATGTCGAAGTTTCTCTGGACTCTCGTTTTCCAATGCTTCAAAGACCAATCTCCCCATGGGGTCTTCCAATTGGTCACACCTCAGTTCCTTCTTAGACAGCTTCGGTAAGCATTCCTCTTCAAGTTGAGTCACCCCGCAGTAGTGTTTTGGGACTCCCACTGTGGTAACTCCTATCTCCTCGGCTCTGGAGCCCCCTCTGGCTTGAAATTCAGCCCCCTGACAAAGGGCTCGCACTCCCTCCGGTGCTACCTGAGTCCAGTCCTCCCAGTCATCAGCCATGGTATGAGATCTTCGGGACAGGGCATCTGCATCCCTATTTCCAGTCCCTGGTCTGTATTTAAGACTGAAGTTGAACCCAGATAATGCAGCCAGCCACCTGTGTCCTGTGGCATCCAACTTGGCAGTGGTGAATAGGTAAGTCAGAGGGTTGTTATCTGTTTTTACTGTAAACTCTGCCCCATAGAGGTAGTCTCTTAGTTTGTCCACCACTGCCCATTTGAGGGCCAAGAACTCCAACTTATGAGTGGGGTAGTTCTTCTCCGAGGGGGTCAGACTCCGACTCACATAGGCCACTGGTCGCAGTTGCTCTTCATACTCTTGGTAGAGCACTCCACCGAGGCCTTCATGACTAGCATCAACATGTAACTCGTATGGTCTGGTGGGATCAGCATAGGCCAATACTGGGGCTGTGGTGAGGCTCCTCTTCAGGGTTCTGAAGGCCTCTTCACACCTGGGGGTCCACTGATCTTGAACCGACTCCCCGGGTCTTCTGGGTCCCTGGCCATCCTCTTCCCCTTCAGTCTTGAGCAGTTCATTTAGGGGCTTGGCAATACGGGCAAACCCATCCACAAACCTCCTATAGTAGGAGCAGAAGCCCAGGAAAGATCTAAGTTCAGTGACTGTTGTGGGTCTTGGCCAGGAGGTAACTGCCTCCAACTTCTCAGGATCAGTGGCCACCCCCTTTTCAGACACTATGTGTCCCAGATAGTTCACCGAAGACTGGTAGAACCGACACTTCTCGGGGGAAAGCTTTAGTCCCTCTTCACTAAGCCTTCTCAACACTTTCTCCAATCGGGCCTCATGTTCTTCCAAAGTTCTCCCGAAGACAATGACATCGTCCAGGTACACAAGGACTTCTATGAGGTTCATATCTCCGACAGTCTTCTCCATGAGACGTTGAAAAGTAGCTGGGGCCCCAGATAGGCCCTGAGGCATTCTATTAAACTCAAAGAACCCCACAGGAGTTATGAAAGCGGTCTTTTCTTTATCCTCTGGGTGCATGGGAATTTGATAGTACCCGCTCTTGAGGTCCATCACGCTGAACCACTTAGCTCCAGACAAACTCTGTAAGGCGTCCTCTATCCTTGGCGTGGTGTACTGATCAGGGGTGGTCCTCCTGTTGAGAGTTCTGTAGTCAATGCAGAGCCTCAGCGACCCATTCTTCTTCCTGACCACCACTATTGGAGAGGCATAAGGGCTTCTGGACTCTCGAATCACCCCAGTCCTTTTCAGTTCTGCAAGCTGTTCTCTCAGATCCTCCAGATCTGCCAGCGGAACCCGCCTGACTCTCTCCCTGAACGGTTTGTCTTCTTGCAGGCGGATGCGGTGGGTAGCACTCCTCGCACGCCCCACATCGAATTCATCTTTTGAGAAAATCTTCTCCCATCTAGTCAGCTGGGCCTTGGCTCTCTCCTTCCAGGCCCCAGGCAAGTTCGGGTTCTCAATGGAAAGTTTTTCCCAAACATCTTCTTCTTCACCCGCTTGCTTCACTTCTGACCAGCTGACTGGGACAGCTCACCTGTCCCAGCAACATCCGGGCAGGTACCTCTATGGCCCTTCCTGTAGAGTTCCTTACACTCACCAGGACTCTTCCCCTGGCTTTCTTCAAGGCCTTGATTGGAATCACTTCCGGTATCACTTCCAGGCCTGAGTGATCTTCCCTTGGGTCGGATTCCAGCATGACAAAGGGGCCAGGCTGCTCCCAGGTGAGCTTCACAGTGGCCTTGAGGCAAGCCACCTGTCCGGGCTGCAGCACCACTCCTTCTCTCCCCAGTCTCCACACCTTCCCTATCCCCTCTCCTGGGGTCTTCTGCTCCAACACTAACCGTTGGTAGGCTGTCTTCAGCATGGGATGGATGTTTGGATCTTGATGGCTCCTCATCTTCACCAGGGGCGTCAGAAGTCTTCTCACTAGATCCGTATTGGTGCCTATGATGAGGGACATCTTGCTGGCCCCGGGTGGTCTAGGACACACAACTGCCAGGGTGTCGAACACTTCTGTCTTCCCAGCCACAGAGGGGTCGAATGTCAGCTTTATGGGCAGATAACCATCATAGGGGAACCTCTGCGTTCCCAGGCCCCATATCTCCAGCTCTTCTATCTTCTGTATAGGCAAATGGCTTAAGTGCCTATCGTAGAAGTCTCTGTACAACAAAGTCACTTGAGCTCCAGTGTCCAGGAGGGCCTTCGTATATACTTCTTCTACCTGGATAGATACAGTGGGGGACGGGCCGACCAATTCTTCTGGGTACGGCCGGGTTGAGGTCACTTTCTTCTGAGGACTTGTCTTCATCCAGTTTGTTTTTGACTTTATTCTCTCTTGAGCCCGGTATGCATTGACCTTCCCCACCCTAATGGGAGTACAAACCCGCTGAGGGATGTTATTGTCTCTTGGTTGTAGGCATTCCTTCTTGGGAGTGCTAAATTTCTTCTGAGGGGTCTTGTCCCCTCTCTTCCTTCTATTCAGTTTGGAGCTCACTGAAAGAGATGGGCACCCGGTTGACTCCCTCACCGGGGCCCTCTGGCGTTTCCCGCCGGCTGGCGATTATCCATTTTCTTCTTCTTAGGACTGGAACACCTACTGGCAAAGTGGCCACTGCCTCCGCAGTTGTAGCATAACATCTCTTCTCGGTCCCGAGTGGGACTCGGTATTGACGTATCTGGGAACAACTCCTTTCTGGGGCTTGGTTTCTCCGCTCCACCTTGACCTTTCGCCATTATAGCAGTCATCATCTCCATCATCTGGGACATCTGCAACTTCAAAGTGTCCACCTCCGCTCCCCTATCGGGAGTCATGGCCGGTGTAACTATAGCTACCGGCTGTTTGACGGGCTCTATCAGGCGTTCTTTTTTTTTTTCTTCCAATATAGCCTCTTCCTCTCTAATCATTCGGATGAGGTCAGGGTACTCCAGATTCTTCCCATCCTGCCGGGCACGCAGTGTCCATGCAATTGGATCCATGGGTTGAGCTCCCCTCACTACCTGTTGAGCACGGGCCTCATCTACTTTCCCTGGGCTGATCCCCTTCTTTAGGATCATCCTATGCAGTATTTTGTCCAGGCGTCCCATATAGTCTGATAGTTTCTCACCTTCCTTCTGGTAGCAATGCTCCAGCTGATAAGCAAGCTCCGTGACTTTCTCTGTCCCACCAAACACATTCTGTAACACATCGAGGCACTCTTGTGCAGTACAATCTGCCTTGCTCATCTTCAGGTTGCGTACGGCCTCTAGAGCAGGCCCTTTCAAACTTTCCACAACCCTCTGTTTCTTTCTGCGGTCCGGAACTTCCCATTCCTCTAGTGCCTGAGTTGCGCTGTCTAGCCACTCCTCAAATCCCTCTTCTTCCAAGGGTACTGGTTTCCTCCCTGAAAACATCCGGAGTTTCCTGTACCCCGACATCGGGTAATCTGTGGGCTCTTTCTTGCACTGAGCTACAATCTCCCCCAGAACAGCGCATAATTCTGCACTAAGGGTGCCTGGGCTTGTCCTGGGACTCTTTGTGTCCTTCTGTGGGGATGACGGGGAAGATGGCTGCGGTGACAGTGTTATTTTTGTCTGAGGGCTGTCTCTTGTGCGCGGCAGCGCATGCAGCAAATGATAGACCTGATCGTCCTCATCTTGTATGCTGTTGCCTCTAAACTGTTCAGGAATTTCTGCCTGCCATTCCAGTAAGACATGTGAAAGTCCCCCATTCGTTTTCACGTCTATCATCCATGGTTTGTGAATCGGTGATAGGGACATTATGAGTTGTATCATTGCTTGTGTCTGCCATATCCCCGGGAGTTCTATAACTGCCGTCCTGGCTGGGTCTACGCCCCATCTCTTGTACCACTGTCCCACCTCTATCGGGTCCATGCCGGTAGCTTCTGGCGGTTTCACCGCTGTCTCAGTAATCCCGGACGAGCCCCCACGTGTAGCGATACCCTCAACTTAAGAGAGCCGCAAGTTTTGATTTTGGGCCCTGAGTACAGCTTCCTCAACCCCCCCGGCAATCTGCTCTACCCGCTCTGGCACAGTTAACCCACAGCAATTTCACATAAACAATCACTTATGCTTTAAATGTGGGTGTGTGAATTGATAACTCAGACTCATAGACAATGTTGTAAATAATAACTGACTTTACTGCTAGTGGTAAGATAACAGGGGATAACATGCATGTAACATTTGGTTCACAACACATAAGCAGGTCCCTGCAGTTATAAATCACAATACTGTGTGCGTGTGTACCAGCAATGGAAAGGGGACGGAACGCCACGTGGGGCGACCGTTACCTAAACACCCTGTGGTGTGATAACTAACTTATAACTATCTAACGGATCAGGCCTGATCCCTAACCATGAAACTCAGTCTTAGAAGAAACACAAATCTTCACCGGCACAGGATCTGTAAAGGTGGTGCACTTGAAGTATTTAAAACCATGTATTTGTAATCCAATAGGGGGGGGGTAATTCTCCCTCACCAGAGGTGTTAGGCCTCGGAAGTCTAGTAGGCACAAAGTATAAAAGTAACAGTTTAAAGATGAGCTTTCGCTCGCTCACCACTCCGGAACACTTCCCTCAGTCCGGAACTTCCACCGGCTGTGTCGGTCCTCGTCCACAGCGGCTTCTGCGATCGGATCCCCGATCCAGATAACTTCAGAAGAGATGAGTCTGGATGCCACCCAGGCTCGCAAAGGGGGTGGAAGGCTCTTTGGTTCGCTCCACAGGCCCCAGGCTTCAGGCCTGGAACAGCACAGATCCGCACAGGTGTCTCTCTCTCTCTGCCTCCCCGTGTCCAAAGAGCAAGAGCTAGGCCTCGCCCCCTCCTTATATTCCTTCCCCCCGACTCCCCTCTCTCTGGAATTTCCTGTCTCTGATTAAAGGGGAACACCCCGCTACATATATAATGGTAATCCGCCTAAAGCGTTCAGATATCCATGTTACCTAAGAAAACGGATGAATCCTTCATAGTAATTTATCAAATACAATAGATGCCAACAATAACAAACAATGCAGCAAGGACAGGCAAATATTTCACAGGAAGAAAACTGTGTAGAAAAGCAAACACCGCAATGCCAAAAATGAAACAAAGGCTTCTGTGTATGCCATGTGTTTTACATAATAAAGACTAGCCCATAACCCACATCCAACCCTACAAGAGCAGTAAGCAATTAAGTCGCTACACGACAACCTGCAGTCCCTCTATAGATATGTAAATAAGAGTGTACATCCAGCCAATATTTTTTTTTATTGTAGGATTGAATGGAGAAGGATTGGAACCACCGTCTGTTTTTTTTTTTTTTGCTCTCTGTAAGGCCGCCCAGCGGGTTGAAAAAAAAAAGAATGATCTGATCCCCCCATCCACATTTTCGAATTCTCCCGCTGTGCAATTGTGTTCTGACGGTGGGGAGCCTACCATATATTTATTTTGATTTTTTTTGAGCCTGTAAAGCATTGCACCAATGATCAGCAGATCTGCCAGCATATTTGTGTGCCCGTACATCCCGTGTAAGCTGATACACTGGCAGGATGAATCAATAAACTACGATGGCGCTCCACAGTGCCGTGGTAGCTCGTTGAGAACTACAAGCCCACAGCCACAAAAGAAGTTGGGGCTTGTAGTTCATTCCCACAAGGTCGTGCTGATTTCAAAAAGTGACAGCCAATATGGGATTTCTCCTCATACTACTGTCATTGGTGCGCAGTCATGTTGGAACAGGAAGGGGCCATTCCCAAACTGTTCCCACAAAGTTGGGAGCATGAAATTGTCCAAAATGTCTTGGTATGCTGACGCCTTAAGTGTTCTCTTCACTGGAACCAAGGGGCCAAGTCCAACCCCTGAAAAATAACCTCACACCATAATCCCCCCCTCATGCCCAATTTCATGCTCCCAACTTTGTGGGAACTGTTTGGGGATGCCCTTCCTGTTCCAACATGATTGTGCATCAGTGCACAAAGCAAGGTCCATAAAGACATGGATGGGTGAGTTTAGGGTGATGGAACTTAACTGGGCTGCACAGAGTCCTGACCTCAACCCCATAGAACAACTTTGGGATGAATTAGAGTGCACATTGTGAGGTCAGGCCTTCTTGTCCAACATCAGTGCCTGACCTCACAAATATGTGTAGCGCCCTGCTCCCAATGAGTGGGCGCTATGTGTTAAAATTATAGTAGTCTGAGCAATAGTTTGTCTCAGAAGGATTGTATTCAATTGTACCTCTGTTTCAGTTAAGCTGGTTGCATGGTTCCCCCCCTGACGGTGGGTGTCGCTGTCACTAATGGTCAGGGTTGGAAAGGCAACAGGCTGGATGCATTGGGTATCTCTTTCCCAGAGGCAGCTCAGGGGGCATGGTCAACCCGCTGTGCATTCTTGGAGGGGGTACTTTAGGGACAGACACCATTTTGCGAGGTCTTCCGATCCTGACCTGACGGCCCTCCTGGCCTCAGGTATGTGTTAGCAGTTTCCGCCTCGGGCCACGTTGGCCTGAGGCTCCATTACTGAGATGTGGGCCCAGGAGTAGCTGGGGCCTACTGATCCAGGGATGATCCTGTGTCGCCTTGCCTGTCGGAAGGGACCGAGCAATTGAGGACTCAATTGGAGGATGTATCCGGATCAAAATCTGCCTCACAGAGCTGCCGGAACGGCTGAAAGATCCTGGCGCTGAAAGCTGTGTTCTTTTTATCAGAAGGTAACCCAGTGAGTGGTTGCACAAGTCTGTGGCAGAGACTATCTGTGATCGAGCGACGCACCGGTTGCTAGGCCCGTGAGGGTGGGCCTATCCAGTGGTTGCCGAGTCCAGCGTGGAGACAGTTGTTCCTCTGGACCTAAGAAAATACCTGTGATCCGCAATTAAGGTACCTGAGTCCTCCACATCCCTTCACCCCCCCTCTGTTGGAAACTTTATTCAATAAAACCCCTTGAAAGAGACTTTGTGTTGGTGTGAACTTTCTTCAGGACAACCCCTGAGACGAGCGTATGGAACAGTAAGGTAACGGCAGACCCAAAATTAAACCAGCAGCTCCAGGGGGGTATCGCTACATATGCTTCTGGAAGAATGGTCAAACATTCCCATAGACACACGCCTAAACCTTGTGGACAGCCTTCCCAGAAGAGAAGATGTTATATCTGCAAAGGGTGGGCCAACTCAATATTGAACCCTACGGACTAAGACTAGGATGCCATTAAAAAGTTCATGTGTGTAAAGGCAGGTGTCCCAATACTTTTGGTAATATAGTGTACTTGGCTTCTTTCACTGCTCAACCATCAAAGCTCTTTGGGTTGACGAGAAGCTGAATATTTCAATAAAAACTGCTGGTGGGATACCTGGGAAATGTATTAACTTGTAAATGTTTTATATGCTGACAGTGTGACACGAAGAGAAGTTGTAGAATTACAGCAGGGTTAAATGCAGGCTTTGTTTATGGTACGGGACGTTGTTTTTTAGTTAAGCTTCACCTTGCAGTTTAGCTGCTTTAACTATCAGTTAAAAGTGCTTGCATGAGAATTTCATTGTGAAACTTTAGCTTACAGCGCACACATTGTGATGACACTCTTGCAGTTTCGGTACATGAAAACAAATCCACACAGCAGCTTGAAATTCTAGTAGAAATCTCTTGTCATGTTTGGAAGCACCTTGGTAGAGCGTATCATTACATAGTTCTACTCAACAAGCCGATTGGTTCCCCTTAAACATACTATTTCAATGCAAAAGTGAATACACAGCCCCAAACATCATCATTCACTCAATTAAAGTATAACTAAAGGCAAGACCTTTTTTAGGTTTGGACAATGGAGCTAGACTGGAACACCGGTCAGGTTTTCATTGATGTCTGCATCCCCATTAGGGAAATTTACCTGCTTGCTTTGTCCTCTAGACCATTAAGCAAAGAAGAAAGTGGAATTTTTTTTTATAAAATGTTGGCTTGTCAACAGAACAGGAAAAGAGGAAATCTTGCAATGGGGGGGCACGATTTATAGTGACAACTAGGTATTTCCTGTTTTGGCTGTGGGGCAGGATGGGAAGGGAAATCTCCCCATAAGGACAAATATTTAAAAAAAAGTTTTGGCTGTAGTGCTAACATTTGGCCTTGTTTACACTAGCAGTGCTCTCTGAAGAGTGATCTGCATTCAGATCGCCTTTCAGAGGGCATTTGACAGGCAGTGAGGAGGTTTTGTATCGCCTCCTTACACTTGCTTTAACTCCTTGAACCTCACACCTCAACACTGCAACCACTTGTAGGCCGATTGATGGGCTCTCCCATTCAATAGAATAGGACACATTCAGCGGGAAGTACTGCCTGCTGAACAAGATGGTAAGGAATCGTTTTTGGGGTGCTTCCATTCCATAGAATTTGAAATTCCATAGAATAGCTACTGACTGTTGGAGCGCAAATGTGGGGATCATTTTTGGGGCACTCCTATGCAATTGAAAGTGTTGTGTTCAGCGGTAGGGATGGGGATAATTTTTGCAAAGCATCGTGGTCACAACATGTGTATACCCCCAGCTGCTGCCTTTGCAGTATACAGGGGAGCAGTTGGGGGGACGGTAAACACTATAGCTCAACCTTGGGGTTTTACTGCCCTCCCAACTCTTATCGTAAACAGGACATAAAAGCTGAATTCCAAGAATTTTTTTATTTTTCAACCACTTGCCGACTGCACTATAACAAAATCAGGAGTACAGCGTGGTCGGCCATTTCTAGGAGGGCGTCAAATGCGGCGTGCAGGGGGCGAGCTCTGTGATCGCTGCGTCCTCCAGACACAGATGATCATGGACCGGGGTAAAGAACCAATCACATCGGCTCTTTACCACATGATCACTAGTGTCCAAACACAGCTGATCACGATGTAAACACACTTACCAGGTATTGGCATTCCTTTCCTCACGCTGTCACAGTGTGGGGAGAGGAGAGAGTCGGTAACTGGCTAGTGTGAAAGGGGACATCTGCACTGATGTGTCCTGGTTATCAGTGCAGCCCCAACAGTCCCCATTAGTATTGCCTATCAGTGCCCATCAATGCACCCATCAGTGCCGCCTCATTAGTGCCGCCTCATCAGTGCCGCCTCATCAGTGCCGCCTCATCAGTGCCCATCAATGCAGCTTCATCAGCGCACATCAGTGAAGGTCTTTTTTAGTTTGTTTAGCAAAAAATAGCAAACTCAGCGGTGATTAAATACATCCAAAAGAAAGCTCTATTTGTGTGAAAAAAATAATAAAAATGTCATATGGGTGCAGCGCTGCATGACCGCGCAATTGTCATCAAAGTTCAAAAGCACTGAAAGCTGAAAATTGGCCTTGGCAGGAAGGGGGTAACAGTGCCCAGTAGGCGAGTGATTTAACACCACAAGTTAGATACATTACCTTTAATTAAGACTGTCCTTGGTCTTGATGACTGCTGGTTACTACAAAAATCTTAGCTCTCTGGTGGCGGATCCAGCACAAAGTGCTATACTTCTGTGCTATGGCAAAGTTCCCAACTTTCCCTCATTTGGAAGGACAGTCCCTCTTTTGGGAGCAAAACGTTCTGTCCCTAATGCAGCCTCAGTTATCCCTCTTTGTGGTCTGATGTGTACATTGTTATATAAAATATACTATTTTACTACTCTAGCGGGGTCCCCAAATTTAACCCCGCTATACCTAAATTTAGGGGAAGGTTTGAGCTGTAGTTGGGCTCAGACCACCTTAATTGTTAGGACATTCTGTTTTTATACCGCAGGTAGTATACTGGTGTGTGGTTCCCTGTGGCCTGTAGGTTGTGCTGCCATAATGGGCCAGGGTTGAACCGCTGGTATAGTGCTGTGCCTTGGATGTCCTCTCTCGGCGGTTGTGTGGTGGGCGTGGTCGGCCTGCTGTGCATGCCGGGAGAGGGTATAAAGCGGGCAGATGCTGCTTGCGGAGGGGTTCAGAGGTCGAGGGGTTCGGGGGTTCAGTGGACTTCGTTCCAGAGTTGGAGTCCTGGTACATAGTACCTGGCCCTCCTGGCCAGGGACCCGCGTACGCATCGGTCCCAGGCACCTTTAGCCCTGGGGCTGCAGCAACAACCTTGGGCCCAGCACCTTTAGCTGGGACCTGTGTCCTGGAAGGAGAAATCCCAGGGTGCCTCTGGCATGGGGACCCATTCTGAGATGAGGAGGCCGGGGGAGGACCCTTCTGAAGGACCGGGGAAAAGTTCACGGAGAAAGAAGAGCCTGGTAACTCTCTGGAGGGATTAGATCCATCCAACACCAGAGGATTGGGATTAACGGTTCTGTGGCAGAGAATCTCCTAGTCGCATCTAAAAAAGGAAAACGAAAGAAACGTCCGAGCATCACTTCGGCTGCTAGGATCCGCTTTCATAGGGAACTATCCGGGTGAGCTAAGCCTACTTGAAGAACGAGTAGTGAATTCATAAGTTGTCTTGTGCCTGGACTTATATCCAAACTCTTACTGTTCTATCTTCTATCCACCCTTTTGTATTCATTGACTTTGCATACAAGAAATAAACTCTATGTTGGAGTTTACTACTGGTGTGGACCTTAGTTACTTGGGGATATAAAGACTTGTCCTTACATATCTGTAAAAGACGAGAACCAACTAAAGGGAGAACCTTGCTGCGGGACCCTAGTTTGTGACACCGCTCAACCTCTTCACACAGGAGGGGACGGGCAGGTAGCAGGGTGTGTCTTCCCTGCCAGTGAGCCAAAGGGCAGGTACAGGGGAGATCTGTGTGCTACACTACCGAAAGTGTTATACTACACTAAACTTTATATCCAACCTCTATATTACTGCATGTGTTATTTTAAAAAGTCAATGTAAAGGAAAATTTTAGCTAAAAAATATAAATATAAAAAAGGAAAAATAGAGGTCAAAAAGCCAATAATTTTCTGTATATTAGATCTTTGTGGTCCATGTAATCAGGACCATGGCAGGGACCTGTCCTTAGACTCTATAATCAAATGAACCCACAAAAGGGTGCAAAAGCTATATGTACGAGTGTATCTGCTTTATTCTGAGGTTCTGTAGAAAGAGGGCTTGTTCTTTTCCCCTCTGATGTAAAATATATCAATAAATTATTACAAAATACTATTATTAATAATAATAGAAGAATGACTGGTGCAATCCTGGCCGGCACCACAATATAGTAGGCACCACGTGCTGAGGAATGGTTCCGCATGACTGTGGAATGGCTTATTATGGGTTGTTGTATTTATGTGTTTTTTCTCACACTGCACTTGCATCAATATTGTGTCTGAAAACACCAGTGGGTGTGAAATGTTACTAAAACAGTCTAGAAAAATAGAGTCAAGGTTCGGGAAAACAGTTCCTGATGAAGATGCCAACTGATACTTCCATGACAGTTAAATCTATTTTAGCCCAAATAAAAACAAAATACAAATAAATACAGGAAATAAAACCATTATGCAACCAAGCAATAGATATGTTATGGGAATGCGTTTTGTGACAGCGCAGATATGTGAACCCTCCACTTTTACAGACATTATAGTGACGTGCGTGTGTGTGTGTATGTGTGTATATATATATATATATATATACACACACACACACACACACACACATACACATACACACACACACACACACATCATAGGACACATACACATAGTGCAGCGCTACTACAGTGGTAAATGCAATGCTATACTTAGTGCTATTTATACATGCAATAAAATT
The DNA here is from genome assembly GCA_029206835.1 of Rana muscosa. Classification (NCBI taxonomy): domain Eukaryota; kingdom Metazoa; phylum Chordata; class Amphibia; order Anura; family Ranidae; genus Rana; species Rana muscosa. The sequence goes on along the minus strand of CM055118.1, from coordinate 537,124,481 downwards.
CAAATTCATAAAAAATATATAATAAATGTCCCATAAATCAATATAAATCTTGATAGTAGTGCTCCAGTGTTATCATATCACCGTGCTTCTCAATAATTCTTATGCTTGTGCACACCACAACCATCTATTTTATCTGCTCACCTCAAGGATGAGTCAGGAAAACTCAAATTAACTCTTTTTCACTCCCCAAACGTCTTTTCTTTTCTCTCAGGATTCAGCTTTTCAATTTCTCCCTTTCACAATCTCCACTCCACCCAATGTGTCCCTCACAGATAGGGGGTTGATCTCCGGGATTACTCAGCTGTTCCTCCACTTCAAGGGACATGTGTATCATGTAATCAAAAACACAGCCGACATAGTGCTCTCTGCTATAAAACCCGGCTAAAAAAAAGGACACTTACTAGATATAAAAACTAAAATTTGATTGTTATATGTGTAGTGGGGTGTTCAATTTAAGGGTAGTGTCTGAGTGGTAATTAGGCTCAGACACATTGATTGTTAGGGTTAATGGACCATTTTTGTTAATGGGAGATAGTGTTGGTGCATAGTTCCCTGTGGCCTACGGGTGGCGCTGTCGCCATGGGCCAGGGTTGAACCACCAATCCAGGGCTGCGCCTTTTTGTGTCCCCTCTCGGCAGTAGTACGGCGGGGCGGGGAACCTGCTGTGCCTGTCGGGAGAGGGTATAAAAGGGGGCGGACATTTTCCATTGCGGTTCGTCCACGCCCAGCCACCTTCAGCCTGGGTGTGTGGGGGTTCATCCACGCCCAGGCACCTTCAGCCTGGGTGTGTGTGGTTCATCCGCGCCCAGGCATCTTCAGCCTGGGCGTGAGGAGGGTCGTCTCTGGGTGCCTTAGGTTCAGAGGTGGAGTTCCTGTTCCATCCCAGACACCTTCAGTCTGGGGTGAGGTACTATTTTGAAGGCCCGGGGCCCAGCAACCTTCGGCTGGGGTCCGCTAGGGATCGAGGACTCCCAGGGTGCCGCCTTGTGAGGGGACCCGTATCGGAGATGAGGAGGCCAGGGAGGTAACCCTTTCCGAAGACCCAGCGCAGAGTCGTGGTGACGGTGAGGGCCTCTGGTAACTGTCCAGAGGGATGTTTTTCTCCTTGACATGGGCCAAATACTTTAAGAAGGAAGTTCATCAGGTCAGTGGCAGTGACCTACTCGTTCAAGTCGGTGGCAGTGACCCTACTCGTTCAAGTCGGTGGCAGTGACCCTACTCGTTCAAGTCGGTGGCAGTGACCCTACTCGTTCAAGTCGGTGGCAGTGACCCTACTCGTTCAAGTCGGCGCCAGTGACCCTACTCGTTCAAGTCGGTGGCAGTGACTTCATAGGGCCAGGTAAGTGGCAGTGACCTGTTCACCAAGTCAGTGGCAGTGACTTTATTCACCCGTTCTGTAGCAGAGACCAACCTCACGGTCTGAGGCAGAGATTGTGCGCCAAAGCTGTTTGAGAAACCTAAACAGTCTAAAGAGTTTAGCTACGTTTGTGCCTGGACCTCCTCCACACCTAAACTGTCCTGTGTCTTCGCTCCAACCTGTCTGCTCTCAAAGAGGCTGTTTATTATCCTGTGTGAAATAAATGTTGAGTCTGACTTTCAGCTAGTGTGGACATTCACATTCCTGGGGAAAATGAGGACTTGCATCTATTTAAAATAGAGGTGAGATCATTCTTGGGAGGACTTTGACTCTGGCCGCAGACAAGGCCCAAAACTAACACCGCTCAACCTCTTTACTCAGGAGGGTACGGGCTTGTGGTGCGGCATGCCTCTCTCTGCCTGCGAGGAGCCTAATTAAATGCAGGTTGGGGAGAGGTGGGTGCGCTACACATGTATTGAGAGCGTCAGGAAGAGAGGAAGACCATTCAGAGGTCGATACATGTGCAGAGGAGAGGATCCGAGCCTGTGACGTTGCGTAGCCACGGTGGCGAGCGAGAGGACGCTCTCAATACATGTAACAAGCGAATTTTATTTTCATATCTAGTAAGCGTCCTCTTTTAGCGGGGTTTTAAATAAAAGTTTTATAGCAGAGAGCACTATGTTGGCTATGATTACATGATACACGAGTCCCTTGAAGTGGAGGAACAGCTGAGTAATCCTGGAGATCAACCCCCTATCTGTGAGGGACACATTGGGTGGAGTGGAGATCGTCTAAGGGAGAAATTGAACAGCTGAATCCTGAAAGAAAAGATGTTTGGGGAGCACTACTATCAAGATTTATATTGATTTATGGGACATTATATATTTTTTATGAATTTAAATTTTATTGCATGTATAAATAGCACTAAGTATAGCATTGAATTTACCACTGTAGTAGCGCTGCACCGTGTGTATCCTTTGGTACACACACACACACACACACAAACACACATATACATAAAAAAATATATATATATATATAAAGTGTAGTGATATAGCGGCTCAAATTTTGCACTTGATTAATTAAAGGGTGGCACTGATTGTTTCATACATTTGCATTTCAGGGACATGGGTGTTGGAAATTATGTATATAGTATTTAGTTTTTTATGCAGCAGTATACAAATCTGTGGACCCCTATAGACACCTGCGTCCAGCAATCCTAATGCTGCTCTGTGTTCACCAGAATAAAAAATAAATAAAAAATAGGACAGGGAGCATGGGGGATAAGAAGGTGAGAAGAACATGAGGAGAGAGCTGTGTTCTTTATAATACACCGGAAATGAAGTAGGCAGGGCTGACACCACATGCTTAAGAATTCAGAGCTGTGTTGTCATGTCAAAGAGGACAGTAGGAGCACACTGATTTTTCCTTGGCATGTGCTTTAAGTGGCTGCTATGGAAATAGGTCATATTGGGGTTGATTTATAAAAACTGGAGAGTACAAAATCTGGTGCAGCTCTGCAGAGAAAGATTCCATGTTTTAGCCACAAAGCTTAATTGAACAAGCTGAAGTTAGAAGCTGATTGGCTGCACCAGATTTTGCACTCTCCAGTTTTAGTCGTGCAGGTTATTCTGTGTTAATGGTTGGTCATTCAAATTACTGGTTAACTATCCTCTAGTCTATAGAGAGATGCACAATAAACAGCAAACAATGACTATACTAGATATTAGGAAACTAGGCTTCTGCCACACATCTTCTACCTCTTTATATAATGGAGCAAAAAAAAAAAGTTTCAGAACACCATTTGGGTCATCCACTTACATGTATTTGATTTTCATTCTTGGTTTCTTTCTGCTCTGATCGTACATTGGCATCAGCGGGCAAAGTGAGTCTCAGTCGACAAATGCTCCCCTAGAGAGAAAATACAATTACTATGTTAGTAGATTATATGTTAAGGAAAGAAAGAAAAATTGTTTACTGTTAAAATATTGTTAGGAATTTCATTAGTATGTAGTATTTTTTAGTGGTTAAAGCATATCTAAAATCTAAACATTGTGTTTTTAGTTTTGAAATAGTAAAATCCAAACTAAACTGTATCTGAGGACTACAAACTGAAAACGCTATTTAATTCATTTTTAATATTCACAGAAAACCCATCCATCCATGTCTCTATGCTTTATTTTGTTAGGAAATAAAAAAAAAAAAAAAAATATCCCCTGGCATTCCTAGCTGCTGCCACATCTTGAGTAAGGGCAGATGATTCATGTAGCATTTACTTCCTGGAATCCATCTGCCCTTAACTCAGGCATGCAGCCTGGAGGGTGTGCTTAGCTGAGAAAGCCCCTCCTCCAGATGAAAGAAAAAAATTGCCCATGAAGACTCCTGGGATGTATGACATCATTTTGGCCTAGACCACAAACCAGGAAGCACCTGAAGAAACTTTAAAAAGAAAAGTTTAAAACAAGTAAATATAATATACCTTCCGATTTACTAATTCTAGCACCATAAGAATTAAAAATAGTTCATCTTGATTGAGGGAGTTTAGTTCCACTTTAAACCCCCTCTGTATTTTGCTGTAGGGAGGTTTCCCTTCACTTTTCGTCCAAGAGACACTACAGGAATTAATAGGAAATTTATCCAGAAGAAGACAAAATCTCCTCTTAGTTTTTACTGGGAAGAGTGTCACCATTGGAATATCCCCCCCCCCACTGTCCAGACAATGGTTACCAAGACTGATAGGGCAAATCTTCCCTTTGGGGACAGAGAAAACAATAAAAAAAGATGACAAACCTAACCTCCATAAATGCCCAAAATAGTGGAACCTAATAGAAATTAGTGGCGCAGATATTAGTATTATACTGTTTATTAACCAGTTCCCGACCATGTCACGCAGATATACTGCGGCACTGGTGGGTGAAATCCCGTCTGAGTACATCCTACCTGTTTTCGGCCACCAGAGTGCACGCATGGGGGACCCGATGCGCGTGCACGAGCGCCAGCATGGCGATTTCTGTGTGTAAACCAGTGTTTCTCAACTCCAGTCCTCAAGGCGCCCCAACAGGTCATGTTTTCAGGATTTCCCTCAGATAAAACAGCTGTGGTAATTACAAGGCAGTGAAACTGATCAAATCACCTGTGCAAAATAATGGAAAGCCTGAAAACATGACCTGTTGGTGCACCTTGAGGACTGGAGTTGAGAAACCCTGGTAGGAAAAACGATAGGGCTTCTCTCCCAGTCACTCACATCCCCACACAGTTAGAACATGCAGAGGGAACACATATTTGACCCCTTGATCGCCCCCTTCCCTGCCAGTGACATTTACACAGTAATCATCAGTGCATTTTTATAGCACTGATCGCTGCATAAATGCCAATGGTCCCCAAAAAGTATCAAAAGTCTCTGATCTGTCCATCGCATTACCATTAAAAATCGCAGATCACTGCCATTGGTAGTAAAAAAAAAATAATAAAAATGCCAAAAATCTTTCCCATAGTTTTCAGACGCTATAACTTTTGCACAAACCAATCAATATACGCTTATTGCATTTTTTTTAACAAAAATATGTAGAAGAATATATATTAGCCTAAAATGAAAAAAAAAAATGTGTCTTTTAAAAAAAAAAATTGAGGATATTTATTATAGCAAAAAGTTAAAAATATTGTTTTTTTTTCCCAAAATTTACGCTCTTTTTTTTGTTTATAGCGCAAAAAATAAAAACCGCAGAGGTGATCAAATACCACCAAAATAAAGCTCTATTTGTGGGAAAAAAGGACGCAAATTTTGTTTGGGTACAGCATCGCACGACCGCGCAATTGTCAGTTAAAGCGCCGCAGTGCCAAATTGTAAAAAGTGCTCTGGTCAGGAAGCCTTAATATTTTATCTGGTTAGTATTTTAAAAATAAAAATGATATTTTGGTACGTTATCAAGAAAGCTTTATAAAATGAATTGATACATTAATATCAGTATTTCCATAGTTCAGAGTGTGTTTGACAAGTGTTGAGGAGGCATTATGTTGGCATGGCCCCATTCAGTACCACCTGGTGAAATGCGTTTCGGGAGGATCATTTTTGCCGTGTCGCATTACAAAGCCTCACAGCCGCAGCATGTGTAGACCCACATCCCCTGCCTTTGTGGCTTAATGTGGAGCAGTTTGGGTTGCAGTACAAAAATAGACATCCACGTGTTTTTAATGCCAGCCCCCCCCCCCCAACCATAAGTGTACTCGAGACCAAAGACATACATTCACTTAGGCCTAGAACTTACCCTAATTTAAATGTCCACCCACAAGAAACTTTAATTACAGTTGTTAAGTCACCCAACAGGCGAGTCTGTTCCTAACCACTTTAGAGTTTTGACTGTTCCAGTCCACCTTTGGGGTGTTCCTACTGTTTCTGTTGCATTTTCCTTAAAGCGGAGGTTCACCCAAATTACAAGTCTATTTTCTCTGCTTCCTTGTACACCTAGGATAGACAAATGACCCCTGTTTTTTTAATCCGACATGTAATTACCTTTATAATAATTAGGACTTCCTGGGTTTCCCTCCCGCGGGAGTAGGCGTGTCCCCGGCGCCGCAGTGTGTTATCGGAGCTCACCGCAGTGTGTACTGGGAGCACAGTTTCATGCTTCCCAAGATACACTGCGAACACCGTCCATCGTAATCCCACAAGATTTTCTACAAACAAGCGACGCCAGTCACGTGACGACTAAAATCGCCATTTTAGAGAAGGGCATAATCAATTATTATCTAAAAAAACCTGCAGCAAATATAAATATCTTTAAACATACTTCATTAGATAATTTTTTTAGAGGACAGCGAGAGAAATTTACATTACTTGCACAGCTGATGCTCTGACCCCGTTCTGAGCCTTCGCTGATGTTTCTCTAGTTGTGAATGCCATCACAACGGGGCGTGTACGTTCAATGACGCCGCCCGTTGTGATGGCAACCAGGATGTTTATGGCGCAGGTCGCTGTAAACAGTGCGCATGCCCGGGAAATAGCGGTGAATACCGGGAGACGAGGAAGTAATTGCTTGTGGGCTTCACAATGCCCACAAGCAAAATGGGAAATGCCTAGATCGGAAATTAAAAGTTTCTCTTTTCTAAGAAAACAGACGGGGGATGTTTGAAGACACCTAACGAGTACTCAATTGAGATCTATAACACCACTGATTAAACACAAAAAAAAAAAAAAAAACACGGATTGGTCGCGGAACCTCCGCTTTAATTAAAAAGTAACAATCCAACAAGGACAGTAGGACCTCGAATGACGGAGGTGGTAGGGGTTACAGAGCCAGGAATTCCAGCAGAGTGATCTCACCAAGAGGTAAAATGCCGCGTATACACGATCAAAATTTCCGACAACAAATGTTCGATGTGAGCTTTTGGTCGGATATTCAGACCGTGTGTAGGCTCCATCGGACATTTGCTGTCGGAATTTCTGACAACAAATGTTTGAGAGCAGGTTCTCAATTTTTCAGACAACAAAAGTTCTTGTCGGAAATTCCGATCGTGTGTATCCAATTCCGACGCACAAAAATCCTACGCATGCTCGGAATCATATCGACGTGTAGCAAGGTGTTACCGTTGCAAGCATCGTTAAGGACTGCAATCTGTGCTGTGAATATAAGTTTGGCTCTCTTTAGTGTTTATTTCATGCTAATTTGTTACAACCTGCTTGGTTCGGTTATCAAGAGACAAAGACTCCATTATAGTAAGTGTAGCACAGAGACTACATTGCCCACAAGGCCACTGTGCTACCAGAGGAGAGTGCGCCGTGCAAAGCCTGATGGGAGGACCTTTTTAAGATAAGCGTGCCGTATAGCACGCTTTCTCTGGACGCCATCTTCAAGCCGGCAGGAGGCCTGTGTCGAGGCCTGCTGTGAGTGTACTTGAGAAGCCTGGGCCTACGGAGAACGAGAGCGGATCGCCTAGCCAAAGAGGGATCCCTGCGGACAGTCTCGCTGATCAACCGGAGGAGGATCGGTCTACAGCTCGCAGCATCCAGAGCCGTTTATACATCGTCATCCAGGAGGACGGCCGGGTAAAGGACCAGGGGCCTCGTGACACAGAGACGGACCATTGAAGGAGGGTTCCGGACTGAGAGGAAAAGAAGCAGGACAAGGCCTCATCTGGTGAGTGGGCACTTGCCCATCAATTTAGTTAACTGACTGCCAGGAGTGTGACTATCACAAGCCTCACTTGTATCTGCTGGCGTTGGCATGTCCGCACTTAGGATAAGGTGACCAGATTTTTAAAATGAAATCCGGGGACATATTTATTTTTTACTAGTAATGGCGGCAATCAGTGACTCTCTGCCTGTCGCCGCTGCTGCCTGCCTCACAGCCTGTTAAGTCTTACTCTCCAGGCCCTGGCTACTACTGGGTGGGGTGCGGAGGAAGATCACTCCGCCAGGGAAGGCAAGGAGATCAGCAGGCAGGCGGCTGGCTGGGACTTGAGCCAAGGCAGAAGAACATGCAAGCGGAGCTGAATGGGCATGCACCCGAAACTGAAGAAATATCCGCCTCGACCAGCACATGATCATCAGAAAGGGGCACAGATAATGGAAAAAAATGCACCCCTAAGCTAGTAGGAGCGGCGGAGCGGGGGTGTGTAATTCAGAATAATTTTTTATTGTGCACTGACTGTCTTTGAAATTGCCCCAGCCCCTGTTCAAATCCAATCCGGGGACAAAACTGGGGACAGACTTGGTCCGGGGACAGTGTCCTCAATCCGGGGACTGTCCCCTGAAACCGGGGATGTCTGGTCACCCTAACTTAGGAACTCAATGCCTTGGGGAGACTAGTACCCCTTGTACTGTTAGTCCGTGTGTCTCAATCAGCAGTTTCTTTCTTCAGCCTATCTTTTGGATTACAAATCTTTAAGTGCACCAACGTGGCTAGCTGAAGATTACCAGACTCTTAAAAAGGGATAATTGTCTGTTTTTTTCTACCTTTGCAAGTGGTTGCTATAGGACACTCACCAATTGAACTGTCCACTAGGGGGAGCCATAGAGTTGTGATTCCGCATATTAGTGATAACTGTTTGTATCACCTTGTGTTTTCTGCCGTTTGTGTGAGACTTGGTGGAGAGGTGCCCCAGTGTTGATATTACTGCACTGGGAGATTCCTCCACCATACCCTCGCTCAGGTCTGGCCCTCAGGTTACGTTATTAGGGTCGGATTTCAAAAGGTATTTTGAACCGGTGGTATTTCATGCATTGATTTATACAGGGAGCTGTATGTATTGAATGTCTACTGTATAACCATTATTTAATTTCTTTACCAAGTAAACATTGGTTAAGCTACAATTTGTGTGGAACTCTGTCTTTACAGCTGAGTGGCAGGTGAACAACACCAAGGTAACAACCCTTTTATTGCCTTTATTGTTGAATGTGTGTATCATTGAGGTCCCTTACAGCCAATTGGGGTCCTCAATCATATTAGTGTCCATTTGTGCCAGAGGGGATTGAGCCAAATTCTGGGGGTTGACAGGCAGAGTGCAGGCCTAAATTTAAACCAGCAGCTCCTACGGGGTAGTGCTACAGACGCATGCTCAGAATCATTGTACTTCATTTTTCTCGGCTCGTTGTAGTGTTGTATGTCTCCGCGTTCTTGACGTTCGGAATTTCCGAGCAACATTTGTGCGACGTGTGTGTGCGCAAGACAAGTTTGAGCGAAAATCAGACGGAAAAAAAACCCCCGGTTTTGTTGTCGGAATGTCCGATCGTGTGTACGCGGCATAAGAAACCATTGAGTGGTCATGAAGTTTCTATTAAACAGTGAAATAAGTTGAAGAGTGTGAAGAGGTCCTTTAAGAATCTGCTGCATGTACTTAGGTGTCAAGGTTCACTGACAAGCTACAAATATTTAGCATGATCCCTAGATGTTCTAACATATACAGGACTTTGATTCCTAGAAACGTTGTACAGGTCAACATTTGTTAAACAGTAGTCAGTACAACCCCGTTGACATATTTGAAGACATACTAATCATAATCACACAAGGACAGTCAGGAAATAGTGCCAAGAGTATGAATAGGAGAACACTGTGACAGACACTCGGCCCACAATTTTATGTCATCTTGGAGCCAGTGTACCATCCTCATCTACCTTTTCACCAACATTCCACTCAGCCCTTTTAAATAAACTTGGTTTCTTTACACTGTAATTATAATTCCAAACAAACCTCCCAGTCAAAAGCAATTTTATGAGCAGCCATTTTTTAATTCTTTGTCTAAATACAAAAGGTCTGTGTATTCTTACTTGCATCTTGACGTGTTTTGTGCATTTTTTCTAGGTCTGTACGATAATCCACTGTGAAACTTTACCTCTCTGCATGAGCTTCCTGAAATAAGGACCAGTCACTGATGCTCTCTCTCCTTGTGCAGGGTGACTGGTCTTGTCTTCGCCCCTCCTGTAGTTTTTAATAGACAGCCTGTAGTAGGTGGGGCCCACAGGCTATGTACAGCACAGAGATAATGTCACCACTACTTTCACAAAGGCTATGGGGCGTTTGAGCAGGGCCGTGAATATGAGGGTACCATTGGTCCTCCTGTACAGGGCCCAGGCAGCAGAGTGAATCGGATATGGACAGGGAGGGTGATCAGAATGGCAGGGGGGCAGTTACTGGAACAGACCCCCTATATGGCTCTCTCTGCAGCAGCTGAAAGCTGGCTTCTTCTCCTCTCCCTCCCACCAACTTTCTGCTGCTGCAGAAAGCACCATACAAGGGATTGATTCCTGCACCGATCACCCTCCCCGTGTACCATACCTTTCCCCGCTACCTGCTCCCAGTGCTGCTGGTTTCCCCCCTATCCTTCTCGCCTGCAGCTGCAAGCACACAATAGGGTCCTTTAGGATGAAAAAATGGGAGAAGGTTCCGGTAAATATATCATATTTACCAGCCCCTTCTTTTCCTAAAATGAACGCAATGAGTGATCAGTACTGATCACTCACTGTGTTCATTCATAACTGCAGCATAGTAACTTGTGGTTTTTTTTAGGGGAGGGGGCTGCAAGTTTGCCTGTATGGGGCCCCGTGGTCTCTAACCGCAGTCCTGCTATTGAGGAATACATTACGTGAAATTATTTATGCCTGTAGACCAGCTTTATTACATGTAAAAAAAAAAAAAAAATATGTACTTATGCATTCTAGTTCTGTTAAAGTGTTACTAAACCCACAACAGTAAAATCAGTGTGTATATGCAGTAAAGCATGCTTGTTTTACCCACTGTGGAACCTAAGAGGTTAATCCTCGGCTGTTTGATTTGGTCTTCTCTGATCCTCCCCTTCTTGCACTGTACCCAATCCATCTCCTGATAGAACAGAGCCTTGGAGTCACTCTGCACATGTTATTTTTTTTTTCTTGGGGGGGGGGGGTGCATGTGATCAGCACATGGCCAATCAGCACTGTCCAGACAGGGGGTCAGGGGTCATAGAGCCTCATAAGACAGCCAAAGCAGAATGAAAACTCCTCCTACAAGCTTTAACCAGTGCTCGGCAGGACAATGATAGTCAAGTCACAAGACTGCTATATACTGCTGATGAAAAAAAAGGTATTTAGCAGTTTATATTTACTAAAATAATTGCATTTCCATGTTCTGTGTACTGTGGGAAAATAGGATTTTTGTACTCACCGTAAAGTCAATTTCTCTGAGTTCATGGACAGACACAGCTTCCTATTGACAAGTGGGTATTAGCCTTCATTTAGGAGTGACTAGGCAGAAAACTTGTAGAAAGTGTTAACATATCACACCTTATACAGTACCGCCCAGGGGGCAGACACTCTGGGTATAACCCCTCTCTCTGCACCTCGCAGATCAGTTTGTCAAAAAGCAGTACAAACTTAAAAAAAAGGAGGGGTGGGTGCTGTGTCCGTCCATGAACGCAGAGAAATGATTTTACGGTGAGTACAAACATCCTATTTACTCTTTCGTTCATGGACAGACACAGCTTCCTATTGATAAGTGGGTCGTCCCAAAGCAGTGTCAAAAAACGAGGGGTGGGAACAGCATAAAAGTAAACTTCACCCCAATACAAAACAGAGCTCCTCCCCGAGGAGTTGCAACTCTAAACGGCCGCCTGCAAAGCCTTGCGGCCAAAAGAAGCATCCGAAGATGCACCTACATCAACCTTGTAGAATTTAGTGCCTTCACAAAGCAATTGAGGGTCTTGAGATCCAGGATTGGACGAACCCCATCCTTCTTTGGCACTACAAACAGATTTGAGTAAACCCCCTGAAACCTTTCCTGCCCTGGGACAGGAATGATCACCCCGCGTTCCAGCAGATCCTGGACCGCCCCATACAGGGCCTCCCGACGGGTCGGCTGAAGCTGGAGGGAAAGAATCTGTTCGGCGGACAAGAGAGAAACTATCTTGTAGCCTGAGGAGATTACTTCGCAAACCCACCGGTCTGAGATCAGAGATGTCCACCGAGTCGCGAATTCAAAGACGTCCCCCCACCCGAGAGATAGGTGGGGGCAGACCTTCATGCGGATGTAGATTTGTTCGCAGGCTTGTTGGGCTTGCGAAACCAAGGAAGCTTTTGTCCCAGAGCAGGTGCTTTATCGGCCTGGGATCTTTTACCTGCCGCCCTGGGTGGATGAAAAAAAACCGCTTGTGTGTAGTAAAGGAGGGCCCTTGCCTATGGCGTGGCTCCTTACCCTTTTTGGATTGTGGAAGCAACAGACTCTTACCTCCTGTGGCATCTTTAATGATGTCATCCAGAGAGGCCCTAAAAAGTCTGTCGCCCTTAAAGGGCAGATCCAGCAGGGCTTTCTTGGAAGATTGGTCCACAGACCAGCACTTTAGCCAGATCAGGCGGCGTAATGCCACCGCATAAACCGAGGGTCTAGACAGCAAGGGCATAGTATCCATGTCTGACTCGCAGACAAACATAAAGGACCTGTACCAACTGGTCGGCCAAAGCTACCTCATTCGGAGGAGCCTCCTGCGCCTTTAACCCCTGGAGTAGCATCTTTGCCCACTCAGTAAGTGTCTAAGACACCAAAGCCCCAGCCAATGCTGGACGCACCGCTGAGCCTACCACTGTGTATAGGTAGCGAGCGAGTGCCTCAGCCTTCTTGTCCACAGGGTCCTTGAAGACAGGAGCCCCTTCCACTGGAATCGTGGTAACTTTGTTAAGTCTGGACACGGGGGGGGGGGTGTCCACTACCGGGGGAGAGGACCATTTTTTCAGGAAACTCTCCTCAAAAGGGGTACTGGACCGCAAAAATGTTTGGGGCTGCAAAAACCTTCAGTGGGTTTTCCCACTCCTTGTATAAAAGCTTATCAAGATAAGACACACAAGGAAACACCTTAACAGTGCGGGCCGGCTTACGGAACCCAATAGGGGACCGCCGTCTCTGCCGTTTCTGCAGCATTTTCCAACTTCAGCGTATCCCGCACTGCAGTGATAAGGTCAGATACCAAAGCCTTTTCGCGTGTTGACCCGGACCTGGAGTCATTCTCACTGTCCGACCGGCCACGGTCCACAGTCTGATGCATCAGAATCAGGGCCATGAGCCACAGCCGGGCCAGGTTCTGCATCAGAATTATCCCCAGAAGATGGCGGGGGAAGGAGGCGTTTCCTACCCACCGCGCTGCTTCTACCTTTGCAACAAAAGCCTCCAGGATTGCCGACATAGCATCCACAGGTACATCAGGGGCACCAGCTGCCAAATTCAGGTGTTTCAGGGGAAAAGACATCTGCTTCTGACGTCATGCTGACCCACGCGCCTGACATCCACAGGGACGCCAGGCAAGGTATCAATAGGCCACCCTCCTAGCTGCTATAGAGATGCAGGGTCTCCCAGAGGACTCATCACCCTTAGAATGGTACCGCTATTGCTGCCATCGGCTCCCGCCTGAGATGCTCTTCCACCGCTGCCTGTGTCAGTCTGATCCTCATCAGCATGTCTCTGTATACTTTCGCGCCTGTGGAATGCACCCTAGAGGCCGAAGACTTCCACAAAATGGCCGCTGAGCGGCCGTGCTGAAGAACATTGTGGACCATAAGAAAATGGCCGCCGAGCAGTCGACAGAGGCCAAAGCGGGCGCGGAACACAAGAAAATGGCCGCCGAGCGGCGGTAGATCCATACAGGCGCAAACCACAAGAAAATGGCCACCGAACAGTCGACAGAGGCCAAAACAGGAGTGGACCACAAGAAAATGGCAGCCGACAGCATGGAGGAAGAAACACACACAGGTAAGCAGCACATTGACATTCTCAAAGACAGCCTACAGCACAGTCCCACTCCAGATGGAGCCCCCCAGGTGACCCCCAGCACCCAGCAACCAGCCTTAGCTTTGCCCAGGTAGGAGGGTAGGCAGGGAGAGAGGAAAGAAAGGGCAAAAAGCACTTACTTGATCTCTCCAGGAATGTCCAGCCAAGTCTTCCTGCCGAAGCAGGGGAGCTACTTACCTTTCCTGCGTGGATTATGCTGGAAGACATTCCGGACACATCATCTTCCGCGCACGGAGGTGACTGTCGGCCCGGCATGCTGTGATTGTGCCATAGAGGCCGATCATATGCATGCCCTGGAGCGCAAAGCTTACCGGCCACCCGTGGAGTGATGGGCATGTCGTGGAAAACCCAGCGCGTAGCTAGGGTCGGCACACGCTCGATGGCCGAAACTGGGGAGACTACAAGGATCTGGGATCCAGCCTGTCACCCAGTCAGCAGTTGATCGAAGATCACAGGAACAGAAAACGTAGTAAAAAAAAAAAAAACCCCGGACCAATGGGCCCGAAGGGAGCCATGTCCTTCTCCTATGCTAGGCAGAAAAAAACTGATCTGCGAGGTGCAGAGAGAGGGGTTATACCCAGAGGGTCCTCCCCCTGGGCGGTACTGTATAAGGTGTGATGTGTTAACACTTTCTACAAGTTTTCTGCCTAGTCATTCCTAAATGAAGGATAATACCCACTTGTCAATAGGAAGCTGTGTCTGTCCATGAACGAAAGAGTAACCAGATTTAGTGAATGCAGGGTCCTGGGTTTAGTAACACTTTAATGCTTACACAGGGAAGTGTATGTTTACCTTGCAAAATGGATGTTAGTAGGTGTAGCTGTGTTTACTCTAAATATCCAATCAAAGTGTGAGGTTTTTTGCTAGTACACGATTGGGTGTGTAACGTGAGCACCCTGGTTCAAATAGTAGGCAGAATACTATCTGCATGGAGTTTGCATCTTCTCCCTGTGCCTGCGTGGGTTTCCTCTGGGTTTTCTTCCCAAACTCCAAAGACATGCTGGTAGGTTTTGCTTCTAAAGCCTTTTACACGTGGGCTGTAAATCATGTGTACAACGGTCTGTTCTACAGAAGCTGGTCTCACGCCTGGATTGTGCCGAACAGACATACTGAAAAACTGAAAAACCAGCAACTGATCAGTACTGGCAAACAATGGCTGCAAGCGCTGATCAGTGTATTCTGGGTGGGAGGATCCCCTCTACACAGTTTAGGGTTAAACTGCCTTTCTTCTAATTTTAGTGAATGGTCACGTGTCTTTATAAATTCCCTTTCGCAGAAAAGTTTTATCCCTATTGTGGGATCACCGGTATGATATTTGTACATTAAAATCATATCCCCTTTCAAGCGTCTCTTCTCTAGAGAAAATAAGTTCAGTGCCCGTAAGCTTTCCTCATAACTAAGATTCTCCAGTCCCTTTATTAAGTTTGTTGCCCTTCTCTGGACTCTCTCCAGTTTGAGCACATCCCTCCTGAGGACTGGTGCCCAGAACTGGACGGCATACTCCAGGTGCGGCCGGACCAGAGTCTTGTAGAGTGGGAAAATTATTGTTTTATCTCTGAGTTAATCCCCTTTTTAAGGCATGCCAATATTCTATTGGCTTTGCTTGCAGCAGCTTGGCATTGCATGCCATTGCTTAGCCTGTCATCTACTAGGAACCCCAGGTCCTTTTCCATCCTAGAATCCCCCAGAGGTTCTCCCCCTAGTGAGTAGACTGCATTCATGTTTCACATGTGGGTTAGCACCATCTCATGGTAAGAGGCCAAATAACTTTACCGGGACCCACAAACAGAATAAGGATAACATCCTTTACACTGGTCAGTGACACCTGTCCCAACAACTACTACATAGACACTTTGAGGGATATAGTGTTGAGTGCCGATTTTCCTCCACCAGCACTTTTAATGGTGTACCCAGTCCAGTCCACTTTTAAACAGTGTACCCATTGTAGCCAGTCCAAAAGGCAAAGAGTGGAGCCATCGCACTTACATCCCAAGGACTTCCAGGCCCAGTCCCTAGAAGGGTTCTGTTCCACAGTGGGCCCTAAGATAAAGACCCAGCTGCTCGGTGGGGGTGCACCAAGGTCAAGCCACCCCCACCTACAGAACCTCTGGTCACCTTCCACCACTATCTCCATGCAAGGGGAAGTTACACCACAGAACACAATTGACCCCCAAATAACCACACTTTAACCCTTAGTGGAAAACACCAGCGACATTTAAGCACCTGCCTATATGCTCATTAACATACTGTATATGTATTTTAAGTGTGTATTTAGAGGTTTATCTGATGTTCAGCTTTTAACAACCAGTAGCAAGTAGGAATGTGGAAGGGTCCTCTACAGGAACACAATGTATTCAGAAATAATAATCACACACTGCAAAGGAGACATTCACATGGTGCATGTATTGTGTTTTCTCTTTCAGCTACAACCATAGGAAATGTCAATATGGGGGAAAATGATTAGCCTCTCAAGCCGGCTTAATTTCTAAGAATATAATCCTCCAGTAAATGTCAATGGGGACTGTAAGAAAATGAAGCCGCTGAAATCAGATCGGGCACAACCAAGAATTCAGGAGTGCCAGCTTTAATCAGGAAGAAATGTGAAGTCTGCCACAAGAACAATTATGTAAGCAGGACATTCCAGGGTGTGAACTTGGTTCCAAGAGCTGCATACCACACATGACTAATACAGATTATGACAGGCAAGTTCAAAAATAAAAAACCGCATACATCAAAATGTGATATAATAAAAAAGTGGCAACAATCTAATATAATCCAGGAATAAATTACACCTGAACATTATGCTTCTCATTGAGATCTTGTATAATTTTAATTGTACGTTATAACACAAGGTAACACATTTCTCTTTTTTACAACAGCTAAGGCCCCGTTCACACCTATGCGAATTGGTTGCGGATTACACCGCATCCAATTCGCATAACATTATAAAATACATTGATGAGGCTGGTTCACATATGTGCGATGCATTCACACTGCGCATTGCCCAAAAAACGTGTGCGTTTTCTAGGCATTGCGGTGCGGCTCAGGTGCGAATTCAGGCCCATTATCTTCTATGGGCAAGCATCCGATTCGCAGATGTGTTCAGTTCTCATCAGGATTTCCCTCCTTCTCCTCACTACGCTTCCCCCTCCCCTCCCCTCTCCCAGGTCACCAAATTCGCAGCTAAAACGCAGATGATCCGCTGAACAGCTCTCTTATCTCTTCGCAGAGATAACAGAGCTGGAATTCGCACTGCACAAGTGTGAACCCAGCCTTAATTGATTGATCAATTTACCTTTTCTTTCCAGAGTTTGCATGTTCTTCCTATGTTTGTATGGGTCTCCTTTGGGTACTCCAGTTTCCTTCCAAAGTCATACAGGCAGGTCAATTAACTACTGTCTAAATTGGCCCTACTATACGTATGTATGTGGGGTTATTACCACAGACAGCCATCACATACTTCTGAGCGCTGAATGGACTATTCTGTGGGACATTTACCCAGGAGGACACTGATGGCACCTGGCAGGTGATGTGTGGCTTTAAGATCGCTTTGTGGTGCACCAGAAAGTGCCTCATCCACCAGAGGGAGAAGATGTTCACTGAAGACTGTTGCAGACTGGTCCACAGTCTGCTCAGAGACTATAATCTAATGGGTTTTAAAGGAGGAAAAGGAGGTCTCCACAGATGTTCTCGTTCCCCACTTCCCCTTGTGTGTCTTTGTCCTTTCAATAAAGCTTGGGGCCTGTGGACTCTTTCCCCTATCACACCTGTTGCTTATTGAACGGTATTTGGTCTAACCCCAAAATATATGAATGTTGCAATTAAGGTTTTCTGTGATCGTTCAGTTAGGAGGCTTCCCTCCTCCGTTTATGTTGTATGTTCTATGTTTTCTATGTGCCACTCCTAGCCCCTGCATGGGCAGCCCAAGTGCCTCTGACATTATTGTATTGTATGTTTCAATGCTATATCTGCAATAAAAATTATTGAACCAGAACTGTTTTTGAAATGTTGCATGGTTTGTTTTAGCTGCGGTGCCATGTAGGATGTGTGGGACATGAAACAGGGGTCTAACTCAGGCACTGCACGTCTGACATTGTGCCGCTAGGTATTTCGGTGGTACCTAGGGGCCACACTATAGGGGTTATTTAGAAAAGGCAAATCCACTTTGCACTACAAGTGCAAACTACAAATGCAAAGTGCACTTGAAAGTGGACTTGGAAGAGCAGTCGCTGAAAATCTGAGGGGTAGATCTGAAATGAGGGGAAGCTCTGCTGATTTTATTACCCAATCATGTGCAAGCTAAAATGCTGTTTTTTATTTTCCTTGCATGTCCCCCTCGGATCTACAGCGACTGTACTTCCATAGCACTTTCAATGCAATTTCAAGTGCACTTTGCACTTGTAGTTTGCACTTGTAGTGCAAAGCGGATTTGCCTTTTGTGGGGAACTTTGCTCCACACAACACGTTAGGCATCATACGGCAGAGTGAATGTATTTTATTGTGCGATTGGCACTGTATTGTAATGTATTCATGAGCTGCGTCGCAGTATAGGGTGGAATTTACCACACTAAGGTCTCTTGTTTTTTATATATTCTATATAAAATAAAGTATATTTTTTTCAACAAAAAATGTGTATGTGGTATGTGAAGTAGCGACTTGTATGATTTAGATTGTATGCTCCTTGAGGGTAGGGGCTGATGTCCAATATGTGAAGCCCTGCATGAGTTGTTGGTGCTATATAGATGCCTGTATAAATCATAAATGAGGTAGCCCTTCCCCAACCCAGGTTTATTAGTCCTCAAGTTATAAACTTGTGTAGCGGGGTCTCCTTTAAGGCCCCGGGACTACGTTACCCAGAACCCCGTTCGGCACCCAGAGTGCAATTGGCCACTGCAGAGACTCATGGGAGGGGCTATTTAAGAAGGAGGCGAGGCGGAGCTCGGCCTCTTTAGACACCGCGCTGCAAGCAACAGTTTCTTCCTGTGCGGATCTGCTGCAGTGCAAGGCCTGAAGCCTGGGGCCTTGCGCAACTTCTGAAGAGCCTTCCACCCCACTGCGGAGCCTGGGTGGCATCTGACTTGTCGAGTGAGGACATCAGTTGGATCGGGGACCCAATCGTGGTGGACGCTGTGTGCGGAGACACAGCAGGTAGAAGTCCCAGACTGGGATCGCGTCCGGAGTGGTGAGCGAGCACTTGCTCAATCCAATAGACTGTACCGTGTTTAGGCCTATAGACTGCCTTGGCCCACCGATCGTTTGTTTGCTGTTCCACTGGAGACCAGTAGCAGGACAGGGTTAAAGGGGTCTCCAGTATAGTGTTCCTTGTGACTGCCTACTTTGTGGATTATTGACTATTGACGGCCTCGTCATCCTTCGGCCACTGGGGGGCGCGCGTGCGCCTGCCGTGTCACTGAGGTGCCGATGCGTGTGCCTGGCAGCCGCGATGTCCGCCAGGTACCCGCGATCGGCCGTTACACAGCCAAGGACATGGATCTCTGTAAACACAGAGATCCAGGTCCTGTCATGGAGAGGAGACCGATCCTGTGTCCCTTGTACATAGGGACACAGATCGGTCACCTTCCCCAGTCAGTCCCCTGCTCCCACAGTAAGAATCACTCCTAGGGAACACATTTAACCCCTTCCTCGCCCCCTAGTGTTAACCCCTTCCCTGCCTGTCACATTTATACAGTAATCAGTGCATATTTTAGCACTGTTCGCTGTATAAATGTGAATGGTAACAAAAATGTGTCAAGTGTCCGATGAGTCCGCCGTAATATCGCAGTTCTGACAAAAATCGCAGATAGCCGCCATTACTAGTAAAAAAATATATAATTTAAAAAAAAAAAAAAACATAATTCTATCCCCTATAGCTTTTGCGCAAACCAATCACTATACGCTTATTGCTATTTTTTTTTTACCAAAAATATGTAGAAGAATACGTATTGGCCTAAACTGAGAATTTTTTTTTTTTTTCTAAATTGGTTTATTTATTATAGCAAAAAGTAATAAATAGTGTTTTTTTCAAAATTGTCGCTCTTTTTTTGTTTATAGCGCAAAAAATATAAACCACAGAGGTGATCAAATACCACCAAAAAAAAGCTCTATTTGTGGGAAAAAAAAAAGGATGTCAATTTTGTTTGGGAGCCACGTCGCACGACCGCGCAATTTTATTCAAAGCGTGACAGTGCCGAAAGCTGAAATTTCGCCTGGGCAGGAAGGGGGTATATGTGCCCAGTAAGTAAGTGGTTAATACTGCACTTAGAAACGCCTTCTGTTTTTTTCCTTTAGTGCCCACAAGTTTCAGACTATCCATCTGAGCCTTCAAAACAACTTCATGTTCTAACTTTGGAACAAGAAGTGAGGGGAAATCACCCCAGATGGGACACAGATAACATTTAAAAACCTGGCGGTCAAAGAGTAAGTTCCCTGATACATACCTTGTGCGATTGTCCGCACCTGAAAAACTTCTGGAAAAAGACATTCATTCTCATTTCTAAGGTCACAGGGTGCTTGACCAAACCCAACACTGCAGTGGCATTGATCACTTTAGGAGTAGATGGCTTTCCAACATAGTACAGGTCCATGGTCATCCACATTCTATTCACTGCTAGATTGCTACGGTAATACTTAGAAAGTGGAGAGGCTCTTTGGTTCCCAATATTTCAGATGTTAAGTCTCAGATGAACCTTACAGCCACATACGAGCAGTGCTTAGCTCTCCAGTTTGGAAGACCAAGCCAATTCCATAGAGATTGGGATCACTGGATTGTAGCGCAGGCCCCAAACCTGAACAAGTATACTAATTTAACTGATGATACTTAGGCATCTATACGCTTACTGCTGGAAGCTTTGTATTTATATCCCAAGCTACTAGTCCCTCAAGAGTACGCTCTTCTGGGCCAGGCGTCTGAGCTTCTATCCAGAACTTGAATTTACATGGTTAACATCTACACCTCACTATGTATCTTGAGTATTTTACACCCACCCTTCTACATATGTTTTAATTGATACTCCTGTGCACTTTGTATTTTACCATTTGTTCTATGCTACAATGTTGCAATGTTCAATCTACTTTGTATTATTTGAAAATGACAATAAATATTATGTTTGAAAATCTAGCAGAATTTCTAGCCCTTCCTCGCTGTATACAAAAACAACAAAAATGCTTAGGCTATAGTTGGGTTTTAATACTGTGTGGTGCAAGAAAAGTAATTTATTGTTAGGATTTAAAAAAAAAAAAAAAAAAAAAAAAAAAACGTGGTTTCAGTTTCTATCAGTTCTGTTCATTCTTTACTTGAGGCTTGTGTGTTTCCATTCCACACCCAGGATTTCACCTCTACTCTAATCAGTACACAAAGAGGAAGCCGTTTCCAGACATACAACCAGCTTGTTCCAATATACCTTATAACGTACATTATAAATAGAACTGTGATTTTCTTGTAGAAAGGAGAACGTGATTAGTGATGAGCCGAACACCCCCGTGTTCGGTTCGCACCAGAACCCGCGAACGGACCGAAAGTTCGCACGAACTTTAGAACCCTATTAAATACAATGGATGCGAACGTTCAAAATCTAAAGTGCTAATTATAACGACTATTATGCATGTTATTGTCCTAAAAATAGGATTTTTATAACAGCTTACCTGTAAAATCTTTTTCTTGGAGTACATCACGGGACACAGAGCGGCATAGTCATTACTATGTGGGTTATATAGATACCTTCAGGTGCTGGCACTGGCAACTTCCAAAACCGGAAGTACCCTCCCCTATATAAGCCCCTCCCATCCGGGAGCACCTCAGTTTTGTAGCAAAGCAATAAGTGTCCCCAAAGAGGGGTGGGAGCTCTGTGTCCCGTGATGTACTCCAAGAAAAGGATTTTACAGGTAAGCTGTTATAAAAATCCTATTTTCTTTCTCGTACATCACGGGACACAGAGCGGCATAGTCATTACTATGTGGGATGTCCTAAAGCAATGCCCAATGAGGGGGGGGATACACCATACATAAGCTGAGCGCTATCAGACATGAGGATCTTTTGCGGCCTGCAACACACTGCGCCCAAAGGCGACATCCTCCTGACTTCTAACGTCCACCTGGTAGAACCTAGTAAAACGTGTGTACTGAAGACCATGTTGCGGCCTTACAGATCTGAGCCAGGGAGGCCTGGTGATGCACTGCCCATGAAGTTCCAACTGCTCTCGTGGAGTGTGCCCTAACTTTGAACGGAGGCGGTCTCCTTCTCAAGCCATAGGCTTGCATTATGACCTGTCGAATCCACTTGGCTAAAGTAGATTTTGACGCTGCCTGACCCCTTCTGGGGCCTTCCGGCAGAATAAACAAAGTATCCGTTCTGCGAATCTGAGCAGTGGCTTTTAGATAAGCTTTAACTGCTCTTACTACATCCAAAGAATGCAATAACTTTTCCTCTACCGAACTAGGTTTGGGGAAAAAAGAAGGAAGAACCACATCTTGGTTCAAATGAAACCTCGATACCACCTTAGGAAGAAAGGCTGGATGAGGACGTAACACTACTCTGTCCTTATGGATAACCAGATATGGCTCCCTACAGGACAAGGCGGCTAATTCCGATACTCTTTTAGCCGAACAAATGGCTACTAGAAAAATCAATTTCCTGGTGAGAAGAACCAAGGAAATGTGCTGCAATGGTTCAAATGGTTGTTTCTGTAGAACCGAGAGAACCAGGTTTAAGTCCCATGGACATATGGGAATATTAACCGGAGGACTAATACGCATCACTCCTTGTATAAAGGCTTTGCTAGTGAATGCGAAGCCAAGGGCCTTTGAAAAAATATTGAAAAGGCCGAAATCAAGCTTCCTATCTACAGCCCACTGTAGGAAGTCCAGAATCCTACCTATTACGTACTTACGTGGATGCCATTTGCTGGCCTCACACCAGGCGATGTACGCCTTCCAGATTCTATAATAGATCTGCCTGGATACCGGCTTCCTGGCATTGATCATGGCAGCTACCACAGGATTAGAGAGACCTCTCTTTTTTAGAATGTGGGCTTCAATAGCCAGGCCGTCAAACCTAGGGCTGGTAAGGAAGGGTGGTATATCGGTCCTTGCGAAAGCAGGTCCGGACGACGTGGGAGAGTCCAAGGACTCCCCACTGACATTTTACAATCTCCGCGTACCACGCTCTTCGGGGCCATGCTGGAGCCACCAGAATCACTGGTTTCTTTTCTACCCTGATTCTGCGGAGTAATCGAGGTAACAATTGTGGCGGTGGGAATGCATATATCAGTTTGAACTGATCCCAAGGGAACACTAGGGCATCCGAGCCGCAAGCTAGGGGATCCCTTGTCCGAGAGACAAACCTGTCCACCTTTGCGTTGAATCTGGATGCTAGAAGATCTACATCCGGTGTTCCCCACCGCTGACATATTTGTCCAGAAAACCTCGGGGTGAAGGGACCATTCCCCTGGGCATAATTGCTGGCGACTTAGAAAGTCCGCCTTCCAATTCTCCACTCCTGGAATGAATACCGCAGATATGGCTGGGACATATCTTTCTGCCCATTTCAGGATGTAATTTACTTCCCTCTGGGCTGCACGACTCCTGGTGCCACCCTGACGATTGATATATGTCATTGCTGTGGCATTGTCTGATTGAATTCTGACAGGGGACCCTTGGAGTTTGGATGTCCATGTTACTAGGGCATACCGGGCTGCTCGTATCTCTAAGAGATTGATGGGCAGGGCCTTTTCTGCATCTGACCATCTGCCCTGGAGAGACCATTGCTCCAGTACTGCTCCCCAGCCTATAAGGCTGGCATCTGTAGTGACCACCTTCCAAGAAATCGGACTGAAGGATTTCCCTTTTTCCAGATTCTGGAGAACCAACCACCAACGGAGGCTCTCGCGAACGGAAGGGGACAAGGACATTGTAAGTCTAGGGCCTGAACTTTTTTGTTCCAGGCTGACAGTATGGCCCTTTGCAAATTCCTTGAATGGAATTGACCGTAGGGTACTGCTTCGAATGATGCCACCATTTTTCCCAGCAGCCTCATGCACAGGCGTATGGACGGCTGTCTTTTTGTACCCACTAAGTGGATCAAATCTTTCAAAGACAACACCTTTCCTCGAGGCAAGAATATTTTTCTCTGGCCTGAATCCAACCTTAGCCCCAAGTATTCCAGACTTTTGACTGGTTTTTAGGGCTGACTTGTCTCGGTTGATAATCCAACCGTGAGATTCCAGATACTTGATTGTCTTGTGACCGACCACGTCTAGTTTTTTCACTGAGTGGTCTATCAGCAACAAGTCATCTAGATATGCCATTATCATTACACCTTGTGTTCTTAGATTGGCCAATAAAGGGCCAGAATTTTTGTAAACACTCGTGGTGCTGTGGCCAGACCGAAGGGTAAGGCTCTGAACTGAAAATGGCGCCCTTCTACTGCAAAGTGTAGAAATTTTTGGTGGACTGGAAAGATGGGAATGTGCAAATAAGCATCTTTGATGTCGATCGCGGCTAACCAATCCTCCCCTTGTAGGGCAGTGGCCACCGATCGGATCGACTCCATCGGAAAGTCCTGATATACAGGAATTTGTTTAGCCCTTTTAGAATTAATATGGGCCTCCCGTCCCCGTTTGCTTCGGGACTGTAAAGAGGTTTGAGTAAAACCCGAACCCCCATTCTTCCAGGGGAACCTCCATAATTACTCCTTGGAGCAATAGTTGTTCTAGTGCCAAACAGGAGGGACTCTCTCTTCCGGGGATCCCTTGGCACGTTTGACCTCAAAAATGGGAAGGAGGAGAGTCTTTTAACTCCAATCTGTATCCCAAACATACTGCGGAGAGCACCTATCTGTTTTGATCGTGTCCCGCCAGGTCTCTTGCGAACAACTGGAGTCCTCCCCCCACCCGACTGAGTGGGGGCAACCCTTCAATGAATTTAACTTTGGGGGAGGTTTTGTACCTCCCCTGACCCAGGGTTTCTCATTACCCTGTGATTGTCCCTGTTTTTTACCCCCGGGAATTGACCGAGGAGGCCGTCAGAACTGTTTCACAGCCAATGCCCCAGGGACTGGAGAAGCAGGCCTCTTAAAGAGGGACCTCTAACTCTGTTTTTAACCGGCAAGAATATATTTTTACCGCTGGAAATTTTCTGGATATATTTGTCCAGGTCTTCCCTGAATAAGCGTTCACCATGAAATGGGACGCTAACCAGCCATTCTTTACAGGGAGCTTCAGCAGACCAGTTTTTGAGCCATAGAAGCCTATGCATATGTACTACAGACAGCGTAAGGCGGGAGGCCTGATGGATTGAATCCTTTATGGCGTCAACCGCAAAGCCTAAGGCTCTAGGTAGATCAGCTAGGGCAAGGCCTGCTGATCTGTCAAGTCCCTCAAGACCTGTTTCAACTGATCCTTCACTGCTTAGCAGACCCCCCTGCTGGTTGTGTCACCAAGCTTGCTGTAGAAAGAAGCAGATTTTCATAAGGACTCCAATCTTTTATCTATTGGGTTCTTGAACATTTGGACATTATCCACTGGACATGTCAGTGATTTATACACACAAGAGATGGCTGCGTCCACTGTAGGGACCTTCCATTTTTTGATGAACTTATCCTCCATGGGATAGACCACCGGAAATCTCTTGGGGGGAATAAATATTTTCTCAGGATGGTCCCAATCCTGGTAAATGAGCCCTTTCAGTAAAGGGTGAAGTGGAAAAGAACAGATAGTCTGGGGGCTTCTAGCGACCCCAACGAGGATACAGTAGTGGTTGATGGTTCCGCAAGGTGCATTTTTAAATGCTGATCGGACCATGTTAGTCAGAGACTGAACCCATAATCTTTCAGCTTGAGATGCTGAGAA
This sequence comes from Rana muscosa, assembly GCA_029206835.1. NCBI lineage: Eukaryota > Metazoa > Chordata > Amphibia > Anura > Ranidae > Rana > Rana muscosa. The sequence goes on along the minus strand of CM055118.1, from coordinate 537,099,036 downwards.
AAGGTTCCTCCACTGTTGATTCCTCTATAACAGAATCAACCTCATCCTGATCCCCTTCAGGCAGGTCGATCCCTGTATGGGACTGTTGCTCTGCTAACAGGCACTCTGAAGGAGGAGACGGAAATCGGGCGTGCTTTCCCTGACAGGGAGGCAGCGATCAATGTTGACAATCTCTCTCTAATCCTCCCAGAGCTGAGGAAAAAACCTCCTCTGTTACATACACAGGAGCAGGTGAACTGAGGACAGCCACAGTACCAAGTACCCCTGCGGGGTCTCTACGGTCACTTACCTCTGAACTTCAGGGGAGAATGGTGCAGCAGAAGCATGCCCAAGATCCTCAGAGCCCGATGAGACCCCCTTCGCTTCCTGGAAGATTCAGTTCCGGAGCTTCTGGACGGCATATTCCTAAGCCTAAAGCTGAGGTATTCCAGCCGTAATACACCACTTTTACTGAGAATAGTCTAGCACAATTGCTGCTATATAACAGTTGGTGTCTACTAAAGTGCCTTTCTAGGGGATGCCTGCATCAACCGCCTCTGTGTGCCTTTATACTGTTGCTAGCTCTGTCTGTGCACTTCAATAGCCAGCTATGATTGTGCTTTAAAACACGCTGGACGCCCGCACATGCGCAGTAGCGCCGCGGCGCACACCGAGCGTCATCCACCCGCTCCGCCCCTTTTTCCAGATCGCCTCTATATATAGAGGCGCGTGCACGCGAGCGGGCACGTGCGCCTTCGGCGCCTTTTTTGAAAAAAAAATAAGGAGCTAGATGGGAGCCAGGGTCCCTGCCGCAGGGCCGGGGATGGATGAGCGCAGCAACAGGGCAGAGGAGACAGCTTCCCAGCAGAGAACTTACCAACTGCCTGGATTTGATTTTGGAAGAAAAAAATCCACATTACAAGAAAAAGAACCATAGCGGCCTCTAGTGTCTAACACAGGTACCGCGGTCTTACATTTTTTTTTTTTTTCTTGCCTACTATTAAAATTTTTACATTTTCTCAGTAGTAACAGGCATACACAGAATATTAGCGGGAATACCTTAGGTAACAGGCAGAAAGACAAAATAGGCTTGGGGGTCCCTCAATAGAACAAAGTTCCAGAGGGCCCCCACTTACCTTTTCCTCGCCGCAGGACTCTGTTTGGTCCACAGAAGCCCAAACTTCACCTATCACGGCAGGCATTGTAATTAAACCTTCAGGGACCGGGTTCCCAAGGATTCCACTCCCCTGGACCTGTATAGCACCCTGCACAGAAAACATCTTGGTCGTGGGTATGACCAGAGCTCTGGATCCCAGGGTCCAGCCCTCCTAAGAGAGGCATTACAGGCAAAACCTTGCTCTTCTCTGCAAGGCCCGGGTACCGACCGTTTAGCTATGAAGCTTTTTTGGTCGGATCCGGAATAGCTTACTGAGGCCCAAAAGAACCTGTACGCAAGCTCAACACATGTTACTTCTTGGCCAACACCTTAGACACTGGCAAAAAACTGAGGTGCTCCCGGATGGGAGGGGCTTATATAGGGGAGGGTACTTCCGGTTTTGAAAGTTGCCAGTGCCAGCACCTGAAGGTATCTATATAACCCACATAGTAATGACTATGCCGCTCTGTGTCCCGTGATGTACGAGAAAGAAAAGGGTTTGGGAACCCGGGTTCTGCACCAGGGGACATGTATCAATGCAAAAAGAAGAAGTTTTAAAAACGGCCGTTTTTCAGGAGCAGTCATTTTAATGATGCATAAAGTGAAAAGAAAAAAGTCAAATATTCCTTTAAATATCGTACCTGGGGGGTGTCTAAAGTATGCCTGTGAAGTGCCACGTGTTTCCCGTGTTTAGAACTGTCCCTGCACAAAATTACATTTCTAAAAGGAAAAAAAGCCATTTAAAACTGCTTGCGGCTTTAATGTAATGTCTGGTCCCGGTAATATGGATGAAAATCTTTAAGAAAAATGGCATAGCTACCCCATAACCCCCCCCCCCCCCTACCCCAGCCCATTACCAGCCCCTTTGGGTCTTGTATGGATATTAAGGGGAACCCCGCACACAAAATAAAAAAGGCCCTATATACTCTGAACAGCCGTATACAGGCGGTGCATACAAGACAGGGACTGTAAGTTTGTTCTTATGTAGAATCTGTTTGTAATTTTGAACAGGTACATTGTTTAAGTGTAGCTCCAGCCAAAAAATCTATTTTTAAGCTTTTTGGAAAACATAGGGAAGGGTTATCACCCCTGTAACATTTGTTTTGCTGTCTGTGCAGTGTGCACCTGTTCAGAACAGTTCACCTCACTTTCCGTCCTAATGACAAATGTTTTTTGAAAATTTGGGGTTTTTATTGAAACAAGAATTGGTGATAAAGCATCAGTGGAGAGGAGACACTTTTTTTCCCATATTAACTCTTACAGGAGAGAATTTGCCTTCCTAGGGGTAGATTTCCTCTCACTTCCTGTTGTATCCTTCCGTTTGCAAGGAGGAGTCGTTTGTAAGTTGGATGTTTGAAAAGTAGGGGCCTGCCGTATATACTCAGCTGAAATTTGCCCCTTACATGTTGGTGTTGCCACAACACTGTGAGCCCTCACAGTTACTCTTGGTGGGCGCATGAATGGGCCCTGCTGTGAATTATTAGATCAAGAATTGTAATTACATGCCCCTGTTAAACAGGGGCAGAAAAATTGGGCCTTAGGCACTGGTGCCACAACACTGCAACCCCTCACAGATACTCTAGTTGGAGTGCAGGAATGAGCCCTGCTGCAAAGCATTGCATAAAAATTTGTAATAACACGCCCCTGTTAAACAGGGGCTGAAAAATTGGGCCTTAGCCACTGGTGCTGGTGCCACGACACTGCAACCTCTCCCAGATACTCTAGTTGGAGTGCAGGAATGAGCCCTGCTGCAAAGCATTGCATAAAAAATTGTAATTACATGCCCCTGTTAAACAGGGGCTGAAAAATTGGGCCTTAGCCACTGGTGGCGGCACCCAGAAACAAAAATGTTCTTCCAAGCTATCATCATCATCATCATCATCATCAATCGGATCATTGAGGAGGAGGAGGATAGTCAGTCAACATAACAGGACAGTTTCTCAGCATCAGTCTTGAAGGGATGTGACATTTGAAAATAAATTAGTCCGTTATATCAGCTTCAGGTGTTTGGTAGCTGGTGGTGATCCAAGACTGGTTCATCTTTATGAAGGTCAGTCGATCAACCGAGTCGGTGGACAGGCGCACCCTGTGATCTGTGACAAATCCTCCAGCAGCACTGAATGTGCGTTCTGAAAGAACGCTGGATGCAGGACAGGCTAGTAGCTCAATGGCATACTGTGCAAGCTCTGGCCAGTGATCCATCCTCAAGACCCAGTAAGCCAGAGGATTTTTGGTGGGGAAGGTGTCCAAGTCTGACCTTGCCCCTAGGTATTCCTGCACCATGTATATCAGACGCTGGCGATGGTTGCTGGAACCGATCATACCTTGGGGCTGCGGACTAAAGAATTGTCTGAACGCATCGGTCAGACGGCCACCTTCCCCACCGCTCCTTCTTTGACTGACCGAAGCCTCAGCAACTCGTTGTCCAGGACCAGGAGTTTGTAACCTCCCAGTCTCTGGGAACGCGTTGCACAGACCTTTCTGCAAGGCCTCCAGGAGTTGTCTCATCCTCTGCTCCCTCTGCGACGGTAAGATAAGGTCTGCAACCTTACCCTTGTACCGTGGATCAAGGAGAGTGGCCAGCCAGTAATGGTCCCTCTCCTTGATCCGAAGAATACGAGGATCCTTCCGCAGACTTTGCAGGATCAGGGAGGCCATGCAGCGTAGGTTAGCTGAGGCATTCAATCCGGAGTCCTCTGGGTCACCAAGGATGACATGATCCGCAGCCACCTCCTCCCAGCCACGTACAAGTCCACTGGTTTCTTGGGACTGTAAATCATCCCTAAAAGACTGCTGCTGATGATGCTGAGTGCCAGGCTCCACCTCCATGCTGACACAATCCTCCTCCTCCTCCTCCTCTTCCTGTGCGATGGGTGGGACAGAAGGAACACTGTCTGGGTAAAGGGGGCCTTGAGAGGCAAGGAAGTCCTCCTCTTCCTGCCTCTGTTCTGCCTCAAGTGCCCTGTCCATTATTCCACGCAGCGTATGTTCCAACAGGTGGACAAGAGGTACAGTGTCACTGATGCATGCACTTTCACTGCTCACCATCCTTGTGGCCTCCTCAAATGGTGCCAGGACAGTGCATGCATCCCTGATCATGCCCCACTGGCGTGGTGAAAAAAACCTGAGCTCCCCTGACCCTGTCCTGGTGCCGTAGTCGCACAGGTACTCATTGATGGCCCTCTGCTGCGTGTGCAGCTGCTGCAGCATGGCCAACGTTGAGTTCCACCTGGTGGGCATGTCACATATAAGGCGGTTCTTGGGCAGGTTCAACTCCTTTTTCAGCTCAGCCAGGCGAGCACTGGCATTATAAGATCTGTGGAAATGCACACAGACTTTCCTGGCCTGCCTCAGGACATCCTGTAAGCCCGGGTACCTGCCCAAGAACCGCTGCACCACCAGGTTAAGGACGTGAGCCACACAGGGCACATGGGTCAGTTGTCCCTGTCGGAGGGCGGAGAGGAGGTTGGTGCCATTGTCGCAAACCACCATTCCTGGTTTAAGCTGGCGTGGCGTCAACCACCTCTCGGCCTGCCCCTGCAGAGCAGACAGAACCTCTGCCCCAGTGTGGCTCCTGTCCCCCAAACACACCAGCGCAAGTACGGCATGGCATCTTTTTGCCTGCGTACTTGCGTAGCCCCTTGAACGCCTACGGAGCACCGCTGGTTCCGAGGACAAAGCACAGGAAGAGGCCATGGAGGAAGAAGAAGAGGAGGGGGTGGAGGAGAGAGGTGTGTCACAACCAGTAGTAGCATTTTGGAGGCGGAACAACCTCCAACACTACTGCACCTTGTCCTGCATCCTTCCCAGCTGCCAAAAGAGTGACCCAATGGGCCGTGAAAAAAAGGTAACATCCCTGTCCATGCCTGCTGGACCATGATTCAGCGGTAATATGCACCTTACCGCTGACCGCCCTGTCCAGCGAGGCCAAGACATTGCCTTCAACATGCCGGTAGAGAGCCGGAATCGCCTTCCTTGAGAAAAAGTGGCGTTTGGGAACCTGCCACTGAGGAACCGCACATTGCACAAATTCATGGAAGGGGGCCGAGTCTACCAACTGAAAAGGCAGCAGTTGAAGCTCTAGCAATTTAGCCAAGCTAGCATTCAACCGCTGGGCATGTGGATGGCTGGGAGTGAACTTCTTTCGACGGTCCAGCAGCTGGGGCAGGGAAATTTGCCTGCTAGAATCGGACGTCGGTGTACTGCTAGCAGAGTGCCCGCAAGTACTTGGCTGTGACACACCTAATTCTACACCTTCATTCCTCTCAGTGCAGGTTTCAGAGAGGACTGAAGGTATAGTGGGGTTGGAGATCCCAGCTGATGCGGTGCAAGGAGAGGTCCGCTTTGTTCTTTGGTGTGGGTCTTTAAGGTAGGCTTGCCAACGAGCTGCATGGCAGGTCAACATATGTCTGGTCAAGCATGTGGTGCCCAAGCGGGTGATGTTTTGGCCACGCGATATACGCTTGAGACATATGTTGCAAACAGCAGCTGTGCGCTCTGATGCACTCGACTCAAAAAAGGCCCACACCAAAGAACTTTTTGAATAACGGGCAGAGGCAGCGCCCTGCACAGGCGGAGCTCTGCGGTGTGATTCCGTCGATGTGCTGCCCTTACGCTGGCCCCCCGAGGGCATCCTGCCTCGTTGGAGATGTGCCTCCTCCTCCTCCTCCTCTCTCCTATTAGGCACCCACGTGGAGTCAGTGACCTCCTCATCCCCTCCCTCCTCATCACTGGAGCCAATCTGGCAGTATGCTGCAGCTGCTGGAACATGACTGCCAGATTGGTGTCCTTCTTGAGCATCCCCTCTCTCTGCTCTCACGCTACTGCCTTCCTCTAGCTGGGTATCATCATCAGACCCTTCGAAACGCTGGGCATCCTCCTGGAGCATGTACCCAACACTGTGCTCAAACAGGAAGAGGACGCTTTGGCAGCTGCTTTGCCAGTACCCTGAGCCTGGGTGAGAGAGGATGAGGAGGATGAGGAGGGCTTGGTCATCCACTCTACCAAGTCTTCGGCATGATGCGGCTCAACACGTCCAGCTGCCGAAAAGAAGGACAAGCGTGTCCCATGGCCACGTGCTGATGGCGATGCACCGCGTCAACGACCAGCACTGTTGTCTCTAGACACAGAGCCTGCTTGCCCTCTTTTATTGGCTCCTGACTGTCTGCCTCTCCTTGTTTGCCTTCCAAACATTCTAATGGCCTGCAGGGAGATGGGAAAACCAGCAATAAGGCCTAGCTTCAGGAGTATATTTTGCAGGAATCACACTACGCCTGCTGTAAGTGCTGCAAATGCCTGTTGGTATAACACACCAGGAAAACACAGCAATACGGGTTAACTTCAGGTGTAATATGATCAGGAGGCACACTCCGCCCGCTGTAAGTGCTGCAAATGCCTGTTGGTGTAACACACCAGGAAAACACAGCAATACGGGCTAACTTCAGGTGTATAATGTGCAGGAGGCTTAGCAACAATGACACTGACACTGCCCCCTGCCTATCCTTCTCTCTCCCTGCACACAAGGTTTAGCAAAGAATATGACACTGACACTCTCCCTGCCTATCCTTCTCTCTCCCTGCACACGAGGTTTAGCAAAGAATGTGACACTGACACTGTCCCCTGCCTATCCTTCTCTCTCCCTGCACACAAGGTTTAGCAAAGAATGTGACACTGACACTGTCCCCTGCCTATCCTTCTCTCTCCCTGCACACAAGGTTTAGCAAAGAATGTGACACTGACACTGTCCCCTGCCTATCCTTCTCTCTCCCTGCACACAAGGTTTATCAAAGAATATGACACCGACACTCTCCCTGCCTATCCTTCTCTCTCCCTGCACACAAGGTTTAGCAAAGAATGTGACACTGACACTGTCCCCTGCCTATCCTTCTCTCTCCCTGCACACAAGTTTGAGGTACAAATAACACTGACACTGTCCCTGCCTATGTAACTCTTTCCCTGCGCCAGAACACACTACACAAGGCCGCCGTGCTGGCGGCCTTTTATAGTGTGAGGCGTGTGCTAAACCCCCTGAGCTATAATTGGCCACAGGCAACCTGCCTGTGGCCAATTATGGCTCTCCTAGCTGCCAGCGCTGTGATTGGCCAAGCATGCGGGGTCACAGTGCATGCTTGGCCAATCACAGCACCGGGATTGCACTGCGATGGCGCAGTGTATTGTGGGCCGTTCGCGCCACTCGAATTTGGCGCGAACGGTCGAACAGCCGATGTTCGAGTCGAACTTATGTTCGACTCGAACACCGAGCTCATCCCTAAACGTGATCATGGTAAATAAAAGACGAACGCCATCTTTTACATCATGTTACACCAGTATTTACAATGTAACTTGTAACATGGTGCCAAACATACACCTTCCCTTTCCAGAACCCCCCCTCCATGGAGCGAGACTCCACCATCACAGCCACGCCATTCATTTACAGGGATCTCCCTCCATGGTTGATGGGCTTGTAGTTCTTAACAGAATACAAGTGCACTGATCACAGCAGCTGCAGAACATTGACACTTCCTCAATCTCTTCAACTCAAACCTGTATCTTGGTACAGACTAAAGCTGGTCATGCATGGTTAATTTTTTTCTTTATGTTCAGCCAGTAAGCTGAATGAAAATAAATTTTGCAGATTCCTCCAGCCATGCAAGCAAGGTGGCTGGAGGAATCTTCCTCTCTGGGACATTGTATTCTGGCAGCGGGGACTCTCAGCTGTCAGAATGCACTGATCAGCAGCTTCAAGCCCTGATCGATAAAAGTTTTCAAGCTTGTCCGCTCACCAGAAGTCAATCCAACAATCAACTGCTGTTAAATGGGAACAGCTACAAATGGATTGAATTCTGGCCATCTACAGCTAGCTATATAGCTGGAGGAAGAGTCTCCAGGAGCATGGCATTGCACCCTTGATCATGGATACAATACTTTGCAGGCTCCTGTGAAAAAATAAATAAATCCCTGCAAAAATATTTATAATTTTTTTTTAAAGGTGGACTTGGCCTTCAACCACTTGAGCTCTGGAAGATTTTACCTCCTTCATGACCAGGGCATTTTTTGCTATTCAGCACTGCACTTATTTAACTGATAATTGCACGGACATACAACACTGTACCCACACATAATTTGTATACATTTTTTCACACAAATAGAGCTTTCTTTTGGTGGTATTTGATCACCACTGAGTTTTTTGCAATACGAACGAAAAACCAAAAAAACTAAATATTTTTTTACTTTTCACTATAAAACATGTCCAATAAAAAAAAAAAAAAAGTCTTCATACATTTTGGTCAAAATTTTTTCTGCTACATGTATTTATTTTTTATATAACTAATGGCAGTGATCAGCAACTTATAATGAGACTGTGATAGTGTGGCGGACAATCTTACGCTAACTGACGCTGGGGGTTACTGACTGCCACTGACATCACCAGTGACACTAATACAGGGATCAGTGATAATACTATACACTGTCACTGTACTAAGGACACTGGCTGGGAAGGGGTTAACATCTACGGCGATCAAAGGGTTAACTTTGTGCCTAAATAAATTAAAGTGTAGCGCTTAAATAATTGAATCAAAAAAGTGTAAACCAAATGATAAATATTAGTGTAGGGGTATGAACCCTATAAGTGATGTGCTCACTGTGGCAATAAAACAGTAATAAATGCGGTGCAAACATGAAATTTACACAAAACACATATGAATGACTTCAAAGTCCATTGATTGAAATAAAAAAGTTCACCGTGTATCGGCACGGAAAATGTGAGGAAGGAACATCAACAACTTCAAAATAAATTTAAAAGCTTCTAAATGGTGAACCGGAGCTCTTGAATATAATGTGCAGACCCACCACCGGTAGAAGTGTAGGCTTACCAGATATATTTGACTATGGGGAACATGCGTCTCCCTGATAAAAAGGAAGAACAAGTGCGCTAATGTGAATTGACTAAATAGTGAAAGTCAATAAAGAACAGATCCACATATAATAATGAAAAGATATCACATGAAGTCCAATGGTGATACAGATCCACACATAATAATGAAAAAATATGAAGTCCAATGGTGATACCATGAATTAGGTCTGAAACATATCAAAATAAAAAGTCCATTCAAACGTCAAAAAAATGAATGAAGAATGGAAGGAAGCCGTGAAGAGGTGAACCGCATCAGATTGAAATTCGGTGCATGCACACCCGTGTCCACCACCGACAATGCAACCTGCTTACCAGAGGTAAGAAACAATTGAGCCCATCCACAATCCCAGGGGAAAATCCAGAGAAATCCAAGCGTCACTTTCACTTTGATCAGCTTTTAAGAAAGGAATTTCTGTTCTATGAGGAAGATGATATTCAAATTGTCCCTTGCGGAGACACACTGGCAGAACTTGATTCCTTTTCTCCCATTGTAGTTTTCATCTATCAAAAAGGCAAGGTAGCTTGTCCACGCTGAATAACTTACTGTGCAGGTTGTGCAGTCAGGAGGTCACAACCTGCACAGTAAGTTATTCAGCGTGGACAAGCTACCTTGCCTTTTTGATAGATGAAAACTACAATAGGAGAAAAGGAATCAAGTTCTGCCAGTGTGTCTCCGCAAGGGTCAATTTGAATATCATCTTCCTCATAGAACAGAAATTCCTTTCTTAAAAGCTGATCAAAGTGAAAGTGACGCTTGGATTTCTCTGGATTTTCCCCTGGGATTGTGGATGGGCTCAATTGTTTCTTACCTCTGGTAAGCAGGTTGCATTGTCGGTGGTGGACACGGGTGTGCATGCACCGAATTTCAATCTGATGCGGTTCACCTCTTCACGGCTTCCTTCCATTCTTCATTCATTTTTTTGACATTTGAATGGACTTTTTATTTTGATATGTTTCAGACCTAATTTATGGTATCACCATTGGACTTCATATTTTTTCATTATTATGTGTGGATCTGTATCACCATTGGACTTCATATGATATCTTTTCATTATTATATGTGGATCTGTTCTTTATTGACTTTCACTATTTAGTCAATTCACATTAGCGCACTTGTTCTTCCTTTTTATCTTTGTACATTTTATATGTTATCACATATCACAGGTGCCGCTGTTTATTTGTTTAAAAGCTAGCGCGGTTTATTGCTTCATTTTTTTCTACACTATACGTCTCTGTGAGCCTAATAGGCGTGTGTTGTCACAAACTGACAAGGTGAAGACTGGAAAATCCTCAGTGGTTGTATCTTATGGCATCCAAACATACATAAGGACAAGATCCATGCAATCCACAGGAAAGAATAATTTAGTGGTGCATAGTGAGAACTCAGGCCGATGATGTAATAATGGTTAGGGCAATAAGAGAAGAAGAAGGCCACATAGCGCGAGTCCATTTAAAATTGTACAAATAACTTTATTACAGCTGATAAACTTACATTTAGCAGAAGGTTTTCAAGCGCTTGTATAAAATTGTGGCGGCAGTGGAGTCTTCCTGATGCGTTTCGTCTCAATAGACGAAAGCTGTAATAAAAAAAGTTATTTGTACAATTTTAAACGGAATCACGCGATGTGGCCTTCTTCTTCTCTTATTCCCCTAACCAATATTACATCATCGGCCTGAGTTCTCACTATGCACCACTGAATTATCCTTTCCTGTGGATTGCACGGATCTTGTCCTTACGGATGTTTGGATGCCATAAGATACAACCACTGAGGATTTTCCAGTCTTCACCTTGTCGGTTTGTGACAACACACACCTATTGGGCTCACGGAGACGTATGTTCCCCTGAGTCCAATATATCTGGTAAGCCTACACTTTTACCGGAGGTGGGTCTGCACATTATATACAAGAGCTCCGGTTCACCATTTAGAAGCTTTTAAATTTATTTTGAAGTTGTTGATGTTCCTTCCTCACATTTTCCGTGCCGATACACGGTGGACTTTTTTTATTTCAATCCATGGACTTTGAAGTCATTCACATGTGTTTTGTGTAAATTTCATGTTTGCACCGCATTTATTGTTACTGTTTTATTGCCACAGTGAGCACATCACTTTTAGGGTTCATACCCCTACACTAATATTTATCATTTGGTTTACACTTTTTTGATTAAATTATTTAAGTGCTACACTTTACTTTATCTACTCTTTTAGCTATTATCCAATTAGCCGTGTTAGCTGCTATTTTGCACACAGGCAGCGCAGGGTTATTTTATACTTAACTTTGTGCCTAAAAATGTGAAATGTGAGCACTATGTGCTATTTTTTCTACTAGATCTGTCAGTTTCTCATCCCTGCAAAAACTGTTTATCAACACAGAGCTCTGGGCTGTTATTGTTTATCAGCAGGTCCCAGCCATGAATCATTGGCCAGAACTTGCTGACATGCTCCTGTTGTGTCCACTTGCGGTCAATCTGCCTCCTAATCAATTATAAAGTATACCTATACTGGTAATGTGTAAATAAAAAGGAGACCCTAAAGTAGGTTATATGACTTGCCAGCAAGAACACATAGCAAAGGATGAAATGCCACTTGACATAAGTAATACACTTACAGGTAGGTCCATATATATTCGAACACAGGCACAATTTTAGATTTACTCAGGTATTTACCAAAAAATATTTAAGCTATAGTTATATAATGGATATGGACTGAAAGTGCACACTCTCTCAGGTTTAATTTGAGGGTATGAGCTCTTAAGAATAGCTACCCCCCCCTCTTTCAAGGGACCAAAAGTAATTGGACAATTAAATCAAAAGCTGTTTCATGGCCAGGTGTGGGCTATTCCTTTGTTATTTCTTCATCAATTAAGCAGGTAAAGGGTCTAGAGTTCACTCTAAGTGTGGTATTTGCATTTGGAATCTATTGCTGTGAACCTACAAACCTACATCATTGTTTCAAAGGAGCTGTCCATGCAAGTAAAAGAGGCCATTGTAAGGCTTCAAAAATGAAACAAATCCAGAGAGATAGCAGCAACATTAGGAGTGGCCAGATCAACGGTTTGGTACATTCTGAGGAAAGAAGAACACATCAGTGAGCTCAGCAACACAAAAAGGCCTGCATGTCCACGGAAGACAACAGTGGTGGATGACTGCAGGATCTTCTCTATGATAAAGAAGAATCCATTCACAACATCCAGACAAGTGAAGGACACTCTCCAGGAGGTGGACGTATCATTGTCAAAATTGTAAACATATCAATTGCACTAGTGATATACTTAATAAAAGTGACATCAAAGTAGTAAAAATATAAAATAGGTGAAAAAATTTAGTCCAACACACAATATAGTGAAAAAATAAAAACACTGATAGGAGGAAAGCAAAGTCCAATGAAGAGACGAAGATCCAAGGTTCATCCACCATCACCAGGGAAGAAAAGAGGGGGAAGAGGAGATGTAGGGGAGTCCCCAAATGAAGCTCGATCCCACTCTGCAAGTGAGTTCCCTTACCAGATAAGGTGGACCTCCTGAATAGCAAAGTCTTATGCATAGGCAGATTCAGCCCTCTGCAGGGACAAATGGATATCCAATATCACCAGACTCTCCATGCTGTATTCAGACATCCATGGTGTTCAGTGGAAGAGAGTAACTGGAATTCCGATCTGGGGATATTACTCCTTGGTTAAAAGGCCGTGAGTATAAAGACACAGGAAACTCCAATGGTGTAATAAGGCAAGTATAAAAAAAGCCTTTATTGCTTTAAAATATTGGATATCCATTTGTCCCTGCAGAGGGCTGAATCTGCCTGCGCATAGGACCTTGCTAGCGCAACTTATATGTTTACAATTTTGGTTCACCATAGAGATAGTTGATGTTTTTTTGTTGCAGCTGTTTGTGTTCTTTTTACTTTAGCGCAGTATTAACCCCCTTACATGTATCATTGTCAAAGTCTACAATCAAGAGAAGACTTCACGAGAGCAAATACAGAGGGTTCATTACAAGGTGCAAACCATTCATAAGCCTGAAGAATAGAAAACCCAGATTAGACTTTGCCGCAAAACATCTAAAAAAGCCAGACCAGTCCTGGAAAAGCATTCTTTAGATGGATGAAACTAAGATTAATCTGTACCAGAATGACGGGAAGAAAAAAAGTGTGGAGAAGGCTTGGAACAGCTCATGATCCAAAGCACACAACATCATATGTAAAACATGGTGTAGGCAGTGTGATGGCATGGGCATGCATGGCTTCCAATGGCACTGAGTCACGGCGACAGCGGCTTCATGTATTGATCGGGTAGTTTTCACGGATGACTTTTTTACCTGCTGTTCACTCCGGGTGCCAGGATATCAGGCATTCTTACATGTAAGTTGAATACCTTCATTTTAATCTTTTGGAATAAAGTTTTTTTAAACGGTACTGCGCAATGAGGCTTTTTCTATTATATCCATCCACATGAGGATTATTTACCATAGCCAACCACCGGTCCAGAGGATACCTACAGGGGTCACCCCACAAACGCATTTGACCTAACTAGTGATAGTTGGTCCCATCCCAAGGGTGAGTGCACATCTACTACGGGGGCACCCTATTTAAGCACACAAGGAGCACAGAATTTTTCATCCATATTTCAAGTCACAGCACTGTGTATGAGACCTTCAACACTGTTCCAACAGCACAAGCACTTTTTTCACTGGGGACTTTTTCCAGCAAATGTTGTTTTTTCGTGTTGTTTTGTTGTGTTTTATTATTTATTTTAGTGTTTCATTATTTACTTTGTTGTATGTAGCATGTAGCATTTAGCGCGGTTTATTCTTTATCATTGGTGTTTATTGATGATGTGACAGAAGCAGACGGATTAATTCTGCAGTGATTAGAGATATACTGTCATCCCAGATTCAGCCAAATGGAGAAAAGTTGATTGGACGGCGCTTCACAGTACAGATGGACAATGATCCAAAACACACTGCAAAAGCAACCCAGGAGCTTTTGAAGGAAGATAAGTGGAATATTCTGCAATGGCCGAGTCAATCACCTGAGCTCAACCCAATTGAGTATGCATTTCACTTGCTGAAGGCAAAACTAAAAGGCTGAAAGAGAAACAAAGAACAACTGAAGACAGCTGCAGTTACAGCCTGGCAAAGCATCATAAAGGTGGAAACCCAGTCTTTGGTAATGTCCATGGGTTCCAGACTTCAGACACAGTCATTGCCAGTAAGGGATTCTCAACAAAATGATAAAAATTTAAATTTGATTTATGATTATATTCGTTTGTCCAATTACATTTGAGCCCCTGAAAATGGGGGGACTGTGTATAAAAATGGTCACAGTTCCTAAAATTTGTGAGTATAAGATTTTTTTTTGTATATACCCCATACTACTCTTTTAACCGCTTAACAACCGCCCACTGTATATATACACGTCGGCAGAATGGCACGGACAGGCATAATCACGTACCTGTACGTGGCCCTTTAAATGCCTGCTGTGTGGTTGCGTGCGCCGCCTTCCCCGTGAGTCGGACCGCGGGTCCTGCGAACTCGATCGCCGTGGGAATCCCCGCATTCGTCTCACGGAGGTATAGAGCGGGGAGATGCTTGTGTAAACAAGCATCGCCCCGCTCTGCCTAGTGACAATGACACTGATCTCGGCTCTGTGTACTCGGAGCGAAGATCAGTGTCATGTGACACAGAGCCCAACCCCCCCCCCCTCAGTTAGAAACACAATGCAGGGAACACTTAACTCCTACAGCGCCACCTAGTGGTTAACCCCTTCACTGCCAGTGTCATTTTCACAGTAACCAGTGCATTTTTATATCACTGATCGCTGTGAAAATGACAATGGTCCCAAAAATGTGCCAATGTGTCCACCATAATGTCACAGTCACAAAAAAAATCACTGATCGCCGCCATTACTAGTAAAAAAAAAAAAAAGATGTATAAAAATGCCATAAAACTATCCCCTATTTTGTAAACGCTATAACTTTTGCGCAAACCAATCAATAAAACGTTGATTGCGATTTTTTTTACCAAAAATATGTAGAAAAATACGTATCGGCCTAAACTGAGGAGAAAAAAAAAAGTTATTTTATATATTTTTTGGGGATATTTATTATAGCAAAAAGTAAAAAATATTGCATTTTTTTCAAAATTGTCGCTCTATTTTTGTTTATAGCGCAAAAAATAAAAACCGCAGAGGTGATCAAATACCACCAAAAGAAAGCTCTCTTTGTGTGAAAAAAAGAACATCAATTTTGTTTAGGAGCCACGTCGCACAACCATGCAATTGTCAGTTAAAGCGACGCAGTGCCGAATCGCAAAAAGGGGCCTGGTCTTTAACCAGCCAAAATAGTCTGGGGCTTAAGTGGTTAAAGCTGAACTGCAGAGAAAATTCAAAACTACCCTGGCAGTGGAGCAGTGGGGTTACCTCTGCATGGCAAGGGTTGAATGCTTGTTTTTGTCTAGGGTACCATTAAAAAGCAGCTTTACTTATGTTATCCCTTTCTCCCCTAGAAAGCCAAAACTTTCACCTCCTCCCGTTTACACTCCAGGTTATGGATGGGCACTTGGTGCCCTCACCGCTGGTCCTGCATTGTATGTGATGACGTCAGAGTGCCTGCGACCATTGGAGCACTCAAGAAAAGCGGCTCCACGGGGACGGATGGTTAAGGGAAGTAAAACTTATTTTAAAAAGGTAAGGTACCCTAGGTAAAAGCAAGCATTTATCCTAGTACAGTGAAGAGGGGATGGGGATCGGCACTCCACTGCAAGAATAGTTGTGAATTTTATGTGCAGCCAAAGCTTTGCAAAAACGCGACCCTGGACGCATGCTCTCTGCATCCGGGGTCAATCAAATGCTCTATTTTGATCAGATGTGTGGATTACGCACAAACAGCAGCAGCGCCAGCCATTGATTGGTACAAAGTACATATCTGACAGCTGCAGCTGTTTGCAAACAGTATGTGTAGGCAGCATTTACAACCTCCAGCAAGAGTCTACGGATTCAGTGGCCACCCTTCGCTGTTGCTGTGCGGCTGTGTGACTATAGCCTTAGAGTAAGCTTAAAACATCTGATCCCCATAACGGCTACCTGTGTCAGTGGATCTGACATCATAACAAATCAAATGAAAGCTTCAAAAACACAGGTTAGGAATGGCAGCTTACCAATTTCTATAAATATAGGTTTCTTTTAAGGAAATGGCTGCTAAAGAGAGAGAAAAATCTTAAATATGCTTTGCATTCTTTCAAGTATATTTCTGTGAAACTTACTTGGATGTTTTTCTTGTGTTTAGGAATTTGCTGGCCTAGAGAGCTTAGTCGCAAAGACGCATATTATCGTCACTATAAGAATATTTTCATCACTATGGGGATGCACTAAGTAACATAGTGGGATTTCTCTACTAAAGGCATATGGACTGTGCACTTTGCAAGAGCAGTTGTTCCAGAGCTTAGTAAATGAGCAGAAGCTTTGCTGACTTCCATCATCCAATCATGTTCAAGCAAAAAATATATATATATTATATATATATATATATATATATATATATATATATATATATATATATATATATATATATTTATTTTTTCTTGCATGTGATTGGGTATTCTTTGCAAAGTGAATCTTTACCTCATTCACTAAGCTCTGGAGCAACTGCACAATCTGTTTGCCTTTCATAAATCAACCCCAGTGTATCTTGAAATATTAGATAGTATTTAAATCACATTTTTGCTTTACTACACAATACACAGCACCATGTTATAGAACAAAAACGTTTTTTACACAGCAATCCAGGACCCAGTAACTTCTCGGATAACCCCTATCGTGGGTTCTCTAAACGGCATAGCACAATGGTTTACATAACCCCTGGGAACAAGAAATCAGGGCTCGGGAATCATATAGGAGTCCCTCGCTGGCACTCCTGGCCCCTTCCTCCCATCAAGCACCCCCCCCCCAAAGCAAATAGGTTGCTATGGGGGCACCCGGGCCGAGCCGCAGCTCCTTGTGTGCATTCAGACATAGAGCCGTGGTTCGCCCCGCCCCCTCTCTCTCCTCATTGGCTAACTGACTTTGATTGACAGCAATGGAAGCAAATGGCGCCGCTCCTGTGTCTCAGCCAATCAGGAGAGAGAATCCGGACGGCCGAAGGCACATCGCTGGAGGAAGATCAGGCTCAGGTAAGTATTAGGGAGGGAGGCTGCTGCACACAGAAGGCTTTTTATAGAATGCATTAAGATTAAAAAAACTGCTGACTTTACAACCACTTTAAGGATGTAAAGTGAGCGACCCCCTTTGGTCAATGTGCGGAGAGAAAGCTACTCGGTACTGCACCAGGAAGATAGGAAGATTGTGGTTATCAATGTGTCAGCGTTGCAGTGATTGTCAAATTTCCCAGCAGTCCATCAGGTATAGAATAGACCATACATACATCGTGCCTAGGGATGAGCTTCGTGTTCGAGTCGAACATACGTTCGACTCGAACATCGGCTGTTCGATCGTTCGACGAAGATCGAACGATTTGGGCCGTTCGCGCCAAATTCGAGTGACGCGAACGGCCCACAATGCACTACGCCATCGCAGTGTCATCCAGGCGCTGTGATTGGCCAAGCATGCACTGTGACCCCGCATGCTTGGCCAATCACAGCGCCGGCAGCGAGGAGAGCAATGATTGGCCACAGGCAGGATGCCTGTGGCCAATTATTGCTGAGGGTGTTTAGTACACGCCCCACACTATAAAAGGCCGCCAGCACGGCGGCCTAGTGTAGTGTGTTCCGGAGCAGGGATAGAGCAGCATAGGCAGGGACAGTGACTTTTATTTCTTTCTTGCTTAACCTGGATTCCTTTAGTTTAGGGAAAGAGAAGGATAGGTAGGGAGAGTGTCAGTGTGTTTTGTGCTTGTGCTATAGTGTGCTTAAAAAAAACATTTTTTCTAGGGACAGAAAACTGTAGGTAGGGAGAGTGTCAGTTTCTTTCACTGTGCAAGTCCTTGTTTCTAGGGACCTGGAAGGACAGTGAGTGAATTCTCCTTGTGCTATATTGTGCTTAAAAAAAACATTTTTTCTAGGGACAGAAAACTGTAGGTAGGGAGAGTGTCAGTTTCTTTCACTGTGCAAGTCCTTGTTTCTAGGGACTGGGAAGGACAGTGAGTGAATTCTCCTTGTGCTATAGTGTGCTTAAAAAAACATTTTTTCTAGGGACAGAAAACTGTAGGTAGGGAGAGTGTCAGTTTCTTTCACTGTGCAAGTCCTTGTTTCTAGGGACCTGGAAGGACAGTGAGTGAATTCTCCTTGTGCTATATTGTGCTTAAAAAAAAACATTTTTTCTAGGGACAGAAAACTGTAGGTAGGGAGAGTGTCAGTTTCTTTCACTGTGTAAGTCCTTGTTTCTAGGGACCTGGAAGGACAGTGAGTGAATTCTCCTTGTGCTATATTGTGCTTAAAAAAAACATTTTTTCTAGGGACAGAAAACTGTAGGTAGGGAGAGTGTCAGTTTCTTTCACTGTGCAAGTCCTTGTTTCTAGGGACCTGGAAGGACAGTGAGTGAATTCTCCTTGTGCTATATTGTGCTTAAAAAAAACATTTTTTCTAGGGACAGAAAACTGTAGGTAGGGAGAGTGTCAGTTTCTTTCACTGTGCAAGTCCTTGTTTCCAGGGACCTGGAAGGACAGTGAGTGAATTCTCCTTGTGCTATATTGTGCTTAAAAAAAACATTTTTTCTAGGGACAGAAAACTGTAGGTAGGGAGAGTGTCAGTTTCTTTCACTGTGCAAGTCCTTGTTTCTAGGGACTGGGAAGGACAGTGAGTGAATTCTCCTTGTGCTATATTGTGCTTAAAAAAAACATTTTTTCTAGGGACAGAAAACTGTAGGTAGGGAGAGTGTCAGTTTCTTTCACTGTGCAAGTCCTTGTTTCTAGGGACCTGGAAGGACAATGAGTGAATTCTCCTTGTGCTATATTGTGCTTAAAAAAAAAATAAGATTTTTATAACAGCTTACCTGTAAAATCCTTTTCTTGGAGTACACCACGGGACACAGAGCTAGTCATTACATAATGGGTTAAGGGTCACCAGCGGTGATTGGACACTGGCACAACCAATGGAAGACAGTTCCCCTCCATATAACCCCTCCCATCAGGGAAGTACCTCAGTTTTGTAGCAAAGCAGTAAGGTTCCCATAAGAAGGGGGGGACCTCTGTGTCCCGTGGTGTACTCCAAGAAAAGGATTTTACAGGTAAGCTGTTATAAAAATCCTATTTTCTTTATCGTACACCACGGGACACAGAGCTAGTCATTACATAATGGGACGTCCCAGAGCAATGCTCATATGAAGGGGGGAGACACAGATCAAAACAGGCCGCTTGCGGACCAGAAGCCCTATACTGCTGCCTGCAGCACACTTCGCCCAAAGGCGGAATCCTCATGTCCTTTCACATCTATTTGATAGAATTTGGAAAATGTATGGACTGAAGACCAAGTTGCAGCTTTACAGATCTGAGCCATCGAAGCCTGGTGGTGCACTGCCCATGAAGCACTTATCGCCCTGGTAGAGTGCACCTTAACAGGAAAAGGAGGAGTCCTGTTCTTTAAACCATAAGCTTGAACAATTACTTGTCTAATCCACCTGGAAATGGTGGATTTTGATACCGCTTGGCCCTTCTTGGGCCCATCTGGTAAAATAAACAAAACATCTGTTTTACGTATCTGAGCGGTTGCTTGCAGATACACCCTTACCGCTCTCACTAGATCTAGAGAGTGTAATAATTTTTCCCCCGCCGTCCGCGGGTTTGGAAAAAAGGAAGGCAGAACAATGTCTTGATTCAAGTGAAAAGCCGACACCACCTTAGGTAGAAAAGCCGGATGGGGTCGTAGTACGATTTTGTCCTTGTGACAAATTAGATAAGGCTCTTTACAAGAAAGAGCTGCTAGCTCTGATACTCTCCTAGCAGAAGCTATAGCAATCAGAAAGGCCAACTTCCTACTCAATATAATTAAAGGAATATGGCGAATAGGTTCAAAAGGTTGCTTTTGCAACACTGACAATACCAAATTCAAATCCCATGGACACAAGGGAGTCCTAACTGGAGGATTTATCCTCAGTACCCCCTTAATGAATGTCTGAACTAGGGAGTGAGATGCCAATGGTCTCTGAAAGAAGACTGATAGAGCCGATATTTGCCCTTTGATGGTGCTAAGGGCTAAATTCATATCCACTCCTAACTGGCAAAAAGCAAGAATCCTACTTATTTCATATTTCTGAGGATTCCAACATCTGGATTCACACCAGGAAACGTATGCTCTCCAGACTCTCTGATAGATGAGTCTGGAGGCTGGCTTTCTAGCATTAATGAGCGTAGAAAGAGCCGGACCAGAGACCCCTCTCTTTTTCAAAATGTGGGTCTCAGCAGCCAGGCCGTCAACTTTAGCCTTTGTAAGGAAGGGTGGAATACTGGACCCTGTGACAGCAGGTCGTGTCGAAGTGGAAACTTCCAGGGCCTTCCTATCGCCATTTTTACAATCTCGGCGTACCAAGGCCTCCTGGGCCAGTTTGGGGCCACTAGGATTACTGGTATTCCCTCCTCCTTGATCCTGCGAAGCAGTCTTTGTAGAAGAGGGATCGGAGGGAATGCATAGATCAGTGAGAACTGATTCCATGGAGTTATTAGAGCGTCTGTATTATTAGAGCGTCTGTCCCGTAGGCTAGAGGATCTCTCGTTCTGGACACAAAGTTGTCCAATTTCTTGTTGAACCTGGCAGCTAGCAGGTCTACATCTGGGTTTCCCCATCTCAGACATATGGCCTGAAAGATCTCGGGGTGAAGAGACCACTCTCCTGGTAGCAGCTGCTGACGACTCAGGTAGTCTGCTTGCCAATTTTCTATCCCTGGAATGAAGATTGCAGAAAGGCAAGGTACATGCTCTTCTGCCCATGCCAGGATCCGGTTCACCTCTCTTTGGGCTGCCCGACTGCGGGTGCCTCCTTGGTGATTGATGTAAGCTACTGCAGTAGCATTGTCGGATTGAACCCGAACTGGGTAGCCCTGTAACCTGTATGTCCAGGTTTTGAGGGCTAGATATACCGCCCGGATCTCTAGCACATTGATGGGCAGGATCCCCTGAGTCTTGGCCCAGGTTCCCTGGGTAGAAGCCTCCTCGAATACTGCACCCCAGCCCGATAGGCTGGCATCCCTAGATACCACCTTCCAGGCCACTGGGAGGAAGGACTTTCCCTTCCGTAAATTCCTGGCTTCTAGCCACCAATCGAAGCTGTGGCGTACTTGTGAGGACAGGCGCATGGGTATATCCAGAGCTTGGCTCTTCCTGTTCCAGGAAGCTAAAATATTGCCTTGAAGTAGTCTCGAATGAAACTGGGCGTAAGGGACCGCCTCGAAGGAGGCTACCATCTTTCCCAATAGTCTCATGCAAAGGCGAATAGACGGCCTCTTGTTTGCTTTGACCTTGTGGATCAGGTCTTTCAGAGACTGTATCTTCGGTTCTGGCAGGTATAC
Source organism: Rana muscosa (assembly GCA_029206835.1). Taxonomy (NCBI): domain Eukaryota; kingdom Metazoa; phylum Chordata; class Amphibia; order Anura; family Ranidae; genus Rana; species Rana muscosa. The sequence goes on along the minus strand of CM055118.1, from coordinate 537,077,505 downwards.
CCCGTTTTGGGCTGTATCTATGATCATGCCCAGGTACACTATCCTTCTTTGGGCCTGGAGAGAGGATTTTTGTAAATTTATAATCCATCCTAAATGCTCCAGGTATCCTACTGTAGTGTGTACAGCGTGACCCAATCCCTCCTTTGACTGATCTATTACTAGTAGATCGTCCAGATAGGCTGTTACCGCAATGCCCCGTGTTCTTAGGTTTGCTAACAGAGGAGCTAGCACCTTTGTGAATACTATGGGCGCGGTGGCTACACCAAACGGCAGAGCCACAAATTGAAAGTGGCGATCTTCTACCGCAAACCTTAGGAATCTTTGGTGAGCGGGGAGGATGGGTATGTGTAAATGTGCGTCCTTGATATCTATGGGCGCCATGAATTTTCCGCCCTTTAAAGTGGCGGCCACGGATCGGATCGTTTCCATTCGAAAATGGCGATCGTTCAGGAACCGATTTAGGGATTTTAGATCCAGGATGGGTCTGACATCTCCATTTGGCTTTGGAATCACAAAGAGGTTTGAGTAAAAACCTGCACCTCGCTCTTTTTGGGGTACGTCTGTAACTACCCCTTGAGCCATTAAGTGATTCAAACCTTTGAAGAAGGATTCTCTTTTTTGTGGATCCTTGGAGAGTCTTGAACCTCGGAATTGAGAAGGTGGGATCTCTGGAAATTCCAGTTTGTACCATGAGAATATTGTGGATACTACCCAATTGTCCTGGATTTCTGACCCACAAGTCGCTCAGAACTGATAAAGCCTTCCTCCCACTCGGCCGAGCGGGGGCGCCCCTTCACTGAGAGGCTTTGGGGGCTTGCTTATTAGCTCTTGCACCCCACGGCTTCTTGTTCTTCTGAGCTTGCCCCTTGGCTTTTGTGGGCGGCTAAAACAGGCCGCCGCCACTGGTTGGAGTCAGATTTCCCGGGAGCTGGGGAGAGAGAGCGTTTAAAACAAGATCTCTTGTTTTTCTTTCTCTCAGGTAAAAGTCGTTTTACCACTTGATATCTTCTGTATATATTTTTCTAAATCTTCCCCAAATAGGAGTTCGCCATGGTACGGGAACTTGCCAACAGCTTTTTGCATGGGGTTTCCGCTGACCAATGCTTAAGCCAAAGTACTCTGCGCATCTGTACCAGCTGGAGTGTAAGGCGTGATGCCTGTATGATAGAATCTCTCATGGCATCCACTGTGAAGCATAAGGCTTTAGGCAAATTTTCCCAATTTCTAGCCTGCTCTGAAGGCAGTTCCTTCAGCCCCTGCTTTACCTGTTGGCTGATGACCTGACACATACCGACTGCTGCTACTGCAGGTTGGGTAATTGAGCCGGCCAAAAGGAAGGAGGATTTCAACTTCCTCTCAGAAGGATCTTTTAAACCCTTGTACATTATCCACCGGACATGTCAGGTTTTTATTTACACAAGAAATAGCCGCAACTACCGCAGGCAGGCTCCATTTCTTTAAAAAAATTTCCCCCATAGGATAAAGAATGTTAAACCTTTTTGGAGGCGAGAAACGCTTATCTGGATGTTGCCAGTTTGCGTATATTAGATCCTCTAGTAACTGATGAACCGGGAAGGAGCATGCACCTTGCAGGGATCTTAATGACCCTAGGGAGGAGACAGGTAATTCCGTTACCTCCGCAGAGGTTAACTTAAATGCACTGCTATAGCATTGTACCTGTGACCTTAAAATCTGGCTCCTCATCCTCTGCTGATGTAGCCTCCTCCTCCTCATCCTCCTCCCTCAGGTACTTCTGAAGGGAGGTCCAATACTGGAAGAGACCTGCTTCGCTTATTGTCCTTTTTAGAGGACTTAGCGATTAATTTTTTCCTCCAGATTATTTAGGGCAGCTGATAAAGTGTCCTCAGTGACATATACAGGCCCAGGCTTCACTGGGGAAGCCGCCATACCTGACAGAGGTAATGGCTCATCCTGTACAGGTGCATTTGGCAACACAGGAGAGGAAGGTACCGAGTCAGCACAGCTAGAGCCTCCTCTCAGGCGGTGGTGCTTTCTTATCTCTTTTTGTCCGTATTACTTCCCCTGGAAGGCTTACTGTTTAGACAAAATACAAGGTACCTAAATGCATATACTACCGTGTTCAGTTTAGCAAATACATTAAGTATGCAACTTTTAACACATAACTATGCATAACATGGATATCTTCTAGGAAGTACCCAATCCAACCACATGGAGTCTTACGTCCCTGTATAGCTGCTGTGTTTCTCTGCCAGGAACAAGAGAACTAACGAGCTTGCTTGCTGCTGCAGTGCTTCTCACACTGACAGTCTTTTAAATTTGGCGCCGTTTCTGTGCCTGCGCGCGCCACGTGCCCGCCTTCGCCCCCCCCTCCGATAAAGCGCGCTCCCGCGCGCGGCCCTTAGCGCTATGGCGGTGGCCATAGTGAGAGAGGACTCTCATCAGCCCTTGTTCCCACTTACCTGCATCTGCAGGTGTCTGGTCGGCCACCGAAAGGAGGATCGGGGTGCCCCAGCAAGCTCAGCAGCGGAGGTGACGAGCAGTGTACTTCGCCAAAGCCGACACTGAACAGAGTGAGGTGAGTATATTCAGCTCTTTACTCCCCCCAGTGGTGGAAAAAAAGAAGACATCCATTTTTTGAAAAAGGTCCCAACCTAGTTATGGACCTTCTAATCTCACCTTATCCACGCCGCAGGTTTTTCTGCTGAAAGATTTCAGACAGATACCAAACTTCACCCTTCACGGTGGGCTATGTGTGCCAACCTTCAGGGATATGGGTTCCTATTTAAAGGATACCTCTCCCCTGGGCCTTGTACAAGACTCTTACCAGGACTTTATAGCGAAATAGCGAAAGTGCTGGATCTTAGAGCCCAGTCCTCCGAAGAGAGACATTACAGGCGACGCCTCATGGATGAGGCCCGGATCCCATCCAGATTCAGCTCATTTGTAGGCGTCTTGGATGGATCCGAAAGCATAGCTCTTTTACCCCCAGAGGGTCTCTTTGGTAGAGCTTTCCTTTAGCACCTCCTAACGCGTCCAACACCTTTCGACACTGGCGAAAAAACTGAGGTACTTCCCTGATGGGAGGGGTTATATGGAGGGGAACTGTCTTCCATTGGTTGTGCCAGTGTCCAATCACCGCTGGTGACCCTTAACCCATTATGTAATGACTAGCTCTGTGTCCCGTGGTGTACGATAAAGAAACATTTTTTCTAGGGACAGAAAACTGTAGGTAGGGAGAGTGTCAGTTTCTTTCACTGTGCAAGTCCTTGTTTCTAGGGACCTGGAAGGACAGTGAGTGAATTCTCCTTGTGCTATATTGTGCTTAAAAAAAACATTTTTTCTAGGGACAGAAAACTGTAGGTAGGGAGAGTGTCAGTTTCTTTCACTGTGCAAGTCCTTGTTTCAAGGGACAGAGAAGGACACCTGAAGGTAGCCCTTATTGCTTTTTTCCCATCTCCCTGCAGGCCATCTATTAGAATGTCTGGAAGGCAAACAAGGAGAGGCAGACAGTCAGGAGGCAATAAAAGAGGGCAAGCAGGCTCTGTGTCTGGGGGCAACAGTGCTGGTCGTGGACGCGGTGCATTGTCATCAGCACATGGCCATGGGACACGCTTGTCCTTCTTTTCCGCAGCTGGACATGTTGAGCCACATCATGCCGAAGACTTGGTAGAGTGGATGACCAAGCCCTCCTCCTCCTCCTCATCCTCTCTCACCCAGGCTCAGGGTACTGGCAAAGCAGCTGCCAAAGCGTCCTCTTCCCTGGTATCAATGTCAGACTCATCATCAGTCACTCCTTCCCTAGACCCACCATGTCCTCCTCCTGAGGAGTCCCCCGAACTGTTTGAGCACAGTGTTGGGTACATGCTCCAGGAGGATGCCCAGCGTTTCGAAGGGTCTGATGATGAAACCCAGCTACAGGAAGGCAGTAGGGTGAGAGCAGACAGAGGGGATGCTCAAGAAGGACACCAATCTGGCAGTCATGTTCCAGCAGCTGCAGCATACTGCCAGATTGGCTCCAGTGATGAGGAGGGAGGGGATGATGAGGTCACTGACTCCACGTGGGTGCCTAATAGGAGGAGGAGGATGAGGAGGAGGCACATCTCCAACGAGACAGGATGCCCTTTGGTGGCCAGCTTAAGGGCAGTACACCGACGGAATCACACCGCAGAGCTCCGCCTGTGCAGGGCGCTGCCTCTGCCCGTCATTCAAAAAGTTCCTTGGTGTGGGCCTTTTTTGAGGCTAGTGCATCAGATCGCACAGCTGCTGTTTGCAACATATGTCTCAAGCGTATATCGCGTGGCCAAAACATCAGCCGCTTGGGTACCACATGCCTGACCAGACATATGTTGACCTGCCATGCAGCTCGTTGGCAAGCCTACCTCAAAGACCCACACCAAAGAACAAAGCGGACCTCTCCTTGCACCGCATCAGCTGGGATTTCCAACCCCACTATAACTTCAGTCCTCTCTGAAACATGCACTGAGAGGAATGAAGGTGTAGAATTAGGTGTGTCACAGCCAAGTACTTGCGGCCACTCTGCTAGCAGTACACCGACGTCCGATTCTAGCAGGCAAATTTCCCTGCCCCAGCTGCTGGACCGTCGAAAGAAGTTCACTCCCAGCCATCCACATGCCCAGCGGTTGAATGCTAGCTTGGCTAAATTGCTAGCGCTTCAACTGCTGCCTTTTCAGTTGGTAGACTCGGCCCCCTTCCGTGAGTTTGTGCAATGTGCGGTTCCTCAGTGGCAGGTTCCCAAACGCCACTTTTTCTCACGGAAGGCTATTCCGGCTCTCTACCGGCATGTGGAAGGCAATGTCTTGGCCTCGCTGGACAGGGCGGTCAGCGGTAAGGTGCATATTACCGCTGACTCATGGTCCAGCAGGCATGGACAGGGACGTTACCTTTCTTTCACGGCCCATTGGGTCACTCTTTTGGCAGCTGGGAAGGATGCAGGACAAGGTGCAGTAGTGTTGGAGGTTGTCCCACCGCCACGCCTCCAAAATGCTACTACTGGTTGTGACACACCTCTCTCCTCCACCCCCTCCTCTTCTTCTTCCTCCATGGCCTCTTCCTGTGGTTTGTCCTATGAACCAGCGGTGCTCCGTAGCCGTTCACGGGGCTACGCAAGTACGCAGGCAAAAAGATGCCATGCCGTGCTTGCGCTGGTGTGTTTGGGGGACAGAAGCCACACTGGGGCAGAGGTCCTGTCTGCTCTGCAGGGCCAGGCCGAGAGGTGGTTGACGCCACGCCAGCTTATGCCAGGAATGGTGGTTTGCGACAATGGCACCAACCTCCTCTCCGCCCTCCGACAGGGACAACTGACCCATGTGCCCTGTGTGGCTCACGTCCTTAACCTGGTGGTGCAGCGGTTCTTGGGCAGGTACCCGGGCTTACAGGATGTCCTGAGGCAGGCCAGGAAAGTCTGTGTGCATTTCCGCAGATCTTATAATGCCAGTGCTCGCCTGGCTGAGCTGCAAAAGGAGTTGAACCTGCCCAAGAACCGCCTTATATGTGACATGCCCACCAGGTGGAACTCAACGTTGGCCATGCTGCAGCGGCTGCACACGCAGCAGAGGGCCATCAATGAGTACCTGTGCGACTACGGCACCAGGACAGGGTCAGGGGAGCTTGGTTTTTTTTCTCCACGCCAGTGGGGCATGATCAGGGATGCATGCACTGTCCTGGCACCATTTGAGGAGGCCACGAGGATGGTGAGCAGTGACAGTGCATGCATCAGTGACACTGTACCTCTTGTCCACCTGTTGGAGCACACGCTGCGTGGAATAATGGACAGGGCACTTGAGGCAGAACAGAGGCAGGAAGAGGAGGACTTCCTTGCCTCTCAAGGCCCCCTTTACCCAGACAGTGTTCCTTCTGTCCCACCCATCGCACAGGAAGAGGAAGAGGAGGAGGAGGAGGAGGAGGATTGTGTCAGCATGGAGGTGGAGGCTGGCACTCAGCATCATCAGCAGCAGTCTTTTAGGGATGATTTACAGTCCCAAGAAACCAGTGGACTTGTACGTGGCTGGGAGGAGGTGACTGCGGATCATGTCGTCCTTAGTGACCCAGAGGACTCCGGAGCGAATGCCTCAGCAAACCTACGCTGCATGGCCTCCCTGATCCTGCAAAGTCTGCGGAAGGATCCTCGTATTCTTCGGATCAAGGAGAGGGACCATTACTGGCTGGCCACTCTCCTTGATCCACGGTACAAGGGTAAGGTTGCGGACCTTATGTTACCGTCGCAGAGGGAGCAGAGGATGAGACAACTCCGGGAGGCCTTGCAGAAAGGTCTGTGCAACGCGTTCCCAGAGACTGGGAGGTTACAAACTCCTGGTCCAGGACAACGAGTTGCTGAGGCTTCGGCCAGTCAAAGAAGGAGCGGTGGGGAAGGTGGCCGTCTGACCGATGCGTTCAGACAATTCTTTAGTCCGCAGCCCCAAAGTATGATTGGTTCCAGCAACCATCGCCAGCGTCTGATAAACATGGTGCAGGAATATCTAGGGGCAAGGTCAGACTTGGACACCTTTCCCACCGAAAATCCTCTGGCTTACTGGGTCTTGAGGATGGATCACTGGCCAGAGCTTGCACAGTATGCAATTGAGCTACTGGCCTGTCCTGCATCCAGCGTTCTTTCGGAACGCACATTCAGTGCTGCTAGAGGATTTGTCACGGATCACAGGGTGCGCCTGTCCACCGACTCGGTTGATCGACTGACTTTCATCAAGATGAACCAGTCTTGGATCACCACCAGCTACCACACACCTGATGCTGATATAACAGACCAATTGATTTTAACATGTCACGTCCCTTCAAGACTGATGCTGATGCTGAGTGCCTGTGCTGTTATGTTGACTGGCTATCCTCCTCCTCCGAGTCCTCAATGATACGATTGATGATGATAGCTTGGAAGATCATTTTTGTTTATGGGTGCCGCCACCAGTGGCTAAGGCCCAATTTTTCAGCCCCTGTTTTACAGGGGCGTGTACTTACAATTTTTTTAGCAATAATTTGCCATAGGGCTCATTGCTGTGCTCCAAGTACAGTATCTGTGAGGGGTTGTAGTGTTGTGCCACCAGTGCCTAAGGCCCAATTTTTCAGCCCCTGTTCAACAGGGGCATGCAATTACAATTCTTGATGTAATAATTCACAGCAGGGCCCATTCCTGCACCCACCAAGAGTAAGTCTGAGGGCTTACAGTGTTGTGGCAACGCCACCACCACCACCACCACCACGAAAGGCCCAATTTTTCAGCCACTGTTCAAAAGGGGCATGTAATTACAATTCTTGATCTAATAATTCACAGCAGGGCCCATTCCTGCACCCACCAAGAGTAACTCTGAGGGCTTACAGTGTTGTGGCAACACCACCACCACCACCACCACCACGAAAAGCCCAATTTTTCAGCCCCTGTTCAACAGGGGCATGCAATTACAATTCTTGATCTAATAATTCACAGCAGGGCCCATTGCTGCACCCACCAAGAGTAACTGTCAGGGCTTACAGTGTTGTGGCACCAGCACCACCATCAAAGCCCCAATTTTTACTACCACTGTTCAACAATTATATGTAATTAAAATTCCTGATATAATAGTTGACAGCAGGGCGTTCCAGCACCAACCAAGAGTAACTGTGAGTGCTTACAGTGTTGTGCCAACACCAACAACTAAGGGGCCTATTTCTGCAGAGTATATACGGCAGGTCCCTACTTTCAAACATCCAACTTACAAACGAAAGAAGACAACAGGAAGTGAGAGGAAATCTACCCCTAGGAAGGAAAATTCTCTCCTGTAAGAATAAATATGGGAGAAAGGTGTCTCCTCTGTACTGATGCTTTATCAGCAATCCTTGTTTCAAGAAAAACACCACATTTCAAAAACAGTTGTCATTGGGACGGAAAGTGAGGTGAAATGTTCTGAACAGGGGCACAGACAGCAAAACAAATGTTACAGGGGTGATAACCCTTACCTATGTTTCCCAAAAAGTTTAAAAATAGATTTTTGGGCTGGAGCTACAGTTCAACAATGTACCTGTTCAAAATTACAAACACATTCTACATAAGAACAAACCTACAGTCCCTGTCTTGTATGCACCGCCTGTATACGGCTGTTCAGAGTATATAGGGCCTTTTTTATTTTATGTGCGGGGTTCCCCTTAATATCCATACAAGACCCAAAGGGGCTGGTAATGGGCTGGGGTAGGGGGGGGGGGGGGTCATGGGGTAGCTATGCCATTTTTCTTAAAGATTTTCATCCATATTACCGGGACCAGACATTACATTAAAGCCGCAAGAAGTTTTAAATGGCTTTTTTTTCCTTTAGAAGTGTCATTTTGTGCAGGGACAGTTCTAAACACGGGAAACACGTGGCACTTCACAGGCATACTTTAGACACCCCCCAGGTACGATATTTAAAGGAATATTTGACTTTTTTTTTTCACTTTATGCATCATTAAAATGACTGCTCCCGAAAAACGACCGTTTTTAAAACTTCTTTTTGCATTGATACATGTCCCCTGGTGCAGAACCCGGGTTCCCAAACCCTTTTTAGGACAATAACATGCATAATAGTTGTTATAATTAGCACTTTAGAATTCGAACGTTCGCATCCATTGTATTTAATAGGGTTCTAATGTTCGTACGAACTTTCGGTCCGTTCGCGGGTTCTGGTGCGAACCGAACCCGGGGGTGTTCGGCTCATCACTAATCGTGCCTAGCTAGACCAATGTAATATGCAATAAAGATCATACCTGGAGTTCAGCTCTAGCTCTAGCTGATACAGCTGCAGTTCATCCCATAGACCTAAATTAAATTTTTTACACACATTTTTATATATACATATACATATACATATACATATATATATATATATATATATATATATATATATATATATATATACATATACACACACACACACACACACACACACACACACATACATACATACATACATATATATATATATATACACGTTTTTTATTGTTTATGTTTCATTTCAGTAATATAAATATTATTTAGGCATACACATGCCAAGTAGGGTGGAACTGCCGTTCCTCCGTCATCTTACCACAACATCTCATTCTCTTTGATCCTAGGTACTGTTAACATGCAGGAAATAACAGAGACTACTTCCCTTGTACAAGTCTATGAAGATAGTACATAGGACATTGGGAAATATGTTGGCCGTGTGTCTGACAACATTTAAAGAACTCGGGTCTCACTTAAAAGCAGGACATTGGGAAGTTGAAATCTAGAAGAATACTGAATTAATATCTTTAACTAATTTTCCTATAATGAGTTTGCTTCAAATACATAGACGTGTGCCCTCCTCTAATCATGACTGCTGAGGCGCCTAGGCCTAGGCATAAAGCCAACTATTAAAGTGGTTGTAAACCCTATATTTTTTTTTTTTCCCCATAACCACCTGTAAGAGAAAGGCATAATGAGCTATTATGACTAGCATAATGGCTCATTATGCATCACTTACCTTAGATCGGGGCCCCCGAAGCCGTCCTCGTCTCCCTCTTCAGCCGCATCCATCGCTGCGGCGATAGCCGGAAGGTTACTTCCGGGTATCGCCGCACCAGCCAATCACAGCGGCGCTCCGGCGCTGTGATTGGCCGGAGCGGCGGAGACTTCACTCTGCGCATGCGCGCGAGAGCCGTCACAATCGGCTACGCCCAGCGATTGCTGGGAAGTAGCCGATTTTGTGAATGGGATTAACCCCATGAATGCGCCGTCATTTTTAGTAAATATCTCCTAAACCGTGTAGGTTTAGGAGATATTTCTTGCACCTACAGGTAAGCCTTAATCTAGGCTTACCTGTAGGTGCAAGTTGAAAAAGTGGGTTTACAACCACTTTAACATAAGCACAACCCCTTGCCCCCCCCCCCCCCCGTATAAGAAACCACACTTACAACTGTTAAAGTGTAGTTCCACCCAAAAATGGAACTTCCACTTTTTGGAATCCTCCCCCCCTCCGCTGTCACATTTGGCACCTTTCAAGGGGAGGTATTTGCTCACACTTCCTGGCATAGATCACCACGCTGGTCGCGACATTGGTGATGGGAAAGCCAACATTTTCTTTGAAATGTTTAACTTACTGTATACAAGAAGAGAGGGGGAATCTTCAAATGGGGACACCTGTTCTAATGATAGGTTTATGGTGTCTCTAGAACATAGAGAGGACAATCTACTCAACCAGGAGCATGATGCAAAGCATTCTCTGACTGGACAAGGTGGAAATGCAGGGCATTGATGAGGTACCCTTCCCCACTTCCAGGAGACGGCGCCACAGCGCCGTCCCTTGGAAGTTTGCACCTCCCCCTCCTCCTTCCTCCGCTGCTGGGCCAGTTAGAAGGGTTTCACTGCCAGTCTCCCTTACCAGGAATGGCCGCGGCAACACCCAGTAGTCGATCATGAAATCGGCTGGGGTGCCGACATTGCAGGCTCCCTGGACAGGTAAGTGTCCATATATTAAAAGTCAGAAGCTACAGTTTTTTTCCCCAGTCGGAATGCCTCTTTAATTGCATTTTTATTGTAACAGCAAAATACATGATTATTCTGGCTTGTGACAGAAATCACATTACCCTAGAATGTTGAAATACATTGCAGACAATTGAGGTTCTCATCCAGTTACTCACTGAGGCTCTCTCTGTCTAGATGGGAAATCTACCACGTACACAGCCACAACTCAGAGCAGATGATCACAGCAGCTGACTTGCACATTATTAGATTAACAATCACAAGTTTCCTTCTGTTCCCTCAGTAGTTATATTTGCGCAGTTTAGAAAGTCTACAAACTGTAACAAGTTTTACGTCTAAAGCTAATTGGAGGAAATTGATGGAATAAAGATCTGGTTATCTGTGACCGACGTCTTTTTATGTTGCTTACTAGGAAAGACATTACTGAAAGTTACCACATTATAACTGGAAAGAATATTTAGAGGAATTCAATAAAGCATTACTGACAGTTTTCTGATGCTTTGATCCTTTAAAATGGCCTGCACCAGATTCCAAAATCCCGTCTGTTTCAGTAACTTTACCGAAACGTGCAGCAGATTCAGGTTGCTCCTAATGGAGCCACTTTTACGAAATGGCGCTATTCATGCACCCAATTCAAAAATAGTTCCTCTGACTGTCTCTGTACGCCAAGTTAGAGAAGGTCTGAATTACCGATGTCTGTACGCAGTGTAGCACAGTGGCAGATTTGCGGCCGCTACCCTCTCTCTGTCCCTGGTTGTGAAGGACCTCTCCCCGTCCCTGCTCGTGAAGGACCTCTCCCCGTCCCGGCTCGTGAAGGACCTCTCCCCGTCCCGGCTCGTGAAGGACCTCTCCCCGTCCCGGCTCGTGAAGGACCTCTCCCCGTCACGGCTCGTGAAGGACCTCTCCCCGTCACGGCTCGTGAAGGACCTCTCCCCGTCACGGCTCGTGAAGGACCTCTCCCCGTCACGGCTCGTGAAGGACCTCTCCCCGTCACGGCTCGTGAAGGACCTCTCCCCGTCACGGCTCGTGAAGGACCTCTCCCCGTCACGGCTCGTGAAGGACCTCTCCCCGTCACTGCTCGTGAAGGACCTCTCCCCGTCACTGCTCGTGAAGGACCTCTCCCCGTCCCTGCTCGTGAAGGACCTCTCCCCGTCCCTGCTCGTGAAGGACCTCTCCCCGTCACTGCTCGTGAAGGACCTCTCCCCGTCACTGCTCGTGAAGGACCTCTCCCCGTCACTGCTCGTGAAGGACCTCTCCCCGTCACTGCTCGTGAAGGACCTCTCCCCGTCACTGCTCGTGAAGGACCTCTCCCCGTCACTGCTCGTGAAGGACCTCTCCCCGTCACTGCTCGTGAAGGACCTCTCCCCGTCACTGCTCGTGAAGGACCTCTCCAGCCATCCCATTATCCTCTCCCCAATTCTCTTTCCAGCAGGCCCGCGTGTGCCGACCTGGTAAGTACATTGGGGCACCTCCAACCAGTAGAAAGTTGATCCAGGGTTCACCAGATCGCCTCTCGGGGGGTCATTTTTTCCCTGCTGGATCAACGGGGGGGGGCGGTTAGGTCATTGGGCCCTATTCACCATCAACTTTGTTTTCCCATCATGTGCAACTTTAAATACTCAGCGGACACCCTCCACAGGCTAAGGAATACCACCTCAACATTACCAACCTCCACCCAAAAAATACTACGAAAAGAACAACTGCTAAAGGATCAATCGACAATCGACCATCAAAAACACGAAGGCACCACTTCAACTACAACACTTATCGTGCGCCCTGATCAACACCAGATCTGCAGTCAAGCACAGACAGGAAATCCACGACTTCATCACCCAAAACATAGATTGCCTCTTTATCACGGAAAGCTGGCTAACACTTGACTGTAACACCATCCTAACAGAATTGGTGCCTGAGAACTACTGCATCCTAACAGAGCATAGAATAGGACAAAGAGGAGGAGGCCTGGCAGTGATCTTTCAATCTCACCTCTCTCTCATCAAACCGACTCTACAGAACTCATTGCCTTTCATGGAGACACTCACTCTGCATCTTCAAACAACACCTCAAGACACCATCCACATACTGCTATGCTACAGACCACCAGGACCAAAGACAAATCTCCTTACACCCTTCACCGAATTCATCTCAACATACACCTTAAAAACCAAAAACTTTCTGTTACTCTGGGACTTCAACCTCTGGGCTAACTCCACTCAGGACTCCATCGCCACCTCCTGCATCAACCAACTGGAAGAACTAGGTCTGCAGCAACTGATAAATGCCCCCACGTATGGGTCGGGCCACATTCTTGACCTCATCTTCAAAACAAAATATGGACATCAACACACTGGACAACATGCCGTTACCATGGACGGACCACCACGATATCAAATTTAAAATCACCACCAACACCATCTCCCAAAAACCGAAACTACACTCTGAACTCTTCAAAACCACACTATCAAAAATAAATAAATAGGAATGCTAAATCAAAACCACTCAATGGAACAAAAACTCAACTCCTTAAACAAAGCATTACTACAAACAGCAGACACAGTCGCTCCAAAACGTAGAGCACTCAGCCGCAAAAACAACTCGGGCTGGTTTAATGACACTCTTACTCTACTGAAGCAAGAATGCAGAAGAGCTGAAGGAGCCTGGAGAAGAAACCCAACAAAGGAAAACCACACAAACTACAAAGCACTCACTAAAGAAATATCACAAAGCAATTTACAAAGCAAAAAAGGAACATTTCTCAAACACCATCAAAAAAGCCCTAAACCGACCTTGTGAACTCTTCAAACTAGTCACTCAGACTATGAACCCTACCTGCCTAGAGCCTCCAGCAAATGAAACCCAAGAGTTCTGTAATGAGCTATTGGATTTTTTTATTGACAAAAATCGAAAACATTTGTGAAATAATTCAACAGAAAAAAAACAAAACAACCAACCTCACTCAGCCAAAAGCAAACAGAGGAATTCAATACGAACATTATACAATTGACAAAATTTTCGCTGGTCCGAGACAGCACATCACCAAATGACATAATTTCCACAAAACTACTGAAAGAATGTACCGACATTTTAGCCCCTACCATAACACATCTCGTAAATCAATCGTTCAAAGAAGGTATGGTTCCGATCTCCCTCAAGCAAGGCATAATCAAACCCCTCCTAAAGAAACCCAACCTCAACACCAAAGACCCAAACTACCGCAGACCGGTAACAAGCATCAACATCATCTCCAAGATTATGGAGAAAGCAGTAGTACAACAGCTACAACTCCATTTGGACACTCACAAACTCTTGGGCCCACTACAATCAGGCTTCCGCCCAGACCATGGCACAGAAACAGCACTTCTCAAAATATGGCATGACGCCCTCGAAGCAGCAGATGATGGAAAATCATGTCTCCTGGTGCTGCTGGACCTCAGTGCAGCGTTCGACACAGTAGATCACAAAACTCTACTCATTCGCCTTAAAGAAGTAGCAGGAATCACAGACTCAGATCTACCCTGGTTCGCATCCTTCCTAGATAATCGTTCCCAGACAGTGAAACTAGGAGCCTTCACCTCTGAAACTCAAGGATGACCCCTGTCACCCGTGCTCTTCAACTTATACCTCCGCCCACTCTTCAAAATCATCAGCAAACAGGACCTGTTCTACCACTCATATGCTGATGACACTCAACTCTACTTTCGCATCACCAAAAAAAAAGACCAAATATCACGGACTAGAAAAATGCCTCACACTGATTGATGATTGGATGACTGAGAGCTCCCTCAAACTCAATGGATCCAAAACAGAACTTTTTTCTCCACGCAAACCGAAAGACAAAAGCTAAAGACTTCATGGACACCACCCACCATCCTTGGACAGACCATCACCCCAAGCACCAAAGTCAAAAGTCTCTGAGTCATTTTTGACTCAGAGATGTCGATGGATGCACAAATAGAATCAGTAGTCAGCGGATCTCACCACCTTCTCCGCCTGCTGCGTAGACTCATTACCTTCATCCCAGAAGAGGCGATAGCAGTAGTATTTGGAACAATCATCAATTCCCAACTGGACTACGCAAACTCCCTCTACATAGGACTACCTAAATACCAGATGGCGCGCCTACAAGTCGTCCAGAACACGGCAGCAAGACTGGTAACGGGAAAAAAACCCTGGGAATCCATCACCCCATCCCTGAGGACCCTTCATTGGCTAACCGTAAAGGATCGGGTCACCTTCAAGGCCCTCTGCCTCACCCACAAATGCACACAAGGAAACGCTCCTCAATATTTATGCGAGAAAATAAAAAACCCTACTCACCCAATCGCATTTTCCAATCAACTAACCAAAACCACCTCTTCATCCCCAAGTCCCGCTACAAATCGAAGGGAGAACGAAGATTTGCAGTCCAAGGACCACGGCTTTGGAGCGCTCTACCCACAAACATCCGGATGGAAGAAAACCACCGGGCCTTCAGGAAAAAACGCAAGACCCACCTCTTCTGAAGGATCAGGACGACACTGAATGGAAAAAGCGCCTTGAGGCGATTTAGTTCGCATTTGTAGCACTATACAAAGTTTCTCACTCACTCACTCACTCTCCCCGTCACAGGTTGTGAGGGACCTCTCCCCGTCACTGGTTGTGAGGGACCTCTCCCCATCACTGGTTAAGGATGTTGTTGTCAGCTTCATAGCCAGCAGCCCCCTAGCAACCAGTGATGCTGCAGTGGGTGGAGCCCAATGGGGAAGTCGAGATGCTAGTTCCCCATCAGGTCCGCTCTCACCTTGTAATTGACAACAATTAGAGGGCAGATTGTATAGGCAATAGGCTGTCTGAAGATCCACCCACTGCCTGCTGTTAATCACTAGGGGAGCAGATCTGAGGCAGAGTGTCTCTGTAACGGCTTACCTTGATTAGAGTTCATAATGCAGAGATGTATGCTCACCCTTGCAAATGCACACAGCCCACGGTAACTAGATAAAAGGCTACCTGGGCTGTGAATCTGAGCACGGGGGCTTGACAGGAAAAGGGATCTGGATCTGTAGTACAAAAGAGGGAAATTACCAAAGGATTGTCAAGGTGAAGCCGTAGTCAGGGGATTCCAGAAGTCAGAGTTAACAAGGAGCAGAACCAGGGTCAGTAGCCGGGGTCAGTCTTGGAACACTGAAACTTGAAAACAAGAACACAGGAAACCAGGAACCTTTGGCAATAGAAGAGACAATGAACTGACACAGCCCTCAGGATGAGGCAGTGTTTTATACCCAGCTGATTAGATAAACTGCCTCAGTTGAACCATGAGTGACAGGTGCTAATTGCGAAGCAAGATCCAGAGTATAACCCTCAGTGCTGCATGCAGGACAAGGCATAGTTGGAAACCAGGCTGAGTAACGAGCTGAGGTGTGGCTCAGAGGCAATACAGCAGGACTAGTACACAGAAAGTCATGGGTTCAAAACCTCCTTGAGCCACCTGGGTGGTGGCCACGCCTGGCCGTTTGCATGGCACAATAGGAACCGTGACAGTCTCCATACTTGGTCCATGCTACAGATTCAGATGCCTACAACACCAACATGTGTCACATGGAGGCACATAAGAATTATAAAGAGTGTTATTGAATTCCCCTGATTTTGTAATATCAAAACTATCTCACCAGTTGTAACTGCAGCTGAGAATGTACCAGACTATACAGTACTTTGCAGTAGACGTGCTTAATGCGTTACAAAACCCACAACAGTAAGATCAATCTGTATATGCAGTAAAGCATACTTGTTATACTCACTGTGGAACCTAAGGGGTTAATCCTACACATTGTGCGAAAAGGCTGTTTCATTATCCCCTTCTTTCACTGTCCCCAAGCCTTGTGGCACTCTGCACATGCTTAGTTTGGTGCGTATTGCTAGAGAGTTTTTTTTTTTTTTCTTGGGAGGGTACATCTGATCGGCACAGGGCCAATCAGCACTGTCCAGACAGAGGGTCAAGGATCCTGCAGCCTCATAGGACTATCAGGGGAGAATGAAAACTTCTCCTACAAGCTTTAACCAGACACTGATGGAAGTCACAAGGATTGCTATATACTGCTGATGAGAAAAGGTATTTAGCAGTTTACATTTTCTAAAATAATTGCAGTTCCATGTTCTGTGTACTGTGGGGGACCAGATATAGTGAATGCAGGGTCCTGGGTTTAGTAACACTAAGTAGTAGTCAACAATGATAAAGTTTGTTAATCCAAAGCAAGCAGATTCATCTCAGCTTAGTGCAGCTTGACCAAGTAAAGGCAATTAGTTTACCTTTATTCACGTAAAAAGGTGACCAACAAAGCTCATTCCTTGCCATGGCTTATCACAATTCTTACACCACTGGGAGCCCAAGGATGTATTAGGCTTCATGTACACGGAACGTTTTTACAACCTCTTCTGAACGATTTAACTTGACAGATAGTAACCCACGTTTAAAACGTCTGTTTTGCCGCGTTTACTTGCCATGTTTAGAGGTGTTTTTCTGCGTTTAGAAGCGTCTTTTTTTTTTTTTGAAATACCCAAAAACAAAAAACGCCTGTAAACGAAACGTGGCTGAACGCGAGTTACCGCGTTTAGAAGCATTTGGAGCTTGAAATGCTCTCTAAACTCAGCTTCTGAACCCATTTTTTTGCATTCCAAAAAAAGCCTCTAAAAACTCAACTGCCTAGAAACGACTATAAACGACCCTGTGTACATGTACTGATAAGATAACAGAGGAGAGTTCAGGAGCAGTTGAAAAAAATGCCCAACTGCTCCTAAACGTCCGTTTACCTGCAGCAGTGAACATGAGGCCTTAGAAAACCTAACAATCAGAACCAACACCCCATGCAATATTTCCTAAACTTAACATCCATGCAAGATCTTACTATTTAACATGTAAGCACAGCAATAGGCTTTGGGAATCAGAGAAAACATGGATGCACTATGCCCTTCAACCAAATCAAGCTTTATGAAATTCTAGAAATAAGCAGGAATTTGGTCTAATCACACTGTAACAAAAGTGCTGGCCTGTCACCAAAAGGAGTTACACTATATAAAAACACACCAAAAAAATTTGTTTGTGCTTTGACACAATTGATTTATAAAAGCCACTCTCAGCCAGGAGTTCCATAAAGGCCCGTACACACGATCGGATTTTACAACAATAATTGTCTGATGGACGTGTTGTGTCGGATAATCCGACCGTGTGTATCCTCCATCAGACAATTGTTGGCGGAATTAACGACAACAAATGTTGGCTATTCATGCTCACCAACTGTCTGACAATAAATCTGTTAAGTCGGATTAGCCAATCGTGTGGATTTTAGTCCAACGGACTTGTGTACAAAGTACAAACACGCATGTTCCGAACCAATGCTAAACATCAGACAACAATAGCAGAAGTTGCCCAAAGGGTGGCGGTAAAGAGCTGAAAAACCATGAAGTTTGGTGTAGGTTGGCTGAAAATGTTCTGCCGTCTGTATGCAGAACAAGTTCATGGCCAACGTCCTTCGGACAAAAATCCACGGAAAAGTCAGATGGAAGTCCGATTGTGTGTACGAGATATAAGACTCTAGGAATCCTCCAGAGAACGTTAGGGGTTAGGGATTTACCTCCAATTTGTTGGTGCCTGCATAGTTCCAGGGCCAGAGGCCAAAAAGTATAGCCAGTGCATTTCAGCGGCTCACAAATCCTCCTTCATAAAGGGCTTGTATGCTGGCAATGGTTGATGATAATGCTGGACAGGTAATTATGGGAAATGCAGATTAAGTAATCACAGCACAAGTTGCTGGTTCTAAAATTACCTGTCCAGTATTATTTTCAAAAAAAATTCTGAATTACATCCCTCCCCGCTCCTACTAGCTTAGGGGGGTGTATTTTTTTCCATTATCTGTGCCCCTTTCTGATGATCATATGCTGGTCAGAGCAAAGGGAATATTTCTTCAGTTTCGGGTGCATGCCCATTCAGCTCCGCTCACATCTTCTTCTGCCTTGGCTCAAGTCCCGGCCAGCCGCCTGCCTATCTCCTTGCATCCCTGGCGGAGTGATCTTGCTCTGCTCCCCACCCAGTAGTAGCCGGGGACCCGTAGAGTAAGATTTGACAGGCTGTGAGGCGGGCGGAGGTGGCGATGGGCAGAGTCCGTGATTGCCGCCATTACTAGTAAAAGAAAAATATGTCCCCGGATTTCATTTGAAAAATCTGGTCACCTTACTCCAGGAGCACCCTGGGCAGCCTCCAAAAGGTGGAGTTCATACCAGTTCTCATAAACATCTGGGCCAAGCACCCCACCAAAACATTTTTTAGCAGTCACGATCCATGCATCTTTGCAAAACTGCAGAGAAAGCACCATGACCTCCACTACAGCAGCAAAGCTAGGTTAGGAACTCCCTAATCTGTTTACTGGTCAGAGATTGAGCAGCAGCACCGTCATGAGTCATCATTCTGCTCACCCCTCCTGTCAGAATGTTCTCACCAAAAGTGTCACCTAATCTGCATTGCAGCAGAGCTTGACCAGCTTCTATTGCCAGCTTTCCCTCTTCCAGCTTCCTGCTGTGTAGGGGCATAGAAGGATCCAGTATCAAAACAAAAATTCAAAAACCTATATCTGCATTTAAGAATATATAGCGCCTCTAACCCTCTCCTCCTTCTCCTTGGCTCCTCGCAGGAAAAGAGGGCACACCCAGCTATATGCCCGTACCCTCCTGTGTAAAGAGGTTGAGCGGTGTTATGAAACAGGTCTCCAAAGCGAGGTTCTCCAGAGAATGGCTCTTATCTCTATGCTCAATAAAGACAAGTCTCTATTTCCCCCAATTACTTCAAGGTCCACACCAGCCGTAACTCCAACGTAGAGTTTATTTCTCTTAAAAGCACAGTCTCTGATAGGAAAGGTTAGAGAGAGAACAGGACAGCATAAGGTGTGGGAGAAGTCCAGGCACAAACGTAATATACTTCACTGCTTGGCTTCTCAAGCAGACTTAGCCCATTTGGATAGTCTCCCTAGATAGGGACTAGCAGCCAGAATGGTACTTTAACTAAACGCACAATCACTACACAAACTGGTGATCTTGGTCTCTGCCACAGACCTGGTGAACTTGGTTTTCTAAGCTTGGCCTCTTTGTAAGGAGAAGACATCCCTCCAGAGAGTTACCGGGCCCCTTCCTTCACTGTGACTTCTCACCAGTCCCTCGGAACGATCTTTCCCCGGCCTCCACGTCCCCTCGCAAGGCGGCACCCTGAGATTCCTCGATCCTTGATGGGACCCCAGCCAAAGGTGCTGGGCCCATGGCCTTTAGTTGCAGCCCCAGGGCTAAAGGTGCCTGGGACTGATTCACCAACCACCGCCCCTGGGCCAAAGGTGCCCAGGGCGGACAGGAACACACACTCCCTGGGAGTAGGACTCCCGTCAACGAACCCTTGAACAGGCAGCGTCTGCCCCTTTTATGTCCTCTCCCAGCATACACAGCAGGCCTACCACTCCCACTGCATGGTTGCCGAGAGGGGACACACAAGGCACAGCACTGTATAAGCGGTTCAACCCTGGCCCACTATGGCAGCGCCACCTGCAGGCCACAGGGAACAGTACACTGATACTCTTCCTGCAGACAAAATGGTTGATAATGTCCTAACAATTTAGGTGTTTGAGCATAACTACCACTCAAACACTACCCCTAAATTGAGGACCCCGCTACAAAATACATATAGTATAATATATTTAATAAATATACAGTACATAACTGCAATATATGGTGCTTTTTAAATGTCTGGATTTCTGCATTAACTAACCGATTTGGATTGAACTAACATTCCATGCTACAATGTTTATGTAGCTAAAATCTTAACATGACTGTCTAACTTTAAAAAGTATGTGACCTTGTCCTTGCAACTCGAATGCTACAAAACAAAAGGATCACTGTTGTGTTTCTTAATGCCTAGAGAACTGTATTAACTGGAAGTGTTTTACATTTTGTCCCTTAAAATGTTTCCTTCAGCATTACTGGAGATTCTTTCTAGGATTCTGTAATGTTTAGCTGTTGTGTACGTGTTCATTTTTACACGGAACCTTTGCTCCAAGCCCCAGCCTCAAGATGTAGTAAATTCATACATATAATGTAATTGTGTATTGTAACAGTTTTTTTGCTGTCTGTGTCCTGCTGTGGAGATTTCCCTTCATTGATTGCAAATGCAACAGAAAGTGAGAGGAAATCTCGATAAAATGATAGGTAATCCCAGAACATTTGACCTCATTAAAAGATTTATCCTCATCGCTTGCGCTCTTTACATTTTCCAGGGAAAAGGCTTAGATGACCTTCCTGTGAAGACCAGGAAGCTCAAGGAGCCCCCTGAATTACATTAAGGACCTCTTTCTTCAAGACACTCAGGTGCACAGGCTGGCACCAAGATGGTTGCATTATCTGCAGACGGGATCGCAGCAGCAGTGCCTACTGTATAGAGGAGTGAGGTTTGCCTCCCCATCCACCACCTCGCTCCCCTCTTTTTCCTGGTCTCAAACAAATCTGCCATCACCACAAAGCCTAGCAGCACTGCGCCCAAAGACACCTGGAGAGGTTTGTGAGGGCAGCCACCACAAAGAGAGGCTCCCTTCCTTTGCTCTAAACCAGTGGTCTCCAAAATGCGGCCCTGGGGCCAGATGTGGCCCTTTGCTTGCTTCTATCCGGCCCTTTGGGCATTATTCCATTCACAGCTGACCCCAAAAATGGGGGCACCATTCCTTCCACTGACATCAGTGGTGGGGCACTTTTCCTCCCACAGACACCATTAACGAGATTATTTTTCTACTCCCAATAAAACAAATGATGGGGCATTGTTTACTCCCACTGTCGCTGGAGCATTTTCTACACTCGCTGGCCATAGTCCGGCCTCTCTAAAGTCTTGAGGACAGTAAACTAGCCCTTTGTTTAGAAAGTTTGGAGACCCCTGCTCAAGACCTTAGTGCTCACCATGAGGTAGGTGCAAGATCAGATCAGCTCATACCTCCTGCTACTAGCAGTAGCATCCACATAAAGACACACCCAATAGTCTAGTCAGCTCTTCTCCTCAGCAACCACCCTGCCTTTCTAGCAATAACTGCTTTACACCTTTCTCTGCTACTGGAGCTCCTCCTTTTACATTTAGTACTTCATGCCCTCTGGTACTCATCACTCTGGTTTCTTCAGCCTTGCAGAAACCCCCTGTACAGCATACTGGTAATAAAAAAGTTCTACCACTCTGCTCAGATACAAACCAGAATTTCCCTTCACTTTCTGTTTAGGTGACAATGGTCATCAGGACAAATAGTTTTGCGAATCTCCCAGCTGGGACACAGAAGCAATAAAAACTTGGCAGAGTATCCCATTCTAGCGTGAAAAAAAAAAAAAAAAGTTTCAGCTTTACATACACTTTAACTATTCCAGGTATGGATATTTTTACATAGTTACATTGGTCTAAGCTAGACCAATGTAACTATGAATATACCATACCTTGCTGAACCCCTTGGAAGCTGGAAACCATTGTAGTGTAGGCACGGCTACTCCAGTGATCTCCATTTGCTTCCAGGTCTCATACTTAGCAGCTGCCCTACTGCATTGGGAACAGGCCATTTAGAGAATGCCTGTGCATTGTTACATTGAATGCAAAGTGTTCTCTGGTTGGACAAGGTGGGGCGATAGTGTCACAATCTCCACCTTATCCAATCAAAGAACCCTTTGCATTCATTGAGAAAATGCAAAGTGTTAAAAACGGCGTTGAACGGTGCTCAGGCTGAGCGAGCGATCTCCTGAGTTTAGAATGCAACAGGAAAGCAGTGAAGTAGCAGTATCTACTACAGTGATTTTCTAGTTTGCAGGGGGGTCTGTCAGATATGGTATATACATATTTACACTGATCCAAGCTAGACCAATGTAACTATATAAAAATATCCATACCTGGAATGCTTCTTTTAAAGTGTTATATTACATCTCAGTCCCAAAATTGTTTTATATTTTCTTTAAATAACCCTGTAAAAGGCTGCTTTCACTCTGGGGCTGGCGTGTGTTAGCGGTAAAGCTCCGCCTATTTTAGCGATGCTTTACCGCTGTTTAAGCGCCGCTTTCCAGCCGCTAGCGGGGCACTATTAACCCCTGCCAGCGGCCGAAGGGGTTTTAAAGCGCCAGTGTTGCGGCGCTTCCAAAGTGCTTTTCAGGCGCTTTGGAAGCGCTGGCCATTCATTCCAATGGGTAGGGGCGTTTTGGGAGTGCTGTATACAGCGCTCCCAAACTGCCCCAAAGATGCTGCTTGCAGGACTTTTCCCAACGTCCCACAAGCGCACCACCCCAGTATGAAATGTCACACTGAAATGAATGGGAGGCGGTTTTTTACAGGTGCTATTTCTAACGCTAAAATACCTGAAAACTGCCTCAGTGTGAAAGGGATCTAAAAGAAAAGTAGTGTTGGAAAAAAAAGCACTTGTGAGTGGAAGTCATTTATTGCATATTATTTTTTGTCATGGTCTGTGTATAGGAGGCTTGTCAGGGGTGTATTTGCCTACAAATACTTTGTTATATTGTGTTCCTCTTTCCCATCTCAGAATGTTGTAAGGCATTGGTGTTGTGTATAATGGCCTAACATACTGTATATACAGTAACTTAAGCTAATGTTTGCCATGATATTATATCTGAACTTCAAAAAAAAGGTAAATTCTCTTTTATTCCAATTTAAATGCTTAAGTAGGAAAACACAAAATCACTTACATTGAAAAATACTAAAATAACTGCTTTGTACAAGCTTGTAAGTCTGCATTCATCACGCACTGCCTCGGGCATAACTGGCGTAGTACACAACAAACAACTCACTATGTAAAATACCTATGCTGCTACAATGTTACCCTCTCTTAACACTTCAATTTCATCATCCACATTAAACTGCAACTAATCCAGGATAATATACTATTATTGAAAATAATACAATAATTAGGTAATGATGAGCTAACACCCAACTTCTACTTCTCAGTGGAGGCTTTTTGC
This sequence comes from Rana muscosa, assembly GCA_029206835.1. NCBI lineage: Eukaryota > Metazoa > Chordata > Amphibia > Anura > Ranidae > Rana > Rana muscosa. The sequence continues at coordinate 537,054,050 of CM055118.1, read as the reverse complement.
CAGACCTGTGTATGCAGAACTACTTGAAAACAGGTGATAAAGTCACATTCTCAAACTGACTTTGCCAACATAAATTTACTGACAAAAGGTCGGAGAGCCTAGAACTTGTGTTTGGCATGTGGTCAGAAATCAAAATTTTTTTTTTTTGTGTGTGCAAATGTAGAGCAAAAATGGTCAGTTATTTCTTTGTAAGTACCAGTAGTCATTTTCCTACTCTAAAAATTTGACACTCCTGTAAAGACAATCACTGGAGATGACAAGTGGTGGGACTCCGATAATCCTGTCAACCACTAAGCTGTACCTGGCAGCAGAATCACAATGGGTCTTTATTCCAGACATGTTAACAACTAAACTACATGGGCAATTTTATGTGTAATCAACGTTTATTAAATGTGTTTTTCAAAATACAAAAAAAAATGTTAAAAAAATTTAGAAGCACACAAAAGAACAAAAAGGGTAAGGCATTGTTGAACAGCAAATCTGGAATGGTTATTGCTACATTGTCAATAATAAAAAGGTACAAAAACAATTATACATGTACTCAGTGGTGGCCTGTCAATAAGGGGCGCTGGGGCAACCCCCCCCCAAAGCTGGACATATAAAAAAAAAAAAAAAAAAGTGGTCCTTTAAGAGCGTCAGGTCACCTGACACTGAGTTGTCCATTAGAAGCTTGACTGCTGCAATCAGGTGATTGCAGCTGAAAAGCTTAAATGGGCGGTCTTTGGAGTGTATACAGGGCGCAGGCAATGCTTCCTGAACACGCCCAGTCCCACTTTACATCCATTTATTCCCGATTCCACCCTGTTGCACTAGTCTGATTGGCGGGTCCGGAGGATGGTAGGCAGAGCTCATCGCGGAAGCGTCACTTCCGGTTTTCCAACACTCGGAAAGCATGGCCTGGCGGAACGGACGGGTAAGCCAATAACTTAGCTAAGCAGCAACGATCCGTCCATCTCAGTGCCGCCCGCGGGCCTCTGCTGGTCTGGACATGGATTCAGGTTGCAGATGATGTACACAGTGATGCTGAAATTGATGAGCACAATGAGGCTGAAAATGACTGGTACAGTGAGGCTGCATATGATGGGCACAGTGAGGCTGCATATGATGGGCACAGTTTTATCTAGCAGTAATGATACATAATCGCCTGATAAATGGAAATTTACAGCCCTGCATTCCTAATAGTTGAATTTTTTAGTTAGTTTGTGCCCCCCAAAAATTTTGAGCACCAGCCGCCACTACATGTACTTATGAAATATATCTTTGGTTACATTTAATGTAGGGTTGATTTTCTAAAACTGGAGAGTGAAAAATCAAGTGCAGCCCTGCATAGAAACCAACAGGGCTTTTTTCTCAGAGAATAGGTGCAGGAACTCCCCTTTGTGAGTTGATTCAGGTCTCTGCCCCCTACCCATCTCTGAGCATCCTTTCTTGATTCCACCCATCTCTCAGTACCACCCCTTTTAGAAAATACAGAGCCAAGTATCATTTTGTGGTGCCAAGTAATTTGTATGGAATTTGGTAATGAAAAACAACAAAAGCCGTAAAATAGATCCCCTGCAGCCAGCAACAATAGACTCCCCAGCAACAATAGATCCATCATCTACCCCAGAAACAATATACCCCTGCAAAAAAAAATACCACCCCAGCAACAATAGACCTTGAGCAGCAACAACAGATCTCCCAGCAGCCGGCAACAATGGACCTCTTAAGCAACAATAATTACAGTGATTACTGGCGCAAAAAGACAGTGTATCCGTGAATAATAATAAGACACATATAAAACAAGAAATAATAAAGTCCATAGGCAATGCAACTAGAGTTTAAAGTCCATAAGAATTTTTTTATATATATATATATATATATATATATATATATATATATAATCTCCCTTCCCATCCCCCTCTTCTCATTTTACCCGCAGCCTCCCCATCTCCGGCGCAAGCCTACTGCTAGGCCAGCCTTTGGGCATGCCTTCACGGTCCACCCCAAACTGCAATCTCTCAGTACTCTTATGCCGCGTACAGACGGTCAGAAATTCCGACAACAAAACCGTGGATTTTTTCCGACGGATGTTGGCTCAAACTTGTCTTGCGTACACACGGTCGCACAAAATGTTGTCGGAAACTCCGAACGCCAAGAACGCGGTGACGTACAACGCCACTATTAAAGAGAAGTTCAATACCAGTCGTGTTAAATTTTGACAGCAAATGTCTGATGGAGCCTACACACGGTCGGAATTTCTGACAAAAAGCTCCCATCGAACATTTGTTGTCGGAAATTCCGACCGTGTGTACGCGGCATTAGGCTTTTTGGTACACACCCATGTCGATGTACCACTTTTCTTTTAGAGCTTGTTTTGGGGTGTCCCTGTACTTATAACACCTCTTAGCCTCCAAACTTTTTACCCCTTTTGTTATTTTGCTAAAATATGTTCTGGCATTTTCCTACCCTGTTAGGAGGATAGCCCTCCAACATCTCATCTGGCTCTGTGGGATGAAGCAAGAAAGGGAAAACCAGGAAGCGCCACCTGAGTGTAGTATTAGAGCCGGTTCACACTACCGCGACTTGGGATCCGACTTGCGTCGCCCCCAAGTCGCGCAACATGACAAATTCAAGTGAATGAGAGCCGTCTTAATGTACACTACCGAAGTCGCTCCGACTTCAGAAAAGGTTCCTGTACTACTTCTAGGCGACTTGTACCCATTGATTTCAATGGAAGTCGCCTCCAAAGTCGGATCAGTGTCTTAACTGAAGCAACTTTACAGGAAGAGAAATTGTTTTCTCAGGCAAACCCCTCCCTCCCACAGAGCGGATTATTGTTTGATTGGCCACTGGCAAAGTCGCCTGTCCTGGAGGTAACTTGAAGTTGCCTCGAAGTTGCCTTGTAAAGTCACGCTGGAAGTCGTGTTGCCCCAGTGTGAACCGGCTCTTAGTGTAAAATGTTTAATAGCAAATTGCATAACACTCCCAGGCTAGAAGTTTAAACCAGGGGTCATCAACCCCCGGTCCCCGGCCCATTACCGGGCCGTGGCCCTTCTGCAGGTCGGGCCGCGGGTGCGGGTGGCTCTCAAGAGATATGCTGGGCTGCCGGCATGAGAGCGCTGGGTGGATTGAAGAAGCGAGCGGGCAAGCAGAGATATCATCTCTCTCCGCCCATTGCATCACCGCTCTTCCGCCCTCAAAGCCAGTGCTCTGTCTCAGTGTCGGAGGGAGCAGAGAGATGACATCATCTCACACTGCCCGCCCCGCATTGCCGCTCTCTTGCGGCTCCTGTGAGAACTTCCTGAGATTCCTTGTTCAGCGGCGCAGATTGCCTGCCCCCCCCCGGACAGCTAATCAGGAATGGCAGAAGGTTGGAGCCAGAGAGTGACAGCCGAAGGAGTACCGAACCCTCCCTCTGCCAGGTGAGACCGGCTGCAGCAAGACGAGGGAGACACTCTGCTACATCCAGAGGGGCGATCCCACAGAGATGTGACATCAGTTACAGGTGAGCTGTGTGTGGGAGTACAGGTGAGGTGTGCTGGGACTTGTAGTTCACCCCCTCAGCTGTCTGCCTGATATACCACAAGGGGCGCGCCACTCACTCCGCATCTGGTGACAACAATGTGGCAGGTGGCATGGCAAGTGACATTCCACATTTGGTGACAGGCAACGTGGCAGGTGGCAAGTGACATTCCACATCTGGTAACAGGCAACGTGGCAGGTGGCAAGTGACATTCCACATCTGGTAACAGGCAACGTGGCAGTCCACATCTTGTGGTAGGTGATGTGGCAAGTGACATTCCGCATCTTGTGGCAGTAAGCGTGGCAGGTGATGTGGCAAGTGACATTCCGCATCTGGTGACAGGCAAGTGACAATCCACATCTTGTGGCAGTAAGCATGGCAGGTGATGTGGCAAGTGACAATCCACACCCGGGTGCAGGCGACAGTGGCAAGTGACACGCTCAGGGCTCCCACTGATTCTACATTATGGTGAGTTGAACTATTTCATTTATTACTACAATGTAATAATAGAAATAATGCGCTTCAATCACACTGACACCATATTAAGCATGGTGCCGTGATGATTGAAGCGCTAACACCAGCCATTGCCCGCAAATAATCGTAACCCCCCACCCCCCGGTCCTTGGCACAATTTTCTTCCACGCAGCCGGTCCCCGGCGCCAAAAAGGTTGGGGACCACTGGTTTAAACAATGCTCATCTGGTGTATAGTGTCACTCTGGTTCTCTCCTTGTGTCTTTAAAACTGCATCCACAGACTGCTGGGGTAGAGAAAATTCTGTAGCACGTCCTTTGGCCACCAGGAAGTCAAACTGAACCTTTGTGGAACGCACGGAAATGGCGTCACTGGAAGTGGAGACACAGCTGGGAACACTGTACTGAATAGGCAGGCTACGCGCTTGGAGCTTCAGCTCCTTCTACTGGCCTAGCTCCTCAGCAACAATAGACCACCATGTAAAAATAGATCTCCTCCAGCAACAATAAATCCCCCAGCAGTCAGCATTAATAGACCCTTCTGCACACCCCAGCACTTCTTGCCATTACATACAGTACTGGAGATCCTGGAATTGCGTCCCCCGCGCGTTCTTGCAGAAAGAAAAGCCTTACAAACCAATCATCCTTCAGTTTTTTTTTTTGGCAAAGCTTAATTGAACAAGCTGAAATTAGAAGCGGATTGGCTACCATGCACAGCTGCACCAGATTTTGCACTCTCCCGTTTTAGTACTTCAAACCCTGAGTATACGAAACCATTATCATCCAGTAAAGATCATCTTCATGTTCAACCATTTATCTTGACTCATCTATCAATTTAGGGACAGAATGACCTGCTGTGTCACCTTGCCTGGCCATAGTCTAATGTGTAACCAAGTATATCAGGATATAGAAGAAGAAAGAGAAAGAACGGATGAGTCCGTAAGAGGAATAGAAGGATAAGGCATAGCAACTACCCCTTTCACACTCGGTTTCAGGCGTTTTAGCGCTAGAAATAGCGCCTGTAAAGCGCCTGAAAACCGCCTTCCATTCATTTCAGTGTGACTGGGCAGTGCGCTTGCGGGACGTTAGGAAAAGTCCTGCAAGCAGCATCTTTGGGGCGGTTTTGGAGCGCTGTAGCTCCCAAAATGCCCTGCCCATCGAAATGAATGGCCAGCGCCTGAAAAACGAGTTGGAAGCACCGCAACACGGGAGCTTTTAGCCCCTTTTTCGGCCGAAAAAGCACCACTAACATGAGCGGCGCTTTACCGCTAACGCTCGGGCAGCCCCAGTGTGAAGGGGGTCCAAGTCCCAGGGAGATAAAGGAGTAGGAGTAAAGAAATAACAGGGGGAATCATGGTTCTTTATAGGCTTAGCAATTTTAAGTTAATGCTACTAAGTAACTGAAGTACTTTTTTCCAATCACCTTATCTACAAAACAATGAAAATGAGGTGATGAACAGCTGGTGCATACCCTGCTCAGTGGCAGTTGATCAAAATCACCCACGTGCTCTAGTTCAGGCCTAAGATTTTTTATTACAGGTATCAAAGTCTACTATACTCTCAGTAATCATCTGCTTTTACAATACATTTCATTTATCAAAATCTGAATGATTCATAAGCTTTAGATAAGAGCATTTAAGACAATTTCTTACATATCAGCCTCTGCCATTACTTGAGTTTGAATGAGTAATTCCATAATCCATTATGTTTTTATAATGTTCTCATTGACCTCCGAATCCCTGACCCTCTGTACTTCCAAATCATACCCACTACCAGAGGCTGTATAATTCACCGTCTTACAGAGGTGCTACCATTTCTCTCAACAGCATTCTGTATGCTAGTTACTACAAATGAAAAATAAAAATGCAGCGCCTAAAATATGTGAGAAGGCCCAAATGCATGTAAGGATTTGGTCATATAATAAACAGTAAAAATGTATGGCCAAGAAAAGGCCTGGGTGAATCCAAATGTGTGCACATCAAATTAAACCATCACATGTGTGTAGCGGCCTCACCCCTCTCTCCCCTTCTCATACTCGGCTTGTCTCTCTTCGTCTAGGGGTCTCAGTGCTGGGGGGGAGGGATGAGATACACCACGGCCCATGTCCTCCATAGCTAAGGGGTGAAGGCCAGAAAATTGGGTTTTGTGTAGGTGTCCTAGAGTCAAGTCCAGTACTTCGTCCCCGACTCCTTTGCTCCTAGTAACCAGAGTTCCACACAGTGAATTGGTACAACTCAGTTTTATTCTTCTTGGCAAACAACAAACAGTTTCTTCTACTGAGTAGTAATGGGGAATAGATCGAGGCACAATCCTTACCCTTCTCCTGCTAACCACTGTGGTATCACCAGTTGCGAATAGTCACTGCCACGGACTATGCGAGTTAGAACGGGAATTACCTTCACTAGCACGCCCCTGTCAGGGGAAGGAAATCCGTCCAAGGGAGAAACCGGAGGCCTCTCTGTCACCAGCAATGCTGCGCCGGGCTCTTCAGAGAAGTTTCCGCACACCACATCTCACGAACTCAGATACGGGCACCCAAGGAGTTAGGGCCCCCTCGGATTCCTCCACCCTCGCGGAACTCAGTCGAAGGTACTGAGCCCCAGGCGTCCGCCATAGTAACTCACCCCAGGCTAAAGGTGCCTGGGATGGACTCCATCACCGTTCCAGCTAGGTCAAGGGCACCTAGGCATGGAACACTGGAACGCCAGCACCCAAGCTGAAGGTGCCTGGGTGCGGCCACGTCCTTCAGACTCCGAACTCTGAACCCCGTGGTGAGGGCGTCCGCCCCTTTTATCCCCTCTCCCTTTGCGTCACAGCGGGTTCCCCGCCCCGCTGTACCAGCTCCAGGGGAGGACAAAAAAGGTACAGTCTTGCGGTGCAAGGTCAGCTCCGGCCCAGGGCAACAGCGCCATCTGTGGATCACAAGGAACCTCACACCACCAGAGTCCTCCAAGAACCAGAAAAAGGTCTCGGATCCCCTAGCAATTTGTGCATCTGGGTTACACTACCACCCAGATGCTTCCCCTAAATCAAATACCCGCTACATGTGCATGAGAACTCATGTATATATACAACCATATACAATAAAATAATCTTATAGTCCAATGAAGGTGTCCAGTGCGTGTACTGAAAATAAGGAGAGAAAATGTGTAACAAAACTTCAGTGCATTGTCCCCATTATAGGAATCCAAAAAGCTTCGGGTTCATAGGAAGCATTTGTTCACAAATCTGCAAAACCCAGGGACGTGACTCCAACACCAGGGATGGGGGAAAGAAATGGATACTCTTACCCCTATGCGTGGACACACACACACACACACACACCAGCGGTGGTGGGTCAAACAGGCAGAAGGTATGGGTGTGGACTCCTCTGGACACGTCCTCACGGAACAGCAGCAGATGGGGTAAGCACAGGAAATCCAATCTCTCCAAAGTGGTGACACAGAGCTCCAAAACGTCAGTACATCAAGGATCGCGGTATCAACACACACCAATATGGTGGCAACAAGCTATCTGCTCACATGTGTAGGCCTACACATGTGAGCAGATAGCTTGTTGCCATCATATTGGAGAGATTGGATTTCCTGTGCTTACCCCATCTGCTGCTGTTCCGTGAGGAAATCTTGTTTAAGGGTGAGTTTTGAGCATCCGACATCAAGCTATAATATACATCCTATTATTTACTGAGGAAGGATTGGCTGCCGCTACAGGCCTCTCTTTTGAAGTCCATGGCCAGCTCTAAGTGCCCAGGCCACTCTCTGTTGCCCCTGTGCTTGTTGGGGGCATACTTTGAAGCTATTTGCAATGGTTGAGCGCACAGCCACAGAAGCAGAGAAAGGCTCAGTTGTAATTCTGAACAAACACCAACAAAGATCTCCAATTCATTGTCACATTAGCACAGAAAATGTATATATTTATAATTGTGTACAGTCATTTGACTGTGGGACTAAATGTATGAATATACCATTAGCTAATGGGTACTGGATGGGGATATGTACAGAATACAACTGAGACAAATGTTGATGTATCCGACAGCAACATAGTTTTAATTTGTTTTACAATTATATTAATGACATTGTAATGTTTTAAGAAGATCTCTATACATTCTCCTTGGGTACCCAAAACTCAGTCATTTTAAAATATTTTCTTCTTCTTGGTCTTGTCCTTGGGAAGCATACTTTACCCACCAATACAATATATTGACACATAAAAACCAAACAGTATATATGTAGCGGGCCCCCCATATTTGGGGTCACTATGCCTGAAATTTAGGGGGTAGCCTGAGCATTAGTTTGGCTCAGGCTGTTTGATTTCTTTGAATTGGACTCTGCTCTGCTGTGATGTTGCCTGGTCGTATAGTTCCCTTTGACCTGTAGGTGGCGCTGTTGCCCAGGTCGCGGGTCGAACCGCAGGTGACGTTGTTGGGTGTCTATCGGCAGTCGTGCAGTGGGCATGGTCTACCTGATGTGCATGCCGGGAGAGTGTACTTAAGGGGCAGAAGCTATTGGCCCGGGGTTTTCGTCCTCGGCACGTACCCCACCTTCGGTGGCCCTCATGGCCAGGAGTGCGTGCGAATGTGTTGGGTCCCGGGCACCTTTAGTCCAAGGCCGTATCGTTCCAGGTAGGCCCAGTACCTTTGACTGAGGCCTACAACCAAACAGCGGAATCCCAGGGTGCCCGTGGGAGGGTGACCCGCTCTGAAGGAGAGGCAACCAGGGGAGGACCTTTCTAAGGGGATCGGTGAAGGATGTCACTGTCTCGGGAGAGGCCTGGTTACCTGTCAGAGGGAAGGATTCCGTGACCCGCTAGAAGCCCTTGTAATGTGTCCCATTGACACCTATGGTCTCTAAAGTTACAAGTGCTGAGAAGTTCGGGATTTAGGAGCCAAAAGATCCTGTGGCAGAGGATCTCCTGAACGTGTCTCTAAGAGAAACAAATCTCAAGTGAATGTTCCGTGCTTCACTCCAGCTGCTAGAACCATGAGAGGGAACTATCCGGGTGAGCAAAACCCACTCAGGCCTGAGTAGCGACAAGTGGTAATTAAGTGCCGCATGCCTAAACCTGTATTCCTGTTCAACTCTCTTTCTCTAACTTTCCTATCGAGTTGCAAGCAAAAGGAAAATAAACTCTTTTATTGGGTTTAACATTGTCTGGACATTGGCTTTCCTCAAGAGAAAAATAGACTTTTCCCTACACTCTAGGGACAAGAACCAATGGAAAGAGGTAACTCGCTGCAGAACCCAAAACTGTTAACACCGCTCACCCTCTACAAGATGGAGGATACTGGGCATGTGGCATGGTGTGTCCCACTCTGCAAGTGGAGGTAAGCGGGGTAAAGGATTTGTGTGCTACATATACACACACACACTATATATATATATATATATATATATATATATATATATATATATATACACACACACAACACACACACACACACATACATGTATGTATATATATATATATATATATATATAAAAATATATATAATTCTTTGTGGTGTAGATTCAACAAAGTGTTGGAAACATTTTTCAGAGATTTTGGTCCATAGTGACATGATAGCATCATGCAGTTGCTGCAGATTTGTTGGCTGCTCATCCATGATGCGACTCTCCCATTCCACCACATACAGAAGGTGCTCTATTGGATTGAGAGCTGGTGACTTGTGGAGGCCATTGGAGTACAGTGAACTCATTGTCATGTTCAAGAAACCAGTGGTGAGATGATTTGAGCTTTGTGACATGGTGCATTATCCTGCTGGAAGAAGCCATCAGAAGATGGGTACACTGTAGTCATAAAGGGATGGACATGGTCAGCAACAATACTCAGGTAGGCCGTGGCATTTAAACAATGCTCAGTTGGCCCAAAGTGTGCCAAGAAAATATCCCCCACACCATTACACCACCACCAGCCTGAACCGTTGATCCAAACTGGATGGATCTATGCTTTCATGTTGTTTACATCAAATTCTGACCCTACCATCTGAATGTCGCAGCTGAACTCAAGACTCAGACCAGGCAAGGTTTTTCCAATTTTTCCTTTGTCCAATTTTGGTGAGCCTGTGTGAATTGCAGCCTCAGTTTCCTGTCCTTAGCTGACAGGAGTGGCACCCGATGTGGTCTTCTGCTGCTGTAGCTCATCTGCTTCAAGGTTCGATGTGTTGTGCGTTCAGAGATGGTATTCTGCAAACCTTGGCTGTAATGAGTGGTTATTTGAGTTAATGTTGCCTTTCTATCATCTTAAACCAGTCTGCTCATTCTCTTTTGACATCAACAAGGCATTTCCGTCCACACAACTTCTGCTCACTGGATATTTTTTTATTTTTTCGGACCATTTTTCTGTAAACCCTAGAGAGGGTTCTGCGTCAGTTTTTGAAATACTCAGCCCAGCCTGTCTGGCACCAACAACCATGCCACATTAAAAGTCACTTGACTTCAGCAAGTCATTTTCGCCAGGTCTAAATGCATTGAGTTACTGCCATGTGATTGGCTGATTAACAATTGTGTTGCCAAGCCATTGAACAGGTATACCTAATAAAGTGGCAGGTGAGATATATCTATATCTATATCTATATATAATCTATAGATAGATCTATTTATCTATCAGAATCAAAAACGTCAAATAACAAATAATATGTATCTTTCAGGTCACAACAGAATGGAATCCAGTTTGCCTGGGCTGGAGATTCGGCCTCATCTCATGATATACTGGCATATTTATACCCTATAGGAAATATATCAAGATGCAGTGAGTGGAACACTTTTTGTACATGTAGCGACCTCACCCCTTCTCATTCTCGGCTTGTTGGTCTTGTCTAGGGGGTTAGTACTGGGGGGAGGGATGCGATACACCACGACCCATGTCCTCCAGAGAGACTGGGGGTGAAAGCCAGAACTATCGGGTTTTGTGTGTATGTCTCAGAGTCAAATCCTTTCCTCGAAATGACTCCCTTTGCTCCCAGTAACCAGAGTTCCACACACTGAAAAGATCCAACTCGTATTTATTCTCTTCCAGCAATAAATAGTCATACAGCACAGACAGGTTGAGACCCAGAGAACACTTCAGTATTTGTGGGGAGTAGGTCAAGGCACAATTCTTTAAGTAGTGCTAACCACTGTGGTGTCACCAATGGTTATGATGTATGGTCACTGCCACCGACTATATAGAACAAGAGCACGAATTACCTTCGCTATCACAGCCCCTGTCAGAGGGAAGACATCCGTCCAAGAGAGTTACTGGAGGCCTCTCCGTCACCGGCAAATGCTGCGCCGGACTTTCCGGAGAAGTTCCGCTCACCAGCCTCCTCAATCTCAGACACGGGCACCCAAGGCGTTAGGGCCCCCTCGGATTCCTCCACCCTCGCGGAACCCAGTCGAAGGTACTGTGTCCCAGGCTTCCGCATTAGTACCTCACCCCAGGCTAAAAGGTGCCCGGGATGGACTCCATCTCCCGCTCCGGCCAGGTCAAGGGCACCTGGGCCCGGAACTCCGGAACGCGAGCACCCAGGCTGAAGGTGCCTGGGCGCGGCTGCGTCCTCCGACTCTGAACCCCAAGGTCAGGGTGTCCGCCCCTTTTATTTCCTCTCCCTTTGCATCACAGCAGGTTCCCCGCCCCGCTGTACCAGCGCCAGGAAAGGACAAAAAGGGATGCAGTCTTGCGGTGAGTGTTCAGCTCCGGCCCAGGGCGACAGCACCACCTGCAGGCTGCAGGGAACCCCACACCACCAGAGTCCTCCAAGAACCATAAAAGGGTCTCAGATTCCCTAACAATCAGTGCATCTGGGTTACACTACCACCCAGATGCCTCCCCTATATTCAAATACCCGCTACATACATAAGTAAAAATCAGAGAAAAACTTCATTCTGATCATCCTTATTAATATTGCAAAGCTTTAGTTGCCACTTGCCAAAGATAAAAATTTAAGTGATGGGTGCACAATGTACGTTGTAGATTGAAAATCATAAAGTTATACAAACTGGAAATGATATATAGGTTCACACTGCTGTGATCCGATTTTGATCCAATTTTCAGTGCTATTTTGTAGTGCAACTTAAACAGAAATTAAATGTAACTTGGATGTTGTTTGCATATTCTATGGGGCCAAAATCTCACTGGAATGACACCAAAAGTAGTACAGGAACCTTTTCCCAATTCACACTGTGCTGAGTTGCATTGATGTGAAATGGGCATCATTGAAAACAATGTTTTTTTTTCGTATAATACCAGATTGTACAATTTTCCTTTAATCAGTACAGTTATCGTTCGAAAACACAATACAAATACACTACAACACATGACATCACTTCCGATTTTTTATTCTGTTGTACGAAATTTTTTGTAACTTTAGTAAACTTTCCATTTTTGATATGTCACTAGCATGCAAAAAAAATAAAAAGAAGGATGATCTGTCATCTGATTTTCAGATCGTGTGTACAGGCCATTAGGCTGGCCGTACATTACACAATTTTCTGTTAGATTTACCAAAACCATATAATACGGTATAAGGTCAAACCTAAACACTTTTCATTTGTATGCAATCAGGCAGGCCCTCGCACTACATAGTTGAAGCAAAATATGAAGGAAATTGAATAAGAAAATTGTAAAAATTATAGCATGTCACTAGGGTGGCAAATGTAGAAGACTTTAAAAGAGGAGTCCAGCCTGGGCTCGTTTGGCTGGGCTTCTCCTATGGGTCACAGGAGTGTAGTTTGTTTTGCACTCCCGTGCCTCGTTTTAATGAACAAAAAAGCCACAGTTCACTGAGTGTAATGTGTACCCCAAAGTGTCTCTAATCAGACACCCTGCAGCCAATCAGGAAGTTCCAATACTTGTCATGTGACAATGTCAGAAATTTGCTGATTGGCTGCTGCTTCAAAGTGTCTGGTTACAGGTTGTGCTTACACATTAGTCTCGGTGAACTGCGGGACTGCAGCTGTTTCAGTCATACTACAGGGGTGCCAGCTACATTTGCTTCCTAGCCCAGACTGTCCATGAAGCCACAGCCTGGCAGAAGGGAGGACGTGGTTTATCAGTAGCCATACAGGGCCGCTGATAAGGCAGTACAACCAGTTCTGTTGTACTGGGCCCAGGCCCCATCAGCTAAACAGGGGAGCCCAGGGCAGCTTTTTTGTTCGTTTCTGCCTAAATTAATACATGGATTTTACTAGACCACACTCTCCACTCCCACTTGCTTACCAGGGCTTAAATTAAATGTCCCTATGCCCCATCAGGTTAACAGAGAGGCCCAGGAGGTGGGAGCAGAGGAGGGACATTTTTTTTTCTCTAATTTTTGAAGGTGTAGGTGGATAAAGTCAGTGCAAATTTCCTGCTGCACCCCGGGGAGTAGGTGGGGTGAGGGCGTGGTTGGTGGGGCCCCGTCAGGAGGGCTGTATGGGGCCCCATGATTTCTAACAGCGGCCCGAGGCCATGGCCCAGTGGTTGAGAACTACTCTATAGAAATCCAATACAGGAACAAGCATCCACTTACAAATAAAACCTCAGTTTGGGGTGGACTGCCCAGGAAACTGTACAGGCATGGGTTTTATAAGGTTTTGGACACATAGAACACTGCAATAAAAGGGCACTATGGAATTACAAGTGTGAGCTGTAGATGTATACACATTCTTTACTGTAAGACCATTCCAGTTATAACCAACAGAAATGTTTACAAGTTCTGTGAAGACATATTCTGTTCTTGATGCTAACACAAGAAAGTACACCATAAAATGTCCAACAAGTATTAATGGAATGTATGATGTATTGGAGTTCTCCACAGCAACATCAGGCCTTAATATAGCCATGTATATGGAAAGTTCATTACAAGGAATACATCTGTTTAGATTATATCGCTATATGTGATTCTTTACCAGTGCAGACCTTTCTTGCTAAATGTAAGCAAATAATTCAAAGCCTATTCAGAGACGGCTAAGGAACAGGAAGGAAACCCTGTTTAATATATAATATGTGCACCAGTAATTACCTGAACACTGATGTTTTTCCATTTGGTATACCACTAAACTTTCATAAAGTTATCTTCTGTTTAACCGCTTGCCGACCGCTGCACGACTATTTACGTCGGCAGAATGGCACGGCTGCGCATATGGACGTACCCGTATGTCCCCTTTAAGAAGCGGCATTGCAGGCACGTGCCCGCCACGAGCTCCGTGAGTGTGACTGTGGGTCCTGCGGACTCTATTTCCGCCGGTGTCCCGCGATCGTGTCACGGATCTGCAGAACGGGGGGGTGCCTGTGTAAACAAGGCATCTCTCTGTTCTGCCTTGTGACAGGACACTGATCTTCTGCTCCCTGTCCGATGGCTCGGTTCTCACCAAGCGGAGAGCTGCAGACAGTCAATCAGCTGCTCTCCTGCTCTGCTCCTCCATGCTTATTGGAGCGCTGAGCTGTGGAGGGGCGGGGAGCAGCTGTCTCAGGCTCTCAGTGGCTCGCTGAGAGGCTGAGACTGTCATCAGTCCAGGCACCTGGCAGATCCAGACTTCCAGAGTCAGGATGATGCGTTGCCTGGACTGAACTTGGTGACGTCAGCGGAGAGCGGACTTCAGACCCCTCCGATAGAAATCAGATGAAAGATAAAAAGTGCATTTTATATACAACTCTATAGATCAGACCAAAATGAGGGACAAACATGGAGGAAAGAGGGACAGAGGGACATTGCTCCAAATCAGGGACAGTCCCTCGAAATCAGGGACAGTTGAGAGCTATGATGTATGTGTAAATGCAGGACCGCAAATGTGACAAGATAAGAGGATGTTCTATTTGTTTCTTAAATAACATTAATGTACCCACAAAATTATTTGAAATAAAGTATTATTTATGTAGCGGCCTCACCCCTCTCCCTTGCTTTATCGGTTATATGGCTGTTGTCTAGGGGTACCTGGGAGAGAGAGATGATACACACCACGGCCCATGTCCTCCGTAACTAATAGGTGAAGGCCAGAAGATTGGGCTTTTGTGTAGGTGTCCTAGAGTCAAGTCCAGTCCTTCGTCCCGACTCCTTTGCTTTAGTAACCCAAGTTCCACACAGTGAATAGGTACAACTCAGTTTTATTCTTCTTGCCAAGCAATAAAACAATCTTTCTCCTTTGGGAAATGAGGGGGACAGATTGAGGCACAATCCTTTCCCTTCTTGCTGCTGCCCACTGTGCTGTCACCAGTGGTGAATAGTCACTGCCACTGACTAGGTAATATAGAACGTGAATTACCTTCGCTCACTTTGCCCCTGTCAGAGGAAGAAATCCGTCCAAGGGAGAAATGGAGGCCTCTCTGTCACCAGCGATGCTGCGCCGGGCTCTTCGGAGAAGTTACTGCGCACCAGTCCTCATGAATTCAGACACGGGCACCCAAGGATTTAGGGCCCCCTCGGATTCCTCCACCCTCGCGGAACTCAGTCGAGGGTACTGAGCCCCAGGCATCCGCCATAGTACCTCACCCCAGGCTAAAGGTGCCTGAGATGGACTCCATCCCCGCTCCAGCCAGGCCAAGGGCGCCTAGGCCTGAAACACCGGAACGCCAGCACCCAAGCTGAAGGTGCCTGGGTGCGGCCACGTCCTCCAACTCTCTGCCCCAAAATCAGGGCGTCCGCCCCTTTTATGACCTCTCCCTTTGCGTCACAGCTGGTTCCCTGCCCCGCTGTACCAGCTCCAGGGGAGAACAAAAAGGCACAGTTTGCGGTGTGAGTTCAGCTCCGGCCCAAGGCAACAACGCCACCTGTAGGCCCCAAGGAACCCCACACCACCAGAGTCCTCACATAAATTCAAACACCCGCTACACTTATTTCAAATTTAGAGCATTGTTTTCCAACTGAAAAATGTAACACGTGGGACTATACTATTTGATATAGTAGACTGAGCGCAATTATGTGATTGTTTTTTGTTTTTTTTAGGGGAGAGAAAGAGACAGAGAGACTGTACATACATAGGCGTGCACACAGGGTATGCCGGATGTGCCTGGGCCTCCCATGTGCCCCATCCCCCATTCAGAATGGAGACAGGGGAAGGGGCCAGTAAATACATAATTTACTGGCCCCCCTCCTTTTCTGAATAAACACAATGAGTGATCGGTACAGATAACTGAGGCATAATAAACTGTGTTTACTATGCTTCAGTTTGTGAATAAACATGAAGCCGCCCAGCACAGGGCACTTCACATTCATTCCCTGTCCAGTGCAGCTGAGGCGACAGAGAAAGGGACTGAGGAATCTCTGTCCTCAGTCCCTTTCACGGTCTCAAAACTGGGAGAGTTTGAGCTTTGGGGTGCACACCCTAATACAATAGGCTGTGCACACCGATGGATAGATAGATAATGACAGAAAGGGAGATCGAGATTGAAACTATAAAAAAAAAATGGATAGAGAGAAATGAGAGAAAAAAATAAAGAGAAAATGAGAGAGCCAGGGAGGGTGCTGGAAAGAGAGGGAGAGAGAGATGAGAATAAATAGAACACTTTAGACCCCTTTCACACTTGTGAGACTTGTCCCGCGACTTGGAACTGCAAAGTCGCATGACAAGTTGTACACCATCATTTCCAATGAGTACCCTTCATATCTGTGCGACTTCAATTTGCAGCGACTTCAAAGTAGTCCCTGCAATACTTTGGTCTGACTTTGATGCGACTTGAGGTCCATAGACCTCAAGATTACACAGACATTGCTTCAAGTCATGGCAAAAAAAAAAAAAAAAAAAAAAATCGCAAGACTTTCAGGTTGCACGAGTGTTAAAAGGGGCCTTAAATAGATTTACATAATTTCTGGAATTTTGTCTATTTAGATTACAGTACCGGTAATTAATATTTTGACTGAATAAATAACATTTTTGCATTCCTATACTTATGTTGTATGAGAATTAACTTTTTTTTATTATTGGGTCATGGAAGGTTTTAGAAAATGTTACTGGACCCTGGTATCACTAAGGTTGAGAACCATTGCTATAGAGCATCTCCTATGGTTTTTAATAGCAAGATCTTCCTGCGTTTACATGCAGGAACCACAGAGTCTCACTCCTCCTGCTTTAGCAGAAAGAACCTCCGTAAAACTGTCGCAATCAACATGGAAATTCAACAGGAAGAGTGAGACCTCTTGTAAATGCCACATATATGCAAGCTGTAAACGAGTCTCTGTATTCCTTATCTCTTTAAATAGACAGTATCATTATGAAGCCAATGCATCATCATGGCTGGAACTAGCATTCCTAAATACAGAGGTCATGAATGGCAATCATTATTTTGTCATGACAGTTTCCCTTTAGGATGATTTACCTGTCATAAGGTATGGTAGCCACAGGTCCAAATGTTTTTTTCTTTTTGGAAAGTTTAAACCTCTACGTATCAGGAATAGGGTTGAGCTCGGAGTTTCCCACTGATAACAGTTTCCTTCTTCTGCTGTCAGTGGTTTTCCTTAGCAGCCAGTGACATCACCTATTGGCATGGGACATTTTTTTTTTAAATAAAAAAAAACGTACCCCCTTATTCATATTGGGGACCCATATCTGGGTGCCCCAGATTCTGATAAGCCTCCCCCCCCATCTGTAGACCCCCCACAACCACGGGCTAGGGTTGTGGGGAAGAGGACCTATGTCCTCATCAACAATGGGTGCTTTGCCAGGGGGTTCCCCTTGCAAGATGCCACCCAACCCCCCCAGTGTTGGTTCAGGAAGGGTGGGGGGGGGGCACACCCTTTTTTTCCCTTTCTTTCCGAGCCTGCCAGGAAATACAATACAGGTTTTTTCAGGGTAACCCCCACACTTTTATTCCTTTATTTTTATATGGAGGTTTCCCCTAAAAGCCATGCCAGACTCTAAGAGCCGGTTCACACAGGGGCGACTCGTCAGGTGACTCAGCCGCCTGACAAGTCACGCTCCGCTCTGCACAATGGAACCGTTCTAATAGGAGCGACTCAAGTTGCTCTGACTTAGAAAAAGGTTCCTGTACTACTTTGGGACGACTTCAGGGCGACTTGCATTGACTTCAATACAGAAGTCATTTTGCAAGTCACCTCTGAAGTCGTGTGGAGATCGCCCGGCAGAGTCATGCCGCCCCAGTGTGAACCGGGTCTCAAGGGCATTCCCAGCCGCTTTGTTTACAAACAGAACAAAGCTGCGGGTAGCTGTCATTTGCTGGCAAATTAAGCACTTCTGGATTGCCCTCCCACATTGTACTGCGAAAGTGCAGCTCCTACAGGCACAGTGACGTACCTATGCGTCATTCCCTGCTTCCGAGTTCCCCGGCCCCACAAACTCCCGCTGTGATTGGACACAGCAGGATTTTGTCAGTAGGTTCCGACCAATGATTCATGGCTGAGACATGCTGATCGGCTGTGTCCAATCATGGCCCAGAGCCCTGTGTTGACAAACAACACAGGGGCTCTGTACATAGGGGACAATCTCTTTGTTTCTTAGCAAGGAGAAGGAACAAACACATTTTTTGTAAAAAAGAAAAAAAAAAAAAAAAGCACACAATACACATTAACACTTGTTGGGCACACAATTAACCCCTTTATCCCCCCCGATGTTAACCTCTTCCCAGCCAGTGTCATTAGTACAGAGACAGTGCACTGTATTAGACCCTTTTCACACTCACAGCGCGGCCGCGTTAGCGGTAAAACGCTGCTAGTTTTAGCAGAGCTTTTAATCCCCGCTATCGGCCAAGGAATGGGGTAAATGTGCCCGAAAAGTGCCGTTGCCAAAGCGCTTTGCAGGTGCTTCGGCAGCGGTGCCCATTGATTTAAATGGGCAGGGGCGGTGTAAACACCGCTCTAAACATGCTGCTTTCAGGACTTTTTCCAATGTCCTGCAAGTGCACCACTCCAGTGTTAAAGCACTCAGTCTTTCACACTGGGGCTGCAGGGGAGGCATTTTTCAGGCGCTATTTTTAGCCCCTTAGCGCCTGAAAAACGCCTCCAGTGTGAAAGGGGTCTTAGCATCACTGGTGATGTCAGTTAGTCAGTTTTCACCCAGCGTCAGTTAGTGTCAGATTTTTCCGCCGACACCACAGTCCCACTATAAGTCGCTGATCACCGCCATTACAAGTATAAAAAACACAGAAAGTAAAAATATATATATATATATATATATATATATATATATATATATATATATATATATATATTTTTTTTTTTTTTTTTTCCAGATTTATGGTCTTTTCTTATTTATATATTAAAAAATAAACAGGAGGTGATCAAAGACCACCAACAGAAATCTCTATTTGTGTGAAAAAATTATATCAGTTTCATTTGCATACAGTGTTGCATGACTGTGCAACTACCAGTTAAAGTAGCGCAGTGCTAAATAGCAAAAAATGGCCTGGTCATAGGGGGTAAAACCTTTTAGAGGTCATAGGTTGTTTATGTACAGATGTGACACTTCACAGGCAGGTTAAAGCGGTTGTTACCCTAATTTTGAACTTTTACCTACAGGTAAGCCTATTATAATAAAGGCTTACCTGTAGGTAAAAAGAATATCTCCTAAACCTGTACGGTTTAGGAGATATTCGCCTCGCAATGAGCCGCTGAATGCAGCGTCGCACGCGCAGCGGGGATTCTCAGCTAAAGCCCGGCAGCCGCCAGACCTTGCCGACGTGCGGAAGTGACGACATTGCAACTCCAGCCACTCACAGCGCTGGAGCGGCGATACCCGGAAGACACGCCGAGGCAAGATGACATCTCCCTCGGCGTGGACCAGGTAAGTTCCCGACGCCTCGTTCTAAGGTAAGTATTTCATAATGCGGTGCATACTAGCTCATTATGCCTTTTGACTTTCAGGTATGAAAAAAAAAAAAGAAAAAAGCAGCAGCGGGTGGGTATACAACCGCTTTAAGGGCACCCCCAGACATGTTCTTAAAATAAATTTTGCATTTTTATTGTTGACCTTTAAGCATTATTAAGATCACTGCTTTCCACCAAACCAATAAAAAAAAAAAAAAAAAAAAAAAATTTGTGCTTTTGGTACATGTTCCCCAGGGTTGTCCCCAACCCCATGCCATTTGTTTGACAATTTCTTGCCTGTTAAATTAGTTGTAAACCCCCCCCCAAAAAAAACCCTGCAAGACAAAGGCATAATGAGCTAGTATGCATACTAGCTCATTATGTATTACTTACCTCAGATCGAAGCCCCGCATCGGTCCTCGTCTCCCCCTCCAGCCGCTGACATCTCTCCCGGTGCTTACTGTGCAGTGCTTGCTGTGATTGGCCGGAGCCTCGGGCTGTGATTGTCCGGAGCCGCATGCGCGCGGGAACCGCCGGTAACGGCACGCGGACTGAAGCAACAGCACATAGGTGCTATTGCTTCACTTTTCCCCAGTGCGCATGTGCTGATGACATCGGCACATGCAGGGGACATCTCCTAAACCGTGTAGGTTTAGAAGATATCCTGGGTAGCTACAGGTAAGCCTTAATATAGGCTTATCTGTAGCATAAAGGGTTTACAACCACTTTAAGTTCAGCAGAAACTGGTCGAATTCTATTGACACCCACAGGGGTTTGTAGAGGGAAGTGTAAACTGCCTTTGAGTGACCTGTGATGCGGGAACCCGAACAGGAATAGCACTGGTTCCCGCATCGCATATGTGTGACCCCAGCCTGACCCTGTTTTAATGGGGGAAATCAAGCTATTTTCTTTCTTTTAACCATGGCCTGCCTTAAAGGGGTTGTAAATGTTAGTTTTTTTATTTTCTAAATAGGTTCCTTTAAGCTAGTGCATTGTTGGTTCACTTACCTTTTCCTTTGATTTACCTTCTAAATGTTTTTTTTCTTTGTCTGAATTTCTCACTTCCTGTTTCTCCCCACTAAACTTCACACCATCATCCGAGTGGTGTGGAGTCACCCAGAACAGCTTACTGAGGAGGAACAGGAAGTGAGAAATTCAGACAAAGAAAACAAATATTTAGAAGGTAAATCAAAGGAAAAGGTAAGTGAACAAACAATGCACTAGCTTAAAGGAATCTATTTAGAAAATAAAAAAACGAACCTTTACAACCCCTTTAACCTAAAAAATTACCATTGCTGTTTTTTTCTATTTGTCTCGCTTTACCTTCAGTGCGGTTCTGCATTAAAACGTTAGTAATGCTCAACACACCCGAACTGAAGCCAGGTATGTTCAGCTCATCCCTAATCACCAATATTGAGGAAGAAACAGGAAGTCTGCTTTTATGACAACACCTTAACTAATCAATCATTTACAACGTATTTAGCTACCTGCTTCAATATGATCATGCTTAAGGATTTAAAATGCATAAAACCATACCCAAAATCCTTGTCTTTTCTCTTGTCAGACAATAAAAAACATTGTATAAAATTAAAAAATCTATACACAGAAGATTAAGGGTTAACCTAAATCCCTTTTAACCCATTATGGACTAGACGCAACAGGTTTACAGCACATGTTAAAGAGCTATAGAACATACTGCTGTATTTTTTATTTGTTTTGTTACTTTAACTGGAAGGTAACACATGCAATTTTATTTCTTATCCTTAATTTTAAAAAAATAAATCAATAATAATAAAAAAATATATATTATATATAAAAAAAATAAAGACAGCCATAACACAGCCTGCTAATCTCATAGAAAAGCTTGATAATTGTCTCAGCTCTGGGAAATGATAGGTGATTTCCTAAACTAAAAATAGAAATAGTGGAAAAACTTTGTGGAAGTTGACTTTGTACTTACAGATTTCGGGGCAGCGCCTGGTTCTGATGTTGTTGTGACGGTGGACGCAGTTTTGTATCTCATCATCTTGTCATTCAGCAGAGATCTGTCTGTGGATTACAGAAATGTAGGCTCCTCCAGTCTCCTCTTGTTGAACTCAGTCAGTTGGCTTGCTCCATGTAGTAAGATTACTCATTCGCACACATGTCCATGAGACAGACTAAGAAGGGGTTTAAGCTCTGATGATCTGACAGTGGAAGTGCTCTTAAATCTCTCCTCCCTTTTCCTGTAGCTGGAGATGTCCTGGTGGAGTAATCCTCCTTTGTCCACAAGTGTCAGAAGAGCTGGATGACAGTTTCCCTCTGATGTCCTCTCTGGATGACAGCTCCCTTCTGCTCTGCTCTCTGGATGACAGCTCCCTTCTGCTCTGCTCTCTGGATGACAGCTCCCTTCTGCTCTGCTCTCTGGATGACAGCTCCCTTCTGCTCTGCTCTCTGGTAGACAGCTCCCCCTTTACTCTGCTCTCTGGTAGACAGCTCCCCCTTTACTCTGCTCTCTGGATGACAGCTCCCCCTTTTACTCTGCTCTCTGGATGACAGCTCCCCCTTTTACTCTGCTCTCTGGATGACAGCTCCCTTCTGCTCTGCTCTCTGGATGACAGCTCCCTTCTGCTCTGCTCTCTGGATGACAGCTCCCTTCTGCTCTGCTCTCTGGATGACAGCTCCCTTCTGCTCTGCTCTCTGGATGACAGCTCCCTTCTGCTCTGCTCTCTGGTAGACAGCTCCCCCTTTACTCTGCTCTCTGGTAGACAGCTCCCCCTTTACTCTGCTCTCTGGATGACAGCTCCCCCTTTTACTCTGCTCTCTGGATGACAGCTCCCCCTTTTACTCTGCTCTCTGGATGACAGCTCCCTTCTGCTCTGCTCTCTGGTAGACAGCTCCCCCTTTACTCTGCTCTCTGGATGACAGCTCCCCCTTTTACTTTGCTCTCTGGATGACAGCTCCCCCTTTACTCTGCTCTCTGGATGACAGCTCCCCCTTTTACTCTGCTCTCTGGATGACAGCTCCCCCTTTTACTTTGCTCTCTGGATGACAGCTCCCCCTTTACTCTGCTCTCTGGATGACAGCTTCCCCTTTACTCTGCTCTCTGGATGACAGCTCCCCCTTTTACTCTGCTCTCTGGATGACAGCTCCCCCTTTTACTCTGCTCTCTGGATGACAGCTCCCCTCTGATGTCCTCTCTGGATGACAGCTCCCCTCTGATGTCCTCTCTGGATGACAGCTCTCTGATCACCTGCACTAACCCAACACAAGGACACACTCAGGTGCAGCTTCTTCTCTGGCTCATCTCACCTGTAGCTTCCTACTAGACTTGTCAGGCAGCATTCATGGCAGATATTTGTGCTGCTTACCTGGACAGAAGCACGAAAGCACGTCAGGCAACTCCCTCCCACCCCGTCACAGCTAGGAGGGTGGTGTCCTTCATTCTACAATTTGACAGCAGAGACCTGGCCCAGGTTAACCTGTCACTCTCCACATGTTGGGAAACAGCCTGGTGGAGTTAGAAAGCAGCTAGGTGGCAAACCAGGAATGCAAGTTTGTGCATGTGGGGTTTTTTAAAGTTTCATTAGCTTGCAAAAAAATAAAAAAATAATAATAATTGCACAAGAACGTTAAATAAATAAATACAATACAAAAGTAATAAATGCAAAAAAACTAATAAAATAAAATAAATAAATGATAAATAAAAATGTATTGTAAATTGGGGGAAAAAAAATTAATAAATAAAAAAAATAATAAAATGTAAAAATAAAGAAATAAAAAAAATAGCTTATATTAAAAAAATGTGCATTTATTTCATTTTATTTGCCTGCCTGCAAAGCATTCCAACCATAATCAGTGGATCGTGGATGCAATACTCTGGCTCCTGAAGACTATTCCTCCAGCTGCAGTAAGCACCCATGCAATCTGATTCCAGTGCAGACCAAAAAAGGGTCCTGCACCATTTTGGTATGAATGCAATACGATTTCAGCCACACAATTTGTCTGGCTGGATTCGCATCGCACAGACATCGCATGTGATGTGCACAGCAGTGTGGTGCAAATCACATGCGATGTCCGTGTCTAGTGTGAATCCAGCCTTAGTTATAGGGCTGGAGGAAGTATCAATGGACTTCAAGTGCAGTGATGTCACCGCATTTGTGGTCCATTGGCCCGTATTGAGAAGCGAATTGAGAAGCGGGGGGGTGGTGCTGCCGCGAATTGTTGAGGTCGGGGGGGCTTTGGGTGCTGACGAACAAAAAAAGAACAAAAAAGAAGGGGGGATTGCCATCCGGGGCCCTGGGGACCTCCGGGCCTCTGGGGACTTCTGGGCCCCTTACAAAAAAAAAAATATTATTAAAAAAGGGGGGTTGCCACCCGTGGCCCTGGGGACCTCTGGGCCCCTTACAAAAAAAAAATATATATATATATATATATATATTTTTTTTTTTTAAATAAAAAGTACATAAAAAGGGGGGTTACCATCCGGGGCCCCGGGGACCTCTGGGCCCCTTAAAAAATTGTTTATTTTATAAAAAAATAAAAAATAAAAAAAATTATTGTTATAAAAAGAGAGAGAGAGAGAGAGAAAACCGCATCCAATTCACATAGGTGTGAACCCAGTCTGAAACAGGAACTGAGGAGATATATCACCTCTTCACTGCTAGTCAAACGCCTCTTAAAAATGATCCAGTGATAATAAAAAAAAAAAAAAAATGATCCAGTGCAGATCACTTTTCAGAGGAGCAGCAAGGGTTGCCACATGTCTGAACCTAGCCTCAGGGCCAATTCCCCACATGCAGTCCAGTGCGTTTTTTTCGGCATCAAAAAAGGATGGAAAGTAGGTTATATGGTTTCCAGTGGCAGTTCCAGGGCTTTCCAGTTCCAGAAAAAAAGTACAGCATGCTGCATTTTTCCTGCAGTGGACTGTACTGGAACGCAATAAAACGCATCAAAAACACACCAGAATAAAAAAAAACATCTGGAATGCTACCGGAAACATATCAGAAAAACGCACGGGAACGCGCTAAAAACATGCACGCAGAAACGTATCCAGAGCAGATCTGGATTGCGTTTTTGGAGTGTCAATTAATACATACAGTACGCTATATGGTCAAAAGTATTGGAATGTCTGCCTTTACACGCACATGAACTTTAATGTCGTCCCAGTCTTAGTCCATGGGGTTCAATTTTGAGTTGGCACACCTTTTGCAGCTATAACAGCTGTACGGACTAATTAGAGCGGAGACTGCGAGCCAGGCCTTCTCGTCCCACATCAGTGCCTGACCTCACAAATTCGCTTCTGGAAGAATTGTCAAACATTCCTCCTAAACCTTGTGGACGGCCTTCCCAGAAGAGTTAAAGCTGTTATAGCTGCAAAGGGAGGGCCAACTCAATATTGAACCCTACGGACTAAGACTAGGATGCCATTAAAGTTCATGTGCATGTAAAGGCCCAATACCTTTAACAATATAGTGTATAACATAATCATAAACAAAAAATAAAAACTATATATTCAACAATATTTCCCATCAGAAAAAAAAAAAAGTAATAATATTTAGACATAAATACTGCTTTTATTGATGGAAAATGTTGAATATACAGGTTATACTCGAAAAATTTGAATATCGTGCAAAAGTTCATTTATTTCACTAATGCAACTTAAAAGGTGAGTCTATCTTATATATAAGATAGACTCATTACATGCAAAGCAAGATAGTTCAAGCCGTGATTTGTCATAATTGTGATAATTATGGCTTACAGCTCATGAAAACCCCAAATCCACAATCTCAGAAAATTAGAATATTATATGCAATCAATAAAACAAGGATTGTACATAGAACAATATCGGATCTCTGAAAAGTATAAGCATGCATATGTACTCAGTACTTGGTTTGGGCCCCTTTTGCAGGAATTACTGCCTCAATGCGGCGTGGCATGGAAGCTATCAGCCTGTGGCACTGCTGAGGTGTTACGGAAGACCAGGATGCTTCAATAGCGGCCTTCAGCTATTCTGCATTGTTCGGTCTCATGTCTCTCATCTTTGTCTTGGCAATGCCCCATAGATTCTCTATGGGGTTCAGGTCAGGCGAGTTTGCTGGCCAATCAAGCACAGTAATCACACGGTCATTGAACCAGGTTTTGGTGCTTTTGGCAGTGTGGGCAGGTGCCAAGTCCTGCTGGAAAATGAAGTCAGCATCCCCATAGAGCTTGTCTGCGGAAGGAAGCATGAAGTGCTCCAAAATCTCCTGGTAGACGGCTGCGGTGACCCTGGACTTAATGAAGCACAGTGGACCAACACCAGCAGAAGACACGGCTCCCCAAATCAACACAGACTGTGGAAACTTCACACTGGACTTCAAGCATCTTGCAGTGGGTGCCTCTCCATTCTTCCTCCATACTCTGGGTCCTTGGTTTCCAAATGAGATGCAAAATTTGCTCTCATCAGAAAAGAGGACTTTGGACCACTGAGCACCAGACCAGGTCTGTTTTTCTTTAGCCCAGGTTAAGCCCCGTACACACGGTCTGACTTTTTGCCAACAAACTTCATTTTGAGCAAGTTTGCCAAAAAATCCGACCGTGTGTACGCTCCATCGGACAAACTTTTTTGGTTTTCATCGGACAAAAGTTCGGTCTGCAAACGGACAAACTTTTGACCAACAAAAGTCCGATGGAGCAAAGTCCGACCGTGTGTACAGAAAACCATCGGACTTTTGTCCGATGGACAAAACAAATAATGTTAAAGTCAACCAACAATAGCAGAAGTTGACCAAAGGGTGGCGGTAAAGAGCAGAAAAACCACGTGATGTTGGAAAAAGTTTTGGGAAAGTTTGCAGAAAAGTCCTGTGGTGTGTATGCTATGGGTGTGCCCGGCCAACTCCGTTCGGACAAAAATCCACGGAAAAGTCCTATGGAAGTCCGACCGTGTGTACGAGGCTTAGGACGCTTCTGACGTTGTTTGTTCAGGAGTGGCTTGACAAGAGGAATACGACATTTGAAGCCCATGTCCAGGATTCGTCTTTGTGTGGTGGCTCTTGATGCACTGATTCCAGCCTCAGTCCACTCCTTGTGAAAGTCCCCAACACTTTTGAATGGCCTTTTCCTGACAATCCTCTCCAGGCTGCGGTCATCCCTGCTGCTTGTGCACCTTTTTCCTCAACACTTTTCCCTTCCACATAACTTTCTATTAATGTGCTTTGATACAGCACTTTGGGAACATCCAACTTCTTTTGCAATTACCTTTTGAGGCTTTCCCTCCTTATGGAGGGTGTCAATGATGGTTTTCTGCACAACTGTCAGGTCAGAAGTCTTTCCCATGATTGTGATTCCTACTGAACCAGACTGCGAGACCATTTAAAGGCTCAGGAACCCATTGCAAGTGTTATGGCTTAATTAGCTGATTAGAGTGGGACACTTTGAGCCTAGACTATTGCACCTTTTCACAATATTCTAATTTTCTGAGATTGTGAATTTGGGGTTTTCTTGAGCTGTAAGCCATAATCATCACAATTATGACAAATCACGGCTTGAACTATCTTGCTTTGCATGTAATGAGTCTATCTCATATATTCGTTTCACCTTTTAAGTTGCATTAGGCCCCTTTCACACTGAGGCGTTTTTACCGCATTTTCGCGGTAAAAATAGCGCTGTAAAAATGCCTAAAATAATCCTGCCCCATCATTCTCAATGTGAAAGCCCAGAGGGCTTTCACACTGAGGCATTGTGCTGGCTGTGCGTTGGAAAAAATCCTGCAAACAGCTTTTTTGGAGCATCTTTGGGGCGCATAAAATAACGCTGTAAAAACACCTATCCCCATTGAAATGAATGAGTACCGCGGTAAAAACGCGGTAAAAACGCATAGGCATAAGCGTTATTTAAAAAAATAACGCTAACGCCTATGCGTTTTTACTGCGTTTTTACCGCATTCGCGCTATTTTTAGCGCGAACGCGGTAAAAACGCAGTAAAAACGCATAGGCGTTAGCGCTATTTTTACCGCAAATGCGGTAAAAAAGTGGTAAAATCGCGGTACAAAATCTCATAATTTTTTTTTGCGTTTTTTCAACGCCTCAGTGTGAAAGGGGCCTCAGTGAAATAAATGAACTTTTGCACGATATTCAAGTTTTTCGAGTATCACCTGTATATTCTTTCTTTTTTTTCCATGTTTATGTTAAATACGGTATATACTCGGCATCTTTAAAGTCTCCAGTTTTTTTTTTTTTCTTTGTTGTGTAATTCACATCATTAGGGATGATGGTGCAATTGACCTATCAGATAAAATTCCCTAGATAGCAAATACCCTTTTTATATATATTGGCACCATATTGTACCGTATATACTCGAGTATAAGCCGACCGAATATAAGCCGAGGCACCTAATTTTACCACAAAAAACTGTGAAAACGTATTGACTCGAGTATAAGCCTAGGGTGTCCATCTGCATGCCTCACGGTGCCTCACTGTGTCCATGTGCATGCCTCACTGTTGCCCATGCCTCACTGTGCCCATGCCTCACTGTGTCCATGCCTCACTGTGCCCATGCCTCACTGTGCCCATGCCTCACTGTGTCCATGACTAGACTGACGTTTAACATGGGAGTCTATGGAAGGTGTGCCCGGCTTTGAAAAATCAGTTCTCCCCGGCCGTAGGTCCCCCAGACAACAATCTTTGCACACTTGTAGAGGAGAATCGGGCCTACATGTGTGCCAAGTTTCGGGTCCAGGTAGGGTTGCCACCTCATCCCTTTAAAACCGAACACTTATTAATTACACAGGTTCTGTGGCTGATTAAGGTGGTAATTAAACTCACTTGGTGCCTTATGTGCATTCAATTAGCCTCAGAACCTGTGTAATTCATATGTGTTCGGGTTTAAAGGGATGAGGTGGCAACCCTAGGTCCAGGGGACCTACAACCGGCCGGTACCGGGTCCCCAAAGTCACTGGAGAAATGACCGTTTAACATAGGAGACTATGGAAGGGGTGCCCGGTTTTGAAAAATCAGTGCTCCCCAGCTGTAGGTCCCCCGGACAACAAACTTTGCACACTTGTAGAGGAAGAGTGGGGCTACATGTGTGCCAGGTTTGGGGTCCAGAGGACCTGCGGCCAGCCGGTACCGGGTCCCCAAATTCCGGAAGATCAAGCGCAAAAAGGTGACTCGAGCATAAGCCGAGGGGGGCATTTTCAGCACAAAAAAAGTGCTGAAAAACTTGGCTTATACTCGGGTATATACGGTATATCCTCTGTTAGAAGTACCGTTGATACCTGGCAGGTGCAGCACCCAGATTATTGCAGATTGCTTGTACTTAACATTCCAGCATAACAGAATTTAACACCATTATTAAAGCACTGACTGTATTTTACTGTATAGAGAATATTAACATTCTTTGAATTATTGTTTATAAAAATGATGTGTTTTTATTACATTACGTAGAAGTTGCTTCCAAAAATATTTTAATGCCGTTACATAATTAATTTTATGTTTACAAGTGATTAATGTATATTAATAGGAATGATCAACATTTCATCGTGACAAATTGAGCTTTTGAAGCATCACCACCACTTCAAACATACACGCCCTTATTAAAGGTATTGACATGGGATCCTGAGCGTGCATGCTGCACTAAAGAGCAAACACACACAATACACAGTGACAGCTGATAGTGCCACCAGATCCTGTTACTGAGCTCTTCCCTTTCATACAAGGAGGAGTTCATAGAGCTGACACATTGGCCAAACCCTTTATATGCCAGGAGCAAGTGCATAGCTGATAGCTGTTACTGAATTCCTGGCACAATTATCCACTGTATTTAAAAAAAAAAAAAGATGATTCATAATGGAAAATAGAGAACACTGTCATTCTATTCATTCCACAATTCTCTAATTATGACATTAGGGGCAAAACGTAATGTATTCTATCATGTTATTATATGAGCATAAAAACAACCAGAAAAACTGAATAATAATAATTGGGACACTAATGTGGGCATACAACAACCTGTTGTGAAATGATAGGGTTTAGATTTAGAAGAATAGAATTTTATTATCAGTATAGGAATTACATGAAACATACAGTGTATTGTTTCTGGGTTCATAGTAAAAGAACACACCTATTTAATATGTTAGTAGCTATATATTAAGAAAATGATAATCTTTTTAATGTTACCATATTTAAAAATAGATTTACATCTGTTATGTAAATTGGGAAATTGCTTACTAGATTGCAGCATCTCTGTGTAGTAATATGGAGGGGTACCAAAGTATGAATCAGCAGGCCCTGTTTGCTTGCCAGAATGAAATCTGACTATAAAAACAGATGGGTCTGTAGCTAAACAGTCATGTGAACAAAACTTACCATAAATACTGAAGTATAAGCTGACCCGAGTATAAGCCGAGGTACCTAATTTTACCCCAAAAAAATGGGAAAACGTATTGACTCGAGTATAAGTCTAGGGGGGGAAATGCAGCAGCTACTGAGCTATGAGTAAGCATCTATCTTTGATGTGAAACGCGTCAGCCATCCACCCCTGCATGTCAGTTTTCTGTTTTTGTCTGTTTTTGGACTTTTGAATCTATGGATTAACTTTGGATTTTAATTTTGGAATTTTGAAAATAAATCGTTTATACAGAGTGCGGCAGTCCAGGGCTCTTTTCTTTCCCATGCAGCAGCTACTGTAAGCGGAAAAGAGGGTCAACAATGCCCATTTGCACGCCTCACTGTGCCCATTGCAACCTTACTGTGCCTAACCTCACTCTGCCCATTGCAACCTCACTATGCCCAACCTCACTGTGCCCATTGCAACCTTACTGTGCCCAACCTCACTGTGCCCATTGCCACCTCACTGTGCCCAACCTCACTCTGCCCATTGCCACTTCACTGTGCCTGAGTCAGTGTACCTGAAATACTTGACAGGCTGTGGGCGTCCATTCATTGTTTAGGAGATGGGCAAGCCTTGCTCAGGGTTGGTGAGCTCTATAAAGCCATCTTCTTCATCACCAATGTTGTGGCTTTGTGAGACTGAGAGGCGAGAGGGCAGGCTGGCTGCTTTAAATAGGCCATTATTTTCTGGGGGTGTCTGTCCCCCTTTCGTTTGGCAGACATCATGCCACGCTGCAGGGGGGTGAGGAGGGTCCCTGGATGCCATTCCGGTCCAAAAACGAGGTCCCGTTGCGCTGGTATGTGTCGCTGAATCCCGGGCTGCCACAAAGCTCAGAGGAGAATGTCCATGCCGCTCGGATGTTTAAATGTCGCGGTCTCCTCCTGGTTCCATGATAGGCATCTCCCAGCAACGGTCTGTTGTCTGATTTTCGTATCGTCAGTACACAAGTCCGTCACACAAAAGTCGAAAGTAAAAACACGCATGCTCTAATCAATGCTCACCAAACACAAACACAAAATTAGCAGAAGGGGCCCAAAGGGTGGCGCTCAAGAGCTGAAATTACTCGTAGTACGTCACTACGTTTGTGTTTGTTGGCTGAAAATTGTGTGCCGTAAAGCCTCATACACACGATCGGATTTTCTGCGGACAAAGCGTAGGACCTTTGTCCGAAGGCCGTTGGCCAGGAACTTGTATTGCATACAAACGGAAAAGAATTGTCGGCCAACAAACACGAAACTACGTTTTTTTTAGCTCTTTAGCGCCACCCTTTGGGCAACTTCTGCTAATGTTGTGTTATGGTGAGCATTGCTTCTGAGCATGCGTGTTTGTACTTTGGAGTTTTGTCCGACAGATTTGTGTACACACGATCGGAAAATCCGACAACACACAATTGTTGCGCGACAATTTTAAAGCATGCTATCCCATTTGTCCGTGAAAAATCCGACAACAATTGCCCGATGAAGCATACAAACGGTCGGATTTTCCGACAACAGCCTGCTATCACACAATTCCCATCGGATAATCCGATTGTGTGTATGAGGCTTTAGTATGCAAGACAAGATCCAGGCACACGCCTTTTGGACAAAAATCAGACGCTCGGTTGGGCAACAATCGGATCGTGTGTACCAGGCTTAAGTTTGGCCATACTTGAGTCAGTTTGTATGAAAAGCTACCCCCGTAGGAGCCGGTAAGTAGATTTCCCAGATCCTTTTCTCAGTAGTTTATTTGCAGCAAAACACATAGTTCCAATCACTCTTCAGGCTCACTAACCTGTGTAGCGGGTACTTACTTTCCCGGGTGCATTTTTTTTAATCTAGCTGTGACATCAGTGCTATTTTCCCTGCGGTCCACCAGGTGGCGCTGTCACCATGGCCGGAGGGACGAATCTCACTGTGTGTTGAGCCTCCTTTTTGTCCTCTCTCGGTAGCGGTATGGTGGGGCGGGGAGCCCGCCATGCTTGCTGGGAGAGGGGATAAAGGGGCCGGCCATCTTGGTCACGGGGTCTTCGTCCCAAGCACCTTCAGCTTGCGGACGTGGGTTCGTGCCCATCCTCTAGGAGGCCTCGGCCTAGAGGACCACCGGAGATCGTGTTCCACCCCAGGCACCTTCAGCCCTGGGATGAGGTACTTGCAAGAAGGTCCGGAGCTCAGTGCCCAACACTGAGTTCCACGAGGGAAGGGTCCTAAGGCACTTCGGGGATGGAGGCCTGAATCTGAGTAAGACGCAATGGACCGGGGAGAGCTCCTCACTCGAAGACCCGGTGCAGCAGACTGCCGGTGACGGGTGAGTCTCTTGTCGGAGACCGTCCAGAAGGATCCCCTTCCTCTCGTGCAGAGACCATATCCCACTCTCCAGGAGGAGAGTGGAGGAGCGAATTTGTGTCTGGGCCTATTCACACTCACACCTCCTTTCCTGTTCTATCGATCAAGGGAGTCCATGTATGGTGTGTTCTAATAAAGGAGTGTTGGACTTTAATGGTGTGAGGCTCACTTCCTGGCGGACGAAGTTCACGGTGACTCTTGGAGGGAGGATCCGGGTGCACAACACAGACCCGAAGGTAAATGAGACATTGCTGATACCACAGGTATTCCCACGTGGTGGAAGCTAGGCGTAGCCCACCCGCTCTCTCTCTCCACCCTACCAGATACCCCTAGACGAGAGACAGTGCGAGCGGCACGGAGAGAGGAGAGGGGCAGGCGCTACACGTGGGGGCTCGTCCGGGATTGTGTTGTGCATCACAGTATTGAACAAGTCTGCTGGATGAGTTAACTGAATAGGCCAAAGTGCAGCCCTGCTCGAAGTCGTGGAATTGACCCTAGACCAGGGAAAGGCCCACGCAGGAAGAGCGGTGAACGGGGGGAGGCCCAGCCGTGTGAGGTACTACACGTGGGGGCTTCTAATTGCACTGCACCAACAGACACAACCCCCGCCGCTTAGTTTGTGGGCGTGGCTCATCCAAAGAAAGTGAAAAAGCCCGCGAACTGGAGCAAAGGGGA
Organism: Rana muscosa; assembly: GCA_029206835.1. Lineage (NCBI taxonomy): Eukaryota > Metazoa > Chordata > Amphibia > Anura > Ranidae > Rana > Rana muscosa. Next base: position 537,021,015 of record CM055118.1, on the reverse strand, counting down.
GGAGTCCAATACGTGAGAGGGCTACACGTGGGACATTGGCGCGAAAACTCTGCAGTGTGCGATGGACCAGCAACAAGTCACCATGTTTGGACATACTTCATGGATTCCAGTTCACCCTGCTACTACCACGATGACTGCTGCTGCTCCGATAACGGATACCGGGATCCGGCTGAAGCCAAGGGGCCGATTCGCCCTGTATTCGTGCATGGACGTAGAGGCCCTGGGTGTAATTTGTCCCGGGTGCTCAGGACTGGTGTGCCACCTGAAGCCCTTTGGACAATGTGAGGCCTGTGGGGAGTTCCTGTTCGAGGTGGATCCGGTAGTTGAAAGGCCGAGAACCATCTACCCAGGCCGGGCTTCAGGTAACACTACTCGCAGAGGAGGAATTGCTGCTGTAAAAGCCATCCCAGCGCACACTGCAGCGACCGAGGAGGAGGTCGTTAGAACTCAACGGGAGAAATCCGAGGATGCTGACTCGGTCACCACTGTCTCACAGCGTCCGCCACTGAAGAAGAGAACCAGCATGGTGGCCCCGACCAGTGGTGGTGGCGGACCATCTCGCCAGCTTACGCCAGGCCTAGACGGATCCGTTGGCGAGTGTTCCGGACGTCCCGCTTCAAGTAAAGGCCGAGGTAAGCCGGGCAAAGAGACTTGGTGTATGGGCGGAGATGCCGGGAAGGCATGGCCCAGTATGTCCGCGGGAGGTGTTAGCTCTGTCTCTACAACGGGCTACATACCCGCGGAGGAGTGTGATACTTCGGATCTGGAGTCGCTCTCTGATGTGGGAGATGACACAGCCATTGACGAACTGTTTGCAGAAAAGGGCTGGGACAAGGTGCCGCTAGCTTAGTTCCGAAGGCCTCGAGATTCACCCATGTCCACGGGGGAGAGTACACCCCGGGTGGAGGCTCCAGCGTCTGAGCAAGGGTCCTGTCCCCAGCCCACCTCTACATCTCCGGTGCCGCCTGCATCAGGTACTGGGGAGAAGAAGTTGATACTACGGGCACCCATGCCCCAACCAGAAGTGGTTAAGGCCCCTCGCCATCCGGACTCTATAGTTCTACCCGGCGAAGGGGACAAAGCCACAATGCCTCCGCTGTCAAGGCTTCAGAGACTCTTCGGCCAGAAAGTTGCTGCTGACTACGGGTGGGAATACCCGTACCTTCCCAAGGAGTTACTCTACGAAGTGGAGGTGTACCGAGAGCGCTGGTATAATGACTTCGTGTGGACCCACCTTAAGGTTCCACACGCCCGCAGGTATTTGACATGCTCTCCAAAGACATCTCAGCGGTTTAAAGACTGCAAGGCAGAGTGGATGAGGGGAAGACACATCCATGCGGATAAGGTGTTGATCCGACGCAAAGAAGGGGAGGATGTGGAGTACCATTTGGAGACCATGGATCGGCATCTAAAACCTATTGTCCTGCCGCATCCACGCTTCTACCTCTGAGGAGAAAGAGACTCCATTTGTTTGCTTTGTTTCAAGAGGACCTTGCACCCCCTGAACTTTGTTGTTTGACTTTCTTGTTGGTGCTATCATCAGTGTTGCCCCGCATGAGGGGTGCTTGTGTCATTCCAAGGAAGAACTGTTCCCGTTGTTGTTGTTCTTTCCTCTCCGGTGAGAAGTTGCAGACTTTGGGGTAGATAGGGCCCGGAGTCAAGCAGCAAGAAAAGAGAAGATGGTTCAACGGGTGCAGTTACCACGAGGCTGTCACCAGGTGGCAGTCTCGTGCAACGTTACACATTGTACACACTCACACTGGGGGGAAAGATATTTCTCTTCGGAGGAGTTTCTTTTTCTCTCACACATACACATGTGTCAGGGTTTTATTGTTTCTTTTCTCTTCCCTCTGCAGGAGAGCGTCCCGTCAAGATTATGGAACCTGGGGTGGTTCTTAGTTAGGATGGGAGGGAAAAGTATAATGTTTTAAATGTTGTCTTTCACTCCTCTTTTGTTGCAGGGGCTCAGACACAACTTCTCCGTTAGGATAGTTTCCTAAAAATGTTTTTTTTTTTTAAATTGTTAGTTGGTTTCTGGATTGGGTTATGTCAGCCGTTGAGGGCGTGATTCACTCCAGACACTGGGGTCCAGTGTCAAAAGACAGGGGGGAATGTGTAGCTGGTACTTACTTTCCCGGGTGCATTTTTTTGAATCTAGCTGTGACATCAGTGCTATGTTCCCTGCGGTCCACCAGGTGGCGCTGTCACCGTGGCCGGAGGGACGAATCTCACTGTGTGTTGAGCCTCCTTTTTGTCCTCTCTCGGTAGCGGTATGGTGGGGCGGGGAGCCCGCCATGCTTGCTGGGAGAGGGGATAAAGGGGCCGGCCATCTTGGTCACGGGGTCTTCGTCCCAAGCACCTTCAGCTTGCGGATGTGGGTTTGTGCCCGTCCTCTAGGAGGCCTCGACCTAGAGGACCACCAGAGATCGTGTTCCACCCCAGGCACCTTCAGCCCTGGGATGAGGTACTTGCAAGAAGGTCCGGAGCTCAGTGCCCAACACTGAGTTTCGCGAGGGAAGGGTCCTAAGGCACTTCGGGGATGGAGGCCTGAATCTGAGTAAGACGCAATGGACCGGGGAGAGCTCCTCACTCGAAGACCCGGTGCAGCAGACTGCCGGTGACGGGTGAGTCTCTTGTCGGAGACCGTCCAGAAGGATCCCCTTCCTCTCGTGCAGAGACCATATCCCACTCTCCAGGAGGAGAGTGGAGGAGCGAATTTGTGTCTGGGCCTATTCACACTCACACCTCCTTTCCTGTTCTATCGATCAAGGGAGTCCATGTATGGTGTGTTCTAATAAAGGAGTGTTGGACTTTAATGGTGTGAGGCTCACTTCCTGGCAGACGAAGTTCACGGTGACTCTTGGAGGGAGGATCCGGGTGCAAAACACAGACCCGAAGGTAAATGAGACATTGCTGATACCACAGGTATTCCTACGTGGTGGAAGCTAGGCGTAGCCCACCCGCTCTCTCTCTCTCCACCCTACCAGATACCCCTAGACGAGAGACAGTGCGAGCCACACGGAGAGAGGAGAGGGGCAGGCGCTACACCAGTATAGGGGCATGTTTTTTTTCTGATGCTTTATTAAGAACTTGGATAGGCAGTGGGCAATGGTAGGATATTCCAGTAACCCCTAGCAAAGATTTGAGGACTCTGAACTTTCTTTTGTAGAACTGCGACCCAAGCCCTTGTACAAGTAAAGAGTGGACTGTGCTTTGTAGTAGCAACTTGAGGAGTGTAGAGCTCACCCCCTTGATATCGGGTTCCCCACTCCTGCACAGTTAGGCAACAAGTATTCTAGACACTTTCTTCAGATACAAGGAACAGACTTTGAGATTATGTTTTATTAGGGGAAATGCCTTGGATGGGGAATATGAATTATGGGATGCCCAACTTGATAGGAAGAATATCAGGGACAATTTCCTCCCTATGTACAACTCTGATTGATCTCACTCCCGGCAGCTGACAGATTCTGATAGAAAAGCAAAAGCCCCTTAAGGACTAGGAACTTTCCATTCCTTTTGAAAGTAGCACAAATGTTGTAGGTTGCATACAGGCGTGACTCCAACTCCATTGTAGACATCCTAGTTCCACTGACTTCAGGAACTACCAGCCCACCTGGCTGCTTCTTCATTAGCCCACCTGACTGCTACTGAAGATTTCCCAGGCCAAGGTAAAAGGAAAGATATAAGCCCAATGCTGTCTTCCAGAAAGGTTTGCTCTATGTGACAGTCTTTCCCCTTGTAAGGTGCTGACTGTGCTGACACTGTCCTCTTTGCGCTTGCTGCTTCCTAGGCAAGATCCCTTCCAGACCAATGATGCTGCCAGAATCCTCTGATCTCCAGCATGAGGCAGAACCCCCCCAGCAGGGGTTCCCCTCAAGGGCCACCAACAGTCTCCTCAGCCCTCAATTTCACCCCTGCCAGCATGACTGATCCATATTTAAGGCCCCTTTCACACTGGGGCAGTTTGCAGGCGCTATTGTGCTAAAAATAGCGCCGGCAAACCGAACATAAACAGCGGCTGCTGTCTCTTCAATGTGAAAGCCCCGAGGGCTTTCACACTGGAGCGGTGTGCTAACAGGACGTGAATCTTTGCATCTTTGGAGCGGTGAGAGGAGCGGTGTGTTTACCGCTCCTTCCCATTGAAATGAATGGGACACCGCGGTAATATCGCCCGCAAACCGCGGCTGTAGCTGCGGTTTGCGGGTGGTATTAACCCTTTTTCGGCCGCTAGCGGGGGTTAAAACCGCACCGCTAGCAGCCGAATACCTCAGCAATCCCAACGGCATAGCGCCGCTAAAAATAGCGGCGCTATACCGCCACCGCACCCGCCGCCCCAGTGTGAAACCGCTCTGAGGGTTGGCTGATCTCCCCTAAGTATGCAGCTCAACCCTCCTGACCCCTGCCCTCCAGTTTCCAGAAAGTTCTCAATACTTCCAGATGCAAGGGGAGGCACCAGAGAACAGGCCAGAACAATTAACACAGCCACACTGAATACAGTGAGCCAAAACTAAATTTGCCTAACAATGAAATGCAGCTCTACTGGATACAGTGAGCCAGAACTAAATGTACCTAATCCTAGCACCTATCTGGGAGGGTGCTACATATTCAACCAGCGGGGTGACCTAAAAAACCTATTCTGATTCCCCCATCTGCATCTTTGGATGGGGGAATCCTCCCCACTGTGTCTTTGTATTCCAACAAAGGGGAGGCTTCCCCACCATCAGAATATACAGATCAGTGCTGCAGTCTATATTGTACAGCAGTGATCAAGTGAGAAAATACCAACAGGGCAGTTGGAGAAGTCAATCGGTAGATGGACTTCCCTCTGACTTTTCTGATTTGTATACTTGTTCTTGGTGATTGGTGCTCAACAATCTTCATATTTATTTTAGTAGTTTGTAGTTCGATCTGACAATTTCACTTCTTATAATTACTGTTTATTTGACTTCCATGAAGATCTTTCTACATTAATCATCCTATATGCCTCTTAAGAGCATAGGAAAGACAATTTTAGTAATTCAGATTCTCTCAAACTCGGACACATAAGAACATTCGCCTGGATTACATAAAATGTTGTGTATGTATTCAGTCACTGCTGACATGACGTAACTATTCAAACACAAAATATTTATTTTAATATGATTGAGTTTCAGGACGGCTTGCATTAATTATGGTCAACTGCAAGCTAAACCATATGCATGACAAATTAGGTACAAGACTCAATAGTGACTCGCTCAATTATTAATTGTGTTGTTGACACATGAGCGACATTGTCTACAGCATAGGGATCCACAACATGTGTGTCAGTTTCATTTCCAATACTCAGAGGTAGGTACTACTGAAGTCCATATTTTCGGAATTCTAAGCATTAAGACCTTCCTTGCTGAGTTAAAGCTGAGCTGCTGTTAAAGCCTAACTGAACTTTTGATTTTATTAGCCTCATACATTGTAGGTGTATTAAAACAAAAAATTGGCAAAGTCCTACAGTATGTTTTCTTTATAAAGCAGCTAAAGCCTGAGCAGAAAAGCCTGGCCCCTGCCAGCATACTACACAGAAGGACCCTTGCTCTGTGTGTGGAAGCAGTGGTCTCTCTGCTAGGCCCTGATATGCATTTGAAATGTATTAGGCTGATTTGCACTAATGCCGCGTACACACAATCATTATTCACGGCGGTTAAAAAAACGCCGTGAATAATGACAGGAAAAACGAGGGAACCGCTTGGTTCCCTACACACGGTCGTTTTTCCCGCCATTTTTTCTCTTGACGAGAAAAAAGACCGTCTGTGGGCTCCGCGGCAGTGTCTCCCTATGGGAAAACTGCCGCGGAAAAAAATGCTGGAAAAAACGATGAGAAAATTTAGAACATGTTCTAATTTTTCTCGTCGTTTTTCATGCCGTTTTTCTCAACGAGAAAAACGACATAAAGCCCACAGACGATCGTTTTTCTCGGCGCAAAAAAAAAGCAGTTTTTCTCGTCGAGAAAGGCGGTCGTGTGTACGCGGCATAAGAGGTGTATTTAAAAAGGAAAATCACAGAGCTATTTGTGCTGAGAAACTATATGCACATTCCTTCTGTGTAAATGCTGGTTAAATAAAATATTTCTAGGCTATTCTCTTCCCAGGTTTGATATTCTTCATTCATAAGAATAACATGAATAAGAAAATAATAATTTAATAATAATAATTGCCACTAGATAACTAACAATCGTAGTAAATAAGTATTTACCGATTCACGCTATTCTCATGAATTAACCACTTTAAGTCGGACCTACTGTATAGCAGTTTTACTGCTACAGGGCAACACCTGTGCACCGGATCAAGTATATATACAGTATGTGATCCAAAACTTCCGGATTGGGGGCACGCATGTGCGCCACTGGTAGCTAGCTTCCATTGTAATTACACAAAGCGGAAGCCAAAGGGCGGGTGCCGGGTGCTCAATGTCCTCCGACACCTGCTGATCGCCAGGCAGAGACAATGATCTGTGATCTTCCTATCATGGGCGTCCGCAGAAGGGGGCAAGGAGAGTCGAGTGCCCCCCCTGGAAGCGGGTGCACCCAGGCTCCGCAATCTCAGGCAGAGGAGGGGAGCTGAAGCTGTCAGTGCTTCCCAGCTCCTATCACAGGATCTGCACACACAGATCCTCTCTGTCTCCGGAAGCTTCAGGCAGCTGTGTGGGGGAGGGGCGTTGATGTCATCCTGCAGGAGCCCGGGAGGAAGAAGTTCTGCCAAGCTGCTAAAATTAGGTCAATAAACAGTGGGGATTGTGAAGAAACCTTTGGGGGTGACATAATTTTACTGGGGGGCAGGCTGCTGCTCCCCCCCCATGTCATATGCAGTGCAGTGACCACCATGTGATGTATTGTGCCCACCATGTGCAGTGACCACCATGTGATGTATTGTGCCCACCATGTGCAGTGACCACCAAGTGATATATTGTGCCCACCATGTGCAGTGACCACCATATGATTGATTGTGCCCACCATGTGCAGTGACAACCATGTGCAGTGAACACCACGTGATGTATTGTGCCCACCATGTGATGTATTGTGCCCACCATGTGCAGTGACCACCATGTGATGTATTGTGCCCACCATGTGCCCACCATGTGCAGTGACCACCATGTGATGTATTGTGCCCACCATGTGCAGTGATCACCATGTGATGTATTGTGCCCACCATGTGCATTGCAGTGACCACCATGTGGGAGTACTCAGTAGTCTGGGCATGGGAGCAAGATGCCCAGAGCTGCTAAGATGTAGTCTCCTGCAGAGGTGAAATAATGGGCCCTGTGCAGGGGCTGAAGTTCCAGGCTAGGTGGTACATAATGTGGGAAGAAAAACTGTAGTTGCTCTGTCTCCTCTGACTATCTTCTTTGGGTCCTGCAGCGAGGTGTTTAAGGGCTGGGAGGCCTGCACAGAGTCCTCTGATGTGGGTAATGGTGGAAGCCTGGGAATGAGTATGCCACCTGAGGGTGTGCCCGGCTAGGCTGAGCTATAGAAGGTATACACTATGTACTGTATATACTACAGTATACTAGTAATGAGGGCACCTTGATTCTACTTGGTGATGGAAGCTAAATGCTGAATCAAAAATATGTCTAAATAAATAATCATTTAAACATTAGTAGCACTAAAAGGATTGAATGGGTGCACAGTCCATAGAAAATGTGCTTGCATAATCACTCATAAATGTATAGTCCATATGAACTCTACTATCAGAGTAAATCCATAAAAAAGTTTATATCAATGGCGATGAACCATATGAAATCCCAAAAAGAGATGAAATCCCAAGAAGAGATAGTCTTCCTCCGCACACTGCTTGTCTGCTAATCCCCAAAGGAAAAACACTTACCAGATGTAAGCCAGTTCAGAGCATATCATTGCATCTCAGATGTCATCCAGCTGGAGTGTGTCAGCTATGGTGATCTTAAGCTGATGAATAGATCCCATATACTCGTTGTCAGTGGTCTCCAAAAGCCTCCATCTATATGTGACTCGTTATAAAAAAATATAAAAGGGTGCACATAGCGTGATCCAGTAGAGAATATTTTATTTAGAAAATTCAATTTGGTGTACACTTACAATGTGTCAGCCTTGTTAAAAACAGTATCAAGTGTAAAGTCGTTCTGTCCTGCTATACCTTCAATCGCCACAGCGGTGTTCCCGGGTGGGCAGAGCAGAAGATACCATGGTGATGGTTGCTGTGTGGTCTCGCCCTGACGCGCGTTTCCTCAATGCTTTCGTAAGAGGGCGTGGCCACGCAGCGCAGCTCCAGCCTAATATACTCGCACAGCTGCAGGAGGATTAACCCACTGCTAAATGCTGTGGACTTAGTATATATGGGTGTAGCGCTACCCCCAGTTAAGAGAGCCACTGGATTTGTTTCGGGCCCTGTGTACAGCACTGCCAACCCCCGGCAATCTACTCGACCCACTCTGGCACAGCTAGTCTAGGGATTGTTCTCTTATCACAATCTAACAGTATATGCACATAATCTATTTGTATTGCAAGGGTAACCTTCTTTGCATAAAGACAACACACTGATAGCAACAGATAAATTATAACGTTTCTTTACTGTGGATAAAAGGCATAAGGTTAACACATAACACATATATGTCTGCAGAGCCCTGCAGCAGGAAATATAACGCAGGCGGTTACCCGCCAAGTACAACTATCTCTAACTATGCGCCCTTATGGCGCAGCAACCAAAGTTCTAACTACAGATCAGGCCTGACCCAGATCTAAACTCAGTCTCTAGAAGAACAATTTCTTTGCATGCAACTTGACTGGTGGTGCACAACAGGAATGGCAATTTGTAATCCAAAGGGTAGGAAAATGAGAAGAAGAATGAACCCCTCACAGGAGACTACTCAACTCAGTTCCGCCACTAGTCTCCTGTGGGACAGTAAAATAGAACCCGGAGGGTCAAGGCAGTCTCTAGGCCGAATCAAAGTATAGTCTATATGAATGAGCAGGTGCTCGCTCACCACTCCGGACGCGATCCCAGTCCGGGACTTCCACCTACTGTGTCTCCACACACAGTATCCGCAACGACCCAGGTCTCCGGTCCAACTGATGTCCAAACTCGACAAAGTCAGGTGCCACCCAAGCTCCGCAGTGGGATGGAAGGCTCTCTGGAAGTTGTGCAAGGCCCTGGCTTCCGGCCCTGCACTGCAGCAGATCCGCACAGGAAGACCTGTTGATTGCCGCGCGGTGTCCAAACAGGCCGAGCTCAGCCTCGCCCTCTTCTTATATAGCCCCTCCCATGAGTCTCTGCGGTGGCTAAATGCAGCCTGGGTGTTGAACGGGGTTCTGGGTAATGTAGTCCAGGGGCCTTAAAGGAGACCCCGCTACACACTCCCCCCACTTAAACTCTTTGGTCCCCAAAGATAACATCAAATTATAGTACGCACAACATCAACCAAAGTTGCGTATGATGGCGTGTCCGGATGTGAGCGGCGGCGGACGTGTTTGAGAGGAGCTCCGGGTATCCTTAACACAATCCTTTGCCATCCATGCATCCACTGGCCTACACAGCTCAAGCCGCCTTGCCTACCTGTTCCTCCCTGTTCCCTGTTGGGCCCTGACCAAGTATTGAGTGGGGATCCAGTCATGGACGCCCGGGAAGCCATCCAGTACTCTGCCTGTAGCCGCCGCCATCTTGCTGGCCTGTGTCCGACCTGTGGGAGCTGATCCTTGCCTAACAGTGGGGTAAGAAACCATCCTACATCCCCTGGACTGTTCTCCTTCCTCCTGCCTACCCCCTCCACTGCCTGGCGTGCTCTGATGGCCTGCTGAGCCGCGGGGAGCGCTCGCGGCGGCTGCGGCCTAGTGCGGCCTAGTGGAGCCTGACGGACACCTCTGTTTCCTGAGCGGCTACCCCGCGGTAGTGTGCCGACCGGACTGCAAATCGCGGTCGCGGATCCCGCGGCCCTGTGACTCATCCTACTCCCTGTGGAGACCTGCTGTGCTGATCTGTGGGGACCAATCTGTGTGGGCTGCTGGAGGTGCCCAGGGGCCTAGTGACTCTGCCATTCTGCCTGTGTCCCCCTGTTCTGACCATGTCTTAAGTGCACTCTCTGCCTGCCAACCTCCTGGACTAATTTTACCTTGCTGATCACTGTGTGCTGGGGGGCTGTATGCTCTTGCTGACTGTCAGTCTGGACTGGGCCCTCCCGGGACACTCTCCCATTACCCATCTGTGCCACCCTCTGCTGCCTACGGGACATTGATCTTGGAGTGTGCTGCTCCTCTGTTGGGGCCCCCCTTTTAGTGACCCACCAGATGTCCCCCTCTTCCAAGAAGGGGAAAAAATCCTCCGGGGCAGTTGGGGTGGGCTCGTCCCCCCGGCAGCCTCATCCCCCCTCATTGCAGCCTGACCCAATACTGCTTGGACAACTCCGGGCTCTGTTGGCTGACTTGGAGATGGGTCCCGGTGAGGATCCGGCGGCGGAGCGGACTCCGCCATCGCAGGATAGTACGGCCACAATCCTTGCCGCGATCGAGCAGAGCAAGACCTCACTGCTTGTGTGCATCAACCACTTTGCTGAGGAGTGCAATCTTATCAGAAAGGACCTCGACAAAATTAGGGGGAGGATAACTGAAACTGAGACCAGGATATCCGCTACCGAAGATCTTACTGCCACTCATGCTTCGTCCATTGCTGAACTGCAGCGCACGGTACAGTCCCTTGTTGCAAAATCTGATGACGCTGAGAACAGACTCAGACGCAACAATGTCAGAGTCCTGGGGCTACCTGAGGGGGAGGTGAGGGACCACCCGGCAGAATTCGCAGAGGGGTTCTTTAAGGATCTACTGGGCTTCACAGATGTTTCTCCTACCTATGTGGTTGAAAGAGCTCATCGGGTGCCCACCGGCCGCGCCATCCCGGGAAATCTCCCCCGGCCCTTCTTGGTACGCTTCCTTAATTATCGAGACAGAGACAGGATTCTCTCTGAGGCCCGCAAACATCCCACTCTCAAATACGGCAACGCCTCTGTTTTTCTTTTCCCCGATTTTTCGGCTGAGCTGCAGCGGAAAAGGAAGACTTTCAACGATGTCCGTAGACGGCTCAGGGAGAAGAACATAAAATATGGCATGCTTTACCCCAGCCGCCTGCGAGTCCAACACGATGGAACAATCCGATTCTTTGACAACCCAGCGGATGCTGATGACTGGCTGACCACCTTACGCTGAAGACCCATTCCCTGATCTACTGCGTGGATTTCCTGCGCCCTGATACCCTACTAAACTGTCCTGTGAGTACATACTTGCCTGATGCACAGATCTTCCATATCCTTGCTTGATTCATCCTACAAACATTCGGCAATTACCGGAGCAAACACAAACGCACTTTTACACGTGACTTGCACTTGACCCTCACGGTTTTGTGTTGTGTGAGTTGAGATAGGCCTGGTGCCCTCCACTCTCTTGGAGATACCAAATAGCTGGAGGAACGACAACCCTCCCCCCTCTGGATTGCTTAGCCCTTCTCGCTGTATTGGGATTCACGTCCCTCACCCTTGCCCACTGTTCTATCAAGTCGCTGACTTTGGTGCCACTGATTTTTGGGATCAATATCCCCCGTCCCTCTGCTCCCTGTTTTTACAAGACGGAAGAGACAATACCTGTCAGCAGAGTGGGTGGACTGGCACCGGTAGTGTAGTGCCCCCAGTTGAGGGGTTCACTGGCACCTGTAGTTAAAGTTCTTTTCTGGGTAAAAACTATTCCCAGACCTTCCCCCCTGTTAGGAGGAAGGCTGGGATATAGTAGGATAGGCACTCGTGCCTGGGAAGTTTGATTAAGGATCTAGTTGTTCCTTGCTCTTATGTTGTTTTTCTTTTTGTTTTTTTCTCTCTGTTTTGTTTTGTTTTGTGGTATGCTTAAGTACTGTCAGTATTTTTTGCACTGTGACCGAGATCTTGCTGCTCATGGGGTGCACTGGTACATGCCATCTAGTGTATCTCCTCAATTATTTCTCCCCATTGCCCGATGGCTAGTCAACTAGCAGACTCCTTTACCGTCCTTTCCTGGAATGTCAGAGGTCTTAACTCAAAATTCAAGCGAGCCCTTTTATTTCAATACTTAAAATCTCACTCCCCCCAGCTTATTCTCCTTCAGGAGACTCACCTCATGGGCAGTAAGATTTTGACTCTTAAAAAGCCTTGGATACAGCGAGCGATACATGCCACGTATTCCACATACGCCAGGGGTGTGTTGGTCCTTATCCACAAGAGTTTCCCCTGTGTTATTGAAGAGGTCCGGACGGATCTCCAGGGTAAATTCGTGATAGTGGTGTTTACGTTATGGTCTGTAAGATATATCATTATAAATCTGTACATCCCTCCCCCGTTTTCATCTGCAATATTGTATGAGGTCCTAGAAAAGATTTTGCCCTTCTGCCCGGGGAAAGTTCTGATTATAGGAGACTTCAATGCCATTTTGTCGCCCGACCTAGATAGACCTACCCCGCCTAGGAAACAATGCATAGACCTCTCTGCCTGGGCTCAGGCGGTGGGGCTGGTGGAGGTCTGGAGGTGGAAGCACCCTACCACAAGGACTTACTCATGTTTTTCGGCATCCTATAAGACTGCTTCGCAGATAAATCTGGCCTTCTCCAACCCCGCACTGTTAGCGGATGTATTGGAGACGTCCTATCTGCCTATCTGATCATAGTCCCCTGGTGGTGGTGCTCCGCTCCCCGGCTTCCCGGAATGCTGCGCTCTGGAGGTTGAGTACACAATGGGTCTCTCATCCTGACCTTACTGACAAACTGCCGCCCCTGCTGTCTGAATTCTGGGAAAATAATAAGGAATCCTCTTCTCCCGACATTGTCTGGGATGCCTTTAAAGCTTTCACAAGGGGACAGTATATCTCTGCTATTGCCAGCATTAAAAAACAGCAGTCGGCTGCGACTCTGGCGCTGCAGAAGACTGTTGATGACCACACTGCTACATATGGTGGTGACCCCACCCCTGTTCACTTTGATCTGCTGATGGCGGCTCGGAGGGAACTTCAGTTACACCTGGCTGAGGTCACGCGACTCGACTCCTATAGGGGTAAGCAGAGGGCCTTTGAACAAGGTGATCGAAATGGCCGCCTGCTGGCCATGATGACACAACATGACCGACCCCTTACCCTTGTGTCTACCCTGCAGACATCGGGGGCGGGACGGTGTCCTCCCCTTCTGATATCTTGCAGACGTTTAATTCCTTTTATGGCGCTTTATATTCGTCCGGTCTACCTTCAGATTTTCAGCCAGAGTCGCTGAACGGCCTGCTGGATCCGTTGGCGCTTGGCTGGCTCTCTGACCATGACAGAGACATTGGTCCAACCATTTACGGCTCTGGAGGTCATAAAAGCTATCCGGTCCTTCCCCCCTGGCAAGGCGCCGGGGCCGGACGGGCTTCCGATGGACTTTTATAGGGCTCATGTGGAACTCTTGGCGCCCCTGTTGGCACAATTATATACTGTATGTCTAGCAAACGGTGGTCTGCCTGGTTCTATGTACCATGCCTACTTGACCCTGATATATAAGGCTCCCAAAGACCCCACTTCCTGTGCTTCCTACCGCCCTATTGCCTTACTTAACTCCGACTTTAAAATTCTGACCAAGCTTCTGGCCCTTCGGTTACATCCCATGCTACCCTCAGTGATAGACCCAGACCAGACGGGTTTCATGCCCCGTAGGTCCACAGATGTTAATCTTAGAAGGCTGTTCACTAACATACACGCTCACCACCTCAATATGGGTTCCCGGGCAGTGGCATCTCTAGACGTAGAAAAGGCCTTCGATACGGTCGAGTGGCCCTTTTTGTGGGAAACATTACGTAGGATGGGATTTCCTTTGCTGTTCATCAGGTGGCTCCAGGTGATCTACAAATGCCCCACTTCCTTGGTGCGCCTGGGGGGTGGACTGTCTGTCCCCTTCGGGCTTACCAGGGGAACGAGGCAGGGCTGCCCTCTCTCTCCAGCTTTGTTTGCCCTCGCTATTGAACCGGTGGCGGAGGCACTTCGCACCTCACCGCACATTAAGGGTCTCCAACTCGAGTTGCTGGAGGAGAGTGTTGCCCTGTACGCAGATGACATGCTGCTCTTCCTGAATGATGCCGGCCCGTCCTTGCAGGGAGCGCTCAGTATTCTGAACACCTTTGCCGAGGTCACCGGTCTTAGGGTAAATTGGTCTAAGTCCCTCCTATTCCCGATTGATCCAGCGGCCAGGTCCACATTACCTCCTGATTGCCCCCTCCTGTGGGTGGACTCCTTTAAATACCTAGGGGTACATGTCTCTGGTTCAGCCTCGGACTTTATCTCTTTGAATCTCGCCCCAGTACTTTTAGAGTCCCAGACGAAGCTTAAATCATGGAGCAACCTGCCTCTGTCATTATGGGGGCGAGTTAACCTCATAAAAATGAAGATTATTCCCAAACTAACGTATCTTTTCCGCCACTCCCCACAATGGGTGCCCAAGTCTTTTTTTAAGAAACTGAACCACATTTTTTCCTCCTTCCTATGGGGCCCCTCTCCTCCCAGGTATCGACTGACGACTTTAATGAGGCCACGAACGCAGGGTGGCATGGCATTCCCAGACTGCTATAAGTATTACCTCTCTGCGCAGCTGGTGACAGCAGCGTGGTGGTTACAGCCGGACAGAGCGAACTCGTCGACTGTGCTGGAAGCAGCAGTGGTCGGTTCGCTGGAAGCTCTTCAATTGTTACTTTTTAGGGGCCCTCGTGCCCCTTATCCTCTGACCCCCTCTATGCTTACCACCCTGCGGGCATGGCGGACAGGATTAGCCATTGAGAAGTGTAAACAGTCTGAAATCTCCCCCAATGCCCCCGTCTGGCTGAACCCTAACTTATCCCACATATACAAAATCCCTGACCCTTACGCGTGGACAAAATACGGTATCAAACTAGTATCACACGTAGTGTCCCAAAATTCCTTGCTCCCTTTCTCGCACCTTTCCTCCCAGTACAACCTACCTAACCATTTCCTATTTAGATATCATCAACTGTCCCATGCATTTGCGGCGCAGTTTCCACAATCTTCATGTATTGTGGCGCAGTCGGAACTGGAGAGGACACTTAGATTTAGCTGTGCAGAAAAGCCCACCTCACATCTCTATGCGTTTTTGATCCTTGTGTCTCTTCCACCCCTTGACAAACTCTGGACTAGATGGCAGACTGATATCCCCACGTTAGACAATGATGACTGGGATGATGTGTGGGACCTCCCTTTCAACACCCTAGTCTCCATGCGCGACAGGTTGGTGCAATTCAAGATTGTTCATAGGACTTATTTCACCCCCCACAGACTCCACAAGATGGACCCTGCTCATTCCTCAGAGTGTTGGAGATGCGGCGCCTCACCGGACGACTTCTCCCATATCTTCTGGCATTGTCCGGGGGTCCAGCGGTATTGGGAAATGGTGCTGGATTTGATTAATAGAGTTGCCTGTGTCACTGTGCCTTTGGCAATGGAGGTGTGCCTTTTGGGGCTCATTGAGACCATCGTACCATCCTCTGCCAAACGCGCGCTGATTACCCTGCTACTCTTCTATGCTCGTAAGAACATTGCTATGCAGTGGAAGAAGCCTGCCCCCCCTCTCTGAAGCAATGGAAATGCTTGGTGAACAATAGCCTTCCTTTATACAGGGATACTTATGCCAATCGGGGCTGCCCACTAAAGTATGACAAGGTCTGGCGCACTTGGTTAGCAGAGCCTGAAACGGCTTAGTGAGTGTGGGGTGGACAGGGTCATCATATCTAGGTCATGTCTTGCTATTATACCTTGCTTTTCTTCCGATGTCTTCTTATGTGTTCTTAAGGACTAATGGGTTTATGATAATATATGCCCTTCTGGATTCTATTTGGCGGTGTTGCTGCACCCTTCCATTGCTATGCTTGTTTCGCTAGGTTCGCATTGCAAATGGTATTATTTTTTTTGTACTTGCTCCTTTTCTGTACTGTAGGTGCTTAAGCTGTGTATGTTGTATGTGTTGAAAAACTTTAATAAAAATAATGTTAAAAAAAAAAAAGTTGCGTATGATGTTGGCAGAGGAAATTCCCACCAAAAATAAGGAGGTGAACTCCCCTGCCCACAGGTCACACTATCATTAGTGTCCTGCCTATCTGTGCCAGAGAGTGAGTTGGGGTTGCCCCCCACCAAATGAACAGTGGAGGGATTAGGGTCTTCCATACTCCTCCTGGCAGTAACCACAGTGTCTTCCGAGCTCCTCCCCATCTGTGGGTAAGTTAATCTTCTGGGAGGCTTTATGGCCCTTCGTATCCTTTGTCCTCTTGGGTTTTCTGGTTCAGCTGGAACAGGTTCCTCTTCTGGAACCGACTCTGGAGTTTCCATTGGTTCAGGAACACTTGACTCCAGAGCAGGGAGGTACATGGAATCTCTTGAATCCTCTTCGGGGAGTATGTCACAGGCATTTTCCCAAGAATCCGACAAAGGGCTGGACGGGATGAACTCAGTAGCTTCTGCATTCAGTGTTCTGTCTATGGTGTCTTCTTCAGGTGGAAGATCAATAGCAGAAGTTTCTGGGGCCTGGGAAGGCCAAAGCCAATCAAGTTCTTCTCCCTCATCTTCACTTAGCTCCGAGGTCTCTGTCTCCCCCATCCGAGAGGTCTGGGACCGAGTGTTTGGTCTGGTAGTATCCAGGATGGAAGTTGGCTCACGGAAATCCCTCACAGGGGGTATCCTAACTGCTTCAGCTAGTGGGAGTAGGTGGTTCCGATGCCAGGTCTTTAAGGGCCCCACCTTCCCTTCTGGCTTAAGTCTGTAAACGGGTAGGCCCGGTAATCTCTTGCAAATAACATAGGGTTCAGGTCTCCATCTGTCTGTAAGCTTGTGTTTTCCAGGGACCCCCAAGTTCAGTAGCAACACTCTGTCTCCAGGTTGTAAATCTTGAATCCGAACTTTCAGATCAAAGCTTTTCTTGTTGCGGGCCCCCCTTTGTTCTGAGGCCGCCTGGGCCTGTTCATAGGCCAACTTCAAATTGTGTCTGAGTCTATCAACATATCCTTTGTGGGAAGTGGCAGAACAATGGTCTATGGAGGTGCCAAAGGCCAGATCTATGGTAGTCTTGCTTCTCTTCCGAACATAAGTCGATAGGGTGAGTACCCTGTAGCGTCACTGGTGGTGCTGTTGTATGCATGCACAACTGCCGCTATGTGGTTTCTCCAATGCTGCTTCTTTTCACTGCTTAAGGTCCCCAGCATGTTGAGCAGGGTTTGGTTGAACCTCTCTGGCTGAGCATCACCTTGTGGATGATAGGGGGTAGTTTGTGTCTTCTTGATCCCCAAGGAATCCAGGAGTTTCCGGATCAGCCGACTTTCAAAATCCCTTCCCTGATCTGAGTGAAGCCCTTGTGGTAGCCCATAATATACAAAGTATTTCTCCATAAGTACTTTGGCTACAGTGGAAGCCTTCTGGTCTTTGGTTGGGAAGGCCTGGGCATACCGGGTGAAATGGTCGGTTACTACCAGAACATTCCCTAGTCCATTCAAATCGGGTTTGAGGCAGAGAAAATCAATGCATACCAGATCCAGTGGGCTTTGACTTTGCAGGTGGCCCATTGGGGCAGCTTGATGGGGTAAAGTCTTTCTCTGGATGCATCGTGCACATGAGTGGCAGTATTCTTCAACTTTGGCCCTCATGCAAGGCCAATAGAAACGATTCCTAACGAGTTGGAAGGTCCTTTCCGCCCCTAGGTGGCCATGGTTGTCGTGCAGAGCAACCAAGACAGTCTCTCTGTGTTTCTCGGGCAGGAATAACTGCCATTTGTCTTCCAGGTCATCAGAGGGGCCCCTTCGGTAGACCACTCCCTGATGCACCTGCAACCTGTCCCACTCCTTCCTCAACAGGCGAGCTTCCTTTGAAGGGTGACGCAGGAGTCTATTTGGATCCTGATTCTCCAGGGCCTCTAGAACCAATCTCCCCATGGGGTCTTCCATTTGGTCACACCTCAACTCCTTCTTTGACAGTCTTGGCAAGTTATCTTCCCCCAGCTGGGTTACCCCACAGTATTGCTTGGGAACTCCTACTATGGTAACCCCTATCTCTTCTGCTCTTGAGCCACCACTGGCTTGGAGTTCAGCCCCCTGACAGAGGGCCCGCACCCCGTCGGGTGCCACTTGGGTCCAATCTTCTGCACTGCTGGTGGGGATATGAGATCTTCTAGACAAGGCGTCTGCATCTCGATTTCCAGCTCCAGGCCTGTATTTTAGGCTTAAATTAAAGACAGACAGTGCCGCCAGCCATCTATGTCCAGTGGCATCCAGCTTTGCTGTGGTGAAAAGATAGGTGAGGGGGTTGTTATCGGTTTTCACAGTGAATTCTGCCCCATACAGATAGTCTCTGAGTTTGTCAACTACCGCCCACTTAAGGGCCACGAATTCCAACTTATGGGTGGGGTAGTTCTTTTCAGAGGGAGTCAGACTCCTGCTCACATATGCAACGGGTCTCAGTTGCCCTTCATGCTCCTGGTAGAGCACTCCTCCCAGACCATCATGACTGGCATCTACGTGAAGTTCATAAGGCTTCTTTGGGTCTGCATAGGCCAGGACAGGGGCAGTGGTTAGGTTTCTCTTCAACATTGGGTGGATCCCAGTGGCTGTGGGGTCTTTTCCTTTTGTTAGTGGGGCCAAGAGTCTTCGGACCAAATCCGTGTTGGTCCCTATTATTAGGGAACTCTTGTTAGCTCCAGGCGGTCGGGGGCATACCACAGCTAAAGTATCGAACACTTCGGCCTTCTATGCTATGGACGGGTCAAAAGTCAGTTTTATAGGCAAATAGCCATCATAAGGGAAACTCTCTGTCCCAATCCCCCATATCTCCAGCTCTTCAATCTTCTGTATGGGTAGGTAACTTAGATGCTTGTCATAAAAGTCCCAGTACAACAGGGTCACTTGTGCCCCAGTATCCAATATAGCTCTTGTGTAGACTCCCTCCACTTGGACAGCTACTATCGGGAGGGACCTACCAGCTTCTCTGGATATCGCTTTGAAGGGGTCTCTTTCCTTGGATCTTTGCGTTTCCCTTTTTGACTTTCTGTCTTCCTTTTCTCTTTGGACCTAAGTCCCTCTTGGGCCTGGTATGCATTGATCTCCCTCTTTTTAATGGGTATAACTACCCGCTGAGGGACATTATTCTCTTTTTTTCTTTTTGTATGTTCCCACTGAGGAACCTTGTGCTTCTTCTGAGGGGTCTTGTCCACTTTTTTCCTGTGCTTCTCATTCAGTTTGGAGCTCACTGGAGATGATGGGCACCCGGTTGACTCCTTCACCGGGGCCCTCTGAAGTTTTCCGACGGCTTGCGGTTATTCCGTTTTTTTTTTCTTGGGACTGGAACACACTTTGGCAGCATGGCCAACCCCTCCACAATTGAAACAAGTCATGTCCCCCCAATCTTGTAAAGATGCGGGCGCTGAGGTGTTTGGGAACAGTTCCTTCCTTGGTCCTTCCCTCTCCCTCTCTGGTATCCCTGGATCCTTTTTCATCAGAGAGGTCAGCATCTCCAATACCTGGGACATCTGTGACTTTAAGGTATCTACCTCTGAGTCTCTTTCCAGGGTCATGGCCGTCCTAACGATCACCGGAGGAGGGTTAACTGGCTCAACTGGTTGGTTCCTCGTCTTCTCCTCCAGCATAGCTTCTTCCTCTCTGACCACTAGGATTAAGTCAGGGTACTCCAGGCTCTTCCCATCCTGTCTTGTGCGTAGTGCCAAGGCGATGGGGTCCAGGGGCTGAGATCCTCTCATCACCTGCTGAACACGGGCCTCATCCACCTTCCGCGGGTCGATCCCCTTCTTCAGTATCACCTTATGCAGGATCTTATCCAAGCGCCTCATGAACTCTGACCAGTTTCTATCCTGTCTTTTGGTAGCAGTGCTCCAGCTGGTAATGGAGCTCAGTGATTTTCTCTGTCCCACCGAACACATTCTGCAGAATTTCCAGATAATCCTGCACTTCACAGTCTGTCTTGCTCATCTTGAGGTTGCCTATGGCCTCTAGAGCAGGCCCCTTTAAACTCTCAGCAATTCTCTGTTTCTTTCTGTGGTCTGGGACTTCCCATTCTTCTAAGGCCTGAGTGGCACCGTCCAACCACTCCTCAAACCCCTCTTCACCCGAAGGTACAGGTTTCCTACCAGAGAATATTCTGAGTTTTCTGTATCCTGACATTTGATAGTCTGTAGGATCTTCTTACATTGGGCTACAATCTCCCCCAGGACTGCGCATAACTCTGCGCTGAGGGTGGCAGGCGGTGACCAGGAGCTCTCTTTAGCCTTCTGGTTTTCTGCTTTTGGGGACTGCGGTGGGGATACCTGTGAAGATGATGGTTTGGGTGTCTGACCCCATCCTCCTGGTATGAGTGGCAGCGCATGTATTAAGCTATAGGTCTGATCATCCATCGCTCTTATACTTGGACTCTTGAAATGTTATGGGATTTCATTCATCCATGCTATCAGTGCGTGGGTCAGTGTGGAATCCATTCTGACATCCATCACCCATACCTTCTGGTTCGGGGACAGTGACGTTACTAGCCGCTTCACCGCTTCTTCTTGCCAGGTCCCTGGGAGTTCTATAACTACTGCCGTGGCTGAATCTGTGTAGGTCGCCTTGCACCACTGTTCTACTTCCAGTGGGTCCATGCTGGTACTTTTGGCGCGTTACTTGCTGCAACAGGATCCCGGACTCGAGAGCCCCCACGTGTAGCGCTACCCCCAGTTAAGAGAGCCGCTGGATTTGTTTCGGGCCCTGTGTACAGCACCGTCAACCCCCGGCAATCTATTCGACACACTCTGGCACAGCTAGTCTAGGGATTGTTCTCTTATCACAATCTAACAGTCTATGCACATAATCTATTTGTATTGCAAGGGTAACCTCTTTGTATAAAGACAACACACTGATAGCAACAGATAAATTATAACGTTTCTTTACTTTGGATAAAAGGCATAAGGTTAACACATAACACATATATGTCTGCAGAGCCCTGCAGCAGGAAATATAACGCAGGCGGCTACCCGCCAAGTACAACTATCTCTAACTATGCGCCCTTATGGCGCAGCAACCAAAGTTCTAACTACAGATCAGGCCTGACCCAGATCTAAACTCAGTCTCTAGAAGAACAATTTCTTCGCATGCAACTTGACTGGGGGTGCACAACAGGAATGGCAATTTGTAATCCAAAGGGTAGGAAAATGAGAAGAAGAATGAACCCCTCACAGGAGACTACTCAACTCAGTTCCGCCACTAGTCTCCTGTGGGACAGTAAAATAGAACCCAGGGGGCCAAGGCAGTCTCTAGGCCGAATCAAAGTATAGTCTATATGAATGAGTAGGTGCTCGCTCACCACTCCGGACGCGATCCTAGTCTGGGACTTCCACCTACTGTGTCTCCACACACAGTATCCGCAACGACCCGGGTCTCCGGTCCAACTGATGTCCAAACTCAACAAAGTCAGGTGCCACCCAAGCTCCGCAGTGGGATGGAAGGCTCTCTGGAAGTTGTGCAAGGCCCTGGCTTCCGGCCCTGCACTGCAGCAGATCCGCACAGGAGGACCTGTTGATTGCAGCGCGGTGTCCAAAGAGGCCGAGCTCAGCCTCGCCCTCTTCTTATATAGCCCCTCCCATGAGTCTCTGCGGTGGCTAAATGCAGCCTGGGTGTTGAACGGGGTTCTGGGTAACGTAGTCCAGGGGCCTTAAAGGAGACCCCGCTACATGGGGAAAGTGGTACCAACTCTGTGGTGCTCCCAAGGAGAGGAGTGGAGGTGTGGAGGTAAGATTGCTTAAAAGATATGTGATTGTGTTCTGCACAAAAATTACAACTACAGAATGTTTCCTGCTTTCCACACTGAAGAATTCTGATAGTATGTCAAATTTAATGTCACGGAAATCTGTTTAAAATTACAGTACAGTACAGAAAATGCATTTTATGTGGACATACCTTTGTTCTCAAATATTAAGGCCTCTGGCTGGGGATGTTGAGAGTGGGCCTATGACCAGGAGTGTGACACAACATGGCGGGGGGTTCCATCAACAACAGGAGAGTGGTCGTCCTATACAAGAAGAAGCAGAACAAGGACTTAACACAATTTGGAGCCAACATCTGCCCACATCTGCCCAATCATAGGCCCTTTAACATGTGCACACGTGTATGCACGGGCGCACCCACAGATCCTGGCACCTGGCAGCCTGTTTAAACCTGAGGTCTGCTTGGCCTCATTGCTGGAATTTTCTTCAACTTTGATCCCTCTATCCTGTATTCATGTGTAGCTCCCTGCTCTTGATGGCAATACAGAGAAAAGTCATATTAAGGGGAACCCTGCGTCAAATAAAAAAAAAAATTGACGTGGGGTTCCCCCCAAATATCCATACCAGACCCTTCAGGTCTGGTATGGATCTTAAGGGGAACTCCACGCCAAATTAAAAAAAAAATGGTGTGGAGTTTCCCCCAAAAGGGTCCGGTATGGATATTTGGGGGGAACCCCACGTCATTTAAAAAAAAAAATTGACGCAGGGTTCCCCTTAATATCCATACCAGACCTGAAGGGCCTGGTAATTGAATTTGGGGGGACCCCCACGCATTTTTATTTTTTTTATCAATGACTTTTCTCTGAGCCGACAATTCATTATAGTGGCGAGTGCTTTTAAATTACTTTTTTTCCTTCAGAAATTACACTTTGTGCAGGGACAGTTCTAAGCACGGGAAACAAGCGCTACTTTACAGGCATACTATACACACCCCCCCCCCCCCCGGTACGAAATTCAAAGGAATATTTCACTTTTATTGTTTCACCTTAAGCATTTTTAAAATCACTGCTCCCGAAAAAACGTCAGTTTTTAAAACATTTTTTGCATTGATACATGTCCCCTGGGGCATTACCCGGGTCCCCAAACACTTTTTATGACAATAACTTGCATATACTGTAAGCCTTTAAAATTAGCACTTTAGATTTTTCATGTTCGAGTCCCGTAGACTTTAACGGAGTTCGGATGTTCGAACAAATTTATTGCCTGTTCGCAAGTTCTGGTGCGAACCGAACTGGGGGGGGGGGGGGGGTGTTCGGCTCATCCCTAGTCAGATATCTCCGAGACGATGATTTGTTTGAGACTATGTCTCAGGAGATGTTATGGGCAAATGGTGATGATATCGCTTCGGCCTTCACTTTTTCTGATTGGATAGCCATAGACTCGGGAAAGACATCACCCAGTGAGGAACCCCCCGTTGCTACTAACGAGATTCTGGCCAGATGTACCAGTTAATTTGGGTCAGAAAAGTTGTCTACCAATGCTATGGTGTGCAAATCTCCAATTTGATGTGTGCCTCCTGGACTAGGAAGTGCCAGAGCTTTGCCAAGGCTTGCCCGATTACAAAGATTGCTCAATAAAAGGGTAGCCACAGAATATGGACTGAAATTTCCTTACGTTCCCAAGAAAATTAAGCAGGAAATTGAGTTTAACAGAGCGCAGTGGTACAGTGAGACTGTTTGGAACTATCTATCTGTACCGAAACCTTTCAGGAGAGCAGGCTATTCCTCCACCATGGATGATCGTTTCAATGGGTGCGTGTTGCATTTGAACTATGGTAGACACATTCATGCTGACAATGTGGTCATCTGCAGGCCTGGAAAGGACAACGTTGTCTACTTTATTACGACTTTGAATAAACAAGGGAAAACCCTGACTCTGCCCGGTCCCTGGGTTTACTGTTGATCACTTATAGTGACTGTCCTGTTTTTGTTTTTCCACTTGCAAAGAGACTGAGGAAAAAAAGGAATCCTCTATGGTAAAAGGACTGTGGGGAATATAGCTAGGTAGTGTCATGTTACAGGAAACCTCGGAGTCAAGATTTCTCTACCTGTTCCAGTACTTGTATTAAGGACGATTGTCATATTGTCCTTCTGTCACTAGGTGGTGGAAGTTTGCACAGCAAAGACTGGATTTTTTTCTTTTTTTCTATATACCTATGTAGCGGGTGGTTACATTTAGGGGAAGCATCTGAGTGGTAACTAGGCTCAGATGCACTAATTGTTAGGTTTCATGGACCATTTCTATCCCTGGGAGATGGTACTGGTGTGTAGTTCCCTGGGGCCTATAGGTGGCGCTGTTGCCATAGGCCCGGGTTGAACCGCAGTACAAGGTTGTGCCTTTTTTTGTCCCCTCTTGGCAGCAGTACGGCGGGGTGGGGAACCTACTGTGCCTGTCGGGAGAGGATATCTTCCGGAGGGGTCGGTTCCGCGCTCAGGCACCTTAGGCCTGGGTGCGTGTGTGTCGCCTCTGGGTGCCCTAGGCCCAGAGGCCTGGTCGGGTTGTCTTTGGGTGCCCTAGGCCCGGAGACGGAGCTGCTGTTCCATCCCAGACACCTTCAGTCTGGGTGAGGTACTTTGGAGAAAGGCCTGGAGCCCAGCAACCTTCGGCTGGGATCCACCAGGGACCGAGGTTCCCAGAGATCTGCCTTGCGAGGGGACCCGTATCCAGGATTGAGGAGGCCAGGGAGGTGACCCTTTCTGAAGACCCAGCGCAGAGTCGTGGTGACAGATGGGGCCTCTGGTAACTCTCCGGAGGGATGTTCTTGTCCTAAAAAGGGGCCAAGTTACTAAAGGAAGGAAGTGCGTGTTCTGTATGTCACAGTGGCAGTGACACTACGCACACAAGGTCAGTGGCAGTGGCTTTCATCATTTCCACGCGGTCAGTGGCAGTGACCAACCTCATGGTCTGTGACAGGGACCGTGCGCCAAGCCTGTTCGTGCTAATCAGAACAGGAGAAAACACAATTCAAGTTTGTGCCTGGACCTCCTCCCACCTTATCTGACCTGTGTCTTGTCCCAACCTGTCTGCTCTCAAAGAGACTATTTATTGTGCTGAGAAAAATAAATAAGAGTTGGACCTTTCTGTTGGTGTGGACAGTTGCTTACTGGTGAGAACTAAAGGCTTGTTTCTGACTACCACAGAAATGAGGTCAGCACTGGAGGTTTTTAAACACTGGCTGCAAGCAGGCCCGAGAATCTAACACTGCTCAACCTCCCCATTCAGGAGGGTACGGGCTTGTGGTGCGGTGTGCCTCATTCTTGCCTGCGGAGGAGCCAAGCAGAAGAAAAGCAGGTAAAGTCTGGGGTTGGTGCGCTACACCTAGCTACTCCACATTTATAAAAAAAAAGGGGGAAAGAAAGTCTCAATTCTTAGGAGATGAGGCTTTGCTTCCTGTTGTACAGTGATGTGTTTTATATTGTTACCTGTGTGTGTCTTTTGTTTTTCAGGTACCACTGGATCTTCTGTAAAGCTGCTGGAGAATGGGTGGCTTAAATAGAGAGCTAGATGTTGGGACATATGTTGATGTAACTCTAATGTGTGTGTTCATGTTAAACCTGTATTTCTTTTGCTTCCTCATCTTTTCCTTTCCCCATCCAAGTTTTGTGATTCAGGTATCGGCTCTCAGGAGTGAGAGACATTTTTTCTCAGACGATGAGGACATTGTCTATTGCGGTGGGGGAAGTCTGTAGCGCCCTGCTCCTGATGGGTAGGCGCTATATGTAAATTTAGGTTTGTCTGAGCTGTAGTTTAGCTCAGAGTAATTATGTTAAATTGCTGGTTTCTGTTCCAGTTCAGCTGGGTTGTGTATTTTCCACTTGGCCGTGGGTGTCGCTGTCACCACCGGTCAGTGTTGGAAAGGCAACGTGCTGGATGAATTGAGTACCCCTTTACCCAGAAACAGCCCAGTGGGAGTGGTTCCCCCACTGTGCATTCTGGGAGAGGGTACTTAAGGGGCAGAAGCCATCTTTTCGGGTCTCTCTGACCTGATGGCCCTCCTGGCCTAAGGTACGTCATAGCAGTTCTTCTGCCTCTGGGCCTGCTGGCCTGAGGCCTCGTTACTGGAAATAGGCCCAGAATTTCCTGGGGTCTACTGGTCCAGGGGGGGTCCTGTGCTGTCTTGCCTGCGGGGAGAAGCCGAGCAATTGTAGAAACCAGGGGAGGACTTTTCTCAGAGAAGACCGAGCAAAAAGGCTGGTATCTCAGGAAGAGCCTGGAGACTCAATTGGAGGACGCATCCAGGCCAATCTACCACACAGTATTGCAGGCTGGCTGAAAGAAACTGGTACTGTGTAACTGTACTTGACTTTGCAAAAGTTCTTGGTTATACAATCCTGTGGCAGAGGATTGTACAACAAATCTAATTATTCAAAAAGTCTGTGGCAGAGACTATGACCGAGCACCGCACTGGCTGCGAGGTCAGTGAGAGAGGCCTATCCAGTGGTTGTTAGATCCAGTTGTGGAAGCTGTTTGTCCTCTGGATCAAAGAAGTACCCATGATCCACAATACAAGGTACCTGAATCTCCTCTAACCCTCCATTCCTCTATCTGACGTTGTTAATAAAAGCATTGGGAAAAAGAGACTAAGTGTTCAGTGCGGACATTTGTGAACAACTCTCCAATGGAACCCCCATGGCGGATACGGTGAACAGTCAGGTAACGGCAAGACCCAAAACTAATACCAGCATCTCCTACGGGGGTAGTGCTACACATGAAAAACTGCTGACCTTGTGACTGACCCGGCTGCATCTGACGCTTCTCTTTGGATTTCCCGTGTCTTTTATGCTTGCAGCTCATCTGTGTTACCAACCCCAGCATATACTTTTGACTATGACTCTGCCTCCTGATTTTGTATCTTGCTGCCAGCACATTGTCGATCCTTGCCAGTGTCCGACCTGGATAAAGGAGGAAATTTCTTTCCTACTTTATGCATAGCCTGTATTTTGGTCATATGGACTGCACCATTTGAATGTTCTCATGGCGTTTGGTTGAGCTATTATATATACCTCTATAGATTGTAACCTGGGGGACAGGTAGCAGGTACAAAAGCTCCCTGGGATGAGCAGGCACAGATACCAAATCCATGGGATAAGTGAAAAAACGTGTTGTTTATTGGTGCTATATACAAAGTCTATTGACAGGTGCTGTACAGTGTGCAGATAAACAAACAGAACAAAAAAATAGCTAAACAAAACCCTAGCCGTGTCTCGGCTCTAACTATACGGTATATACAGTCCCTCACAACCAGGCTGAACAAGCCTACCACTTGCCAGCTTCCACATCAACTGATTAACAGTTTTCACCAACCTTCTTGCTCTCACATGAAAGGAAAAATAGAAAAGCGCCTCTTAGCAAAACAGATTTATTATGTAGCAGACAATTTGTATCAAACACTTACATCATGGTAAGTATCAGGTGTCATCCAGTAGGATCAATGTTTATATTGCGTCCAGGATCTCTGACGCTAGTCCACGGATTTCCCAGGTCCCGGTTATGGTGGCCGCAAGTAGCCGGGATGCAGGCTGGCTTGTCCGTGATAGGAGACAGCAGCGAAAGATGGCAACGGTCGGTCCGGAGAGGAGCGTCTGACGTCAGCTGGATGGTGCAGGGAACCACAACGCGTTTCAGAGCATGCGCAGCTCTCGTACAGGGCATGCGCGCTCCTTTCTCAAGTGTACAAGGAGACAGGAAGGACGGATGTTTTAAAAGTAATTCTGCCCGTCAGCGCAGCAGAATTCAATAATTGCTATGACAAGTGTGTTGCATGGAACAAAACGGGAGTTTTAACCCCACTAACTTGGGATAGCTTAAATAGCAGAAAAATAATAATAATAAAATAGAAAATAATAAAATTAATAAAAAAAATATATATATATAATAAAAATAATAATGATAATAAAGGTAATGAATAGTAATGAAATAATATTGCTCATAATAAAATAATTATGAAGTAATTAAGGCATAACGTTTATAATGGCGAAAAATTATTATTGTATGATAAAAGGTTTTTAAAGGAATGTCTATATAGACATTTTAGTGTTAAAAAATTTTTTAAAAAATTATTAATATATGACAGGGATATGATGCCTGCCAACAAAATGTTTGGGTGCAAGCTCTTAAATGTTACGATAAATACAATCAAAGTAATAGAATATAATGAGTATGATATAGGCACAGTGAATAATCATCAATCACTAGTCATTATAGAGGATTATCAGCGTAGCTGTATACAAAACAGAAGGAAATAATAAGAATAAAATATATATATATATACTGTGAGGGGGTTAGCTTGGCAGCGGGTGTGTGTGACCCCCGGGATGGGCTCCCCACACAAAAACAGGCCCAGCAAACGGAGGTTGTGGTTTTCAAAATCAAAAAAAAGGTGCGGTTTATTTTCTATTTACAGTGACAAAACACAGCAAAGCAAAAGAAACATAACCAAAATAAATCCTGGTCAAGTTGACCTCTGACTAAACATACAGGTTTCCTAACTAACAACTGGGATCAGCCTAGTGCTGTCCTAGTCCCTAAGTCCCTGGTTTAGTAAAAGTCCAAACAAATAGCCACACAGGCTTTGCCTCACCGCACAGGGGTTCACTCTCCCTAGACAGTCCACACAGGTCTGGTTCCAGGCATGAGCTAACATCTAATGAAGCTGGGAGTTCTTATAGAGGCCTAAATGAGCTGACAAGCTTCAGCTGGCCTCATCAACTCCCTGTCTGTACGACGCCCAGCCCTCTCCCTAGAGGTATGAGTCATCCATGAGCCCACTAGCCTTATACAACTCTCCACCTAGTTGTATAAGTCGGCGTAAAGCCTGAATCTGGGCGAAATATATCTACCCCCCTGGATGCAACCAGGTGACTTTACCTTCCTGCTGTCACATACCCCCCCCTCTTGTTTTAACCTCGGGGTTGGAACACCAGCAATCAGGCATTCATGTACTCGAGACAAAGCATCCACATTCCCCATTTGAACGCCAGGGCGATGCTTTACTGTGAAGTTGAATTCCTGGAGGGCCAGGAACCACCTATTCACTCTTCTATTTGTTTCCTTGTTTTGAGCCATCCACTTTAACGGAGCGTGATCCGTAACCATGTCAAAGTGCCTACCTAGCAGGTAGTACCGAAGGGAATCTAGAGCCCACTTCACCGCTAAACACTCCTTTTCAACGGTGGCGTAATTTACCTCATGGGACTTCAACTTCCTGCTGAGGTAAATGACTGGGTGCTCTTCCCCGTTCCAGACCTGGGACAATACTGCTCCTAACCCCACATCTGACGCATCACTTTGTACGACAAAGTCTTTAGAGAAGTCGGGTGAGTACAACACTGGCTGGCTACATAAGGCTTGTTTCAAGAATTGGAATGCTGCCTCAGCCTCGGGGGTCCATTTAATCATGACCGACCCTTTCCCCTTCGTTAGGTTGGTTAGGGGCACAGCCTTAGAGGCAAAGTGGGGAATGAATCGCCGATAATACCCAGCGATTCCCAGAAAGGCTCGTACCTGCTTCTTGCTGTTGGGACGTGGCCAACTCTGGATGGCCTCGACTTTGTTGAGTTGGGGTTTTATTACTCCCCTCCCAATGGTGTACCCAAGATATTTGGCCTCCTCCTGCCCAATGGTACACTTCTTGGGGTTAGCCGTAAACCCCGCTTCCCGAACAGAGTCCAGGACTGCTTGCACTTTTGGCAGATGTGAGGCCCAATCTGTGCTATGGACAATTACGTCATCCAGGTAAGCCGCAGCATACTTCCGATGGGGCCTCAGCATCTGGTCCATTTTCCGCTGGAATGTGGCCGGCGCATTCTGTAACCCGAACGGCATTCTTTTATATTGGAACGCCCCGTCTGGGGTTACAAATGCGGTTTTCTCTTTGGCCAATTTGGCCAGGGGGATTTGCCAATACCCTTTTGTGAGGTCAAGAGTCGTCATGTATCGGGCTGTTCCCAGCCGGTCGATCAACTCATCTATACGTGGCATGGGGTAGGTGTCAAATTTTGTAACTTTGTTCAACTGACGAAAATCGTTACAAAATCGCCAGCTCCCATCCGGTTTAGGCACCAACACAATGGGACTAGACCAATCACTTTGGGACTCCTCTATCACCCCTAAGTTCAGCATTTTCTGTACTTCCTCCCGTATTGCCTCCCGTCGGGCCTCTGGGATCCGATAGGGTTTTAACTTCACCATTTCACCGGGCGGGGTAATGATGTCATGCTCTACCCCAGATGTTTGTCCCGGCAGCTCAGAGAATACCTCCTTGTTGCGAAGCACAAACTCCTTAACCTCCTGTTGTTGGGGTTGTGACAAGGTGGCTGCTATTCCAACCTCAGGAATCACGCAACCAGTTTGAGCTGGTGACCAAGTGTCTGCGACTAGGGACTCTCTATCCCTCCAGGCTTTCAACAGATTAACGTGATAGATCTGTTCGGGCTTTCGCCTTCCTGGTTGTCTGACCTTGTAATTCACTTCGCTCACTTTTTCCATTATCTCGTAGGGGCCTTGCCATTTGGCAAGGAATTTACTTTCAACCGTAGGGACAAGTACCAGTATCCTATCCCCCGGGGAAAAGGTACGGGTCTTGGCTCCACGGTTGTACACTCTCTGCTGTGCTAACTGCGCTTGGGCCAAATGTTCCTTCACGATGGGCATTACCTGTGCAATTCGGTCTTGCATCAGGGCGACATGCTCAATCACACTCCTGTGGGGAGAACTCTCACTTTCCCAAGTTTCCTTGGCAATATCCAACAGCCCTCTTGGGTGTCTCCCATACAGTAACTCAAAGGGGGAGAATCCCGTAGAGGATTGGGGCACCTCCCTAATAGCAAACATCAGATAAGGAAGTAGACAGTCCCAATCCTTTCCATCTCTATCCACCACTTTCTTCAACATTTGCTTTAGGGTTTTGTTGAATCTTTCAACCAGCCCATCGGTTTGGGGGGTGATACACAGATGTACGTAATTGCGTCACTTTGAACAATTTACACAGCTCCTTCATAACCCGGGACATAAAGGGTGTACCTTGGTCCGTAAGCAGTTCTTTACAAATACCCACCCGGCTAAAAACAAGAGATAGCTCTTTGGCTATGGTTTTGGCCGAGGTATTTCTGAGAGGGATCGCTTCTGGATAACGGGTGGCATAGTCCATTATAACCAATATGTACTGGTGCCCCCTAGCGGACTTGATTATAGGACCTACCAAATCCATGGCGATCCTCTCAAACGGGACCTCAATGATGGGTAGAGGGACCAGCGGGCTACGGAAATGTGGCATCGGGGCCGACCTCTGACACACAGGGCAGGAGGAACAATAATTTTCTATGTCCTTTATCACCCCCGGCCAATAGAATCTCTGTAATACCCTCTCTCGGGTTTTCTCTGTCCCCAGATGACCTCCAAGAATGTGCCCATGGGCCAACTCCAACACCAACTTCCTGTAAGGTTTGGGCACCACAAGCTGCTCAACGGTTTCTTCTGCCCTTTTTGCCACCCGATACAGTAGGTCCTTCTCTACGCTGAAGTATGGGTAAGTGCAGGTATTATCTGGGTTCACTAACTCGCCATCTATTTTCACTACGTTTTCCCGTGCCTTTATTAGGGCGGGGTCTTTCAACTGTTCTGTGGCAAAGTTTTCCCTGTGAACCTCAAGATCAGAAAACTCCACAGACGGTAGGTTTTCGTCTGAGGAGGTGGGCTCCTCTCCAGTTTCTTGAGTCTCCCCTGCCAATACTGATAAGGGAAATTCCGGAGAGTCCTCACCACTCTCAGGGGAGTTCTGGCTATCCCATTCCTGGTACATAGGGGCACCAGTGGGGGGCTCAGGGTCATCCCACAGTTCCCAGAACTTCGGAAAATCCCTTCCCACAATGGCGTCATGCGGTAACTGAGATACTAAGCCCACTGGATGAGAGAGGGTACCTTTGGGGGTCTCGAAACACACTGTAGTCACTGGATACTCTCGGGTGTCCCCATGCACACAAATAACAGCTACCTTGCTATTCCCAGAGACCTCTGTTTTAACTAACTCAGCCTTTATCAGGGTCACAAGGCTACCTGAATCCAGCAATACCACAACATTTCTACCATTAACACACATTTTGCATAAATGTTTCTCAGTTCCTCGAATGGCAGTGCATGCGACTGTCGCACACAGCGACTGACGTCTGCCCATCAGAAAGTCACACTGCATGGGTTCCTCCACAACCGGGCAATTGGCTGCAATATGTCCCGCTTGCCGGCAGCGGTAGCAAACGATCCTTCTTGCCGCCTCTTGAGCCGCTGATTTCCCAGGCTGTTCTCGCCAAACTTGGGGTAGAGCTCCCACCCTCTCACTCTCTCCACCCTCACCCCTTGGAATCCTCTTATCCGCCCCTGGGGATGGTCTGGTCTTAGGGTGGAAAGTCCGAGTGTCTCTGGAAGAGGCCGTCAGGTTCTCTGTAGCCAAGTATTTCTCCACACGATCCACAAGACCATCGGCCGTCTCTGGGTCTCCATGGCTTACCCACTTTTGGATGGCAGTAGGAAGAGCTCTCAAAAACCGATCCATTACAACACGTTCCACAATCTTTGGTGCGGACAAAGTCTCTGGCTGTAGCCACTTTCTGCTCAGGTGAATGAGATCATACATTTGAGACCTGGGGGGTTTTCCAAGCTGGAAAGTCCAGTTATGCACACGCTGAGCCCGGACAGCCTGGGTGACACCCAGCCTTGCCAATATTTCAGCTTTTAGCATCACATAGTCTTTTGCTTGGTCAGGCTCTAGGTCATAGTAAGCCTTCTGCGATTCACCAGTTAACAGAGGAGCCACCAGTCCAGCCCACTGCTCCTCAGGCCACTTTTCTCTTTCAGCAGTCCTTTCAAATGTGGTCAAAAATACCTCTGGATCATCCTCTCCAGTCATTTTTGTCAATAAACGACTCACCCCAAAGGACGCGGTATTAGTGGGACGGCTTTCCTCACTGGTCTGCGGACGTTGCTGCATTACTGCTTCCATTTGTTGTAGTCTCTGCTCTTGCTTCTGTAACAGGTCTATGAAGCGGGCCTCAGATTGCTGCTGGGCTTGTTGCTGAGCTTCCAGACTCTGTTGGTGAGCTTGCTGCTGGGCTGCGAAGTTCTGTTGTTGAGCTGCAAGGCTCTTTTGCAAACCTGCATTTGTCTGCTGTTGATTGGCATTTGCTAGAGCCAGCTGCTTCAGTATCTCCTCCATGCTGGCTTAAAAAAAAACTGCCACTGGTTCTCCACCAACTGTGAGGGGGTTAGCTTGGCAGCGGGTGTGTGTGACCCCCGGGATGGGCTCCCCACACAAAAACAGGCCCAGCAAACGGAGGTTGTGGTTTTCAAAATCAAAAAAAAGGTGCGGTTTATTTTCTATTTACAGTGACAAAACACAGCAAAGCAAAAGAAACATAACCAAAATAAATCCTGGTCAAGTTGACCTCTGACTAAACATACAGGTTTCCTAACTAACAACTGGGATCAGCCTAGTGCTGTCCTAGTCCCTAAGTCCCTGGTTTAGTAAAAGTCCAAACAAATAGCCACACAGGCTTTGCCTCACCGCACAGGGGTTCACTCTCCCTAGACAGTCCACACAGGTCTGGTTCCAGGCATGAGCTAACATCTAATGAAGCTGGGAGTTCTTATAGAGGCCTAAATGAGCTGACAAGCTTCAGCTGGCCTCATCAACTCCCTGTCTGTACGACGCCCAGCCCTCTCCCTAGAGGTATGAGTCATCCATGAGCCCACTAGCCTTATACAACTCTCCACCTAGTTGTATAAGTCGGCGTAAAGCCTGAATCTGGGCGAAATATATCTACCCCCCTGGATGCAACCAGGTGACTTTACCTTCCTGCTGTCACAATATATACACATATATATATATATATATGCTTGTGTGCCTATGTGTGCCCACGTGCACACACACGTATAAAGGGACACACATACACATATATGCTAGTGCACACAAGCGCTCGCCCACACATGCGTGGAGGCTTGCGCTGTGTAACAGAAGAGCTAAAATTAAAAAATGATAATGGTAATAATAGTATTGTATAATTATAATAAATGATAATAAATGAAGGGATTATATATATGTAAATATGTAAAAAGAAGAAGCCATAAGATTCCTTAATGGAAAAGCACACACATATAGGTGCTAACACTACAATATGTACATGCACACTTGCAACCGTGCATCATAGGGAGAGGGCAAATAAGAAAAGGGGAACATTTTTTAGAGGATCGTGTTAACCTCTAGTTCCTCGTTTAACCCATTCGGCACAAGGGTATCCAGAGTAAAAATCCAATAAGTTTCGCGCTCACACAGTCTGGAAAAACGCTCGGCCTCAGATAGGCCTTTAGGTATGGCTTCTATCACCCAAACCTGTAGGCCCTCCGTGGACTGGCCATGAAATTCCAAGAAGTGCCGTGGTACACTGTGTTCATCACAACCAGTTTCCACAAAGCGACGATGTTTGCCAAAACGCTGTCTTAGTGGGTTAATAGTGCGACCCACATATAGCATTTTGCATGGGCATGTTAGGCAATAAACGACATAATCACTTGAACAGTTGAAAAAATTGTCAAGTTGATAAGTCTTATCCCTATGAGAGAAGTTTTTTTGTCCATGTTGGACAAAATTGCAAGTTTTGCACAGGGCTTTATTGCATCTATACATCCCTTTAAGGGGGGCCGGACAAATAGCACTAATTGGTTTAGTGTGTTTTAACTTGCTAGGCGCTATTTTGTTTTTTAGAGTCGGTGCCCTTCTGTAGGTAACTTTAGGTTTATCACAAGCAATTGTAGCTAGGTGGGGGTCTTGCTTCAAGATGTTCCAGTGTTTATGAATGATATGTTCCATTTTTCTATACTGTCCATGGAACCCAGTGACAAATCGAACAACCGGTTTTTCTGGCGATTTTATTCTCTTGGGTTTCTTGCCAGAAAGATAGATGGTATGGGCATGGTCTATAATTTTTTCTGGGTATCCTTTATCCAAAAATTTTTGTTTCAAGTGTGCACTTTGTAGTATGTAGTCGCTGTCCCTGGTGCAGTTCTGTCTTAATCTACAGTATTGACCCTTAGGTATATTTTTTACCCAGAGGGGATGGTGACAGCTATCGTAATGGAGGTAAGAGTTACCTGCAGTGGGTTTAGTATAATTACGAGTAAAGATCTTATCTAGCTCATGATTGAGTTCTAAATCAAGGAAGGCCAAACTGTCCCTATTCCAGACAGCGGAAAAGGAGAGTCCCATGTCATTGGTATTGCAGTATGTGACAAAGTCATCAACCTGGGAGGAGGAGCCATCCCAGATGATGACAATATCATCGATATACCTGCCATAGAATACTATGTGTCTAGCAAAGGGGTTATTTTTCCATATGAGTAGATTCTCCCACAGTCCCATGGTCAGGTTGGCATAGGAGGGGGCAAAATTAGCCCCCATCGCTGTACCATGGGTCTGTAGGTAGAAATCTCCCTCGAAATGGAAATAATTATGCGTAAGGCAAAACAGAGTAGCGTCCAGAATAAATTCAGCTTGTTTATTGTTGAGCATAGGGTTGGAGGATAGATAATGTTGTACGGCCAAAAGGCCTATATTATGGGGGATGGAGGTATATAGGGAGTTAACATCTAATGACAGCCAAGAATAGCTGTCAAGCCAAGTATATGGAGACAGAAGTTCCATGAGATGTATAGAGTCCCGTATATATGATGGGAGATCCTGAGCGAGCGGTTGTAGAAAAGAATCAATGTATTGTGAGAAGCCACCAGTTACGCTGTTCATAGAGGCAACGATCGGCCTACCGGGAGGGTTCTTTAGAT
Source organism: Rana muscosa (assembly GCA_029206835.1). Taxonomy (NCBI): domain Eukaryota; kingdom Metazoa; phylum Chordata; class Amphibia; order Anura; family Ranidae; genus Rana; species Rana muscosa. Next base: position 536,985,364 of record CM055118.1, on the reverse strand, counting down.
CTTTGTGTACTTTAGGTAAATGATAAAAGTACGGCGTACTGTAGTAGTTTTTTCGTAAAAAGGCTGCTTCTTTTTTGTCGATGACTTGATCTACTAGAGCTTTCTTAACCAATGTCTCTGCTTCTATACGAAACAGAGGTAAAGGATCAGATGGAAGTTTTCTATATCTTCTCCTCGGTGATTTTAACATCCATGACATACCAACTTATTCTGCCTCCCTGTCCTTCTCGCCTTTTTTAGAAAAGGGCTCACACCCAAAACACAGATTAAAAAGAAAGCACACAGACGAGGATGTAGGGGAGGACGCAGAAAATCCAAAAATCAATGCAAAACAACAGAAACTATAAAGTTGTTCAATCTTTCCTCCCATGTATTGTCACCTGATGATGTCTCCCTTTTGGGTAGAGGCCTCACTTTTTCTCCCACCATACAACCCAATTCCTTCCAATTATTTAAGGATCTTAACAAATTCATAAGAAACCTTACTCTTAAAAGATTTTATAATATACAATCTACCAAAGGCAAATTAGCTGATCCTGACAGCACACTTTCTCCTGCCACTGTTGCTGAGGCAATTACAGAAGCTTCTTCCTATAGTCCTGATAGCCAATTTAACATGTATGATCTAGAACCTGGCGAGCTGGATCTAGACGTTGATCTTGAATTATTCACTCAACATTTTCAAACATCACCCCCGGTTACACATACACCTTTACAGCCTAAGTCCATTTTTTACCCTACCAAATCCAAGGGACCCTATCTAGAACTTACTATAGAGTTGTGTTTGCTGACCTCCAAAAATTATGCCAAGCTACAGAAAATGCCGGCAAACATCGCCATTATAATCTTAAACCCGGTGAGAGAGCTTCACTTAAATGCTTCCTTGACAACCCCAATCTTATCATTAAGCCTGCAGATAAGGGGGGTGGGATCATTATCCAAGATCGAACAGATTATGTGGCTGAGGCCATGAGGCTGCTGTCCGATCAAAACACTTATAGAAAACTTCCATCTGATCCTTTACCTCTGTTTCGTATAGAAGCAGAGACATTGGTTAAGAAAGCTCTAGTAGATCAAGTCATCGACAAAAAAGAAGCAGCCTTTTTACGAAAAAACTACTACAGTACGCCGTACTTTTATCATTTACCTAAAGTACAGAAAGATCTAAAGAACCCTCCCGGTAGGCCGATCGTTGCCTCTATGAACAGCGTAACTGGTGGCTTCTCACAATACATTGATTCTTTTCTACAACCGCTCGCTCAGGATCTCCCATCATATATACGGGACTCTATACATCTCATGGAACTTCTGTCTCCATATACTTGGCTTGACAGCTATTCTTGGCTGTCATTAGATGTTAACTCCCTATATACCTCCATCCCCCATAATATAGGCCTTTTGGCCGTACAACATTATCTATCCTCCAACCCTATGCTCAACAATAAACAAGCTGAATTTATTCTGGACGCTACTCTGTTTTGCCTTACACATAATTATTTCCATTTCGAGGGAGATTTCTACCTACAGACCCATGGTACAGCGATGGGGGCTAATTTTGCCCCCTCCTATGCCAACCTGACCATGGGACTGTGGGAGAATCTACTCATATGGAAAAATAACCCCTTTGCTAGACACATAGTATTCTATGGCAGGTATATCGATGATATTGTCATCATCTGGGATGGCTCCTCCTCCCAGGTTGATGACTTTGTCACATACTGCAATACCAATGACATGGGACTCTCCTTTTCCGCTGTCTGGAATAGGGACAGTTTGGCCTTCCTTGATTTAGAACTCAATCATGAGCTAGATAAGATCTTTACTCGTAATTATACTAAACCCACTGCAGGTAACTCTTACCTCCATTACGATAGCTGTCACCATCCCCTCTGGGTAAAAAATATACCTAAGGGTCAATACTGTAGATTAAGACAGAACTGCACCAGGGACAGCGACTACATACTACAAAGTGCACACTTGAAACAAAAATTTTTGGATAAAGGATACCCAGAAAAAATTATAGACCATGCCCATACCATCTATCTTTCTGGCAAGAAACCCAAGAGAATAAAATCGCCAGAAAAACCGGTTGTTCGATTTGTCACTGGGTTCCATGGACAGTATAGAAAAATGGAACATATCATTCATAAACACTGGAACATCTTGAAGCAAGACCCCCACCTAGCTACAATTGCTTGTGATAAACCTAAAGTTACCTACAGAAGGGCACCGACTCTAAAAAACAAAATAGCGCCTAGCAAGTTAAAACACACTAAACCAATTAGTGCTATTTGTCCGGCCCCCCTTAAAGGGATGTATAGATGCAATAAAGCCCTGTGCAAAACTTGCAATTTTGTCCAACATGGACAAAAAAACTTCTCTCATAGGGATAAGACTTATCAACTTGACAATTTTTTCAACTGTTCAAGTGATTATGTCGTTTATTGCCTAACATGCCCATGCAAAATGCTATATGTGGGTCGCACTATTAACCCACTAAGACAGCGTTTTGGCAAACATCGTCGCTTTGTGGAAACTGGTTGTGATGAACACAGTGTACCACGGCACTTCTTGGAATTTCATGGCCAGTCCACGGAGGGCCTACAGGTTTGGGTGATAGAAGCCATACCTAAAGGCCTATCTGAGGCCGAGCGTTTTTCCAGACTGTGTGAGCGCGAAACTTATTGGATTTTTACTCTGGATACCCTTGTGCCGAATGGGTTAAACGAGGAACTAGAGGTTAACACGATCCTCTAAAAAATGTTCCCCTTTTCTTATTTGCCCTCTCCCTATGATGCACGGTTGCAAGTGTGCATGTACATATTGTAGTGTTAGCACCTATATGTGTGTGCTTTTCCATTAAGGAATCTTATGGCTTCTTCTTTTTACATATTTACATATATATAATCCCTTCATTTATTATCATTTATTATAATTATACAATACTATTATTACCATTATCATTTTTTAATTTTAGCTCTTCTGTTACACAGCGCAAGCCTCCACGCATGTGTGGGCGAGCGCTTGTGTGCACTAGCATATATGTGTATGTGTGTCCCTTTATACGTGTGTGTGCACGTGGGCACACATAGGCACACGAGCATATATATATATATATATATATATGTGTATATATATATATATATATATATATTTTATTCTTATTATTTCCTTCTGTTTTGTATACAGCTACGCTGATAATCCTCTATAATGACTAGTGATTGATGATTATTCACTGTGCCTATATCATACTCATTATATTCTATTACTTTGATTGTATTTATCGTAACATTTAAGAGCTTGCACCCAAACATTTTGTTGGCAGGCATCATATCCCTGTCATATATTAATAATTTTTTTAAAAAAAATTTTAACACTAAAATGTCTATATAGACATTCCTTTAAAAACCTTTTATCATACAATAATAATTTTTCGCCATTATAAACGTTATGCCTTAATTACTTCATAATTATTTTATTATGAGCAATATTATTTCATTACTATTCATTACCTTTATTATCATTATTATTTTTATTATATATATATATATTTTTTATTAATTTTATTATTTTCTATTTTATTATTATTATTTTTCTGCTATTTAAGCTATCCCAAGTTAGTGGGGTTAAAACTCCCGTTTTGTTCCATGCAACACACTTGTCATAGCAATTATTGAATTCTGCTGCGCTGACGGGCAGAATTACTTTTAAAACATCCGTCCTTCCTGTCTCCTTGTACACTTGAGAAAGGAGCGCGCATGCCCTGTACGAGAGCTGCGCATGCTCTGAAACGCGTTGTGGTTCCCTGCACCATCCAGCTGACGTCAGACGCTCCTCTCCGGACCGACCGTTGCCATCTTTCGCTGCTGTCTCCTATCACGGACAAGCCAGCCTGCATCCCGGCTACTTGCGGCCACCATAACCGGGACCTGGGAAATCCGTGGACTAGCGTCAGAGATCCTGGACGCAATATAAACATTGATCCTACTGGATGACACCTGATACTTACCATGATGTAAGTGTTTGATACAAATTGTCTGCTACATAATAAATCTGTTTTGCTAAGAGGCGCTTTTCTATTTTTCCTTTCATGTCATTTTCCTTGAGTCGGCTTCAACTTGGAGAAGAGCTGCCCTGGGCAACTGAGTTTTTATTAAAGACTTCCTATCCACAATTGTTACTATAGAGTTTTTCAAAACCTTATGCTACCTGCCATCCCTTGGTAACAATAATAACTTTATGTCCACCTGATTGCAATACTTTTTTTGTTTTTTGATTTTCAACCTTTGTATAATATCCTTTACACATTTAGGATTAATAGTGTTTGTCTGTGCAGGCTTCCCAAGCGCTTGCATTTGCTATTGTTTTTCTTGCTCTCACAAACCAGCGTTGTCTGTGTTTCCCAGGCAGAGCCAAGGCTGTCTGCTCAGGTGAGCTTTTAGTTGACCTGGGAGAGAGGACCAACACCTGAACTGGATGTTGGATCAGAGATCCCTAAACGTATAAGAGAGGAGCCTGGGAGATGTATAAACCCCGAACAGGACTTTTCCTGTCTCTCTCAGGGACGCTCTGCTACACATCCTCTCCCCTTGTTTCAACCCCAGGGTTGGAACACCTGTGGCCCAACAGGAGTGAACATGGGACAGGGCATCTACATTCCCCATCTCAACACCTAGCCTGTGTTTTACAGAAAAGGAATAATCCTGTAGAGCCAAAAACCACCGGTTCACTCGTCTATTAGTCTCCTTCTTTTGGGCCATCCATTTCAGGGGAGCATGGTCAGTTATTAATTCGAACTGGCGCCCTAACAAGTAGTACCTGAGCGCGTCCACAGCCCACTTTATGGCTAAACATTCCTTTTCAATGACTGCATACTTTTTCTCATGGTCATTGAGCTTTCTACTTAGGTAGACCACAGGGTGTTCTTCTCCATTGTATACCTGTGATAGTACTGCCCCGATACCAACATCAGTCCGTTTGAACCAAAAAGTCTTTGGAGAAATCGGGGGAGTACAATACTGGCTGTGCACAAAGAGCCTTCTTCAGGACTTGGAAAGATTCCTCCACTACTGGGGACCATTTCACCATTACAGAGTCTTTCCATTTCGTAAGGTCTGTCAGTGGGGCAGCTATAGTTGCAAAATTTGGGATAAACCTTCTATAATATCCCGCAATCCCAAGAAAGGCCCTGACCTGCTTCTTGTTTGCAGGACGTGGCCACTCCTGGATGGCCTCTATTTTATTCACCTGGGGTTTTATGACACCACGGCCAATAGTGTAGCCCAAATACTTGGCTTCCTCTAGACCAATGGAACATTTTTTTTGGATTTGCCGTAAAACCTTCTTTGAAGAGGGAATAAAGGACAGCCTGGACACGGGGCAAGTGAGACTCCCAGTCAGTGCTATGTACCACTATGTCATCTAGATAGGCTGCTGCATACTGTCGGTGGGGTCTTAGGGTCCTGTCCATGGCCCTCTGAAATGTCGCAGGGGCATTTTGCAACCCAAAAGGCATCTTTTTATATTGAAAGGAACCCTCCGGGGTCACAAATGCAGTTTTCTCTTTGGCGCTTGCAGTCAGGGGTATTTGCCAATAGCCTTTTGTCAAGTCCAAAGTGGTCAGATAGCGAGCCTTGCCAAGTCGGTCTATAAGTTCGTCTACCCTGGGCATTGGGTATGTGTCAAACTTTGTCACTGCATTAAGCTTCCTGAAGTCGTTACAGAATCTCCAAGTACCATCCGGTTTTGGGACTAACACGATGGGGCTAGACCAGTCACTATTGGACTCCTCAATGACATCTAGCTCCAACATTCTTTTAACTTCATCACTGATGTCCTTTCTCCTCGCTTCAGGAATTCAGTACGGTTTGAGCTTGACACGGACCCCAGGTTCAGTAATAATATCATGCTGAACTGCTGAAGTCGTGCCAGGTAACTCTGAAAATGTCTTTCTATTCCTTATCAGGAACTCTCTAGCTTCCTGTTTTTGGGAATATGACAGGGTGTCTGGAATTGTGACCTCAGGGACCAGAGGGGACCCAGTACCCTTAGGCGTCCCCGGGAGGTAACTCGCAGTTAACACCAGTCTATCCTTCCAGGGCTTTAACAGGTTTATGTGGTAAATCTGTTCGGGCTTCCTTTTACCTGGTTGATAGACCTTGTAATTGACCTCCCTAACTCTTTCAATTACTTCAAAGGGACCCTGCCACTTAGCCAGGAACTTGCTCTCAACAGTGGGAACTAACACGAGGACCTTGTCACCAGGTGAGAAAACACAGAGTTGGGCCCCCCTGTTGTATATTCTCTGTTGGGCTGCTTGGGCCTGCAATAAGTGTTCTTTTACCACTGGCATGATTGCTGCAATCCTGTCCTGCATTTGAGCGATATGCTCAATGACACTTTTGTGGGGTGTTTGCTCCCCCTCCCAAGTTTCCTTGGCTATGTCTAAGAGTCCCCGAGGGTGTCTCCCATAAAGCAGCTCAAATGGAGAGTACCCCGTAGAAGACTGGGGTATCTCCCTGATGGCGAACATCAAGTATGGTATCAGGAAGTCCCAGTTTTTTATCATCCTTGTCAACAACCTTTTTTAAAGGGGTTGTAAAGGTTCATTTTTTATTTTCCAAATAGGTTCCTTTAAGCTAGTGCATTGTTGGTTCACTTACCTTTTCCTTCTATTTACCTTCTAAATGTTTTTTTTCTTTGTCTGAATTTCTCACTTCCTGTTTCTCCTCACTAAACTTCACATCATCATCCGTGTTGTGTTACACTATGTGATTATTCTTGCTCTGTGTCTTTAAGATCTGTCCCCTTCATTCTAGCTGAACTCTCTCTCTCACCGTAGTTCTTTATATATCTCCTCCTCTTCCTGATTCTGGTCATTACTCCTGTATATCTTCCATGCTAAACATCTTACATGTGGCTTACAACTGCAACGTTTTTCTATCTATGAATATCCATCATTAAACGGAACATTCAAAAGGATTCATCGTCTTTCGTCCTAACTGTGAGTTTATTCATTGAGTTAAACTGCCTGTATCGATGCAAGGGATGAATATCAAACCAGCTTGAGTAAGGCCTACTTAAACCTGGAGATGAACTTTATCGCTTTGTAGTTGAGACAGAACAGTAGATAAAAGGAATTTCACAGCCTAATTACAAGATTTCTGCATGTCAGTACTGATACAGACAAGATTTACTGCCCTCATAGCAAGACAGAAGGGACAGAGCAGCACATGGCAGCCTGAGACAATCTGCACAGTGTCATATTTCAGCACACAGCTCCTGCCTGCTTTCACAGTCAGTCTGCTATCATGAGTGATCAAGCTTCTGCATGTGAACTCCCATCTACCTCCCCACAAGTTCCTGAAGAAACTGAGTTACCCAAACGCTCAGTTAAACCCACTTGGAAAGTAATGGAGAATTATGAAGCTTCAAGGACTGAATTGTCAAATAGCTTGGAATTAGTCTGGGAGAAAATCCTTGCTGAAGCCAATACAGTGTCTGTTGAACGTGAACTACTGACACTAGAGGGCGCCATTAAACAACTTTCTGCCTCATATGAGCTTTATCAGCTTACCAGCATCAAATTCACTAATGTCTTACAAAACATGAAGTCAGAAAATGCGATGAGGTAGTTAAAGCGTGTCAACATTCTTAATATTGAAAGAGACAGTTTTATCCAGCAAACCAGATTAAAGGCAGAAGCAAAGATAAAGCTGTTACAGGACACTGCATCTCACAGATCTGTTTCCACCAGACGTTCTAAAAACTCGTCAAGATCCCATAGTTCAAGATACTCAACACTCAGTGAGCGACTTATTAATGCCCGCGCTGAAGTGGAAGCCAGCAAAGTGCAGGTGGCATATGCAGAAAAAAGAGCAGAGTTGGAAGCGCTGTCAGCACGTCAAAGAGCAAAGTCGGAAGCGCAGTCAGCACGTCAAAGAGCAGAGTCGGAAGCTCAGTCAGCCCGTCAAAGAGCAACAATGGAAACCTTAAATGAACAGTGTAAACATGATGCAGCTATGGCAAAGCTAAGGGTCCTACAGCAAGCTATCAGTGCAGACGAAGGTGCAAGTGAGAAAGACAGCATTAACCTAAACATAGCAGATATGGAAGACCCCCTCAAACGCACTAAAGACTATGTCCTAAGCCACTGCAGTGCACACTCCATTGTCTCCAATGCTCCCGACTACATAGAGACTCCTTCACAGCTTCAAGTTAAAGAGGTTCCAGCAACTTCCTGCACTCAAAATCACTCCACTGCATTTCCTACCTGCCTACCTTGCCTGCCTTCATACGTCACAGAGCATCAGCGCAAGCTTCAAGCAAGTCATCAATCTCCAGTCATCGGTACAGCCTTGAATCAACGTACCATTGGAACAACTGACTTCAAGCAAGCAACTCACCTGGATGCATCTGCTGCACCATATTTCCCTGTGTCCTTTAACAACAATGTCAAAGATAACACAATCAGCACCATACAGCCAACAGCATCTCACATAAAGGCGGAGACAACTGAGACAGAAGAGTTTGTGAGGTACATGCTTCGCAGAGAGCTCACAAAGACTGGTCTTACAAGTTTTGATGACCAACCTGAGAACTACAGAAGTTGGAAATGTGCCTTCAGAACTACAATCAGCAATATTGGCATTACAGCTGATCAAGAATTGAATCTGCTGATCAAATGGCTTGGTCCTCTATCTGCTGCACGTGTTAAGCCATTAAGATCGGTTTTCATGGACAATCCTACTGCAGGCCTCACAGCTGCATGGGAGCGACTAGAGCAAAGTTATGGCAGTCCAGAAGCTATAGAAAATGCTTTGTTCATGCGTCTGGAAACTTTCCCAAAGATATCCGGTAAGGACAACAAGGAGTTCCAGAGACTGAGTGACCTTCTCCTTGAGCTTCAGCTAGCCAAGACAGACCCAAAACTACCTGGACTCAGTTACCTTGACACTCCAAGAGGGGTAAACCCAATTGTCTCCAAGCTCCCGTATGGTTTGCAAGAGAAATGGACGGCACTAGGGTCATCATACAAAAGAGAGAACAAGGTTTCCTTCCCTCCATTCTCTTTCTTCTGTGAATTCATCAGGAAAATTGCAGAGACCAAGAACGATCCAAGTTTTTCCTACGGTGAGTACAGCCTCTTCTCACCCTTTCCTAAGAGTACCAGTCTTCAGGGCAACTATAGAAACCATAGAGGCCCAGTGTCCGTGAAAAAGACTGACATCCTTCCCACTCCTACCACAGTTCTGGCCACGAACAAACAGAGTAGGAAGATTGAAAACCCTAACAGAGAGTGTCCCATACACAAGAAGCCACACCCCCTCAATAAATGTATTGGCTTTAGGAAAAAGCCTCTGGAAGAGCGCAAGGAGCTTTTAAAGACATTTAGGGTATGTTTCAGGTGCTGTGCTTCTACAGAACATTTTGCAAGGGGCTGTAATGTGTCCATCAAGTGCATAGAGTGTGGCTCTGAAGAACATGTGCAAGCCCTCCATCCTCTTGAGCCCAGCTCTGCACAACCTGCCAACACTCCTCCCAGGTTAACGCATGGCGGGGAGAATACAGACCAAGTGCCTAATTCTACCATCATTTCTTCATCCTGCACTGAAGTTTGTGGAGAAGACCGCTGTGGTAAGTCCTGTGCTAAGATATGCTTGGTGAACATATACCACAAGGATCAACCAGAAAAGTCTCTAAAGGCATATGCTATCTTAGACGATCAGAGCAATCGATCACTTGCAAAATCAGAATTGTTCAATCTATTTGAAATAAAAGGTGAAGCTCATCCTTACACCTTGGGTACCTGTAGTGGAACTATAGAGGTTTCTGGAAGAAGGACTCATGGACTCATGGTATCTTCTCTCAAAGGTAACTTGCAATTACCCTTACCTACACTTGTTGAGTGCAATCAGATACCTGCTAACAGGGAAGAAATCCCTACTCCAGCTGCTGCTTTCCATCACCCTCACCTCAAGGTAATAGCAAATGAGATACCGCCGCTTGACAAAGATGCTCAGATCCTTCTTCTGTTAGGAAGAGACATTCTAAGAGTTCACAAGGTACACAGACAAGTCAGTGGACCCCCAGATGCCCCATTTGCCCAGCGCACAGATCTAGGGTGGGTCATCATAGGCAATGTCTGCATAGGCAAAATGAAAAGACCTACCAACATTTCGTCATTCAAGACAAATGTTCTGCCAAATGGCCGAAACACTTACTTTGAGCCATGCCCACATCACTACTGGGTGAAAGAGAAGATAGCCAGCCACGAATGGCAACATGGTATCTCAGGTGACACAAGCCCTTTCTCCTGCCATGTTGGCGACTTCGGCTCTACAGTGTTTAATGCAACCAGTGAAGATGACATACTGGCTCCTTCAATGGAAGACAAAGAATTCATCAAGGTAATGGACAATGAGTTCTTTCAAGATGACTCCAATAACTGGGTAGCACCCCTACCCTTTCGTCTCCCAAGAGAGAGATTGCCCAACAACTTACAGCAGGCCATGAGTAGATTCTCCTCCTTAAAGCGAAACTTAAGCAGGAAACCAGAGATGCAAAAGAACTTTGTGGACTTTATGCAAAATGTATTTGACAGAGATCTTGCAGAGCCTGCTCCCCCACTAAAGGAGGGAGAAGAATGCTGGTACCTTCCATCCTTTGGCGTGTATCACCCACGCAAACCAGACCAAATCAGAGTTGTCTTTGATTCCAGTGCTCAGCACGAAGGTGTTTCTCTTAACAACATGCTCCTTACGGGACCCAACTTGAACAACAGTCTAATAGGAGTCTTGATTCGTTTCAGACAAGAGCCTGTAGCAGTAATGGCCGACATTCAACAGATGTTTCACTGCTTCATCATCAGAGAAGACAACAGAAACTACCTCAGGTTTCTATGGCACAAGGACAATGACCTCAACAAGGAAGTTATAGATTATCGCATGAAGGTACATGTCTTCGGTAACAGTCCTTCCCCAGCAGTGGCAACTTATGGGCTAAGGAAAACAGCTCAGACTGGAGAAGTTGAATATGGATCTGATGCCCGTCAATTTGTTGAAAGAAACTTCTACGTTGACGACGCACTTAAGTCCTTTCCAACTGCTAAAGAAGCAATTGATCTTCTCACCAGAACAAAGGAGATGCTGTCTGTAGTAAACCTTAGACTGCACAACATTATATCCAACAGCCAGGAACTTATGAATGCCTTTCTCTCTGAGGACTATGCCACTAGTCTAAAAAACCTTGACTTAGGTACAGATGTGCCTCCTGTACAGCGAAGTCTGGGTTTGTTGTGGAACATCAAGCAAGACAAATTCACCTTCCAAGTGTCAACTTGTGACAAACCCTTCACTAAGAGAGGAGTCCTGTCCGTGGTGAATAGCATCTATGACCCACTGGGTTTCCTTGCTCCAGTTACCATTCAAGGTAAGATTTTACTAAGACAGTTGTCTACTGAGAACATAGACTGGGATACTCCCTTGCCTAGTGAGAATCAACACAAGTGGGAAAGGTGGAGATATTCTTTGAAGTCACTAGAAAAACTTCAGATTCCCCGTTGCTATGTTCCAGGATCCACTTCAACTGCTAACCGCTAGTGATGAGCCGAACACCCCCGGGTTCGGTTCGCACCAGAACCCGCGAACGGACCGAAAGTTCGAACGAACATTAGAACCCTATTAAATACAATGGATGCGAACGTTCGAATTCTAAAGTGCTAATTATAACAACTATTATGCATGTTATTGTCCTAAAAAGGGTTTGGGAACCCGGGTTCTGCACCAGGGGACATGTATCAATGCAAAAAGAAGTTTTAAAAACGGTCGTTTTTCGGGAGCAGTCATTTTAATGATGCATAAAGTGAAAAAAAAAAAGTCAAATATTCCTTTAAATATCGTACCTGGGGGGTGTCTAAAGTATGCCTGTGAAGTGCCACGTGTTTCCCGTGTTTAGAACTGTCCCTGCACAAAATGACACTTCTAAAGGAAAAAAAAGCCATTTAAAACTGCTTGCGGCTTTAATGTAATGTCTGGTCCCGGTAATATGGATGAAATTCTTTAAGAAAAATGGCATAGCTACCCCATGACCCCCCCCCCCCCTACCCCAGCCCATTACCAGCCCCTTTGGGTCTTGTATGGATATTAAGGGGAACCCCGCACATAAAATAAAAAAGGCCCTATATACTCTGAACAGCCCTATACAGGCGGTGCATACAAGACAGGGACTGTAGGTTTGTTCTTATGTAGAATCTGTTTGTAATTTTGAACAGGTACATTGTTGAAGTGTAGCTCCAGACCAAAAATCTATTTTTAAACTTTTTGGAAAACATAGGTAAGGGTTATCACCCCTGTAACATTTGTTTTGCTGTCTGTGCCCCTGTTCAGAACATTTCACCTCACTTTCCGTCCCAATGACAACTGTTTTTGAAATGTGGTGTTTTTCTTGAAACAAGGATTGCTGATAAAGCATCAGTACAGAGGAGACACCTTTCTCCCATATTTATTCTTACAGGAGAGAATTTTCCTTCCTAGTGGTAGATTTCCTCTCACTTCCTGTTGTCTTCTTGCGTTTGCAAGTAGGAGTCGTTTGTAAGTTGGATGTTTGAAAGTAGGGACCTGCCGTATATACTCTGCAGAAATAGGCCCCTTAGTTGTTGGTGTTGGCACAACACTGTAAGCACTCACAGTTACTCTTGGTTGGTGCTGGAACGCCCTGCTGTCAACTATTATATCAGGAATTTTAATTACATATAATTGTTGAACAGTGGTAGTAAAAATTGGGCCTTTGATGGTGGTGCTGGTGCCACAACACTGTAAGGCCTGACAGTTACTCTTGGTGGGTGCAGCAATGGGCCCTGCTGTGAATTATTAGATCAAGAATTGTAATTACATGCCCCTGTTGAACAGGGGCTGAAAAATTGGGCCTTAGGCACTGGTGGCACAACACTGCAACCCCTCACAGATACTGTACTTGGAGCACAGCAATGAGCCCTGTTGCAAAGTATTGCTTCAAAAATTGTAATGACACGCCCCTGTTAAACAGGGGCTGAAAAATTGGGCCTTAGGCACTGGTGGCACAACACTGCAACTCCTCACAGATACTGTACTTGGAGCACAGCAATGAGCCCTGTTGCAAAGTATTGCTTCAAAAATTGTAATGACACGCCCCTGTTAAACAGGGGCTGAAAAATTGGGCCTTAGGCACTGGTGGCACAACACTGCAACTCCTCACAGATACTGTACTTGGAGCACAGCAATGAGCCCTGTTGCAAAGTATTGCTTCAAAAATTGTAATTACACGCCCCTGTTAAACAGGGGCTGAAAAATTGGGCGTTAGGCACTGGTGGCGGCACCCATAAACAAAAATGATCTTACAAGCTATCATCATCAATCGTATCATTGAGGACTCGGAGGAGGAGGATAGCCAGTCAACATAACAGCACAGGCACTCAGCATCAGCATCAGTCTTGAAGGGATGTGACATGTTAAAATCAATTAGTCTGTTATATCAGCATCAGGTGTGTGGTAGCTGGTGGTGATCCAAGACTGGTTCATCTTGATGAAAGTCAGTCGATCAACCGAGTCGGTGGACAGGCGCACCCTGTGATCCGTGACAAATCCTCCAGCAGCACTGAATGTGCGTTCCGAAAGAACGCTGGATGCAGGACAGGCCAGTAGCTCAATTGCATACTGTGCAAGCTCTGGCCAGTGATCCATCCTCAAGACCCAGTAAGCCAGAGGATTTTCGGTGGGGAAGGTGTCCAAGTCTGACCTTGCCCCTAGATATTCCTGCACCATGTTTATCAGACGCTGGCGATGGTTGCTGGAACCGATCATACTTTGGGGCTGCGGACTAAAGAATTGTCTGAACGCATCGGTCAGACGGCCACCTTCCCCACCGCTCCTTCTTTGACTGGCCGAAGCCTCAGCAACTCGTTGTCCAGGACCAGGAGTTTGCAACCTCCCAGTCTCTGGGAACGCGTTGCACAGACCTTTCTGCAAGGCCTCCCGGAGTTGTCTCATCCTCTGCTCCCTCTGCGACGGTAACATAAGGTCCGCAACCTTACCCTTGTACCGTGGATCAAGGAGAGTGGCCAGCCAGTAATGGTCCCTCTCCTTGATCCGAAGAATACGAGGATCCTTCCGCAGACTTTGCAGGATCAGGGAGGCCATGCAGCGTAGGTTTGCTGAGGCATTCGCTCCGGAGTCCTCTGGGTCACTAAGGACGACATGATCCGCAGCCACCTCCTCCCAGCCACGTACAAGTCCACTGGTTTCTTGGGACTGTAAATCATCCCTAAAAGACTGCTGCTGATGATGCTGAGTGCCAGCCTCCACCTCCATGCTGACACAATCCTCCTCCTCCTCCTCCTCCTCCTCCTCCTCCTCTTCCTGTGCGATGGGTGGGACAGAAGGAACACTGTCTGGGTAAAGGGGGCCTTGAGAGGCAAGGAAGTCCTCCTCTTCCTGCCTCTGTTCTGCCTCAAGTGCCCTGTCCATTATTCCACGCAGCGTGTGCTCCAACAGGTGGACAAGAGGTACAGTGTCACTGATGCATGCACTGTCACTGCTCACCATCCTCGTGGCCTCCTCAAATGGTGCCAGGACAGTGCATGCATCCCTGATCATGCCCCACTGGCGTGGAGAAAAAAAACCAAGCTCCCCTGACCCTGTCCTGGTGCCGTAGTCGCACAGGTACTCATTGATGGCCCTCTGCTGCGTGTGCAGCCGCTGCAGCATGGCCAACGTTGAGTTCCACCTGGTGGGCATGTCACATATAAGGCGGTTCTTGGGCAGGTTCAACTCCTTTTGCAGCTCAGCCAGGCGAGCACTGGCATTATAAGATCTGCGGAAATGCACACAGACTTTCCTGGCCTGCCTCAGGACATCCTGTAAGCCCGGGTACCTGCCCAAGAAGCGCTGCACCACCAGGTTAAGGACGTGAGCCACACAGGGCACATGGGTCAGTTGTCCCTGTCGGAGGGCGGAGAGGAGGTTGGTGCCATTGTCGCAAACCACCATTCCTGGCTTAAGCTGGCGTGGCGTCAACCACCTCTCGGCCTGGCCCTGCAGAGCAGACAGGACCTCTGCCCCAGTGTGGCTTCTGTCCCCCAAACACACCAGCGCAAGCACGGCATGGCATCTTTTTGCCTGCGTACTTGCGTAGCCCCGTGAATGGCTACGGAGCACCGCTGGTTCATAGGACAAACCACAGGAAGAGGCCATGGAGGAAGAAGAAGAGGAGGGGGTGGAGGAGAGAGGAGTGTCACAACCAGTAGTAGCATTTTGGAGGCGTGGCGGTGGGACAACCTCCAACACTACTGCACCTTGTCCTGAATCCTTCCCAGCTGCCAAAAGAGTGACCCAATGGGCCGTGAAAGAAAGGTAACGTCCCTGTCCATGCCTGCTGGACCATGAGTCAGCGGTAATATGCACCTTACCGCTGACCGCCCTGTCCAGCGAGGCCAAGACATTGCCTTCCACATGCCGGTAGAGAGCCGGAATAGCCTTCCGTGAGAAAAAGTGGCGTTTGGGAACCTGCCACTGAGGAACCGCACATTGCACAAACTCACGGAAGGGGGCCGAGTCTACCAACTGAAAAGGCAGCAGTTGAAGCGCTAGCAATTTAGCCAAGCTAGCATTCAACCGCTGGGCATGTGGATGGCTGGGAGTGAACTTCTTTCGACGGTCCAGCAGCTGGGGCAGGGAAATTTGCCTGCTAGAATCGGACGTCGGTGTACTGCTAGCAGAGTGGGCGCAAGTACTTGGCTGTGACACACCTAATTCTACACCTTCATTCCTCTCAGTGCATGTTTCAGAGAGGACTGAAGTTATAGTGGGGTTGGAGATCCCAGCTGATGCGGTGCAAGGAGAGGTCCGCTTTGTTCTTTGGTGTGGGTCTTTGAGGTAGGCTTGCCAACGAGCTGCATGGCAGGTCAACATATGTCTGGTCAGGCATGTGGTACCCAAGCGGCTGATGTTTTGGCCACGCGATATACGCTTGAGACATATGTTGCAAACAGCAGCTGTGCGATCTGATGCACTAGCCTCAAAAAAGGCCCACACCAAAGAACTTTTTGAATGACGGGCAGAGGCAGCGCCCTGCACAGGCGGAGCTCTGCGGTGTGATTCCGTCGGTGTACTGCCCTTACGCTGGCCACCAAAGGGCATCCTGCCTCGTTGGAGATGTGCCTCCTCCTCATCCTCCTCCTCCTCCTCTCTCCTATTAGGCACCCACGTGGAGTCAGTGACCTCATCATCCCCTCCCTCCTCATCACTGGAGCCAATCTGGCAGTATGCTGCAGCTGCTGGAACATGACTGCCAGATTGGTGTCCTTCTTGAGCATCCCCTCTGTCTGCTCTCACGCTACTGCCTTCCTCTAGCTGGGTTTCATCATCAGACCCTTCGAAACGCTGGGCATCCTCCTGGAGCATGTACCCAACACTGTGCTGAAACAGTTCGGGGGACTCCTCAGGAGGAGGACATGGTGGGTCTAGGGAAGGAGTGACTGATGATTTGTCTGACATTGATACCAGGGAAGACGACGCTTTGGCAGCTGCTTTTCCAGTACCCTGAGCCTGGGTGAGAGAGGATGAGGAGGAGGAGGAGGGCTTGGTCATCCACTCTACCAAGTCTTCGGCATGATGTGGCTCAACATGTCCAGCTGCCGAAAAGAAGGACAAGCGTGTCCCATGGCCATGTGCTGATGACAATGCACCGCGTCCACGACCAGCACTGTTGCCCCCAGACACAGAGCCTGCTTGCCCTCTTTTATTGCCTCCTGACTGTCTGCCTCTCCTTGTTTGCCTTCCAGACATTCTAATAGATGGCCTGCAGGGAGATGGGAAAAAAGCAATAAGGGCTACCTTCAGGTGTCCTTCTCTGTCCCTTGAAACAAGGACTTTCACAGTGAAAGAAACTGACACTCTCCCTACCTACAGTTTTCTGTCCCTAGAAAAAATATTTTTTTTAATCACAATATAGCACAAGGACAATTCACTCACTGTCCTTACAGGTCCCTGGAAACAAGGACTTGCAGAGTGAAAGAAAAAAAACACTCTCCCTACCTACAGTTTTCTGTCCCTAGAATAAATGTTTTTTTTAAGCACAATATAGCACAAGGACAATTCACTCACTGTCCTTACAGGTCCCTGGAAATAAGGACTTGCAGAGTGAAAGAAAAAAAAC
Organism: Rana muscosa; assembly: GCA_029206835.1. Classification (NCBI taxonomy): domain Eukaryota; kingdom Metazoa; phylum Chordata; class Amphibia; order Anura; family Ranidae; genus Rana; species Rana muscosa. The sequence goes on along the minus strand of CM055118.1, from coordinate 536,968,174 downwards.
ACTCTCCCTACCTACAGTTTTCTGTCCCTAGAAAAAATGTTTTTTTTAATCACAATATAGCACAAGGACAATTCACTCACTGTCCTTCCAGGTCCCTGGAAACAAGGACTTGCAGAGTGAAAGAAAAAAAACACTCTCCCTACCTACAGTTTTCTGTCCCTAGAATAAATGTTTTTTTTAAGCACAATATAGCACAAGGACAATTCACTCACTGTCCTTCCAGGTCCCTGGAAACAAGGACTTGCAGAGTGAAAGAAAAAAAACACTCTCCCTACCTACAGTTTTCTGTCCCTAGAAAAAATGTTTTTTTTAATCACAATATAGCACAAGGACAATTCACTCACTGTCCTTACAGGTCCCTGGAAACAAGGACTTGCAGAGTGAAATAAACTGACACTCTCCCTACCTACAGTTTTCTGTCCCTAGAATAAATGTTTTTTTAAGCACAATATAGCACAAGGACAATTCACTCACTGTCCTTACAGGTCCCTGGAAACAAGGACTTGCAGAGTGAAAGAAAAAAAACACTCTCCCTACCTACAGTTTTCTGTCCCTAGAAAAAATGTTTTTTTTAATCACAATATAGCACAAGGACAATTCACTCACTGTCCTTACAGGTCCCTGGAAACAAGGACTTGCAGAGTGAAATAAACTGACACTCTCCCTACCTACAGTTTTCTGTCCCTAGAATAAATGTTTTTTTTAAGCACAATATAGCACAAGGACAATTCACTCACTGTCCTTACAGGTCCCTGGAAACAAGGACTTGCAGAGTGAAAGAAAAAAAACACTCTCCCTACCTACAGTTTTCTGTCCCTAGAAAAAATGTTTTTTTTAATCACAATATAGCACAAGGACAATTCACTCACTGTCCTTACAGGTCCCTGGAAACAAGGACTTGCAGAGTGAAATAAACTGACACTCTCCCTACCTACAGTTTTCTGTCCCTAGAATAAATGTTTTTTTTAAGCACAATATAGCACAAGGACAATTCACTCACTGTCCTTACAGGTCCCTGGAAACAAGGACTTGCAGAGTGAAAGAAAAAAAACACTCTCCCTACCTACAGTTTTCTGTCCCTAGAAAAAATGTTTTTTTTAATCACAATATAGCACAAGGACAATTCACTCACTGTCCTTACAGGTCCCTGGAAACAAGGACTTGCAGAGTGAAAGAAAAAAAACACTCTCCCTACCTACAGTTTTCTGTCCCTAGAAAAAATGTTTTTTTTAATCACAATATAGCACAAGGACAATTCACTCACTGTCCTTCCAGGTCCCTGGAAACAAGGACTTGCAGAGTGAAATAAACTGACACTCTCCCTACCTACAGTTTTCTGTCCCTAGAATAAATGTTTTTTTTAAGCACAATATAGCACAAGGACAATTCACTCACTGTCCTTCCAGGTCCCTGGAAACAAGGACTTGCAGAGTGAAAGAAAAAAAACACTCTCCCTACCTACAGTTTTCTGTCCCTAGAAAAAATGTTTTTTTTAATCACAATATAGCACAAGGACAATTCACTCACTGTCCTTACAGGTCCCTGGAAACAAGGACTTGCAGAGTGAAAGAAAAAAAACACTCTCCCTACCTACAGTTTTCTGTCCCTAGAAAAAATGTTTTTTTTAATCACAATATAGCACAAGGACAATTCACTCACTGTCCTTCCAGGTCCCTGGAAACAAGGACTTGCAGAGTGAAATAAACTGACACTCTCCCTACCTACAGTTTTCTGTCCCTAGAATAAATGTTTTTTTTAAGCACAATATAGCACAAGGACAATTCACTCACTGTCCTTCCAGGTCCCTGGAAACAAGGACTTGCAGAGTGAAATAAACTGACACTCTCCCTACCTACAGTTTTCTGTCCCTAGAATAAATGTTTTTTTTAAGCACAATATAGCACAAGGACAATTCACTCACTGTCCTTAGAGGTCCCTGGAAACAAGGACTTGCAGAGTGAAAGAAAAAAAAACACTCTCCCTACCTACAGTTTTCTGTCCCTAGAAAAAATGTTTTTTTTTAAGCACAATATAGCACAAGGACAATTCACTCACTGTCCTTCCAGGTCCCTGGAAACAAGGACTTGCAGAGTGAAAGAAAAAAACACTCTCCCTACCTACAGTTTTCTGTCCCTAGAAAAAATGTTTTTTTTAAGCACAATATAGCACAAGGACAATTCACTCACTGTCCTTCCAGGTCCCTGGAAACAAGGACTTGCAGAGTGAAAGAAAAAAAACACTCTCCCTACCTACAGTTTTCTGTCCCTAGAAAAAATGTTTTTTTTAATCACAATATAGCACAAGGACAATTCACTCACTGTCCTTACAGGTCCCTGGAAACAAGGACTTGCAGAGTGAAATAAACTGACACTCTCCCTACCTACAGTTTTCTGTCCCTAGAATAAATGTTTTTTTAAGCACAATATAGCACAAGGACAATTCACTCACTGTCCTTCCAGGTCCCTGGAAACAAGGACTTGCAGAGTGAAAGAAACTGACACTGTCCCTACCTACAGTTTTCTGTCCCTAGAATAAATGTTTTTTTTAATCACAATATAGCACAAGGACAATTCACTCACTGTCCTTCCAGGTCCCTGGAAACAAGGACTTGCAGAGTGAAATAAACTGACACTCTCCCTACCTACAGTTTTCTGTCCCTAGAATAAATGTTTTTTTTAAGCACAATATAGCACAAGGACAATTCACTCACTGTCCTTCCAGGTCCCTGGAAACAAGGACTTGCAGAGTGAAAGAAAAAAAACACTCTCCCTACCTACAGTTTTCTGTCCCTAGAAAAAATGTTTTTTTTAAGCACAATATAGCACAAGGACAATTCACTCACTGTCCTTCCAGGTCCCTGGAAACAAGGACTTGCAGAGTGAAAGAAAAAAAACACTCTCCCTACCTACAGTTTTCTGTCCCTAGAAAAAATGTTTTTTTTAATCACAATATAGCACAAGGACAATTCACTCACTGTCCTTACAGGTCCCTGGAAACAAGGACTTGCAGAGTGAAAGAAACTGACACTCTCCCTACCTACAGTTTTCTGTCCCTAGAATAAATGTTTTTTTAAGCACAATATAGCACAAGGACAATTCACTCACTGTCCTTCCAGGTCCCTGGAAACAAGGACTTGCAGAGTGAAAGAAACTGACACTGTCCCTACCTACAGTTTTCTGTCCCTAGAATAAATGTTTTTTTTAAGCACACTATAGCACAAGCACAAAACACACTGACACTCTCCCTACCTATCCTTCTCTTTCCCTAAACTAAAGGAATCCAGGTTAAGCAAGAAAGAAATAACAGTCACTGTCCCTGCCTATGCTGCTCTATCCCTGCTCCGGAACACACTACACTAGGCCGCCGTGCTGGCGGCCTTTTATAGTGTGGGGCGTGTACTAAACACCCTCAGCAATAATTGGCCACAGGCATCCTGCCTGTGGCCAATCATTGCTCTCCTCGCTGCCGGCGCTGTGATTGGCCAAGCATGCGGGGTCACAGTGCATGCTTGGCCAATCACAGCGCCTGGATGACACTGCGATGGCGTAGTGCATTGTGGGCCGTTCGCGTCACTCGAATTTGGCGCGAACGGCCCAAATCGTTCGATCTTCGTCGAACGATCGAACAGCCGATGTTCGAGTCGAACGTATGTTCGACTCGAACACGAAGCTCATCCCTACTAACCGCAGAGAGATTCATATTTTCTCTGATGCATCAGTTGAAGCTATTGCTGCAGTAGCCTATTTGAAGACCTCTGAACTGAATGGAGAATCACACTGTAGTTTTGTCCTAGGCAAGGCAAAACTCACTCCCAAGCCTGCACATACCATACCAAGACTTGAACTTTGTGCAGCCGTGCTAGCAGTAGAAATTGCCGAGGTCATACGAAGTGAAATGGACACTAGAATTGATTCTTTCACCTTCTATACAGACAGTAAGGTAGTACTTGGTTACATAAACAACCAAACAAAACAATTTTATGTGTACGTCAGCAACAGGGTTGAACGTATCAAGAGATTCTCTCTACCAAGTCAATGGCATCACGTTCCCACTGAACTCAACCCAGCTGACTGTGGAACCAGAGCCGTGTCACCTTCAGGACAGCTTATGGCTGTCACCTCCAAGGTTTCTGTGTGAGGACTCTTACTTACTCCCTATTGACACCACCTATGGGCTAGTAAACCCTGAAGATGATAAGAAAATAAGAACTGTGAACACCTCACTCCACACTTCTGTAAGTACAAAACAGAAGCTGCGGTCACACCATTACAGGCATCGATGGAAGCAGGTGCAGTATCTAGCCAATGTGTTCTGGCATCGCTGGAAGAAAAAGTATCTTCACCACCTTCAAGGTCGTAACAAATGGCAAGCATCTAAGCTGAATCTTAAGGTTGGAGACCTCATCCTTCTAAAAGACAAGAAAGTTTGTCGGAATGAGTGGCCTATGGGTCTTATTACTAAAGTAATGCCCAGTGACGATAACAAAGTCCGGAAGGTAGAAGTCAAGGTAACCAAGGGAGGATCGACACAAACCTTTAGTCGACCAATTACAGAGTTAGTACTCCTTTTGCCAGGTGAGTGACTTGTGCAAGGACTAGCCATGCTGTTGGCACGGCGGGGAGTACATTGCTGCCATCTACAGGTTCTACTCAGAACTTTGGAATTATTTGAAGACATCATACCGTGACTTTATGTTCTTCATCCTGTTGAACTTACGTTTATTATTTGCTTGTTGCATGTTTTTTCATTACAGGTTCCAGGACATTCGTCAGTATTGGACTTTTTGAAAATATATATATATTAGTTTAAGGTTATGAAATCTAAAGATTTCAGACGGGGAGTGTTGTGTTACACTATGTGATTATTCTTGCTCTGTGTCTTTAAGATCTGTCCCCTTCTTTCTAGCTGAACTCTCTCTCTCACCGTAGTTCTTTATATATCTCCTCCACTTCCTGATTCTGGTCATTACTCCTGTATATCTTCCATGCTAAACATCTTACATGTGGCTTACAACTGCAACGTTTTTCTATCTATGAATATCCATCATTAAACGGAACATTCGAAAGGATTCATCGTCTGTCGTCCTAACTGTGAGTTTATTCATTGAGTTAAACTGCCTGTATCGATGCAAGGGATGAATATCAAACCAGCTTGAGTAAGGCCTACTTAAACCTGGAGATGAACTTTATCGCTTTGTAGTTGAGACAGAACAATCCGAGTGGTGTGGAGTCAGCCAGAACAGCTTACTGAACAGCTTACTGAGGAGGACCAGGAAGTGAGAAATTCAGACAAAGAAAATAAAGAAAAACAAGGGAAATAAAAGGAAAAGGTAAGTGAACCAACAATGCACTAGCTTAATGGAACCTATTTAGAAAATAAAAAATGAACCTTTACAACCCCTTTAACATACTCTTTAATGTCTTATTGAAGCGTTCCACCAAGCCATCCATTTGAGGATGGTACACCGAGGTTCGCAACTGCGTCACCTTAAATAACTTGCACAGCTCCCTAGTTATTTGTGACATGAATGGGGTGCCCAGGTCTGTAAGGACTTCTTTAGGGACGCCAACTCGACTGAACACCATAAACAGCTCTTTGGCAATGTTTTTAGCAGACGCGGTGCGTAAGGGAACGGCCTCGGAGTAACGGGTAGCGTAATCCATGATCACGAGAATATGCTGATGACCGCGGGCAGATTTGGGGAGCGGACCCACAAGTAGGGATGAGCTCGGTGTTCGAGTCGAACATAGGTTCGACTCGAAGATCGGCTGTTCGCGCGTTCGGCGAACAACGAACGATTTGGGCCGTTCGCGCCAAATACGAGTGACGCCCACAATACACTGCGCCATCGCAGTGTAATCCCGGCGCTGTGATTGGCTGCCTGTGGCCAATTATAGCTGAGGGGGTTTAGTACACGCCCCACACTATAAAAGGCCGCCAGCGCGGCGGCCTCGTGTAGTGTGTTCTGGAGCAGGGAAAGTGAAGGATGGGCAAGGACAGTTTCAAATCCATTCTTTGCTAAACCTTGTGTGTAGGGACAGAGAAGGATAGGCAGGGAGAGTGTCAGTGTCATATACTTTGATAAACCTTGTGTGCAGGGAGAGAAAAGGATAGGCAGGGGACAGTGTCAGTGTCATAATCTTTGCTAAACCTTGTGTGCAGGGAGAGAGAAGGATAGGCAGGGAGAGTGTCAGTGTCATATACTTTGATAAACCTTGTGTGCAGGGAGAGAGAAGGATAGGCAGGGGACAGTGTCAGTGTCATTGTTGCTAAGCCCCCTGCACATTATACACCTGAACTTAGCCTGTATTGCTGCTTTTTCCTGGTGTGTTACACCAACAGGATTTTGCGGCACTTACAGCGGGCGGAGTGTGCCTCCTGACCATATTACACCTGAACTTAGCCTGTATTGCTGCTTTTTCCTGGTGTGTTACACCAACAGGATTTTGCGGCACTTACAGCGGGCGGAGTGTGCCTCCTGACCATATTACACCTGAAGTTAGCCTGTATTGCTGCTTTTTCCTGGTGTGTTACACCAACAGGATTTTGCGGCACTTACAGCGGGCGGAGTGTGCCTCCTGACCATATTACACCTGAACTTAGCCTGTATTGCTGGTTTTCCCATTTCCCTGCAGGCAATTAGAATGTCTGGAAGGCAAACAAGGAGAGGCAGACAGTCAGGAGCCAATAAAAGAGGGCAAGCAGGCTCTGTGTCTAGAGACAACAGTGCTGGTCGTGGACGCGGTGCATCGCCATCAGCATGTGGCCATGGGACACGCTTGTCCTTCTTTTCGGCAGCTGGACGTGTTGAGCCGCATCATGCCGAAGACTTGGTAGAGTGGATGACCAAGCCCTCCTCATCCTCCTCATCCTCTCTCACCCAGGCTCAGGGTACTGGCAAAGCAGCTGCCAAAGCGTCCTCTTCCCTGGTATCAATGTCATCATCAGTCACTCCTTCCCTAGACCAACCATGTCCTCCTGAGGAGTCCCCCGAACTGTTTGAGCACAGTGTTGGGTACATGCTCCAGGAGGATGCCCAGCGTTTCGAAGGGTCTGATGATGATATCCAGCTAGAGGAAGGCAGTAGCGTGAGAGCAGAGAGAGGGGATGCTCAAGAAGGACACCAATCTGGCAGTCATGTTCCAGCAGCTGCAGCATACTGCCAGATTGGCTCCAGTGATGAGGAGGGAGGGGATGATGAGGTCACTGACTCCACGTGGGTGCCTAATAGGAGAGAGGAGGAGGAGGAGGATGAGGAGGAGGCACATCTCCAACGAGGCAGGATGCCCTCGGGGGGCCAGCGTAAGGGCAGCACACCGACGGAATCACACCGCAGAGCTCCGCCTGTGCAAGGCGCTGCCTCTGCCCGTTATTCAAAAAGTTCTTTGGTGTGGGCCTTTTTTGAGTCGAGTGCATCAGATCGCACAGCTGCTGTTTGCAACATATGTCTCAAGCGTATATCGCGTGGCCAAAACATCACCCGCTTGGGCACCACATGCTTGACCAGACATATGTTGACCTGCCATGCAGCTCGTTGGAAAGCCTACCTTAAAGACCCACACCAAAGAACAAAGCTGACCTCTTCTTGCACCGCATCAGCTGGGATCTCCAACCCCACTATACCTTCAGTCCTCTCTGAAACCTGCTCTGAGAGGAATGAAAGTGTAGAATTAGGTGTGTCACAGCCAAGTACTTGCGGGCACTCTGCTAGCAGTACACCGACATCCGATTCTAGCAGGCAAATTTCCCTGCCCCAGCTGCTGGACCGTCAAAAGAAGTTCACTCCCAGCCATCCACATGCCCAGCGGTTGAATGCTAGCTTGGCTAAATTGCTAGCGCTTCAACTGCTGCCTTTTCAGTTGGTAGACTCGGCCCCCTTCCGTGAGTTTGTGCAATGTGCGGTTCCTCAGTGGCAGGTTCCCAAACGCCACTTTTTCTCACAGAAGGCGATTCCGGCTCTCTACCGGCATGTGGAAGGCAATGTCTTGGCCTCGCTGGACAGGGCGGTCAGCGGTAAGGTGCATATTACCGCTGACTCATGGTCCAGCAGGCATGGACAGGGACGTTACCTTTCTTTCACGGCCCATTGGGTCACTCTTTTGGCATCTGGGAAGGATGCAGGACAAGGTGCAGTAGTGTTGGAGGTTGTTCCACCGCCACGCCTCCAAAATGCTACTACTGGTTGTGACACACCTCTGTCCTCCACCCCCTCCTCTTCTTCTTCCTCCGTGGCCTCTTCCTGTGCTTTGTCCTCGGAACCAGCGGTGCTCCGTAGGCGTTCAAGGGGCTACGCAAGTACGCAGGCAAAAAGATGCCATGCCGTGCTTGCGCAGGTGTGTTTGGGGGACAGGAGCCACACTGGGGCAGAGGTTCTGTCTGCTCTGCAGGGGCAGGCCGAGAGGTGGTTGACGCCATGCCAGCTTAAGCCAGGAATGGTAGTTTGCGACAATGGCACCAACCTCCTCTCCGCTCTCCGACAGGGACAACTGACCCATGTGCCCTGTGTGGCTCACGTCCTTAACCTGGTGGTGCAGCGGTTCTTGGGCAGGTACCCGGGCTTACAGGATGTCCTGAGGCAGGCCAGGAAAGTCTGTGTGCATTTCCGCAGATCCTATAATGCCAGTGCTCGCCTGGCTGAGCTGCAAAAGGAGTTGAACCTGCCCAAGAACCGCCTTATATGTGACATGCCCACCAGGTGGAACTCAACGTTGGCCATGCTGCAGCGGCTGCACATGCAGCAGAGGGCCATCAATGAGTACCTGTGCGACTACGGCACCAGGACAGGGTCAGGGGAGCTCGGTTTTTTTTTACCACGCCAATGGGGCATGATCAGGGATGCATGCACTATCCTGGCACCATTTGAGGAGGCCACGAGGATGGTGAGCAGTGACAGTGCATGCATCAGTGACACTGTACCTCTTGTCCACCTGTTGGAACATACGCTGCGTGGAATAATGGACAGGGCACTTGAGGCAGAACAGAGGCAGGAAGAGGAGGACTTCCTTGCCTCTCAAGGCCCCCTTTACCCAGACAGTGTTCCTTCTGTCCCACCCATCGCACCGGAAGAAGAGGAGGAGGAGGAGGAGGAGGATTGTGTCAGCATGGAGGTGGAGCCTGGCACTCAGCATCATCAGCAGCAGTCTTTTAGGGATGATTTACAGTCCCAAGAAACCAGTGGACTTGTACGTGGCTGGGAGGAGGTGGCTGCAGATCATGTCGTCCTTAGTGACCCAGAGGACTCCGGACCGAATGCCTCTGCTAACCTAGGCTGCATGGCCTCCCTGATCCTGCAAAGTCTGCGGAAGGATCCTCGTATTCTTCGGATCAAGGAGAGGGACCATTACTGGCTGGCCACTCTCCTTGATCCACGGTACAAGGGTAAGGTTGCGGACCTTATCTTACCGTCGCAGAGGGAGCAGAGGATGAGACAACTCCGGGAGGCCTTGCAGAAAGGTCTGTGCAACGCGTTCCCAGAGACTGGGAGGTTACAAACTCCTGGTCCTGGACAACGAGTTGCTGAGGCTTCGGTCAGTCAAAGAAGGAGCGGTGGGGAAGGTGGCCGTCTGACCGATGCGTTCAGACAATTCTTTAGTCCGCAGCCCCAAGGTATGATCGGTTCCAGCAACCATCGCCAGCGTCTGATATACATGGTGCAGGAATACCTAGGGGCAAGGTCAGACTTGGACACCTTCCCCACCGAAAATCCTCTGGCTTACTGGGTCTTGAGGATGGATCACTGGCCAGAGCTTGCACAGTATGCAATTGAGCTACTGGCCTGTCCTGCATCCAGCGTTCTTTCAGAACGCACATTCAGTGCTGCTGGAGGATTTGTCACGGATCACAGGGTGCGCCTGTCCACCGACTCGGTTGATCGACTGACCTTCATAAAGATGAACCAGTCTTGGATCACCACCAGCTACCAAACACCTGAAGCTGATATAACAGACTAATTTATTTTCAAATGTCACATCCCTTCAAGACTGATGCTGATGCTGAGAGACTGTCCTGTTATGTTGACTGACTATCCTCCTCCTCCTCAATGATCCGATTGATGATGATAGCTTGGAAGAACATTTTTGTTTCTGGGTGCCACCACCAGTGGCTAAGGCCCAATTTTTCAGCCCCTGTTTAACAGGGGCATGTAATTAAAAATTTTTATGCAATGCTTTGCAGCATGGCTCATTCCTGCACTCCAACTAGAGTATCTGGGAGAGGTTGCAGTGTCGTGGCACCAGCACCATTGGCTAAGGCCCAATTTTTCAGCCCCTGTTTAACAGGGGCGTGTTATTACAATTTTTTATGCAATGCTTTGCAGCAGGGCTCATTCCTGCACTCCAACTAGAGTATCTGGGAGAGGTTGCAGTGTCGTGGCACCAGCACCAGTGGCTAAGGCCCAATTTTTCAGCCCCTGTTTAACAGGGGCGTGTTATTACAATTTTTTATGCAATGCTTTGCAGCAGGGCTCATTCCTGCACTCAAACTAGAGTATCTGGGAGAGGTTGCAGTGTCGTGGCACCAGCACCAGTGGCTAAGGCCCAATTTTTCAGCCCCTGTTTAACAGGGGCGTGTAATTACAATTTTTGATGCAATACTTTGCAACAGGGCTCATTGCTGTGCTCCAAGTACAGTATCTGTGAGGGGTTGCAGTGTTGTGGCACCAGTGCCTAAGGCCCAATTTTTCTGCCCCTGTTTAACAGGGGCATGTAATTACAATTCTTGATCTAATAATTCACAGCAGGGCCCATTCCTGCGCCCACCAAGAGTAACTGTGAGGCCTTACAGTGTTGTGTCAACACCACCACCACCACCACCAAAGGCCCAATTTTTCAGCCCCTGTTCAACAGGGGCATGCAATTACAATTCTTGATCTAATAATTCACAGCAGGGCCCATTCCTGCGCCCACCAAGAGTAACTGTGAGGCCTTACAGTGTTGTGTCAACACCACCACCACCGCCACCAAAGGCCCAATTTTTCAGCCCCTGTTCAACAGGGGCATGCAATTACAATTCTTGATCTAATAATTCACAGCAGGGCCCATTCATGCGCCCACCAAGAGTAACTGTGAGGGCTCACAGTGTTGTGGCAACACCAACATGTAAGGGGCAAATTTCAGCTGAGTATATACGGCAGGCCCCTACTTTCAAACATCCAACTTACAAACGACTCCTCCTTGCAAACGGAAGGATACAACAGGAAGTGAGAGGAAATCTACCCCTAGGAAGGCAAATTCTCTCCTGTAAGAGTTAATATGGGAAAAAAATGTCTCCTCTCCACTGATGCTTTATCACCAATTCTTGTTTTAATAAAAACCCCAAATTTTCAAAAAACATTTGTCATTAGGACGGAAAGTGAGGTGAACTGTTCTGAACAGGTGCACACTGCACAGACAGCAAAACAAATGTTACAGGGGTGATAACCCTTCCCTATGTTTTCCAAAAAGCTTAAAAATAGATTTTTTGGCTGGAGCTACATTTAAACAATGTACCTGTTCAAAATTACAAACAGATTCTACATAAGAACAAACCTACAGTCCCTGTCTTGTATGCACCGCCTGTATACGGCTGTTCAGAGTATATAGGGCCTTTTTTTTTTTGTGTGCGGGGTTCCCCTTAATATCCATACAAGACCCAAAGGGGCTGGTAATGGGCTGGGGTAGGGGGGGGGGCTGTGATGGGGTAGCTATGCCATTTTTCTTAAAGATTTTCATCCATATTACCGGGACCAGACATTACATTAAAGCCGCAAGCAGTTTTAAATGGCTTTTTTTCCTTTAGAAATGTAATTTTGTGCAGGGACAGTTCTAAACACGGGAAACACGTGGCACTTCACAGGCATACTTTAGACACCCCCCAGGTACGATATTTAAAGGAATATTTGACTTTTTTTTTCACTTTATGCATCATTAAAATGACTGCTCCCAAAAAACGGCCGTTTTTAAAACTTTTTTTTGGATTGATACATGTCCCCTGGTGCAGAACCCGGGTTCCCAAACCCTTTTTAGGACAATAACATGCATAATAGTCATTATAATTAGCACTTTAGATTTCGAACGTTCGCATCCATTGTATTTAATAGGGTTCTAAAGTTTGTGCGAACTTTCGGTCCGTTCGCCGGTTCTGGTGCGAACCGAACCCGGGGGTGTTCAGCTCATCACTACCCACAAGGTCCATGGCAATCCTCTCAAAGGGCACTTCAATAATGGGCAAGGGCACTAAAGGACTTCGGAAGTGGGGCTGTGGGGCTGACATCTGACACACAGGATAGGATTGACAATAATTCTCGATATTTTTCTGTATCCCAGGCCAGTAAAAAATGCGCAACACCCTTTCAGTGGTTTTCTCAACCTCTAAATGGCCTCCTAGCAAATGCCCATGGGCAAGTTCCAACACCACCCGTCTGTATGGCTTAGGGACTACCAACTGTTCAACCACTTCATCATTAGTTTTACGTACACGATACAGTAAATCCTCATTGCTGCAGAAATATGGAAAACAGGGCCTGTCCCCTGGTTCGACAGGTACCTCATTAATCACCATTACATTTTCCCAGGCCCTGGCAAGGGTAGGGTCTTTTCTCTGCTCCGTACCAAAATTTTCCTTGTGCACATTAAAATCAGCAAACTCCAACGTAGGTTCAGATTCAGCAGACGGCTGTCCAGCTCTACTGGTTGTGGGGACTTCCTCAGGCTCCTCCAGCTCTCCTGCCATAACTGAGAAAGGATAACCCGGAGAGTCCTGAGAGGAGTCCCCTGAACCCACAATGTCAGTAGCGGCCAGGAGTTCTGGCTCTGCGACTGAGTCAGGTACTGCGACCGGGTCGGGACGATCCCACAGTTCCCAAAATTTAGGGAAGTCCCTACCAATGATAGCCCCATGCACCAAGTGGGGCACAAGTCCGACCGAATGGGTCACCGTACCTGTAACGGGAAGGCCCGGGGAACTCAGAATCGCTTAGAAAGTATGAGATACCCTTGCTTCAGCTTCCCCAATGTCTCTTATATGTCAACCACCCTGTGTCTCTATTAGGGGCACAGGGTGAATGAAAACCCCAATATGGTCTATGATAGCCATATTCAATGCTGCACATACATTGTATCTAGATTGGATGTGTGCTGTGAGGAGTTAAGGTGATTTACATGCTATTGTTCATTGTGGCTTGGGGAGAATTAAGCCTATAATTATAGGTTGTGGAACTAGCAGCAGACAGGTTAATCACCTGCCTGCTTGTGTTGTAAATGGGTCAAGGAAGGTCTGGTGTGAATAGAGATAATTAACACTATGCCTGTGTGTATTGTACTCGGCAGGCAGACCGTCTGCCAACCCTTTCATGAGAAGATGTGTATTGAAGATCGTTATGTCTATTGTGTAAAGTCTGTTGTCTCCTAACAGATGTCAAAATAATGTGTTGAGTCTTGTAATGTGTGGGTGGAGCTGGGCCATTGTTCATGTTATACTAATGTGTATTGGATGTATATAAAAGTTACAATGTTTCTCAATAAAAGTGTTCATTCTACCCTAGAAAGATATATAGGATTTCCGCCATACAGGAAGCCATTAGAGGCATCCAGCTGCAGGATGCGCGACAAAAGAGAGAACGAGAGCGACAAAAGAGAGAACTAGAGCGGCAACATGAGCAGAGAACGGCGGAGATACGGCAATCGAAGATCGCCTACAGACAGCTGCTAGAATCTGCTCAGCAGCAGGGTGGGGCTACCTTTGCCTGGGACTATCAGGAAATACCAGTTGACAACTATGAAATCCTGGCTGAAGAATCAGCAGTGGAAAATCTGAAGATTGCCACCCTTAAAGCCGAAGTGAATGATACGGAGTTCCAGGGAGCTAGCCTGGCTGAAGAATCGGCAGTGGAAAATCTGAAGATTGCCACCCTTAAAGCCGAAGTGGATGATATGGAGTTCCAGGGAGCTAGCCTGGCTGAAGAATCGGCAGTGGAAAAGCTGAAGATTGCCCTCCCTAAAGCCGAAGTGGATGATATGGAGTTCCAGGGAGCTAGGGCAGTTGGCTCATCTCCCCAGCCACAGATTACAGAAGGTATGGACTTAAGGGACTGTTCAGAGGATGTTAGGGATTATGCATCGCCTGCCCAAGTACTGGCAGCAGGACAGAGTACTACAGACCCCTGCTCTACACCCGTGGCAGTTTTGGAGGCCAGAGGTGAGAAGGCGATGGTTCCTCTTTCCCAGTGGATTTCAGAGATGCAGGGAGGAGAAGCAGGCCATTTCCCCCCCCAACAGTTAACCAGAGCAGATGGTGTGGAGTCCCCAGCAGAAGTGCTGGCAACAGGGCAGAGTGATGGCAACCTCTGCCCAGCACCGGAAACAACTGTGGAGTTTCAGGGAGCCGGGGCAGTTGGCCCCTCTCTCCAGCAACAAGCTGAGGTGGTAAAGCTTTTACCCCCAGCTGAATCACTGGCAGCAGGGCAGAATGCTACTGGCCTCTGCACACAACTGCAGCTTGAGCGGATATCGGTGGATGGGACTACAGTCTCCACTCACAGCAACCCAGCAGAAGAGCTGGCAACAGAGCAGAGTGCCACGGGCCTCTGCTCTCAACTAACAGAAGAGGGAGTTCCTGTGGTACTGGATGGGACTTCGGTCCTCACTGACACAACCCCAGAAAATGGTGTGACACTGAGACAGGAGGATGTCAGCCTTGCTTTGCAAGCACTAGGGGATTTTCGCCTACCACAAGTGGAGAAAACTTCAGTCTCCACTTGTATACCCCAGGGATGCCGGGCAGTCGACCCAGATCCCCAAAAGCATGACGGACTGAGCCCAGTCCCCCTGTCTTCTCTCTAGTGGCTGAAAGGACTCCAGGGAGAAGGGCCAGTCCAGGCCTCTCCCCAGCGGCGGGTATATTCTCTGAGAGAGGCAGAGGTTGGCTGGGTAAGTAATGCTCTGATTGGAGCAATTTATTTGGGGTACTGTGTGGATACCGGCATTAGAAGAAGGGACCTATGGACTAACTTCGGAGTCAACCCATCTGGGGTCCCCTCCTCTGTTAGTCTCCTGCCGAAAGGGGAGAGATGTAACGGGAAGGCCCGGGGAACTCAGAATCGCTTAGAAAGTATGAGATACCCTTGCTTCAGCTTTCCCAATGTCTCTTATGTGTCAACCACCCTGTGTCTCTATTAGGGGCAAAGGGTGAATGAAAACCCCAATATGGTCTATGATAGCCATATTCAATGCTGCACATACATTGTATCTAGATTGGATGTGTGCTGTGAGGAGTTAAGGTGATTTACATGCTATTGTTCATTGTGGCTTGGGGAGAATTAAGCCTATAATTATAGGTTGTGGAACTAGCAGCAGACAGGTTAATCACCTGTCTGCTTGTGTTGTAAATGGGTCAAGGAAGGTCTGGTATGAATAGAGATAATTAACACTATGCCTGTGTGTATTGTACTCGGCAGGCAGACCGTCTGCCAACCCTTTCATGAGAAGATGTGTATTGAAGATCGTTATGTCTATTGTGTAAAGTCTGTTGTCTCCTAACAGACGTCAAAATAATGTGTTGAGTCTTGTAATGTGTGGGTGGAGCTGGGCCATTGTTCATGTTAAACTAATGTGTATTGGATGTATATAAAAGTTACAATGTTTCTCAATAAAAGTGTTCATTCTACCCTAGAAAGATACAGAGCGTGTTGTCTCGTTCTTCCAGAAGGATTAATTCCTATGGGAAGTGGTCGTCTGGCTGTGGAGGATCGACCGTGAATTTGTGTCCAGGAGAGGGAAGAGATCGAAACGGCGTTACCCCCTTTCGTATTTGGGGTGCCGTTACAGTACCTAAGCCCATTTTAAACTGAACAGTGGTTATAGGATACTCCCGGGTATCCCCATGTACACAGATCACAGCAACTTTTTTAGCATGAAAATCCACAGTTTCAACCATCTCAGCTGTAACCAAAGTAACTAGACTTCCAGAGTCCAGCAAGGCCGTAATAGGCTTATTATTAACAGTCATTTGACACATATGTTTTCCCACATTTGGCACTGCAGCGCATGAAACAGCAGCAAACATAGACTGCCTTCTAATAGATAGACCACACTGCATTGGTTCATCTGTCAATGGACAGTTTGCTGCAACATGTCCCAGTTCTTGGCAACGAAAACACCTGATGTTTCCCCAGTTTGGTTTGCTGACAGGCAGTGGCTTCCCTTGTTTGGGACGCCAAACTTCAGTCCTGGCACCAAAAATCCTCCCCCCTATTTCCTTGCCATGCTTACCACCCACTTCCCCTGGAACAGTCTTACCGGTTGCCTGGGGAGACCGTGGCTTTGGGTGGAAAGTCCGTGCGGCTGTAGGGGTGGTGACCAGGTTCTCTGCAGCAAAGTACCTCTCAACGAGCTCCACCAAGTTGTCTGCCGACTTGGGGTCTCCTTGACTCACCCACCTTTGCAGGGGAATTGGCAGTGGCCTCAGGAATTGGTCCATGACCACACGCTCCACTATTTGTGGCGCAGACAGGGACTCTGGCTGTAGCCATTTCCGCACCAGGTGGATTAGATCAAACATCTGCGATCTTGGGGGCCTCTCATCTTGGAAGAACCAGCTGTGGACCCGCTGAGCTCGAACAGCCAATGTGACACCGAGTCGCGCCAGGATTTCCCGATTGACCTTCTTATAGTCTCCCACTTCTGCTGACTCCAGGTCATAGTAGGCCTTCTGCGATTCTCCAGAAAGCAAGGGGGCGATCAGTCCTGCCCACTGGGTTTGAGGCCAACCTTCCCTCTCAGCGGTCCGTTCAAACGTTAGTAAGAAGGCCTATGGATCATCACCTGCAGTCATCTTAGAAAAAAAACGACCCACATGGATGGCTGAGGGCTTGTCTCCAATATCATTCATTTTCGCAGGTGACCACTGTGCTAGCATCTCCACAACCTAAGTAAGGGTTTTCCTATCCGCTTTTGCCGCAGTGGCAAGCTGTTCAAACAGCCTCTGCGATTGCTCTTGTACAGCACCAATCTGTTGGTACAGCACCTTGGTTTGCTCCTGTGCGATAGCGTTTGCTTGCTGCAGTGCAGCGTTAGTTTGCTGTTGTGCAGCGTTTGCTTGCTGTTGTGCAGCATTGGATAACAGCATTTGTTTGAGGATTTCCTCCATGTTGTCACTTTAGGTACTGGCCTTTTAAATAGTAACTTACTACAGCTGGTCGCAGTCTCCACCATATGTAACCTGGGGGACAGGTAGGAGGTACAAAAGCTCCCTGGGATGAGCAGGCACAGATACCAAGTCCATGGGATAAGTGAAAAAACTGTGTTGTTTATTGGTGCTATATACAAAGTCTATTGACAGGTGCTGTACAGTGTGCAGATAAACAAACAGAACAAAAAAATAGCTAAACAAAACCCTAGCCATGTCTCGGCTCTAACTATACGGTATATACAGGCCCTCACTACCAGGCTGAACAAGCCTACCGCTTGCCAGCTTCCACATCAACTGATTAACAGTTTTCACCAACCTTCTTGCTCTCACAAACCAGCGTTGTCTGTGTTTCCCAGGCAGAGCCAAGGCTGTCTGCTCAGGTGAACTTTTAATTGACCTGGGAGAGAGGACCAACACCTGAACTGGATGTTGGATCAGAGATACCTAAACGTATAAGAGAGGAGCCTGGGAGATGTATAAACCCCGAAATTGACTTTTCCTGTCTCTCTCAGGGACGCTCTGCTACAAGATTTATACTCATTTTTTGCGCAGAAGTTTATCCAGGCAAAACTAACTATTTTTTAGCTGTCTCCGACATGGAACCTGATTGTGATCCTGTGTCTATCTGCCTGGCTGCTGCCAAACCCAGCTAGTAACCTGACTCCATACAGTACATTTACCCGGTGGATCCCTGGGCTTCCAAGCTCAAGTTCACTGCTCCAACTTCTTGGAACATGTGCCCCTCCACTGTCCAAGGAGTCCCTGTTCCCACTACCAGGGGTGACTGGAGGGAAATTGTGCAAGAGGCCACCCTCGTCATCTCAGGATCCACAGTCAGGTACGTGGCACTAAGCTGCAACCTCGGAAATTTACTTTTTCCCCTGAATTCCTGCTCAAAACCAGCAGTGCACTTCTTGGTATGTGAGGGTGCTTAGGCACTTCTATGCCTACAAACCCATATGCTGGCCATACACTAACAGATTCCTACATAAACCCTATACAGCATGAATGGATGAATCTCCCGCTGTGGTTATTGTATTTTAACAGCAGGCCCCACTAGCTTTTAAATACCTAAACATCAGCTGCATCTTGTTTTGGTGGACAATTTTCCACCCGTTTCATTTGCTGTTGAGAGATGTGGAGCAGGAGGTGGCCGACAGGGCCACCCACTGAGCAAATTTCAGCTGGAAAGGTCCAAAATTCATACAGTGTATGTCTAGCTTTAGAAACTGCTGCCTCTGACTGCTGGCCTCCGGAGATGTGGAGTGAAATTTATTGATTTCACTACTGTGAGGCAATTCTCCTTGCTGGAGGCTCTGAAATGAGGAAGCAAAGCTCCTATTCCTTCACCAAGATAGCTGCCTTCACAGTCACACATATACATGTAGCGCCCCTCTACTTTGAGGGGTGCTGTGTGCCTAAATTTAGGGGTTGGTCTGAGCTAGTAGCCAGGCTCAGACCGCTTTTATTGATAGGTTCTGTTATTTGTGGTTTCAGGTGTTGTACTGGTGTGCAGTTCCCTGTGGCCTGTAGGTGGCACTGCCATGACAGGTCAGGGTTAAACAACTGGTAACAGTG
Source organism: Rana muscosa (assembly GCA_029206835.1). NCBI lineage: Eukaryota > Metazoa > Chordata > Amphibia > Anura > Ranidae > Rana > Rana muscosa. Next base: position 536,949,433 of record CM055118.1, on the reverse strand, counting down.
CTGTGCCTTAGGGTGTCCTCTCTCGGCAGTAGTACAGTGGGTGTGGTCAGCCTGCTGTGCATGCCGGGAGAGGAAACATAAGGGGCAGACGCCGCCTGGAGCGTGGTTGTTCCAGAATTCCGGGGCTCCGGAGTTCGGGTCGCGTGACCTGGCCCTCCAGGCCAGGGGTGCGCGTATGCATCGGTCCCATGCACCTTTAGCCTGGGGCTGCAACTTCGCCATTGGGCCCAGCACATTTAGCTGGGGCTCAGCTCTAAGAGGAGGAATCCCAGGGTGCCCCTGAGAGGGGACCCGCTCTAAGAAGAAGAGACCGGGGGAGGACCTTTCTGAGGGACCGGTGAGAGTTTCACGGTGAAAGAGAGGCCCGGTAAACATCATCTGAGGCCTTGTAATGTGCAGCAACTTGCACCTGTTCTTTAATTACAAGCGCTGAGAGGTTCGGGGCTCAGAGATTCTGTGGCAGAGAATCTCCCGATCGTATCTCCAAAAGAGGGACTTAAGAGAAGTAAAGTTTGTGCATCACTCCGGCTGCTAGTACCGTGAGAGGGGACTATCCGGGTGAGCAGAGCCCACTCGGGATTGAGTGGTGATATCAAGTGCCTGAACCTACCTCCCTGTTTCTTTTATTCTTCAACTCCAACTTTCCTATCCAGTTGTCAGCATAAAGAAAAAAGGGATTTTTATAACAGCTTACCTGTAAAATCCTTTTCTTGGAGTACATCACGGGACACAGAGCGACTTAGTCATTACTAATGGGTTATATAGATTACCTTCAGGTGTTGGCACTGGCCAATTCCAAACCGGAAGTACCCTCCCCTATATAAGCCCTTCCCACCCGGGAGCACCTCAGTTTTGTAGCCAAGCAATAAGTGTCCCAAAAAGAGGGGTGGGAGCTCTGTGTCCCGTGATGTACTCCAAGAAAAGGATTTTACAGGTAAGCTGTTATAAAAATCCCTTTTTCTTTTTCGTACATCACGGGACACAGAGCGACTTAGTCATTACTAATGGGACGTCCCAAAGCAATGCCAAATGAGGGGAGGGATACATAAGCTGGGCGCCATCAGGCATGAGGATCTTTTGCGGCCTGCAACACACTGCGCCCAAAGGCGACATCCTCCTGACTTCTAACGTCTACCTGGTAGAACCTAGTAAACATGTGTACCGAAGACCATGTTGCGGCCTTACATACTTGAGCCAGGGAGGCCTGGTGATGCACTGCCCATGAAGTTCCAACTGCTCTTGTGGAGTGCGCCCTAACTTTGAACGGAGGCGGTCTCTTTCTCAAGCCATAGGCTTGTATTATGACCTGTCGAATCCACTTGGCTAAAGTAGATTTTGATGCTGCCTGACCCTTTCTGGGGCCTTCCGGCAGAACAAATAAAGAATCCGTTCTGCGAATCTGAGCAGTGGCTTTTAGATAAGCTTTAACTGCTCTTACTACATCCAAAGAATGTAATAACTTTTCCTCTACCGAGCTAGGTTTGGGGAAAAAAAGAAGGAAGAACCACATCTTGGTTCAAATGAAACCTCGATACCACCTTAGGAAGAAAGGCTGGATGAGGACGTAATACTACTCTGTCCTTATGGACAACCAGATATGGCTCCTTACAGGACAAGGCGGCTAATTCCGATACTCTTTTAGCCGAACAAACGGCTACTAAGAAAATCAATTTCCTGGTGAGAAGAACCAAGGAAATGTGTTGTAATGGTTCAAACGGTTGTTTCTGTAGAACCGACAGAACCAGGTTTAGGTCCCAAGGACATATGGGAATACTAACCGGAGGGCTAATACGCATCACTGCTTGTATAAAGGCTTTGACTAGTGAATGCGAAGCCAAGGGCCTTTGAAAAAATATTGACAAGGCCGAAATCTGACCCTTGATAGTACTCAAGGCAAGCTTCCTATCTACAGCCCACTGTAGGAAGTCCAAAATCCTCCCTATCACGTACTTACGTGGATGCCATTTCTTGGCCTCACACCACGTAATGTATGCTTTCCAGATCCTATAATAGATCTGCCTGGATACCGGTTTCCTGGCATTGATCATGGTAGATACCACAGAATTAGAGAGCCTTCTCTTTTTCAGAATGTGGGCTTCAATAGCCAGGCCGTCAAACCTAGGGCTGGTAAGGAAGGGTGGTATATCGGTCCCTGCGACAGCAGGTCCGGACGATGTGGGAGGGTCCAAGGACTCCTCACTGACATTTTTACAATCTCCGCGTACCATGCCCTTCGGGGCCACGCTGGAGCCACCAGAATCACTGGTTTCTGCGGAGTAATCGCGGTAACAATTGTGGCGGTGGGAATGCATATATCAGCTTGAACTGATCCCAAGGGAACACTAGGGCATCCGAGCCGCAAGCTAGGGGATCCCTTGTGCGAGACACAAATCTGTCCACCTTTGCGTTGAATCTGGATGCTAGCAGATCTACATCCGGTGTTCCCCACCGCTGGCATATTGCCTGGAAAACCTCGGGGTGAAGAGACCATTCCCCCGGGCATAATTGTTGGCGACTTAGAAAGTCCGCTCTCCAATTTTCCACTCCTGGGATGAAAACCGCGGATATGGCTGGGACATATTTTTCTGCCCACTCCAGGATGCAATTTGCTTCCCTCTGGGCTGCACGACTCTTGGTGCCACCCTGGTGATTGATATATGCCACTGCCGTGGCATTGTCTGATTGAATTCTGACAGGGGACCCTTGGAGTTTGGATGTCCATGCTACTAGGGCATACCGGGCTGCTCGTATCTCTAAGAGATTGATGGGCAGGGCCTTTTCTGCTTCTGACCACTTGCCCTGGAGAGACCATTGCTCCAGTACTGCCCCCCAGCCTATGAGGCTGGCATCTGTAGTGACCACCTTCCAAGAAACCGGACTGAAGGGTTTCCCTCTTTCCAGATTCTGGGGCACCAACCACCAATGGAGGCTCTTGCGAACGGAAGGGGACAGGGACATTGGTAAGTCTAAAGCCTGAACTTTTTTGTTCCAGGCTGACAGTATGGCCCTTTGCAAATTCCTTGAATGGAATTGACCGTAGGGTACCGCTTCGAATGAAGCCACCATCTTTCCCAGCAGCCTCATGCAGAGGCGTATGGATGGTTTTCTTTTTGTACCCACTAAGTGGGTCAAATCTTTTAAAGACGACACCTTCTCTGGAGGTAAGAAAATCTTTCTCTGATTTGAATCCAGCCTTAGCCCTAAGTATTCCAGACTTTTGACTGGTCTTAGAGCTGACTTGTCCCGGTTGATAATCCAACCGTGATATTCCAGATACTCGATTGTCTTGTGAATAGCTACTTCCAGCTTTTCCACTGAGTGGTCTATTAGTAGCAGGTCGTCTAGATATGCCATTATCGTTACACCCTGTGTTCTTAGATTGGCCAATAATGGGGCCAGAATTTTTGTGAACACTCGTGGTGCTGTGGCCAGACCGAAAGGTAAGGCTCTGAACTGAAAATGGCGCCCTTCTACTGCAAAGCGTAGAAATTTCTGGTGGGCCGGAAAGATGGGAATATGCAGATAAGCATCCTTTATGTCGATCGAGGCTAGCCATTCCTGCCCTTGTAGGGCGGTGGCCACCGATCGGATCGACTCCATCCGAAAAGTCCTGATATTTAGGAACTTGTTTAGCCCTTTTAGATTTAATATGGGCCTCACGTCCCCATTTGGTTTGGGGACTGTGAAAAGGTTCGAGTAAAACCCGAATCCGCTTTCTTCCAGGGGAACCTTCATGATTACACCTTGGAGCAATAGTTGTTCTAGTGCCAGAAGGAGGGATCCTCTCTTTTGGGGATCTCTTGGCACGTTTGACCTCATAAATTGGGCAGGAGGAGTGCCTTTTAACTCCAGCTTGTATCCCAGACTTACTGCGGAGAGCACCCATCTGTCTCTGATGGTGTCCCGCCAGGTCTCTGTGAACAACTGAAGTCTTCCCCCCACCCGATTGAGTGGGGGCAACGCTTCATGCCTTGGGGGGAGGTTTTGTACCTCTCTTGATCCAGGGCTTCTTGTTACCCTGTGATTGTCCCTGATTTCTGCCCCCTGAATTTGACCGCGGAGGCCGTCGGAACTGCTTCACAGCCGATGTGCCTGGGACTGGAGAAGTAGGCCTCTTAAAAGAAGGACTTCTACCCTTGTTCTTAACCGGTAAGAGTGAACTTTTACCGGCAGAAATTTTCTGGATATATTTGTCCAGATCTTCTCCAAATAAGCGTTCTCCATGAAATGGGAAGCTAACCAGCAGTTTTTTACAGGGAGCTTCAGCAGACCAGTTTTTGAGCCACAGAAGCCTACGCATATGTACTATAGACAGCGTAAAGCGGGAGGCCTGTTGGATTGTATCCTTTATGGCGTCCACCGCAAAACACAAGGCTCTAGGCAGGTCAGCTAGGGCAAGAGCCTGCTGATCTGGTAAGTCCCTTAAGACTTGTTTCAACTGATCTTTCACTGCTTGGCAGACTCCAATCGCTGCTACCGCAGGTTGTGTCACCAAACTTGCTGTAGAAAAAGCAGATTTTAGTAAAGACTCCAATTTTTTATCTATTGGGTCTTTGAACATTGGAACATTATCTACTGGACATGTCAGTGATTTGTTAACAGAAGAGATGGCTGCGTCCACTGTAGGGACCCTCCATTTTCTTATGAACTTATCCTCCATGGGATAGATCACCGGAAATCTCTTGGGGGGAGCAAATATTTTATCAGGATGCTCCCAATCCTGGTAAATAAGCCCTTCTAATAAAGGGTGGATTGGGAAGGAACAGACAGCCTGGGGAGCTTTTAGCGACCCCAGCGAGGAAACCGTAGTGGATGGTGGTTCCGCCAGAGGCATTTTAAATGCTGATCGGACCATATTAGTCAGAGACTGAACCCATAATCTTTCAGCCTGAGAAGCTGAGAAAGGTTCTTCCACTGTTGATTCCTCCATAACTGAATCAACCTCATCCTGATCCCCTTCAGGTAGGTCGATCTCTGTGTGGGGCTGTTCCTCCACTAACAGGCACTCTGAAGGAGGAGACGGAGATCGGACGCGCTTTTCCTGAGACAGGGAAGCAGCGATCAATGCTGTTAATCTCTCTTCCAATCCTCCCAGAGTTGAGGATAAAACCTCCTCTGTTATATATACAGGAGCAGGTGGACTAGGGACAGCCGCAGCACCAGGCATTCCTGCGGGGTTTCTACGGCTACTGACCTCTGAATTCTCAGGGGAGATTGGTGCAGTACAAGCATGCCCAATATCCTCAGAGCCCGATGGAGACCCCTTTGGCTTCCTGGAAGATCTATTTCCGGAGCGTCTGGACGACATATCCTTTAAGCACAAAGCTGAGGTATTCCCGTCGTCATACACCAATTTTGCTGGTAATAGTCTAACACAGGTGCTGCTATATACCAGCTGGTGTCCACTAAAGTGCCTTTCTATGGGGATGCCTGCATCAACCGCCTCTGTGTGCCACTGTTTGTTGCTAGCTCTGTTTGCATGCAGCTGACACTTGTACTGTGTCTTTTAACCATGCTGGGACGCCCGCACATGCGCAGAAGCGCCGCGGCGCGCATCGAGCGTCATCCACCCGCCCCGCCCCTTTTTTTTCATAGGAGGCGCGTGCACGCGCCCGCGCGCGCGCCCGTGCGCCATTGGCGCCCTTTTCGAAATCAAACAGGGGACTAGGAGCCAGGGCCCTTTTTGCCGGAGGGCCTGTGCGGTGGATGAGCGCAGCAACAGGGCAGAGGAAGTGGATTCCCACAGAGAAACTTACCAGCTGCCTGGATCTTTTGACTTGAGAAAACCAAAGATCCACACGACAAGAAAAATGGACTACAGCGGCCTCTAGTGGTTTAACACAGGTACCGCGGTCCCTGTTTTTTTTTTTTTTTTCTTGACTACTATTAAAATTTTACATTTTCAGTAGTTATAGGCAAACACAGATATTTAGCGGGAATACCGTTAGGTAACAGACAGAAAGACAAATTAGGCTTGGGGGTCCCCCAATAGAACCAAGTTCCTGGGGGCCCCCACTTACCTGATCCCCGCCGCAGGACTTTGTTTGGTCCACAGAAGTCCAAACTTCACCTATCACGGCAGGCATTGTAATTAAACCTTCAGGGACCGGGTTCCCAAGGATTCCACTCCCCTGGACCTGTATAGCACCCTGCACAGACAACATCTTGGTCGTGGGTATGACCAGAGCTCTGGATCCCAGGGTCCAGCCCTCCTAAGAGAAGCATTACAGGCAAAACCTTGCTCTTCTGCTGCAAGGCCCGGGTACCGACCGTTTAGCTATGAAGCTTTTTTGGTGGGATCCGGAACAGCTTACTAAGGCCCAAAAGAACCTGTACGCAAGCCCAGTGAAAACACATGTTACTCTTTGGCCAACACCTTAGACACTGGCAAAAAACTGAGGTGCTCCCGGGTGGGAGAGGCTTATATAGGGGAGGGTACTTCCGGTTTGGAATTGGCCAGTGCCAACACCTGAAGGTAATCTATATAACCCATTAGTAATGACTAAGTCGCTCTGTGTCCCGTGATGTACGAAAAAGAAATAAACCTTCCTTCATTAAGGTTTAACCTTGTCTGGACATTGGCCTTATTGGTGCACCTACAAAAGACTCTTCCCTACACTCTAGGGGTGAGATCCAACCGAGGGAAGGTAAGTCGCTGCGGGACCCAACAATTTCTGAACACCGCTCACCCTCTTATTTAAGAAGGAACCTGGGCATTGTGGTACGGTGTGTTCTGCCTTGAGGAGGTAAGGCCAGGGATATGTGTGCTACATACAATTTTGCATTCCATTCATCCAACATTGGTTTGTGTTGTCAAGCTGACAAGTATATATACATGAATTTATACAACTTTATACAACCTTTTATCATATTACCATGTGCTTCTGAATGTATATATTTATGAATTTATGTTCTTGCCATGTGTGCATGTATATATGATACTACGGTACTTTTATGCATGTTATGTATCAGTGCAATGTATTTACATCTATTTATGACATAAAAAATATACGAATACACAATCTAACCTCAACATGTAAACAGCATAATTTAAAGTCCCAATTTCCTTTTTGTTTAATCGAACCAGGGATGGAGGCACATATGCTTATGTGCTTCATTTAAAGTCCCAAAACTCCCCATATTGTATATACAACAGGGATGGTGGCAGTTGATTTTTAGGTAATCAGTGTTCCCCTGCCATCTATGTGTGGGGTCTGTCCTGGGTGGGAGTGGACTCTCTTTTTGTTCCACACTCTCTGGACCTTTCAGCACCATGTTGATGAGACTGGGCTGCACATTTTGTACTACTACTACTACTCCATGGGTCGTTTCGCTGTCTGATAGCTGCGATGCGCTCTGTGCACCCTCCCTTTCCCATCTCCTTCTGCCCTGATTGGGAGCGGGATGACTCGGGGGTATTGGGGGGTGACCACAGCACATCGGCACCACGCACCGTGCTCCATGCATGACGTCATCTTTGGGTGTCAGTCACGGGTGGCCCACGCCATCCGGGCTGGGGCCCCTCCCCACACAGGGCGCGCTAGATACTCTATAGCATCCACCCACGAGGAAGTGTTCACACACGAAGCGCGTTGGAAATTCAGGATGTAGCCACATGCCCCACTAGGATTCAATATACCACCTAATCTTTTTTTATACAATTTTACATTCCATTCATCCAACATTGGTTTGTGCTGTCAAGCTGATATGTATATATATGGTACATACATTTATACAACTTTAAACAACCTTTTCTCATATTGCCATGTGCTGCTAAATGTATATATTTATGAATTTATGATGTTCTTGCCATGTGTGCATGTATATATGATACTACTTTTGTGCATTATGTACTATTGCAATGTATTTACATCTATTTATGCCATTAAAAATATACAAATACACAATCTAACTTCAAGCTGTCAACAGCCTCATTTAAAGTCCCAATTTCCCTTTTGTTTACTTGAACCAAGGATGGAGGCAAATGCTTATGTGCTTTATTTAAAGTCCCAAAACTCCCCATATTGTATTCACACATAGACACATCACGGAAAAAGGCATGGCAATAAAGGGTTATAGATCAGCTGCCTGTTCATGCCCGTCATACCCCACGTTCAGCATTAACACATCTAACCACAGTAAACAGAAATCTGATTATGTGCTCTTCATATTAATTTGCCTGCGGTAAATTGTAGGTAACTAATACTACCTCTTCCTGTGTCTCATTGGAGCTAGATGTACATTTTTTGTCTGTTAGCGGTTTATTTTGCAGCAAGGAGTGGTAGCACTAAAGATAAAACACTGTGTACATTTCCACCCACAACAGAGCCAGCTAAACTTGCTGCTAGTATGAGGATTACCCATGTATTATGGTGACCTTTGTATTGCAATACCTACAACAAGTAGCTGAATAATACACAAAACAACCATAAATTAAAATGGAAGTGCTTTTCATAAGATAACACTGCCATAACGTTGGTGACATTTCAGTTAAAGGACACTCGACTCATAAAAATTATTTAAAAAATCCATGCAACAGAGGAACAACTCATAACATTTATTTATGTATGTTAAAGGTTCCAACACAGTACAGGAATTACTTCAAGTGTAGCTATGGAGCAAACTAAACATTTGAAATACTTTTTTACTTCTTGTAATAAGGTGACAATGCAACATTTAAAGCCTTTCGCTGCACAGGGTGACAATTAGGGATGAGCCGAACACCCCCCGGTTCGCACCAGAACCTGCGAACGGACCGAAAGTTTGCGTAAACTATCGAACCCCGTTAAAGTCTATGGGACTCGGACGTTCAAAATCAAATATGCTAATTTTAAAGCCTAATATGCAAGTTATTGTCCTAAAAAGGGTTTGGGGACCCGGGTCCTGCCCCAGGGGACAAGTATCAATGCAAAAAAAAGTTTTAAAAACTGACGTTTTTTCGGGAGCAGTGATTTTAATGATGATTAAAGTGAAAAAAAAAAAGTGAAATATTCCTTTAAATTTCTTACCTGGGGGGTTTCTATAGTATGCCTGTGAAGTGGCACGTGTTTCCCGTGTTTAGAACTGTCCCTGCACAAAATTAAATTTCTAAAGGAAAAAAAAAAACATTTAAAACTGCTTGAGGCTTTAATGTAATATGTGGTCACGGCAATGTGGATGGAAATCATTGAGAAAATCGTCATAGGTACCCCCCCCCCCCCCCCCCCAGCCCATTTGGGTCTTGTATGGATATTAAGGGGAACCCCGCACCCAAATTAAAAAAAGGAAAGGCGTGGGGCCCTCAGGCCCTATATACTCTGTACAGCAGTATACAGGCGGTGCAAACAAGACAGGGACTGTAGGTTTGTTCTTAAGTAGAATCTGTTTGTAATTTAAATTTTAAAGTGTAGCTCCAGCCAAAAAGAAATTTTTAAGATTTTTGGAAAACATAGGGAAGGGTTATCACCCCTGTAACATTTGTTTTGCTAACTGTGCACCTCTTCAGAAGATTTCACATCACTTTCTGTCCCAATGACAATTGGTTTTTGAAAATCTGGGGTTTTTAGTGAAACAAGAATTGGTGATAAAGCATCAGTGGAGAGGAGACACGTTTTTCCCATATTAACTCTTACAGGAGAGAATTTCCCTTCCTAGGGGTAGATTTCCTCTCACTTCCTGTTGTCTCCCTCCGTTTGCAAGTAGGAGTCGTTTGTAAGTTGGATGTTTGAAAGTAAGGGCCTGCCCTATATACGCCTGCCCTATATACTGCCCTATATACTATATACTCTAATTTGGGCCTTAGGTGTTGGTGTTGCCACAACACTGTAAGTAAGCCCTCACAGTTACTCTTGGTGGGCGCTGGAACGCACTGTTGTGAAATATTATATCAAGAATTGTAATTACATGCCCCTGTTGAACAGGGGCAGAAAAATTGGGCCTTAGGCACAGGTGCTGGTGCCACAAACCTGCAACCCCTCACAGAAACTCTAGTTGGAGCGCATGAATGAGCCCTGCTTCAAATGATTGTATCAAAAATTGTAATTACATGCCCCTGTTAAACAGGGGCAGAAAAATTGGGCCTTAGGCACTGGTGCTGGTGCCACAGCACTGCAACCGCTCACAGAAACTTTAGTTGGAGCGCATGAATGAGCCCTGCTGCAAATTATTGCATCAAAATTTCTAATTACACGCCCCTCTTAAACAGGGGCAGAAAAATTTGGCCTTAGGCACTGGTGCCACAACACTGCAACCCCTCATAGATACTATAGTTGGAGCGCAGAAATGAGCCCTGCTGCAAAGTATTGCATCAAAAATCGTAATTACATGCCCCTGTTAAACAGGGGCTGAAAAATTGGGCCTTAGCAACTGGTGGCGGTGCCCAGAACTAAAAATTTTCTTACAAGCTATCAGCATGAACATTGAGGAGGAAGAGTATAGTCACTCAGCATAACAGGATAGTCACTCAGCATCAGCATAGGCAGTCTTGAAGTGATCTCCCATTCAAAAAACAATTATTCGGTTACATTAGCATCAGGTGCTTGGTAGCTGGTGATCCAAGACTGATTCATTTTTATGAAGGTCAGCCGATCGACCGATTTAGTGGACAGGCGCACCCTGTGATCGGTTACAAAGCCTCCAGCAGCACTGAATGTGTATTCCGAAAGAACGCTGGATGCACGACAGGCCAGTAGCTCAATTGCATACTGTGCAAGCTCTGGCCAGTGATCCATCCTCAAGACCCAGTAACCCAGAGGATTTTCAGTGGGAAAGGTGTCCAAGTCTGATCTTGCCCCTAGGTATTCCTGCACCATGTAAAACAGACGCTGGCGATGGTTGCTGGAACCGATCATACCTTGGGGCTGCGGACTAAAAAATTGTCTGAACGCATCGGTCAAACGGCCACCTTCTCCACAGCTCCTTTTTTGACTGACTGAAGCCTCAGCAACACGTTGTCCAGGACCAGGATTTTGTAACCTTCCAGTCTCTGGGAACACGTTGCACAGACCTTTCTGCAAGGCCTCCCGAGATGTTTCATCCTCTGCTCCCTCTGCGATGGCAAGATAAGGTCCGCAACCTTACCCTTGTAACGTGGATCAAGGAGGGTTGCCAGCCAGTAATGATCCCTCTCCTTGATCACACGAATACGGGGATCCTTCCGCAGGCTTTGCAGGATCAGGGAGGCCATTCAGCGTAGGTTTGCTGAGGCATTCGGTCCGGAGTCCTCTGGGTCACTCAGGACGACATGATCCGCAGCCACCTCCTCCCAGCCAGGTACAAGTCCATAGATTTCTTGGGACTGTAATTTATCCCTTGAAGACTGCTGCTGATGCTGAGTGCTAGGCTCCACCTCCATGCTAACACAATCCTCCTCCTCCTCCTTTTCCTGTGTGATAGGCGGGCCAGCAGGAACACTGTCTGGATAAAGGGGGCCTTGAGAGGTAAGAAAGTCCTCCTCTTCCTGCCTCAAGTGCCCTGTCCATTATTCCACGCAGCATGTGCTCCAACAGGTGGACAAGAGGGACAGTGTCACTGATGCATGCACTGTCACTGCTCACCATCCTCGTGGCCTCCTCAAATGGTGACAGGACAGGGCATGCATCCCTGATCATGACCCACTGGTGTGGCAAAAAAAAACAAGCTCCCCTGACCCTGTCCTGGTGCCATATTGGCACAGATACTCATTGATGGCCCTCTGCTGCATGTGCAGCCGCTGAAGCATGGCAAACGTTGAGTTCCACCTGGTGGGCATGTCACAGATTAGGCGGTTCTTGGGCAGGTTGTATTCCTTTTGGAGGTCAGCCAGCCGAGCACAGGCATTATATGACCGGAAATGCACACAGAGTTTCCTGGCCTGCCTCAGGACCTCCTGTAAAGCCCGGGTACCTGCCCAAGAACCGCTGCACCACCAAGTTAAGGACGTGAGCCAAACAGGGCACATGGGTCAGTTGTCCCTGTCGGAGGGCGGAGAGGAGGTTGGTGCCATTGTCGCAAACCACCATTTCTGGCTTAAGCTTGCATGGCGTCAACCACCTCTGAGCCTGCCCCCGCAGAGCTGACAAAATCTCTGCCCCAGTGTGGCTCCTGTCCTCCAAGCACACCAACTCAAGCACCGTATGGCATCTTTTGCCTGCGTACTTGCGTAGCCCATTGAACGCCTACGGAGCACCGCTGGTTCCGAGGACAAAGCACAGGTAGAGGCCATGGAGGAAGAAGAAGAGGAGGGGGTGGAGGAGAGAGGTGTGTCAGAATCACCATTAGTAGCATTTTGCAGGCGTGGTGGCGGAACAACCTCCAACACTACTGCACCTTGTCCTGCATCCTTCCCAGCTGCCAGCAGAGTCACCCAATGTGCCGTGAAAAATAGGTAACGTCCCTGTCCATGCCTGCTGGACCATGAGTCAGCGGTAATATGCACCTTCCCGCTGACCGCCCTGTCCAGCGAGGCCAAGACATTGCCTTCCACATGCCGGTAGAGAGACGGAATTGCCTTCCGTGAGAAAAAGTGGCGTTTGGGAACTTGCCACTGAGGAACTGCACATTCCACAAACTCACGGAAGGGGGCAGAGTCTACCAACTGAAAAGGCAGCAGTTGAAGTGCTAGCAATTTAGCCAAGCTAGCATTCAACTGCTGGGCATGTGGATGGCTGGGAGCAAACTTCTTTCGGCGGTGCAGCAGCTGGGGCAGGGAAATTTGCCTGGTACAATCTGGCGTTGGTATACTGATAGCAGATTGCCCACAAGTACTTGGCTGTGACACACCTAATTCTACACCTTCATTCCTCTCAGTGCAGGTTTCAGAGAGGACTGAAGGTAAAGTGGGGTTGGAGATCCCAGCTGATGAGGAGCAAGGAGAGGTCCGCTTTGTTCTTTGGTGTGGGTCTTTTAGGTACGCTTGCCAACGAACTGCATGGCAGGTCGACATATGTCTGGTCAAGCATGTGGTGCCCAGGCGGGTGATGTTTTGGCCACGCGAGATACGCTTGAGACATATGTTACAAATAGCAGCAGTGCGATCTGAGGCACTTGTCTCAAAAAAGGCCCACACCAAAGAACTTTTGGAATAACGCGCAGAGACAGCAGCGCCCTGTACATGCGGAGCTCTGTGGTGTGATGCAGTCGGTGTGCTGCCCTTAAGCTGGCCACTGGAGGGCATCCTGCCTCAATGGAGATGTGCCTCCCCCTCCTCCTCCTCTTTCCTATCAAGCACCCACGTAGAGTCCGTGACCTCATCATCCCCTCCCTCCTCATCACTGTAGCAACCCTGGCAGTATGCTGCAGCTGGGGGAACATGACTGCCAGATTGCTGTCCTTCTTGGGCACCCCCTCTCTCTGGGCTCACGTTACTGCCTTTCTCTAGCTGGGTACCATCATCGGAGCCTTCAAAATGCTGCACATCCTCCTGCAGCATGTACCCAACACTGTGGTCAAACAGTTTGGGGGACTCCTCAGGAGGACATGGTGGGGCTATGGAAGGAGTGACTGATGCCATTGAGCCGAGGGAAGAGGCTGCTTTGGCAGCTGCTTTGCCAGACAAAGTACCCTGAGCCTGGGTGAGAGAGGATGAGGAGGATGAGGACGGCTTGGTCATCCACTCTACCAAGTCTTCGGCATGTTGCGGCTCAACGCGGCCAGCTGCCGAAAAAAAGGACAAGCGTGTCCCACGGCCACGTGCTGATGAGGATGCACCGTGTCCAGGACCAGCACTGTTGCCTCTAGACACAGAGCCTGCTTGCCCTCTTTTATTGGCTTGTTACTGTCTGCCTCTCCTTGTTGTCCTTCCAGACATACTAATGGCCTGCAGGGAGATGTAGCTGCACAAAGCTGGGATGTATATATATACTGATTACACTGCAGCTAGCAGAATCAACTGCCTGCCTGAACTATTATTAGTAAAAGAACACCAGCAATTGTATTCAGGTAGCTTTAGGTGCACACTGTGCAAAGGACACAGTACACTAAATGAAAATACTGCAGTTCCCTGCCTGTATTAGTATGAGAACACCAGCAATTGTATTCAGGTAGCTTTAGGTGCACACTGTGCAAAGGACACAGTACACTAAATGAAAATACTGCAGCTCCCTGCCTGTATTAGTATGAGAACACTAGCAATTGTATTCAGGTAGATTTAGGTGCACACTGTGCAAAGGATACAGTACACTAAATGAAAATACTGCAGCTCCCTGCCTGTATTAGTATAAGAACACCAGCAATTGTATTCAGGTAGCTTTAGGTGCACACTGTGCAAAGGACACAGTACACTAAATTAAAATACTGCAGCTCCCTGCCTGTATTTGTATGAGAACACCAGCAATTGTATTCAGGTAGCTTTAGGTGCACACTGTGCAAAGGACACAGTATACTAAATGAAAATACTGCAGCTCCCTGCCTGTATTAGTATGAGAACACCAGCAATTGTATTCAGGTAGCTTTAGGTGCACACTGTGCAAAGGACACAGTACACTAAATGAAAATACTGCAGCTCCCTGCCTGTATTAGTATGAGAACACCAACAATTGTATTCAGGTAGCTTTAGGTGCACACTGTGCAAAGGACACAGTACACTAAATGAAAATCCTGCAGCTCCCTGCCTGTATTTGTATGAGAACACCAGCAATTGTATTCAGGTAGCTTTAGGTGCACACTGTGCAAAGGACACCGTACATTAACTGAAAATACTGCAGCTAGCACAATCACCTGCCTGCCTGTCAGTATATTATGAAGAGAATAACAGGAACGGATCTAGCTATACTGAATACAGTGTATATATATATATATATATATATATATATATATATATATATATATATGTATATACAACACCTAGGATGCATATATATCCTCTACACACTGTAACTGCAGCTAACTGACTCGCCTGTCTGCTCTATCTAACTCAAATGAGATGACACTATCTCTCTCTCTCTGTCTTTCTTTCACCGCTGCAACACACTACACAAGGCCGCCACACAGGCATCCTTATATGGTGTGGGGCGTGTACTAAACCCCCTGAGACATAATTGGCCAAAGCCACCCTGGCTTTGGCCAATTATGGCTCTCCGTTCTTACCGCGCTGTGATTGGCCAAAGCATGCAGGTCATAGTGCATGCTTGGCCAATCATCAGCCAGCAATGCACTGCGATGCCTCAGTGAATTATGGGCCGTGACACGCGCCTCGAATTTGGCGCGAATGGCCCATGTTCGAGTCGAACATGAGTTTGACTCGAACTCGAAGCGCATCCCCAGTGACAATGTTGTTCTGCAATTTCACTGCATAACCAACAGCGTTGTCACCCTATTTCAGGTAGTAAAAATTCCTACTAGGAGGAACAATAGGTAATAATACTATAGAGGAGAATACAAAAACTGCTGTGTCAATGCTAACAAAAGACTGTAGTTTGTTATTTTGCCAATAGTTGCTCTTCAAATTAGAACTAAATGCAAAACTGTTTTTGGATAGTTTAGGGAGGGTTATAACTCCTAACAAAAGGGAATCCTGGGAATGGTATTTGAATTGGTGCCTATACCCAAAATCAGAGGGGAGATGCTTCCAAGTACTTCTACATACCAAAACACCACAAAGGAAATGTTGTGAAAAAAAAAAAGGAAACAGCACCTACCAAGGCTACCAATTCAAAGATAAGTTTATTGGACAGTCACATATTAGGAAGAAAATGTGGCATAGGCAAACCCCCCACCACCACTTGGGGTGCTCCCCCAATGCCAAGGTTGCCCCAACCCCCCTTCTCCCCCATGAACCCCTGGGAATCCCACCCCATCTTTAATGCCTAAAACCCACCCCTCCTTCTATGACCACCCACCACCCTACTAAAAACCTTGCTCCCCCCACAACTATTTGGGGTCCAGTCTGTATAGGGTGTCTCCAGTTAAGATAAACCTGGGCACAATGGACCCATATATTGCAAGGTGACTATATAAAAAATATAGATATACAGAGCCTTGAAAAAGTATTCATACCCCTTGAAATTTTCCACAATTTGTCATCTTACAACCAAAAATGTAAATGTTTTATTGGGATTTTATGTGATAGACCAACACAAAGTGGCACATAATTGTCAAGTGGAAGGAAAATTATAAAAGATTTTCAATTTTTTTTTACAAATAAATATGTGAAAAGTGTGGCGTGCATTTGTATTCAGCCCCCCCTGAGTCAATACTTTGTAGAACCACCTTTCGCTGCAATTACAGCTGCAAGTTTTTTTGGGTATGTCTCTACCAGCTTTGCACATCTAGATAGTGACATTTTTGCCCATTCTTTGCAAAATAGATCAAGCTCTGTCAGATTGGATGGAGAGCATCTGTGAACAGCAATTTTCAAGTCTTGCTACAGATTCTCAATTGGATTTAGGCCTGAACTTTGACTGGGCCATTCTAACATATGAATATGCTTTGATCTAAGCAAATCCATTGTAGCTCTGGCTGTATGTTTAGGGTCATTGTCCTGCTGGAAAGTGAACCTCTGCTACAGTCTCAAGTCTTTTGCAGACTCTAACAGGTTTTCTTTACAAGATTGCCCTGTATTTGGCTCCATCCATCTTCCCATCAACTCTGACCAGCTTCCCTGTCCCTGCTGAAAAAAAGCATCCCCACAATATGATGCTGCCACCACCATGATGGTGTGTTCAGGGTGATGTGCATTGTTAGTTTTCCGACACACAATGGGGGTTATTTACTAAAACTGGAGAGTAAAACATCTGGTGCAGCTCTGTTAAAAACCAATCAGCTTCCAGGTTTTATTGTCAAAGCTTAATTGAACAAGGTGAAATTAGAATTTGATTGGCTACCATGCTCAGCTGCACCAGATTCTGGGTGCGCCAGTTTTAGTAAATCCCTCCCATAGTGTTTTGCTTTTAGGCCAAATAGTTAAATTTTGGTCTCATCTGACCAGAGCACCTTCTGTGACTGTCAATAAAATATAGAATGCATTAAAAAAAAATACCTTGTGAACTGTAAAATATAAGATTGTTATTTATACTAACAGGCTGAGAAAAAGGCAGGAAAAAAAGCCTAAACAACCAAAGCACAATAAGGACAATAAAACCGTCATTGCCCACGATGAGGATGAGAGTGACGTCAGAGCCGTCATTCAAGACAAGAGTCTGAAACCTGTCAGGAATGGAAGCACAGATCCAAAAATCAAATCCAGGATGTACCGTATATACTCGAGTATAAGCCGAGTTTTTCAGCACATTTTTTTGTGCTGAAAATGCCCCCCTCGGCTTATACCCGAGTCACTTTTTTGCGCCTGATCTCCCGGATTTTGGGGACCCAGTATGGGCCGGCCGGAGGTCCCCTGGATCCCAAACTTGGCACACATGTAGCCCCACTCTTCCTTTACAAGTGTGAAAAGTTTGTTGTCCGGGGGATCTACGGCCGGGGAGCACCAATTTTTCAAAGCCGGGCACCCCTTCCATAGACTCCCATGTTAAACAGTAATTTCTCTGGTGATTTTGGAGACCCGGTACCGGCCGGTCGTAGGTCCCCTGGACCCGGAACTTGGCACACATGTAGCCCCATTTCCCCTCTACAATTGTGCAAAGTTTGTTGCCTAGGGAACCTACGGATGGGGAGCACCAATTTTTCAAAGCCGAGCACCCCTTTCATAGACTCCCATGTTTAACGTCAGTCTAGTCATGGGCACAGTGAGGCATGGACACAGTGAGGTATGCACATGGACACAGTGAGGCACAGTGAGGCATGCAGATGGACACCCTAGGCTTATACTAGAGTCAATACTTTTTCCCATTTTTTTTTGTGGTAAAATTAGGTGCCTCGGCTTATAATCGGGTCGGCTTATACTCGAGTATATACGGTAAATACGTTCAGGGGGAAATTTGTAAAGCTATTAAAGACTTTCCAAGGGCAGGAAAAATTATCCAAATGTGCTTACAGGACACCAGGAAAAACCATTCCAACATTGTAGGACGTCATGTTCTTCATAAATGAAAGAAAGAAACCTACTAACAGAGTGAGATTAAAGCTTGAATTCTGATATAGGATTGTTAAAACATTGGAACATATATTTTTCACAACTTCTATTCTTTTCCCATATTTGTATATTAACCTTCCAAAATATTATGTGTATAAGCAGAGTGTGTTATGTACATCTGGCAGAAGACAGCAGTTCATACCACCACAACAAAGAAACACTATAACTGGGCATGCTAGTAGACAATACCTATCATACATCAATGCTTCAACCTGCTCAAGTCATGGTTCTGTGCCATCTTGCATAATCTGGCTTTTAAATCAATTGCTGCCAGAGGAGGAGAAGCTAAAAAAAAAACAATCCTCAGCAGCACCAGCACAATCCAAAATCCAAAGCAGCAATAAGGCAGGAAATAGGAAGCTGGCTCTAACAGAAAGTAAATGGATTCAATACCAGGTGACTTATGAAGATTCTCCAAACATGGCAAAATAACTGAAAATATGTCTACTATACAGTAGTTTCAACATTGGCAAGATTTCCTTATGCTAGATTCTCTATTTAGCTAACTTTATATAAAAAAAAGATTAAATATTTGCAGAAACGGAACGATGAATCCTTTTAAAGAATATTAGTGCACAAAAACACTTCAGAACCCCAACCCTACATCCCCCAAACACAAGGCAGGTTTTATCTTGCAATACAAATTATAGTATATTGTCAATGTCTGAGAGACAATAGCCACAAACATTTTACGGTGGCTGGATATTATATATGTAGCTTGGTTAAGCGGCAATAGAAGAGGGTCAGAAGAGGCAGGTTTCACCCTAAAATGGAAATTAGAGTGCATTATCTTTAGTACAATAGTGAAAACTATTTTATAGTAGCTGGACAGTATGTAAGCAACTATGTTAGGCTGCAGTTTAAGATGGAGATGAGACAGTTTTATCTTGAACAGAAACTATAGTGTGTTATTTGAGAGACACAAATGTTGTACACTGGCTGGATAGTATTTAAGCAGCTTGGTTAGGCCACAATATAAGAGGGAGAGACAAGGCAGGTTTTTTTTCTTGAAATAGAAATTAACGTACATTATATAAGAGAAAATAGCCACAACTATAGTACTGTGGTTGGAAAGTATGCAAGCAGCTTTGTTATACTGCAATATATGAGAGATGAGCCGGGTTTTATCTTGAACTAGAAATTAGATTATTGTACAGTGGCTGGACAGTATGTAAGTAGCTTGGTTAGGCCTTAATATAAGTGTGAGGGATGAGGCAGGTTTTATTTTGATATAGAAATTAGATTGCAATTAGATTGCAATCCAAGATTGGTTCATTTTAATGAAAGTGAGCCAATCCATACTCTTAGCAGACAGGTGGATTCACCTCCATGAAGCAAAGCATCCTTCTGGGCTGATGATCCTCTAAAACAGCACACTGGCTGCAGGACAAGCAAGAAGCTCCTGCACATACTGTGCAAGTGGTCCTTCCTAGACACCCAATAGTCCAAGGGTTTCTCACTTTTAAGAGTGTTTGCATGGTCCACTGCCTGTTATTTCTGCTTGCAGCCAGGCCTGACTGCTGTAGTTTAAAAACTCTGAAGATTGGTGCTGAGGCAGCCTCCATCACTGGTCTTTCTCCTTTCATGGATCAGGGGATAAAAATCAGAAGGTTAGAAACCCTGGGACCAGCAGGAAGATATAGGCGAACTCGAACTAAGTTTGAGGAGTACTGTCAAGGAGAGGAGCCCCTACCTAATGTAATTTCTAAAATGTATACAATTTTGACGGCACCCTCAGAGGATTTTAAAATGGATTGCTTTGCTAAATGGGAGCGAGATCTAGGCCAAACTTTCTCTCCAGCACAATGCCAGAATATTATAGACCTGTCTTTAAAATCTTCAAGGTGTACGAAAATGCAGGAATCAAATGATAAAATATTAACACGTTGGTATTATACGCCATTGGCCTTGAATACATTTTTTTCCCGAAACATCTGACAGGTGCTGGAGAGGTTGTGATGAAAAGGGGACTATGATAAACATTTTTTGGGCATGCCCAGTAATTAGACAATTTTGGCAAACTGTACAGAGAATTTCCCAAAAATTCACTGATCAACAGATTGAAGAAGACCCTGCTCTCTTCTTGTTACATCATACGCAAATCCCACAGAAAAAATATACAAACTCAGTCTTGTGCCATTTAATAAATGCGGCAAAAAGTTGTATTGCGATGAACTGGAAAGAACCTAGTGCCCCTACAATCTCAATGTGGTTAAATAAAGTTAGAAGAGTGGGAATACTGGAGAAACTCCTACCAATAACGTTGGAGGGAAATAAACAAATCCAAGAGATATGGGCACCATGGGAGTAATTTGCAAAATCAGAAGAAGGGATGAGGTTATTAGGAGAGTAAAGATAAAATCAGGCTGATAGGTAGAAAGAGTAAGCAGGGTTTTTCTAGAAGTTCCAATTTATTTATTTTTATGTTTTTTTTTTTGTCCGTTTTGTCGGTTTGTTTAATGTCCAAATGCATATAGCAGGGATAAAGGAAGGAGGAAATGGGGTCGAAGGGAGGGGATGGGGGGAGGTTTAGGGGTGTAGAGGGGAAGTAGGGGAAAAAAAGGGGGGTAATAGGAAGAAGAGTTCAGAAGAAGATATTAAAATAACGAAAGTGAAATAATTTGGTTTAAATAAGACTGTCTTTATTGATTTATGTTATGAAAAGAGAATAGATAGGTCGAAGTACCTGATGTCTCTTCTAAATGGCAATGTTATACTTGTATACCCTGTTTTAAGAAAATAAAGAATTAAAAAAAAAAATCAGAAGGGATCCTGCAACCTTCAGAAAATGCAAATGGTAGATTCACATGGACGGCCGGTTGATAAAAAAAGATTAGAATAAATGGCATACTTTACATATTTGACACCCAGGGCTGTTCGTTTTGACAAAATAATTTTTGTCATAGAGAGGTGGCAGGAGAGATAAGGCGGCACCCCTGCGCCCCTTATGGACACACCGCCACTGGTGTGCAATCTAAAGCCTCATACACACGATTGGACTTCCATCTGACTTTTCCATGGATTTTGGTCCGAAGGGGTGTTGGCCATGAAATTGGTATGCATACACATGGCAGAACATTTTCAGCCAACATTCACCAAATCACGTGGTTTTTCAGCTCTTTACCGCCAACCTTTGGGCAACTTCTGCTATTGTTGTCTGATGTTTAGCATTGGTTCCAAGCATGCGTGTTTGTACTTTGGATTTCAGTCCGATGGACTTGTGTACACACGATCGAATGATCCAACGTAACACATTTGTTGTCGGAAAGTTTGAGAGCATGCACGTCGAACATTTGTCCATTGAAAAACTGACAACAGTTTTCCGATGGAGCATACAGACGGTTGGATTGTCCGATAAAGCATGTCCGCCGGACCGTTATTGTCGAAAAGTCTGATCGTGTGTATGGGCCTTAAGTGTTACATGATCTGTCATTACATATACACACCTTTTTGAAAGGCCTCAGAGGCTGCAACACCTAAGCAAGAGGCACCACTAACCAAACACTGCCATGAAGACCAAGGAACTCTCCAAAGAAGTAAGGGACAATGTTGTTGAGAAGAAATCAGGGTTAGGTTATAAAAAAATATACAAATCTTTGATGATCCTTGATGATTCCTAGGAGCACCATCAAATATTTCATAATCATAGTTACATAGTTAGTCAGGTTGAAAAAAGACACAAAGTCCATCCAGTTCAACCATAAAAAAAAAATATATATATATATATATATATATATATATATATATATATATATATATATATATATATATAATATCATACAATCCCATATACCCAATTCTATACCCACAGTTGATCCAGAGGAAGGCGAAAAACCCCAGCAGAGCATGCTCCAATTTGCTCCAGCAGGGGAAAAAATTCCTTCCTGATCCCCCGAGAGGCAATTGGACTTTCCCCAGATCAACTTTACCTATAAATGTTAGTACACAGTTATATTATGTACATTTAGGAAAGAACCCAGGCCTTTCTTAAAGAAATCTACTGAGCTGGCCAGAACCACCTCTGCAGGGAGTCTATTCCACATTTTCACAGCTCTTAAGCCTCGTACACAGGCACGATTTTCTCGGCAAGAAAGCTGCTGGGAGAGCTTTTTGCCGTGAAAACCGTGCGTGTGTATGCTTTCTCGGCGAGAAAACTGCCGGGAATCCCGACTAGAAAAATAGAGAACCTGCTCTCTATTTTCTCGTCGGGATTCTCTGCAGTGTTTCCTGCCGTGAAAACCGTGAGTGTGTATGCTTACCTGTCCCCAGGTAAACCCGCGCATGCTCGAAAAGACTTTGACGCATGCGCGGTAGCATACAAGGGTAGTGTAGGGTGTAGCAAGATGGCGGCGACGGCATCGAATGTGAGGAGAGCAGGCTCGTCGTAGTCAATGACGTCACCTCGTTCTTCCCATTCAAAAGTATGGCGGTTCTTTTGAATGCCCGTCTGTATGCACGGCTTGGCAAGGAAAGCTTGCCAGGAATCCCGTCAGGAAAACCGACATTTTTTTCCTGACGGGATTCCCGGCAGTGTGTACGAGGCTTCACTGTGAAGAAACCTTTCCGTATTTGGAGATGAAATCTCTTTTCTGGAAATAAAGAGTGCCCCCTTGTCCTTTGTGTTGACCGTAAAGTGAATAACTCAACACCAAGTTCACTATATGGACCCCTTATATATTTGTACATGTTGATCATATCCCCCCTTAATCTCCTCTTCTCAAGAAAATTCAGTTCCTCTAATCTTTCCTCAAAGCTGAGCTCCTCCATGCCTCTTATCAGTTTGGTTGCCCTTCTCTGCACTTTCTCCAGTTCCCCAATATCCTTTTTGAGAACTGGTGCCCAAAACTGAACTGCATATTCCAGATGAGGTCTTACTAATGATTTGAACAGGGGCAAAATGATATCTCTGTCTCTCTGGAGTCCATACCTCTCTTAATACAAGAAAGGACTTTGCTCGCTTTGGAAATCGAAGCTTGGCATTGCATGCCATTATTGAGCTTATGATCTACCAAAACCCCCAAATCCTTCTCCACTATGGATCCCCAGTTGTACTCCCCCTAGTATGTATGGTGTATTCATATTCTTAGCCCCCAAGTGCATAACTACATTTATCAACCTTAAACCTCATCTGCCACATAGTCGCCCAATTAGACAGAGCATTGAGGTCGGCTTGTAAATTGGAGACATCCTGTAAGGACGTTATTCCACTGCATAGCTTGGTGTCATCTGCAAAGACAGAAATTTTATTTTGATCCCAGACCCAATATCATTTATGAAGGTATTTAAAAGTAAGGGTCCCAACACTGAACCTTGGGGTACACCACTGATAACCTTAGACCATTCAGAGTAAGAATCATTAACCACAACTCTCTAAATTCTGTCTTTTAGCCAGTTTTCTATCCATTTACAAACTGATATTTCCAAGCCTGAAGACTTTACCTTACACATTAGCTGTGTGTGCGGAACTGTATCAAATTCTTTTGCAAAATCCAAGTATACCACGTCCACTGCCACCCCTCTGTCCAAGGTTTTACTTACCTCTTCATAAAAAGAAATCAGGTTTGTCTGACAACTTCTGTCTTTCATGAATCCATGCTGTCTGTTGCTTAAAATATTTTTTTCCAGCAAGAATTTGTCTATGTGGTCTTTTATTAATCTCTCCAGTATCTTGCCAACTATAGAAGTTAAACTAACAGGTCTATAGTTACTTGGTAAAGACTTTGTTCCCTTTTTAAATATAGGCATCACATTGGCCATAATCAAAATAAAAAGAACATGGCACAACAGCAAACCAGCCAAGAGACGGTTGCACACCTAAACTCACAGACCTGGCAAGGAGGGCAATGATCAGAGAGGCAACACAGAGACCTGAGGTAACCCTAGAGAGCTGCAGAGTTCCACAGCAGAGACTGGAGTATTTATACATAGGATGACAATAAGCCATACGCTCCATAGAGTTGGGCTTTATGGCAGAGTGACCAGAAGAAAGCCATTACTTTCAGCAAAAAACAAAATGGCACGTTTTGAGTTTGCGAAAAGGCATGTGGGAGACTCCCAAAATGTATGGAGGAAGGTGCTCTGGTCTGATGAGACTAAAATTGAACTTTTTGGCCATCAAAGAAAACGCTGTCTGGAGCAAACCCAACACATCACATCACCCAAAGAACACCATCCCCACAGTGAAACATGGTGGTGGGAGCATCATGCTGTGGGGATGTTTTTCAGCAGTCAGGACTGGGAAACTGGTCAGAGTTGAGGGAAAGATGGATGGTGCTAAATACAGGGATATTCTTGAGCAAAACCTGTACCACTCTGTGTGTGATTTGAGGCTAAGGCAGAGGTTCACTTTCCAGCAGGACAATGACCCCAAACACACTGCTAAAGAAACACTTGAGTGGTTTAGGGGGAAACATGTAAATGTGTTGGAATGACCTAGTCAAAGCCCAGACCTCAATCCAATACAAAATCTGTGGTCAGACTTCAAGATTGCTGTTCACAAGCGCAAACCATCCAACTTGAAGGAGCTGGAGCAGTTTTGCAAGGAGGAATGGGCAAAAATCCCAGTGGTAAGATGTGGCAAGCTCATAGAGACTTATCCAAAGCGACTTGGAGCTGTGATAGCCGGAAAAGGTGGCTCAAGAACGTATTGACTTTAGGGGGGTGAATAGTTATGCACATTGACTTTTTTCTGTTATTTTGTCCTATTTGTTGTTTGCTTCACAATAAAAATAAAAATAAACATATTCAAAATTGTGTGCATGTTCTGTAAATTAAATGATGCAAATCCTCAAACAATCCATGTTAATTCCAGGTTGTGAGGCAACAAAACACGAAAAATGCCGAATACTTTTGCAAGGCACTGTATATCTGTAGTGTTTTATTATCTCTCTTCAGAGCACTGAGTCCCATGGCTTTCTCCTGCTCTGTTCTTCTGTTATCAGCCTGATAACTTCTGACAAGTTCTCCGTCAACTGTGATAAAACCAGCCTCAAATTTGTGTCATGGGAGGTTGCTATAAATAGATTAGCAGAGTGCTAAACTATTCAGTAAACACCTCTGCAAGTCTCTGCCTGCTCTGCCTATAAGGAGAGGGGGTGTGTGCCTTTCCTGCAATCAGCTGTCTTAGCTGCATGCCCAGACTTCACTTCCAGTGCTGAACAGGAAGAGAAAATCTGTAACACAATCTGTACTTTCTAAAGAATATATAAAGCTGAAGACAGCAGATATACTGTACAAGTAAAACTTATGTAGGGAGATTTGTTTTAATCCCTGTGTATCATCTGAGGCTGTTCACTTCACTGGGGATATGTGAGGATTTTCATCCGCTTTAAGGGGACTTCTATCTGACTTGTGCCCATAGACTTTAAGTGAAGTCACCTCCAAGTTGGATCCTCATCCTAATTGATGTGATTTGGATCCTACATTACAGGAAGATTACCCAGGCATTCCCTGAAATTGCTTCAAAGTTGCTTCAAGCCACTTCAAAGTTGCTTCAAGAGGCATCAAGTCGCACTGAATTCGCCCTGAAGTCATCACACTGTAAGTGTCGTTTCTCTCTGATGCTTTGTTCCTCTGTTATCACTTCTGAGAAGTTGTTCCAACACATGAGATATATTTGTGTCGGGAGAGGGGGAGAGCTTAGAACAGAGCTTCTCTATTTAAAACACAGTTCCTCTGCTTTGTGGAGAGTGGTGTGTGCCTCTCCTCCAAACAGTTCTCACACACTGTTACACCCCTTTCACACTGGGGCGCTTTTCAGGAGTTTTAGCGCTAAAAAATAGCAACTGTAAAGCGCCTGAAAAGTGCCTCTAAAGCCACCCCAGTGTAAAGCCCGAGTGCTTTCACACTGAGGCGGTGCGCTTGCAGGACGGGAATAAAAATCCTGCAAGCAGCATCTTTGGGGAGGTGCGGGAGCGGTGTATACACTGCCCCCGCACCGCCCTGCCCATTGAAATGAATGGGCAGCACCTGCAAAGCGCTTCGGCAGCGCCGCAACACGGGCACTATTAACCCTTTCTTGCTAGCGGGGCTTAAAAGCACACCACTTGCGGCCGAAAAGCGCCGCTATAACAGCTGTAAAGCACCGCACCACCCCAGTGTGAAAGAGGTCTTACTGCAGCCTCTCCGCCCCCTCCTTTGTGCTCCTGACAGATGACGAAAGATTCTAACACTTTTCTGCCCTTTTAAAGGAATATGGGGAAAAGGGGATAGGAGTTTCAAGGCCCCCCTTTTCCTCATGGGATAACAGCGGCATGGAGGTTTCAAGTGTCCCCACAGGTCAGGGGGCTTGTGCTTTAGGGGAGCCTTGTAACTGCCTGTGAGGGGAGCCTTGAAAAGTAATAGAATGTTCCAGAACCTCTCAAGGACCCCTATATAAAGGTGGTCCGGACAGGGTCTGTGGCCAGTCGCCGGTGGACGGTATAGCTGTAGGAGCTCAGGCAAAAGAGCTTCCCTTTGAGCCCGCAGCTTCCTACCTCCTAAGGCGGCATGCAGACGTTGCTTCGGCAGCTCCTCAAGTGGGCGGAGGCAGAAGGCGGAGAAGGCTGGATCCGAAGATGCCTCTCCTTACCTCCGATGGAAGAAGCTCCAGAAGTCCGCGATGGGAATCCCCCTATGGAAGGGCCGGCAGCCGAAGAAGGCGAAGTGGATGCCGGCGACATAGCTGAGATGCCTCAGGAAGAGGTCAAGACGCCGGAGTCCCTGGTTCTGGGTCGGCATAGCGGAACTTCGGGGGGTGGAGCCATTGAGGTCGCGGGGCGGATCCAGAGAAAGAGGGGCCAGAAGAGGCCATACAGTCCACCGGCTCCCTTGGAACGAAGAAAGGGGAGTGAAGAGGCGGCAGTATCCACTCGCAAGAGGAGAGCGGGCGACGTCATCCCCAAGGGGCGGAGCTTCCTCCGAACAGGCCACGCCCGGCGGCACGGATTGGAAGCCTGCCGTGACGACAGCCTGCAATGCCAGGGCGGCGTTTTGAAGCGCCTAGTACAGCTGTGAGTTCTTACCCAGGCTCGGTCACAGCTGGGATGTCTTCAGCGGCGGTTTCTGCTGAATTTGGACGAGGTCCTATGGTGGCTACTGAGCAAGCTGCTGGTAGTGTTGGTGAGTGTGAGCAAATGAATGTTTTAGCTTCCTTGTCCTCTACGCTCATACAGTTAGCTTCTAGCTTGTCTAATATTGTACCTCAAAAATCAGTTTTAGAGGATTCTAATGTGACGGCTTCTGTATGGGCGGCTAATTTAGGTAAGGTAGTGACGGAGCAGGTTAACTCTCCAATGGAGTTACCTCTTTCTACTCAAGTGGTTCATCAGGGCAATTCTATACTACATAAAGTGCCGGAAAGTTTTGGGAAAGAAGCCATGCCATGCACATTGTCCCCTTTGGGTTTCCATTTATCAAACAGCATAAAAGATAGAATATGGCGCAGAGATTTTATAGATATCTTATCCTTACTTCCTTCACAGAAAGAATATTATTCACGCGCAGATAAGGATAAAAATGAAGATGATAAAAATAGAACAATAGCTAGGACATTTAATAATTGGCTTCATGCATCCTCTATGTAGCGGACACCCTCGTCCCAGTCCCCTCTATTAAAGTTCAACTCGCACTGTCTCTGGTCTAGGGGTATGATAGGGGAGGGAGATGGTGAGCTACGCCAGGCTTCTACCACAGGTGTGATATGGTATCAGCAATGTCTCTGTTGTTTTTACCTTCGGGTCTGTGCTGTGCATCTGGATCCTCCCTCCAAGAGTCTCCGTGAACCTCGTCTGCCAGAAATTGAGCCCCACACCATTAACGTCCAACACACTTTTATTGTAGAACATAACATGGACTCCCTTGGCTATAGAACGGAAAAGGAGGTGTGGATGCGAATAGGCCCAGACACAAGATCGATCCTCCACTCTCCTCCCTGAGAGTGGGCTATGGTCTCCGCACAAGGGAAATTCTCCTTCCGGACGGTCTCCGACAAGAGACTCACCCGTCACCGGCAGTATGCTGCACCGGGTCTTCAGATGAGGATCTCTTCCCGGTCCATTACACCCACCTTGGATTCAGGCATCCATCCCCGGAGTGCCTTAGGATCCTTCCCTCGTGGAACTCAGTGTTGGGCACTGAGCTCCGGACCTCCATCCAAGTACCTCACCCCAGGACTAAAGGTGCCTGAGGTGGAACACGATCTCCGGTGGTCCTCTAGGCCTAGGCCGCCTAGAGGACGGACACGAACCACCGTCCGCAGGCTGAAGGTGCCTCCGCCTCCGACCCCATGACCAAGATGGCCGGCCCCTCTATACCCCCTCCCAGCAAGCACGGCGGGTTCCCCGCCCCACCATACCGCTGCCGAGAGAGGACAAAAAGGAGGCTCAGCACACAGCGCTATCCGTCCGTCAGCCCATGGTGACAGCGCCACCTAGTGGGCCGCCGGGAACACACCACCGGTGTCACTGAAAAATTCAAAAATTACCCCGGGAAAGTAAGTACCCGCTACATCTATTTATGCTAGCATTACATGTGAAAGATTTCCGGAATGGGGCCCGGGGCTTTTTCAGCATGTGGATTTATCATGGTATTTCTATGATGAATCCTTTAGGCAAAAGATGGCAGTACACCCCTCCATTCAGTGGGGGAATAAAGACGTAGGGCTTTGGTTAGATTTATTTGTACCTCAGAAACCTATGGCGCCTCGTTTAAACAACACATTACCTTCTGCTTCTACAGGCTCTTATAAAAAAGGCATTTGTTTTTCGTTCAACAACACGCAATGCAAATGGCCTAATTCTTGTAGATTCCGCCATGAGTGTGCATTTTGTTCAGGTCCTCATCCGGTCACTAAGTGTTTTAAGAAATCTTCCGTGACGCCACAGCAATCGGGTAGGGATTCCTTTCTTAAGGTCTTCCACCCCGTTGATTCTGGACCCAGACCGGGTGACGGCTCAATTACTCATTGAAGGTTTCAGGTTAGGCTTTAAATTGCCCACATTTAATGGTTTGAGTTGTACTTTCGTTAAAAATTTAAAGTCAGCTGAGGAATTGGCCCCAATTGTTAGGGACAAAATAATAAAGAACTTGAGGAAGGTAGAGTTTCTGGTCCTTTTAATGTCCCTCCTTTTGAGAATTTCCGTTTGTCCCCTTTAGGGATTGTTCCAAAAAAAGAGTCTGGAAGTTATAGGCTGATTCATCATTTATCCTACCCTTGTGATCATTCTCTTAATGATCAGATTGGGGAGGATTTGTGTTCAGTCTCCTATACGTCTTTTGAGGAATCTATTGGTAAGTTACAGAAGCTTGGTCATGCAGCTTTGATAGCAAAAGCTGATATAAAATCTGTTTTTTGGCTCCTTCCCATTCACCCGGATAGTTTTAATTCATTGGGATTTCAGTTTGAAGGTAAGTATTTTTTCGACAGATGTTTGCCAATGGGTTGCTCTCCCTCTTGCTTTTATTTTGAGAGTTTCTCATCGTTTATTGAATGGGTAGTAGCTAGAGTAGCGTGCACTAATAATATTTTACATTATCTGGACGATTTTTTGTTTTTAGGTCCAGCTGAGTCGGATCAGTGTTCATCATTGTTAAATTCCTTTTTTACAATTTGTAGTCATTTTAGCATCCCTCTAGCGCATGATAAGGTGGTTTTTCCTACCACATGCCTGGAATTTTTAGGTATCACTATTGATACTAGGGCTATGGAATTTCGGCTCCCCCCAGAAAAGATTGAAAAAATACGTATATTCATTTCTAGGATTCTTCAGGCTAAAAAAGTTTACTTAAAAACTATGCAGAATTTATTGGGCCTCCTTGCGTTTGCCAGTAGAGTACTTCCTATGGGGCGTATTTTTTCAAGAAGGCTTCATTTGGCCATTTCAGGTTTTAAAAATCCTTACTCCCATATTAGGGTGTCACATGACATTAAAGCAGACTTATTAGTCTGGCAAAAAATGTTATTAGAATTTAATGGGAGATCTGTGTGGCAGGAAGATTTTATTTTAGATCAGGATTTTCAGTTATTTACTGATTCTGCAGGGTCTTTGGGTTTCGCTGCCATTTGGCGGACCCATTGGTGTGCGTAACCATGGCCTTTAGATTGGAAGTTGAAAGGTTTGTTAAAAAACATTGTTTTGTTGGAATTATTTCCAATTATTGTGGCCATAGAAATCTGGTGAGAACAGTTCAGGAATAAGAGGCTTTTATGTAGTACAGATAATAAGGGTGTTTTATATGCCATTAACTGCCTCTCTTCAAAGTCTAAACCTGTTATAATCTTGTTGAGATATTTAGTCTATAAATGCTTGACCTTAAACCTATGGGTTAAAGCCAAATATGTTCCAGGTAAAAGAAATGTGGTAGCTGATAGGCTTGTGCAATTCGTTTCGTAACGAATTGAAATTCGTCCGAATTTAGCAACTTTCGGACATTCGGAAGCATTCGAATTTCCGAACAAAGCAATTACGAATAAGACCGAATCCGAAATAAATTATACCGCAAATAGCGAATGCCCGAATGTCTTCGGCATAATTCGTTATGAAAAAGTTACGAATGTACGAATCCATACGAAGCACAATAACACTCACTCTGCTCTGCTCTCTGCTTCTCCCACACCGTGCTGAACTCCCTCTCAAAATGGTGTACAGGGGCGGAGGTTATAGCCGCATGTAAAAAACGAAAGTAAAATACGAGATTTCGAATCCATTCGAAGCACAATAACACTCTGCTCTGCTCTCTGCTTCTCCCTCACCGTGCTGAACCCTCTCAAAATGGTGTACAGGGGCGGAGGCTATAGCCGCATGTAAAAAACGAAAGTAAAATACGAGATTTCGAATCGTTACAAATAACCGCAATGTATTTAGAAAAGTACAAATCCATTCGAAGCACATTAGGCATAATAGGCAGCGTCGTTGTGAGAGAGACACGGAAAATTACGAATCAACGAACCCAAAAAAAGTTACGAAAGTAGGAGTTGTGTCCAGAATCAACGAAAAACAACGTACTCTACCGAAAGTACGAACCCAAAAAAAGTTACGAAAGTAGGAGTTGTGTCCAGAATCAACGAAAAACAACGTACTCTACCGAAAGTACGAATTATAAAGCAACAAAAAATTCAACGAAAAATGTCGCTTGCAAAAATACGAATGAGTCTGAACACGAAAAATCCCGTCTAGCAAAATTACGAATGATTACGAATTAACAGGACCGGAAAGAAACGAACCGAAACGGAACGAATTTTTCCGTTGTGCACAAGTCTAGTAGCTGATGTTCTTTCAAGATTTCAAATGAATCGTTTTTTCCAGCTGTTTCCAGAAGCGGACAGGAGTGGATATGCATGCCCCCAGCAGCTTTGGAGCATACTTTAGTATCGGACAACATAATCAATTCCTTGGCACCCTCAACATGGTGTGGGTACAAAAAGGCTTGGTGGCTATGGCTGTCTTTCCTTAATTCATTACAACACAATATGTGGGATGTCTCTGAACAGTTAGTGTTATCTTTTTTAAATAGCCTGATGGTTAAAAATTACTCTTGGTCTTACATAAATAAAACCTTATCTGGTGTATCCTTTTTTCTTAAAATTAATTCTTTACCATCTTGTTTCAAATTCTTCTCTGTTCGTCAAGCATTGAAGGGCTATAGAAAATCGAATTATTCAGTGGACAAAAGAAGTCCCATCACTCCAGAAATTCTGTTAGATTTGTTGTGTAATGTCTCGGATAGGGTTTGTTTTTCTCCTTATGAGGCCAGCCTTTTCAAAGCCGCATTTTCGATCTGTTTCTTTGCTGCTCTTAGGGTATCTGAATTAGTCCCTAGGAATACTTGTAGCAAGACAGGCCTTAAGATTCATGATATAATTCTTACCCACACAAATATTCAGCTTTTTATTGGCAAATTCAAAACTGATCAGCTAGGTAAGGGCTCTTGGATCACGCTGGCTGTGTGCTCCAATAAGCTCATCTGTCCAGTCTTACTGTTAAGATCTTATTTGAATGGTAGACCGGCTGAGGGAGAATTCTTGTTTCTGCATCAGAATGGTTTTCCATTGACTGTTTTTCAATTCCAGGCTGTTCTTCGTAAATCTTTGTGTCGTCTTAATTTAGGTGATGCACATATATCATCTAATTTGTTTCGTATTGGAGCTGCCACGGAAGCAGCTAGGATGGGTTTGGATTCTAGCAGTATTAAGCTATTGGGTAGGTGGAAATCAGATGCCTTCAAGTTGTATGTGAGACCTGACAATATTTTTAAATCATTTTAGGTGGGCAGCGAATAATATGGATAATTGGACACTCCTTTATCTTTTGGGCACACAGAAGAACATCATCCCGGTTTTATACGGAATTTCTGGATCTGGATCCTAACCTGTTTTCTATATGTTGGCATGGTAAAAGAGGCATGGTTTGGGGGGAAATCTTGTCTGAGTTGGGTGCTATGGCCTACAGTCATCCTCTCCCAGACATTTTGATCATTCATCTGGGAGGGAATGATATAGGTAAACAAAACACTTTAAATTAGATTTTTCAGATTAAACATTACATTCGTTTTATCAAGGCAATGTATCCCAGCTTGGTTGTAGTTTTCTCTGAAATCATTCCCAGACTGAAATGGTTAAGATCTGAAGTTTTTCGCTCTTTTGAAAAAATAAGAAAACGTATTAATAGAGTTGTTGAAAAATGTATGGCCCTTGGATATGGTTTGTCCTTTCGTCATTTAGATTTAGAAGGGAGTGTTCCAGGCCTTTATCGGAGGGATGGTGTCCATCTATCCGATATCGGTTTGGATATACTGAATAATGATCTCCAGACGTGTATTGAGCAGGCCGCGGTTTGGGTGTAGCCAGAAGGGCTTTTAGCCCTGTCTGTCTATTTGGGGACAGTTTAATAAATACTGATGTGGTTTTGTAATACAGCTTGAGCTGTAATAGCTGAGCTGAGTAAGTGGTCGTTATTTATATTGAGTTGGTTTAAAATTCCTATGGTGAATTTTAATTGAGTTATTATATAATTGTTATTAAAACCAATAATAAAGGCCATGGCCATATATTTATTCCAAATAAGTTTGAGTGATTTATTTATTAAAATAAACATGTCTGGTGATCATTTTAAGTATTTGCTGCCTGTTATCCCATATGGGGAAAAGGGGATAGAAGTTTCAAGGCCCCCCTTTTCCTCATGGGATAATGGCAGCATGGAGGTTTCAAGTGTCCCCACAGGTCAGGGGGCTCGTGCTTTAGGGGAGCCTTGTAACTGCCTGTGAGGGGAGCCTTGAAAAGTAATAGAATGTTCCAGAACCTCTCAAGGACCCCTATATAAAGGTGGTCTGGACAGGGTCTGTGGCCAGTCGCCAGTGGATGGTATAGCTGTAGGAGCTCCCCAACCCTCCCTCCCTGTCGCGGCCTTTATAAATGTGGTGGGTCACCTTTCTTTAGAAAGGGGGACAGTTTAATAAATACTGATGTGGTTTTGTAATACAGCTTGAGCTGTAATAGCTGAGCTGAGTAAGTGGTCGTTATTTATATTGAGTTGGTTTAAAATTCCTATGGTGAATTTTAAATGAGTTACTGTATAATTGTTATTAAAACCAATAATAAAGGCGGTGGCCATATATTTATTCCAAATAAGTTTGAGTGATTTATTTATTAAAAGAAACATGTCTGGTGATCATTTTAAGTATTTGCTGCCTGTTATCCCATATTCAGTTGCCTTCTGGGAGATCAGGAAATAATTGATTTTTTCCCAGCTAGAGAAAATTAGACCATGCTTTATATAGGCTTCATTTGCCTTCCTCTGATACACCTGTGGTTATAGGATTTTGTATGTAGAGGCTTTGCATAAATTTTTTTACTTTTTCTATTGGTTGAACTAGACGGATTTGTGCCTTTTTCAACCAGTAACTATGCAATGTAAATGAATAAAATGCTTAAAAATGATTCACAGAAAAATGAGCTGATAACTTAGCATACACTGATGATTCCCTAAGCCAGTGACGCATTTGTGTGTTTAGTGACCATGAGCAGTCTGATTACATGGACCTTATCACAAGGTTCCCCAGTCCATAGAGGATCAGAGCTGTGTGTGATTTGCTCAGTAGGCATGCCTTAGAGAATTGAAAGCCTAGTGCTGATAAAGAATTTGTTATGTGGAAAGTGTCAGGAAGTATAGATCAAAACAACCAGGAACAAAAACATACCGGAGCAGCAATTAGGGAATACACAGGATAGAGGGACAATCTCAGCATATTAGGGACCTTGTCAAGTCTTACATCTCGTATAAAAAAAAAAAAAATGAAGTACATGTAAATCCTAAAGTTAAATTAATCACACTCATATTCTCAACACCTTTCTGATAGTGTATTTACATTTTAACCTAGTAGCTGTAACACGTATATTTCCCTTCAGTTCAATATGTGACTTCCTGAGAACATGCTGGAGGAAAGGCCACATGGAAGGTATATATAGCACCGTCCTGGAAGTGCTGAATCCATTCATTGTTGCAGAAGGGAATAGCTACAGCTGCCAAGTCCATCCAGTGGTTTCACTCATGTAGGAAAAATCACATGAGCTGGTAAGGCACATGTGAACATTGTATTTTTCTCTCAAGAGGCTCAAAAGGTTGTCTATTAGCCAGCCCATTGTAAATGTCTCAATATGCCTAGTTAGTTATTACTTATTTTTTCAGTTTCGTAAAATAGTAATTGAGCCCCCTTCACACCAGTGCGACTTGTCATGTGATTTGACAGCTCAAACTCGCATGACAAGTCACACCCTATTTGTGCCTATGGAACCGTTCAAACTGGTGCAACTCTGACTTGCACCGGTTTAAAAAAAAACTTCTGCACTATTTTTGCCGATTTCATGTGTGACCTTCATTGACATCTGTGCATGAAATCATACAGATGTCGGCAAGCCAAAAACGAAATCGCACTGACTGGCGGCAT
The DNA here is from genome assembly GCA_029206835.1 of Rana muscosa. Lineage (NCBI taxonomy): Eukaryota > Metazoa > Chordata > Amphibia > Anura > Ranidae > Rana > Rana muscosa. The sequence continues at coordinate 536,914,530 of CM055118.1, read as the reverse complement.
TGAAATCGCACTGATGTAGGGCAATTACAAAGCCCATTCAGTGTGAATGGGGGCTGGAGGGCAGCTCCTTTTTTCACTTTAGGTTATACAGTAGAGCCTATCTTGTTCATAAAAAGTCTGCTCTTTTGATTAATGCAGCTCTGAGCATTAGTTCCCATGTCCCTCAACAAATGGCTGCCTGTCTAGAAAGTTGGTTGGTAGGACAAGGCAGCTCCAAAATTTAGAAAGTCGTCCTTTTGTATGCTTTGTTGATACATGGACAACAAGTGGGTAAAATACTTCAAACTCAATTTGAGCAAAAAAAGGAAGTTATTTTTAGTTTGCTAAAAGTTGGAAAACTGGAGCAGCCTGCTTATGAGCCCTTCAGTTTACATTTCCAGTCTGAAGAAGTCCTTCCCAAAAATGTATCTGCTGGATGTGTATGCTGTAATAGATATGTAGCGCCCCTTTACTTTCAGAGGAGCTAGGTACCTAAGTTTAGGGGTCGATCTGGGTTGGTAGCCAGGCCCAGATCACTTCAATTGTTAGGTTTTGTTCTTCTGCTTTTGCCAAGTGGTGTTGCTGGTGTGCAGTTCCCTGTGGCCTGTAGGTGGCGCTGCCATAGCAGGTCAGGGTTGAACTGCTAGTGACATTACTGTACCTTTGGGTGTCCTCTCCAGGCAGCTGTACGAGGGCGTCGTCGGCCCGCTGTGCATGCTGGGAGAGGATACAAAAGGGGCGGAGGCCATTTTAGCGGAGAGAAAGGGAGAAGGAGGGGTACTAAGGAGCAGTACCGCCTGCGTCTCGTGGCCCTCCAGGCCATGGGAGTGTGCAGGGGAAGATTAGTCTCAGGCACCTTTAGCCTGGGGCTGCAACTTTTCTTGTAGGCCCAGCACCTTTAGCTGGCCTACCATCTAAAGAGGAATTCCAGGGCACTCAAGGGTGACCCATTCTGGAGAGGGAGCCAGGGTTACCGGTGAAGGAAGTCACCGCCTCGGATGAGGCCTGGTCACCAACAGAGGGATTCCACAAGTCCGCCACAGGCATGGTAGCGTGCTTCAACTTGCACCTAGGTCCTTATGCTACAAGTGCTGGGAAGTTTGGAACTAGGCAAACGGGTTCCGATCGTATCCCTAGGACAGTAAAGGAAAGTTTGTGCATCACTTCGGCTGCTAGGACCGTGAGATGGAACTATCTGGGTGAGCAGAGTCCACTTGAGATTGAGTGGTGATATTAAGTGCCTGAACCTACCTCCTGTTATTCTATTCTTCACCTTCACTTTCCTGTCCGGTTTCAAGCATAAAGAAAATAAACCTTCAGCCATTGAGGTTTAACCTTGTCTGGACATTTGCCTTATTGATACACAAGCAACAGACTTTTCCCTACACTCTAGGGAAAGGAACCAGCCTAGAGGATGTAACTCGCTGCGGAACCCAACAACTGTGAACACCGCTTAACCTCTTCAAAGAGGAGGGTATGAGCATATAGCACGGTGTACCTTGTCTTACAAGTGAGCCAGGTGAGAAAAAGGTCCGTGTGCTACAGATAGTAAAATAAATACACCTCAATATGCAACTTTCTAATGCTTAATGTAACCCCTAATAACAGCCCAACCTTGTAAAAAAAAAAAAAAAAATTGACACACATTATGGCAGATTCCATTTAAGTAAACCCTTACATATACCAAATGAAGTAACTGACCTCAGGTGATACAGAGATTAAACAAACCCTCCTACATATGTTTTACCTGGTGCTCAGCAGTCTTTTCCTCTTTACAAAGTCCATAGTTGATAAAGCTTGTCTGAGATGTCAGAAAAGAGGGGGCGGAGAGCTGAAATTACACTCTGCAGAGCTCAGCGAGGAGAACTCTGAGAGATGATTGGAGGGAAGGAACACACCCCCTTTTCACACAGCACACAAGAACAGAGCTGCGGCTGTCAACATAGGCACGTGCAGGGGGTGTGCCAGGTGTACCTGGGCACACCCTAATCACTATGTGCGGTAAAGATCCCCCCTACTGCCTGGGCTTCCCCTGTGTTGCCTCTACCTGCCCCTCAGTGAGTAGTGGAAGGGGCTACTACTTCACTCGCTGTACTGTGCAGCTGAGGCTGCAGAGAAAGGCATGTGTGTTTGAGCTTTGAGGTGCACACCCTAATGCAATAGGCTGCGCACACTTATGGCTACAGTAGCGCTATCCTGGCGGCTTTAACCCTTTTTCAGCCACTAGCGGGGGTTAAAAATTACGGTAAATTGCCGCTAAAAATAGCGTCGCTTTACCGCTGACACCGCCTCAGTGTGAAAGAGGCCTTAATGAACAACCATACTTCATGCTATTAGATCAAAACTAATGGTAAAATTCTCCTTAAAGGATAAAAATGTTCCTTTACCACAAAACTGCCTATGCAGATAAGGGACACCTATAGATAAAAACTAATTGTGGGGCTCTGACTAAAGTTGAATAAAGCTCTTGCTGTAGGTGTAGGCCATGTACATACCTTATGAAGCCTGGCTGGAATACTCCCAGGATGTTGCTAAGTGAGGCCCAGTCATCACTGTTTACAGCCTCCTTCACATGAGTGAGCTCTCAAATGCTTAGCTCAGAGCTATTCTATCAGGGGGAGAAGGAGCATGTGAGGGGGTTTGAATCAGAAAAAGGGCTACTCCTGTGATGGTGTAGGTGAACAGTGACGACTAGGCCTCACTTAGCAACGTCCTGGGAGTACTTAGAAATGTCCTGGAAGTACTAAGCAACATCCTGGGAGTATTTAGCAACGTCCTGGAAGTACTTAGCAACACCCTGGGACTATTCCAGTCAGGCATCAAAAGGTATGTAAATGGCCTACACCTATGGCAAGGGTATTATTTATCTTTAGCCCAGGTTCACACTGCCCGTGACTTCAAAGTCACACAACTTCTGCACAACTTTGAAGTCAGACCCCAGCGCCACTTCGGCATGTCGTGCATGTGACTTCTTTTACAGAATGCAAGTTGTACCAAAGTTGGACCAAAAGTAGTGCAGGAACCTTTTTCTAAGTCGATTACAATGGTTCCATTGCACTGAATGGGGTCCGACTTCTGATGCGACAAGTGCTCCAAAGTCAGAGCGATTGTCGCATGAGTGTGAACAAGGCCTTCATCAGAGCTGCACAGTTTGTTTTATTCTACAAGCATAGGCAGGTTTTTTGTAATGGTGAACTATACTTTTAAGTTGATAGAGAAGATTATTATACTAAAAATTATATATTTTCATAAATGTGTGTACCGTATATACTCGAGTATAAGCCAAGTTTTTCAGCACATTTTTTGCTGAAAATGCCCCCCTCGGCTTATACTCGAGTCACCTTTTTGCACCTGATCTCCCGGACTTTGGGGACCTGATACTGGCACACATGTAGCCCCACTCTTCCGCTACAAGTGTGCAAAGTTTGTTGTCCGGGGGACCTACGGCCGGGGAGCACCGATTTTTCAAAGGCGGGCACCCCTTCCGTAGACTCCCATGTTAAACTGTAATTTCTCCGGTGACTTTGGGGACCCGGTACTGGTCTCCTGGACCCGAAACTTGGCACATATGTAGCCCAATTTCTCCTCTATAAGTGTGCAAAGATTTTTGTCTGGGGGACCTACGGCCGGGGAGCACCGATTTTTCAAACTTGGGCACCCCTTCCATAGACTCCCATGTTAAACGTCAGTCTAGTCATGGACACAGTGAGGCATGGGCACAGTGAGGCATGGGCTCAGTGAGGAATGGACACAGTGAGGCATGCACATGGACCCAGTGAGGCAAAGTGAGGCACAGTGAGGCATGCAGATGGACACCCTAGGCTTATACTCGAGTCAATACGTTTTCCCAGTTTTTTGTGGTAAAATTAGGTGCCTCGGCTTATATTCGGGTCGGCTTATACTCGAGTATATACAGTATTTATTTGATTATCTAAATCATTTTCTATCCCCCTAAAACATTTTTTTTTTGGGCTGACAAATTCTTCCCTATTAGTTTTTTTTTTTTTAATCCCTGAAAGCTAACAAAGAGTGAGAGGTTTGATACTTTCTATTGTTTCTTTGACTTCTTAATTGACGTATACATATGAATGTGGGAAATATAGTCACAATACCTATTGCTGCATAACTCATATGAGTGGTTTGCCAGTTCAATATTTTACATGTCCTCTTACAAACTACTTCCCAAAGATACCCTTGTTCTGACTTGGTATAATGTAAACCTTTCATTTTTAATTTGTATTTCTCTGAACACTTCCAGTTTAATTGAACCCTTACTGAACTTTTACTGAACTCTCTCAGTCGCCTGACACTCAGCAGTGGGCTGCAAGCCTTGTGCACTATAACACGTCCTTTGTGTTGAAATACTCAGCACCAGAAAAACTCCTCAAACCAGACAGTTTAACTACCTCAAGCCCACCGTATAAACAAATGACGGTTGGCAGGATGCATCATATGATGTTGCCCCAGTCTCACCACGCCTGCGGTGGTGCGCAGCACGGCGGTCGCGGGTGCACTATGTCCAGGGCCGCCATCGGGAATTTTGGGGCCCCTTACACACAGCTTCAGGCTCAGAGGAGGAGAACCGGGGGGGGGGGTGCTGCCGCCGCAAATTGAGAAGCGGGGGGGGCAAATAAAAAACACACATATAAAAAAGGGGGGTTACCATCCGCCCTGGGGACCTCTGGGCCCCTTACAAAAAATAAAATAAAATAAATAAATAAATAAAATAATTATTTTTTTTTAATAAAAAATACATAAAAAGGGGGGTTACCTCTGGGCCCCTTAAAAAAAGGGGGGTTGCCATCTGGGCCCCTTACAGGTGTACTGCCTGTACCCCCCTGATGGCGGCCTTGACTGTGTCACTGGGACATGACGTGACCCCGATCTCGGTAAAGAGCCAATGATGCGGCTCTTTACCCATGTGATCAGTGTTACGCGCTGTGTCACTGGGACATGGCACAACCCGATCTCGGTAAAGAGCCGATGACGCGGCTCTTTACCCATGTGATCAGCTGTGTCCAATCACATGTAAACAAGGAAGAGTATGAAGAGAGGAGAGCAGCATCTCCTCACAGGAGAGACCTGTATAGATAATCAGTGCCCTGATTATCAGTACAGCCTCAACAGTGCCCAGCAGTAATGCTAGTCGGTGCCCATCAGTGATGCCAATTTGTGCCCATCAGTGAGGCCAATCTGTGCCCATCAGTAATGCAAGTCAGTGCTGCCTTTCAGTGCCTATCAGTGGCTGCTCATCAGTGCTGCCTATCAGGGCCCATCAGTGCTGCCTAGCTGTGCCACCTATCAGTGCCCATCAGTGCCACCTATCAGTGACCATAAGTGCCCACTATCAGTGCTCATCAGTGCTGCCTATCAGTGCCCATCAGTGCTGCATATTAGTGCTTCCTCATCAATGCCTCCTCATTAGTGCCCTTCAATACCACCTCATCAGTGCCCATCAGTGCCATCTCATCAGTGCAGCCTATTAGTGCCCATCAGTGCAGCCTCATCAGCGCACATCAGTGAAGGAGAAAAATTACCTATTCACAAATATTTCGGACAGAAACTAACAAAAACTTTTTTTTTTTTTTCAAAAAATTTCAATAGTGATTAAATACCACCAAAAGAAAGCTCTATTTGTGGGAAAAAAAATATAAAAATGCGGGTACAGCGTTGCATGACCACGCAATTGTCATTTAAAGTGTGAGAGCGCTGAAAGCTGAAAACTGGCCTGGGCAGGAAGGGGGTAAAAGTGCCCTGTATTTAAGCAGTTAAAGTAGAACTGTAGGCAAAACTGTTTTTTTTTTCATTTTGGATCGAGCAAGGGAGGGTTATAACCCTTGTCACATTTTTTTGCCATCTGTGTCCCTTTGTGGAGACTTCCCTTTACTTCCTGTCCCATAGCAACAGGAAAGTGAGGGGAAATTCCAGCAAATTAAGGGAATTCCCTGGGGACTCCACAGGCCACCTAAACTAGTGTCCCCATTGGAAGATTTTCCCTCTATTATTTTTCTGAGGACAACCCAAAATGTAAGGTTATATTTTACTTTCACTTTGAATGATAATAGCAAACAGGACAAATAGACAGGGGTTCTAGTCTATCTCCACACTATCCAAAACTAAAAAAAAAGTTTTACCTTTAGTTATACTTTAACATGATACCACAATCAATGTCCACCTCTCTTTACAGCATCTTATGTCAAATGAAATTGAACAGTTCTGACTTTAGATGAAGACAATTGTGATGAAGTTCTCCTATCTTACCATTGTGATGAGTAAAAGGAATCAACTAATTCTATGTCATCCATCAGCTGTATTGAACTTTATATACAGTAAATGATAAAGAATTGGTTGACTGAATTTAGCAATGTGTAATAAGGCCCCTTTCACACTGGGGCGTTTTTAATGCGGTTTAGCGCTAATATTAGCGCTATTATACCGCATGAAAAATTTGTGCCTGTAGCCTTCAATGTGAAAGCCCGAAGGCTTTCACACTGAAGCGGTGCGCTAGCAGGACCGCTCCAAAAGTCCTGCTAGCCGTATCTTTACAGCGGTGAAGGAGCGGTGTGTTCACCGCTCCTTTACCGCGGCTGCCCACTGAAATCAATGGGACACCGCGGTAATACCGCCCGCAAACCGCGGCAATAGCCGCGGTTTGTGGGCGGTATTAACCCTTTTTCGGCCGCTAGCGGGGGTTAAATTCACCCCCCTAGCGGCCGCATACCGCGGTAAGAACGACGGTATAGCAGCACTGAAAATCGCGCTGCTATACCGCCACCGCACCTGCCCGCCCCAGTGTGAAAGGGGCCTAAGTGTACTGTGAGTACTGCATTTTTTTTTTCGTATTGTTGACTTGTTCTGATTCTGGATCACAAAAGTATACTCTCTTACCGCGTACACACGACCGTTTTTCATGACGAGAAAAATTGCATTTTTTTATTTGGTCATTAACCACTTGCCGCCCACCCTATAGCGGATTGACAGCGGCAAAGTGGTTTTAAAATCCTGACTGGACGTCATATGACGTCCTCAGGATTTTGAGCCACTGCACGCCCCCGGGGGCACGCATCGCGGCGATCGTTGTTGCGGGATGTCAGTCTGACACCCCGCAACACCGATCTAGGTAAAGAGTCTCCGACGGAGACTCTTTACCACGTGATCAGCTGTGTCCAATCACGGCTGATCACGATGTAAACAGGAAAAGCCGGTGATCGGCTTTTCCTCACTCGCGTCTGTCAGACGCGAGTAGAGGAGATCGGATCGGCTGCTCCTCTGACAGGGGGGGTTTGTGCTGATCGATTATCAGTGCAGCCCCCCCAAGGATGCCCACACTGGGCCACCAGGGATGCCACCAGATCACCAGGGATGCCCACCACCAGGTATGCCACCCTAGACCACCAGGGATGCTAATCAGTGCCCCTAATGGATGCCAATCAGTGCCCACAATGGATGCCAATCAGTGCCCACAATGGGCATCACTGATTGGCAGGCATTATTGTTTGTCACTGATTGGCATCCATTAGTACAACAGATTACAGTACAGTGCCACCTACCAGTGCCCATCCATGCCACCTATCAGTGCCAATCCATGCGCCTATCAGTGCCCATCCGTGCCGCCTATCTGTGCCCAATCAGTGCCGCCTATCTGTGCCCATCCGTGCCGCCTATCTGTGCCAATCCGCGGCGCCTATTTGTGCCCATCCGTGCCGCCTACCGGTGCCCATCCATGCCGCCTACCGGTGCCCATCCGTGCCGCCTATCGGTGCCCATCCGTGCCGCCTATCGGTGCCCATCAGTGCCGCCTCATCGGTGCCCATCAATGCCGCCTTATCAGTGCCCGTCAGTGCAGCCCCATCAGTGCCCATCAGTGAAGGAGAAAACTTACTTATTTACAAAGTTTTGTAACTGAAACAAAAAAAATACGTTTTTTTTTCAAAATTTTCGGTCTTTTAACATTTTTTTAGCAGAAAATAAAAATCGCAGAGGTGATCAAATACCACCAAAAGAAAGCTCTATTTGTGGGAACAAAATTATAAAAATTTAGTTTGGGTACAGTGTAGCACAACCGCGCAATTGTCATTCAAAGTGCAACAGCGCTGAAAGCTGAAAATTGGTCTGGACAGGAAGGTGTATAAGTGCCCAGTATGGAAGTGGTTAAAAACGATTGTGTGTGGGCTCCAGAGCATTTTTCACGACATGAAAAATGGGCATTAAGCAAGTGATGAGACGGGAGCGCTCGTTCTGGTAAAACTAGCGTTCGTAATGGAGATAGCACATTTGTCACGCTGTAACGGACTGAAGAGCACGAGGCTGAAAAGTGCGAATCGTCTCTCACCAAACTTTACTAACACGAGGATCAGCAAAAGCAGCCCAAAGGGTGGCGCCATCCAAATGGAACTTCCCCTTTATAGTTCCGTTGTATGTGTTGTACGTCACCGCGCTTTGCTCGAGCATTTTTTTTCATGATAGTGTGTAGGCAAGGCAGGCTTGAGAAGAATCACGTCGAGAAAAACGTTGTTTTTTTCAATGACATTAAAATGTGTACGCGGCATCTCTCTCTAAACACCAGGTTGAACTTGTATACCTTTTGCCTAAATCCCAGAATCACTCAGTTGATGTTTCAGATTCCATTACTTTAAGCCCAGAGGTCCATTCTTAGTTGTTTGAGAGCCATGTCAAACCATTATGCCGCGTACACACGATCATTATTCACGGCGGTTAAAAAAACGCCGTGAATAATGACAGGAAAAATGAGGGAACCGCTTGGTTCCCTACACACGGTCGTTTTTCCCGTCATTTTTTCTCTTGACGAGAAAAACGACCGTCTGTGGGCTCCGCGGCAATGTCTCCCTATGGGAAAACTGCCGCGGAAAAAAATGCTGGAAAAAACGATGAGAAAATTTAGAACATGTTCTAATTTTTCTCGTCGTTTTTTATGCCGTTTTTCTCAACGAGAAAAACGACATAAAGCCCACAGACGATCGTTTTTCTCGGCGAAAAAAAAAATGCAGTTTTTCTCGTCGAGAAAAGTGGTCGTGTGTACGCGGCATTACTTGTCATAAGAGTAAAAAGGCTTCTACATCGATGTCCATAGCAAGCCCTTATCCATGCTAGAGATATCTACACCAGGATAACTGCTTTCAGTCCAGCTTTCTTCCAACCCACACCTAAGCAAACCCTGATAAAGGGTGGTCAGTAGAACCCACATAACTCACCAGCTATACTTTTTGGGCTACATGAACATGCCCCTAAGAATTTTACTGATCTTATAGGCAAGGTTTTTCTGGAACGAAGGTTCCTGCGTAAATGATCAGTAAAATGCTTACATTTAGATACTTGTAAAAAAGAGGTAGGATGAAAGGGATTTTTATGGTGCAGAGATTAATCAAAAAGAGAGAGCTTCTAATATGATATAGTTGATAATTTTATTAATACAAAAATAGACAGAAGGAGTATAAAATATATAAAACCAATCATGGGTTTTAGGGTACATATACAGTATTATACATAAGTGGTGGTCATAATGCATAGAGTTTGGATGAACATAAAATCGCATAGAAACCCAACATGTTTCGCTTGAAACAGCTTCCTCAGGGGTTTGCGATGACCATCCGCACTTGTCAAATATGACTATACAGAAGAAAAAAGAAATATACAGTTATACATTGAAATACATTACATATTATATCCAAACAAATTAGGTATGAACAAGGTCTAATTGTTATGCTGGACCCCTCCCATTGCTACTTACCCTGCCGTCTGTATTGTCTGCTGCTCAACACCGAAAAACGCAGGATCAAGAGCAAAAGTCACCCCGTATATAGAAAATGCGGATAGGTGACCACAGTGGACACTATATAAGAGACCGGCTGAATGCCAAAAACAGAAAAACAGAGATCAGAGAAGAAGAAAATGAATTGTGAATTTTAAGTTCTAAATTATGAAAACGATGGTGCGCAATTAAGCAAACCATACAGAGACGGAGAAGTCTGTCTACTATGCAATGAGTAAATGATTGCAATAAATAGATGTGACTTACGTAGAGTCAAGTAAACAAAGATATGTTCACTTGCTGAGATGGAGAGGCTGTCTGCTTGCAAGAAACCACAGATGGAGATTGTGGAGGCCACTAAAAGAAACCACATTGTTTGGAATTTGTTTGCATATAAAGGTTAGTATAAATTACATGGTGTGCCTATATCCCCCAAAGAAAAATTAGGCACACATAGTTTGAAAATTAAATTAGTCAGGCAGTTTAGACGACTAGATGTATATGAAACATATATTAAATTAGATAATGATCTTGTAAATAGATATTTATTTTTAAAAAATATTATCTATTCGTTTGAAATTGCTTTTGAAATTAGTTCCATATCAAAGTGGAACATAGTAGACAATAGTCTCAATAAATGGATATGACAAGATCAAATAGATGGATTAAAAGTAATAATAATTATAAAGCCCAACAGTCCAGTGTGGAAAGAGGGACAAACCCACTTTAGCCTATGGCAGCTATATCCTATATATTGGGTGCAGTTCCACATTGTTAAGTACAGCCTGAGATAAAGAGGTTATAATCACAAAGAGTATCAACGGGCAGAAAAAAGAGCAAGAAGGTATATGACTATTACCTTTGAATAGTTGAACCGCCAGCCAGAACTCCACCAACCCACAACACTGCGAACAGTGTGTGAGCTGGTTATATAGTGTCCACCAATACGGTCGGCGTCTGACATCACCGACCGTAGAGCGGGCTAGAAGCGCGTGACGTCAGCCCGTAGGACACGCCAACTGCTGGGGACTGCAAGGTCCAGAATGCGTCAGGGCTGGGGGAGGGGCCGCTCACCATCACACCATACAGGACGGATAGAGCGGGTACCGCCCTCTGGAAAGTTCCACCAATGGAAGATGTCGGCTGACAGCCACTGGCGAAAGGGTGGAAAACAGCCCGACCAAACCAGAATGCATGTCACCAGGGTCAATGCCGCGCTAAAATGGGCCATCCATGGGGGATCGTAGATGACCCTGAGTGCCCATGCAGTCACACCGCATAAATCAAGGGGGGACAATGGCCTGAGGGAAACGGCAATGCACAACAGACAGGACTGGCGGCAGTTATCAAAAGGATAAGTACAAAAACCAGAGCAGCGAGCCTAGCTGAGGGACCGAATCAGAAATCATATGGCCCGACACTCTGAGGGAGGGGGGAGAGAAATAGGAACCAGCAGAACAAAAAAGACCAATATGTGTCACCGGATAACCATAGTAAATTAAAACATTGTACATAAGTGTAAAGTGGATATGGTATCAAAACATAATATACAACATTATAAACTAACAAATGTATAAATGAAAATTAAAACTGGAATGTCCATAGCATGAAGGGTCAAGAAAAAATACTCAAGACCATTGACGCTAAGACATACACCATTTAACTGTGGCTACAGTAGACAACCAATAGAGCATGGCAGAAGGAAAAGAGAAGGAGAAAAAAAAAAAAAAAACTTTTTACAAGATCAATAAACAGAAAACCCGAAATCAATCCTAGATATAACATCAAAGAAATGATCTAAAACTAAGACTTTCGTTGAATCCCGGAGGATGAGTGGCCCTGAGGTCATAGATCCAGCGCGACTCAAGTTGGAGAAGGGTCCTGTCTACACTTCCCCCCCTTGAGTCGAGCGGGACATGCTCCAGGGCCAAAAATTTGATGACATTGGGGTCAAAATTATGATAATTGCCGACATGCCTACTAACTGCCGTCACTACTTTTCTATTGAGAATGGGTTTCATATGGTCCCTTATTCTCTTAAAGAAGGGTCTTTTGGTTTTCCCAACATAGTACCCCCCGCATTGACACTGAGCCAGATAAATCACCCCCACTGATTGGCAGGTGACTAATTCACGGGTGGAGTGCCAATTGCCATTAGGTAATTTAAACTTAGTTTTGGTGTCTACAAAGCGACAAACATCGCAGTGACCACAAGGCGATGTGCCGCCAATAGATGTATTTTTGGAAACTGAAGTAGGTTTGAAGTGACTATGAACCAGGCGATCTCTCAAAGAGGAGACCCGTTTAAAGGTAATTTCTGGGTGTTTTTTTATGTATTTATTCACAGTCGAATCTGCTAATAGTAATGGCCAGAATTTTGTTAAAATGTTTCTCATTTCTTTATGTTGGGAAGCATACCTAGTAATTACTCTAACCGTATCTGTGGTTGCAGAATTTTTTGAAGAGAAAATTAGAGAACTTCTTTTTTGGGTTTTTACCCGATTGAAAGCTCGTTTTAAACATCTATGGCTATAGCCTCTGGCTTTTAATCTCTGGTAAAGGTCTTTCGAGGTAGCTTTAAAATCTGCATCCCTACTGCAGTTCCGCCTAAGCCGAAGGTATTGGCTGTAGGGGATACTATGCAGGAGAGGTGCAGGATGTGCACTGCTGGCATGAAGGATGGTATTTCCAGCAGTGGGTTTCCTATATAGACATGAGTGAACTAGCCCTGTGTCATCAATAGAAATATTGAGATCCAAAAAACTAATAGTGGTTTGACTGTAATTGATAGTAAATTTTAAATTAAGATCATTAATAGACAAAAGATCAAAAAATTGCTGTAATTGAATCTGATCACCTGACCAAAAAATCAATAGGTCATCTATATACCTATACCAGGAGATGATATAGTCCAAAAAGGGAGCAAGATCCTCTCTAGAGAAAACCTGTCGTTCCCACCCCCCCAGGTACAGGTTGGCATACGATGGGGCACACTTAGTCCCCATCGCAACCCCCTGCACCTGGAGGTAGTGGGAAGATCCAAAAAGAAAAACATTATGTTTCAAGATATAACTCAGTAACTCCAAAACGAAATTGTTATATATCCGTGAGGAGGGACCTCTCTCTGAAAGATGGCCTTTAATAACCTCCAAACCCCTATCATGGGGTATTGAGTTATAAAGGCTTTCAACATCCAGAGAGACAAGCCAGGTGTTAGCTGGAAGTTGTATACCCTCGATTAATCTTAATAAATCGATAGTGTCCTTCACATACGATGAAAGAGAGGTGACATGAGGAGACAGATAGCTATCAACCAGGGCACTGGCATTTTCGGTGAGACTGGAGCAGCCTGAAATTATCGGCCGTCCTGGCGGATTAGTTAATGATTTATGTGTCTTTGGCAGAGCATAAAACGTAGGAGTCCTTGGATTCTTAATGTCCAAGAACTTCCACGTATCATGATCTATGGTGCCTTGCTGAAACGCTTTAAGGATAATATGACGATACTTGACATAATAATTTTCCAACACAGTTTTAGAGATTGGTCTGTACCATTCGACATTGGACAGAATCTTCATACACATAATCTCATAGTTCACCACATCCATGATGACAAGATTACCGCCTTTGTCTGCGGGTTTGATTATTATCTCAGAATTATTTTGTAGAGATTTAATGGCCACTTTTTGTGATGTGGTTAAATTTGAGGTTGCTGAAGAAACCAAATTCATTGTTTGAATACTATGTGAGACCTGTTGAACAAAGGCCCAAATATTGGGATTGGTGTTCAACAGTGGAAAGTTTCGAGATTTGGATCTAAAAGATTGAGGAGGGGGGAAGGACATGCCAGCGATAGATAAATCCGGTGTATCACTCCACCAGGAATCCTCATCAAAGGCATGGCCCTCCTCCCAGAGATCCATCAAATCAGACATTGCATTCTGTTCAGCAATGCGTGACTTGATGTTGTCAATGTCACATGTGGATGGTTCAGATAAAGGTTTATCATAAATTACTTTATACATAAGACGACGTGCAAACAAATGTACATCTTTTATGAAATGAAATTTGTCAACATTAGAATCTGGACAAAAGGTCAATCCTAGTTTCAATATTTGGATCTCACTTTCAGAAAGGCTATATCTGGACAAGTTAATTATAGATAATTCCAAATCATCGTCAACCTGTTTGGTGAAATTAAGTGCATTACCTGAAGGTGAAGGAGAATCTATTCCTTCACTAAAAAAATTGGTGCAATCCTGGTATCAGATGGTAAGAGCGTCCCAGACGGTGATACCATTATATCTGAATTACTCACCTTCGGAATTGCACCAAGGTGCATAGGTGATGCAGTGACAGACGTAGAGAGTGCGGTAGAAACGATAGCATGCGATGCTGTGGGTTGAGGACCTCGAAGTGTATTAGACGAAGGGTGCAATAGGGTGGAAAGGTGAGAGGAAATCAATTTAGATTGAGCGTCGGATGGTTGACGTGGTAAAGGAGTACCGAGTTGGTGTCGCAATGATTCGGTCGATGCTGCATCCGAATTACCTTTGCGCTTTTTGGGCAGTCTGTCCCCAGACAGATCGCGGTAAATCGTAGATTGACTAGAAGATAAAGAAGAATTAGTGGAACGATTTGATGCATTTTCATCTTTTTTGGCACTTCTATAGCTGTTTGATCTGAATGGTTTCGGATTGGTGTTGACATTCCATTTATATGCAAAGTTGTTAGTATATGCGTTTTTGTCGCGTACAAATTTATCTTCTTTTGTCCTAATGACATCTATTGTATAAGATTCTATGTGTTCTTTGAGAGTCTGTTCTTTTTTCTTAAATCTTGTGCTGGTCATGACCAAACTGTACTCTTCATACCATTTGGAGACAGATGCATCCAATACGGTTAACTCATGCTCATATTGAGTACATAGGATGGTCATCATGCCTATTGAACAGGATTGTAGGTTCGCTTCCCATTGTGTTTTGAGAAGATCCCCTACCTTCCTGAGGTTTGGAAAGATCTGAACCCTTAGGCCCCAGGGTACTATGTTATTTTCATTATATTTTTCAAAATATCGTTTATGCCAAAAAATTCACACTTTTTTCTCCAATATTCTTTGGAGTCTAAGAAACGCTTGGTCTAAATCTCTATCCGAAATATTTCCAGATCTACTATTTAATTGTACCTTGTTCATAAGTCCCTCCCATGCTTCACCACTAAAGGCAGCCATGGTGAGACAAAAAAAAAAAAAAAACACAGAACACAAAAATATATATGTATATAAAACGGACAAGGACTCAACAGATTCCACGTACTGATTTACCACAGTATGGCGGTGAATAATGTTAAACAATTTAATAGGTGAACATAACACTCTCTCATTGATATACGATGTACAATCGTGAATAAATTATTTGTTGTGTTCCCCAATGATAGACGGAAAAATGGTGTATTCAAACACCGGATAGAGCTATCATGTTTGGGTTGTCCATTCATTGGCGAAACACTCATTGAGATTGGCACCTCATCCCAGAAGATTATTGTAAAAAAGAGGTAGGATGAAAGGGATTTTTATGGTGCAGAGATTAATCAAAAAGAGAGAGCTTCTAATATGATATAGTTGATAATTTTATTAATACAAAAATAGACAGAAGGAGTATAAAATATATAAAACCAATCATGGGTTTTTGGGTACATATACAGTATTATACATAAGTGGTGGTCATAATGCATAGAGTTTGGATGAACATAAAATCGCATAACAATTAGACCTTGTTCATACTGTGAGGGGGTTAGCTCGGCAGCGGGTGTGTGTGACCCCCGGGATGGGCTCCCCACACAAAAACAGGCCCAGCAGACGGAGCTTGTGGTTTTCAAAATCAAAAAGGTGCGGTTTATTTTCTATTTACAGTGACAAAAACACAGCAAAGCAAAAGAAACATAAACAAAATAAATCCTGGTCAAGTTGACCTCTGACTAAACATACAGGTTTCCTAACTAACAACTGGGATCAGCCTAGTGCTGTCCTAGTCCCTAAGTCCCTGGGTTTAGATGTCCAAGCAAATAGCCACACAGGCTTTGTCTCACCGCACAAGGGTTCACTCTCTCCAGGAAGTCCACACAGGTCTGCTTCCAGGCATGAGCTAACATCTAATGAAGCTGGGAGTTCTTATAGAGGCCTAAATGAGCTGACAAGGTTCAGCTGGTCTCCTCATCTCTGTCTGCACGACGCCCCACACTCTCCCTAGAGGTATGAGTCATCCATGAGCCCACTAGCCTTAGCTGGGCTTATACAACTCTCCACCTAGTTGTATAAGTCGGCGTAAAGCCTGAATCTGGGCGAAATATATCTACCCCCCTGGATGCAACCAGGTGACTTTACCTTCCTGCTGTCACATACCCCCCCCTCTTGTTTTAACCTCGGGGTTGGAACACCAGCAATCAGGCATTCATGTACTCGAGACAAAGCATCCACATTCCCCATTTGAACGCCAGGGCGATGCTTTACTGTGAAGTTGAATTCCTGGAGGGCCAGGAACCACCTATTCACTCTTCTATTTGTTTCCTTGTTTTGAGCCATCCACTTTAACGGAGCATGATCCGTAACCATGTCAAAGTGCCTACCTAGCAGGTAGTACCGAAGGGAATCTAGAGCCCACTTCACCGCTAAACACTCCTTTTCAACGGTGGCGTAATTTACCTCATGGGACTTCAACTTCCTGCTGAGGTAAATGACTGGGTGCTCTTCCCCGTTCCAGACCTGGGACAATACTGCTCCTAACCCCACATCTGACGCATCACTTTGTACGACAAAGTCTTTAGAGAAGTCGGGTGAGTACAACACTGGCTGGCTACATAAGGCTTGTTTCAAGAATTGGAATGCTGCCTCAGCCTCGGGGGTCCATTTAATCATGACCGACCCTTTCCCCTTCGTCAGGTTGGTTAGGGGCACAGCCTTAGAAGCAAAGTGGGGAATGAATCGCCGATAATACCCAGCGATTCCCAGAAAGGCTCGTACCTGCTTCTTGCTGTTGGGACGTGGCCAACTCTGGATGGCCTCGACTTTGTTGAGTTGGGGTTTTATTACTCCCCTCCCAATGGTGTACCCAAGATATTTGGCCTCCTCCTGCCCAATGGTACACTTCTTGGGGTTAGCCGTAAACCCCGCTTCCCGAACAGAGTCCAGGACTGCTTGCACTTTTGGCAGATGTGAGGCCCAATCTGTGCTATGGACAATTACGTCATCCAGGTAAGCCGCAGCATACTTCCGATGGGGCCTCAGCATCTGGTCCATTTTCCGCTGGAATGTGGCCGGCGCATTCTGTAACCCGAACGGCATTCTTTTATATTGGAACGCCCCGTCTGGGGTTACAAATGCGGTTTTCTCTTTGGCCGACTTGGCCAGGGGGATTTGCCAATACCCTTTTGTGAGGTCAAGAGTCGTCATGTATCGGGCTGTTCCCAGCCGGTCGATCAACTCATCTATACGTGGCATGGGGTAGGTGTCAAATTTTGTAACTTTGTTCAACTGACGAAAATCGTTACAAAATCGCCAGCTCCCATCCGGTTTAGGCACCAACACGATGGGACTAGACCAATCACTTTGGGACTCCTCTATCACCCCTAAGTTCAGCATTTTCTGTACTTCCTCCCGTATTGCCTCCCGTCGGGCCTCTGGGATCCGATAGGGTTTTAACTTCACCCTTTCACCGGGCGGGGTAATAATGTCATGCTCTACCCCAGATGTTTGTCCCGGCAGCTCAGAGAATACCTCCTTGTTGCGAAGCACAAACTCCTTAACCTCCTGTTGTTGGGGTTGTGACAAGGTGGCTGCGATTCCAACCTCAGGAATCACGCAACCAGTTTGAGCTGGTGACCAAGTGTCTGCGACTAGGGACTCTCTATCCCTCCAGGCTTTCAACAGATTAACGTGATAGATCTGTTCGGGCTTTCGCCTTCCTGGTTGTCTGACCTTGTAATTCACTTCGCTCACTTTTTCCATTATCTCGTAGGGGCCTTGCCATTTGGCAAGGAATTTACTTTCAACCGTAGGGACAAGTACCAATATCCTATCCCCCGGGGAAAAGGTACGGGTCTTGGCTCCACGGTTGTACACTCTCTGCTGTGCTAACTGCGCTTGGGCCAAATGTTCCTTCACGATGGGCATTGCCTGTGCAATTCGGTCTTGCATCAGGGCGACATGCTCAATCACACTCCTGTGGGGAGAACTCTCACTTTCCCAAGTTTCCTTGGCAATATCCAACAGCCCTCTTGGGTGTCTCCCATACAGTAAATCAAAGGGGGAGAATCCCGTAGAGGATTGGGGCACCTCCCTAATAGCAAACATCAGATAAGGAAGTAGACAGTCCCAATCCTTTCCATCTCTATCCACCACTTTCTTCAACATTTGTTTTAGGGTTTTGTTGAATCTTTCAACCAGCCCATCGGTTTGGGGGTGATACACAGATGTACGTAATTGCGTCACTTTGAACAATTTACATAGCTCCTTCATAACCCGGGACATAAAGGGTGTACCTTGGTCCGTAAGCAGTTCTTTACAAATACCCACCCGGCTAAACACAAGAGATAGCTCTTTGGCTATGGTTTTGGCCGAGGTATTTCGGAGAGGGATCGCTTCTGGATAACGGGTGGCATAGTCCATTATAACTAATATGTACTGGTGCCCCCTAGCGGACTTGATTATAGGACCTACCAAATCCATGGCGATCCTCTCAAACGGGACCTCAATGATGGGTAGAGGGACCAGCGGGCTACGGAAATGTGGCATCGGGGCCGACCTCTGACACACAGGGCAGGAGGAACAATAATTTTCTATGTCCTTCATCACCCCCGGCCAATAGAATCTCTGTAATACCCTCTCTCGGGTTTTCTCTGTCCCCAGATGACCTCCAAGAATGTGCCCATGGGCCAACTCCAACACCAACTTCCTGTAAGGTTTGGGCACCACAAGCTGCTCAACGGTTTCTTCTGCCCTTTTTGCCACCCGATACAGTAGGTCCTTCTCTACGCTGAAGTATGGGTAAGTGCAGGTATTATCTGGGTTCACTAACTCGCCATCTATTTTCACTACGTTTTCCCGTGCCTTTATTAGGGCGGGGTCTTTCAACTGTTCTGTGGCAAAGTTTTCCCTGTGAACCTCAAGATCAGAAAACTCCACAGACGGTAGGTTTTCGTCTGAGGAGGTGGGCTCCTCTCCAGTTTCTTGAGTCTCCCCTGCCAATACTGACAAGGGAAATTCCGGAGAGTCCTCACCACTCTCAGGGGAGTTCTGGCTATCACATTCCTGGTACATAGGGGCACCAGTGGGGGGCTCAGGATCATCCCACAGTTCCCAGAACTTCGGAAAATCCCTTCCCACAATGGCGTCATGCGGTAACTGAGATACTAAGCCCACTGGATGAGAGAGGGTACCTTTGGGGGTCTCAAAACACACTGTAGTCACTGGATACTCTCGGGTGTCCCCATGCACACAAATAACAGCTACCTTGCTATTCCCAGAGACCTCTGTTTTAACTAACTCAGCCTTTATCAGGGTCACAAGGCTACCTGAATCCAGCAATACCACAACATTTCTACCATTAATACACATTTTGCATAAATGTTTCTCAGTTCCCTGAATGGCAGTGCATGCGACTGTCGCACACAGCGACTGACGTCTGCCCGTCAGAAAGTCACACTGCATGGGTTCCTCCACAACCGGGCAATTGGCTGCAATATGTCCCGCTTGCCGGCAGCGGTAGCAAACGATCCTTCTTGCCGCCTCTTGAGCCGCTGATTTCCCAGGCTGTTCTCGCCAAACTTGGGGGAGAGCTCCCACCCTCTCACTCTCTCCACCCTCACCCCTTGGAATCCTCTTATCCGCCCCTGGGGATGGTCTGGTCTTAGGGTGGAAAGTCCGAGTGTCTCTGGAAGAGGCCGTCAGGTTCTCTGTAGCCAAGTATTTCTCCACACGATCCACAAGACCATCGGCCGTCTCTGGGTCTCCATGGCTTACCCACTTTTGGATGGCAGTAGGAAGAGCTCTCAAAAACCGATCCATTACAACACGTTCCACAATCTTTGGTGCGGACAAAGTCTCTGGCTGTAGCCACTTTCTGCTCAGGTGAATGAGATCATACATTTGAGACCTGGGGGGTTTTCCAAGCTGGAAAGTCCAGTTATGCACACGCTGAGCCCGGACAGCCAGGGTGACACCCAGCCTTGCCAATATTTCAGCTTTTAGCATCACATAGTCTTTTGCTTGGTCATGCTCTAGGTCATAGTAAGCCTTCTGCGATTCACCAGTTAACAGAGGAGCCACCAGTCCAGCCCACTGCTCCTCAGGCCACTTTTCTCTTTCAGCAGTCCTTTCAAATGTGGTCAAAAATACCTCTGGATCATCCTCTCCAGTCATTTTTGTCAATAAACGACTCACCCCAAAGGACGCGGTATTAGTGGGACGGCTTTCCTCACTGGTCTGCGGACGTTGCTGCATTACTGCTTCCATTTGTTGTAGTCTCTGCTCTTGCTTCTGTAACAGGTCTATGAAGCGGGCCTCAGATTGCTGCAGGGCTTGTTGCTGGGCTGCAAGGCTCTGTTGATGAGCTTGCTGCTGGGCTGCAAGGCTCCTTTGCAAACCTGCATTTGTCTGCTGTTGATTGGCATTTGCTAGAGCCAGCTGTTTCAGTATCTCCTCCATGCTGGCTTAAAAAAACTGCCACTGGTTCTCCACCAACTGTGAGGGGGTTAGCTCGGCAGCGGGTGTGTGTGACCCCCGGGATGGGCTCCCCACACAAAAACAGGCCCAGCAGACGGAGCTTGTGGTTTTCAAAATCAAAAAGGTGCGGTTTATTTTCTATTTACAGTGACAAAAACACAGCAAAGCAAAAGAAACATAAACAAAATAAATCCTGGTCAAGTTGACCTCTGACTAAACATACAGGTTTCCTAACTAACAACTGGGATCAGCCTAGTGCTGTCCTAGTCCCTAAGTCCCTGGGTTTAGATGTCCAAGCAAATAGCCACACAGGCTTTGTCTCACCGCACAAGGGTTCACTCTCTCCAGGAAGTCCACACAGGTCTGCTTCCAGGCATGAGCTAACATCTAATGAAGCTGGGAGTTCTTATAGAGGCCTAAATGAGCTGACAAGGTTCAGCTGGTCTCCTCATCTCTGTCTGCACGACGCCCCACACTCTCCCTAGAGGTATGAGTCATCCATGAGCCCACTAGCCTTAGCTGGGCTTATACAACTCTCCACCTAGTTGTATAAGTCGGCGTAAAGCCTGAATCTGGGCGAAATATATCTACCCCCCTGGATGCAACCAGGTGACTTTACCTTCCTGCTGTCACAATACCTAATTTGTTTGGATATAATATGTAATGTATTTCAATGTATAACTGTATATTTCTTTTTTCTTCTGTATAGTCATATTTGACAAGTGCGGATGGTCATCGCAAACCCCTGAGGAAGCTGTTTCAAGCGAAACTTGTTGGGTTTCTATGCGATTTTATGTTCATCCAAACTCTATGCATTATGACCACCACTTATGTATAATACTGTATATGTACCCAAAAACCCATGATTGGTTTTATATATTTTATACTCCTTCTGTCTATTTTTGTATTAATAAAATTATCAACTATATCATATTAGAAGCTCTCTCTTTTTGATTAATCTCTGCACCATAAAAATCCCTTTCATCCTACCTCTTTTTTACAATAATCTTCTGGGATGAGGTGCCAATCTCAATGAGTGTTTCGCCAATGAATGGACAACCCAAACATGATAGCTCTATCCGGTGTTTGAATACACCATTTTTCCGTCTATCATTGGGGAACACAACAAATAATTTATTCACGATTGTACATCGTATATCAATGAGAGAGTGTTATGTTCACCTATTAAATTGTTTAACATTATTCACCGCCATACTGTGGTAAATCAGTACGTGGAATCTGTTGAGTCCTTGTCCGTTTTATATATATATATATATTTTTGTGTTCTGTGTTTTTTTTTGTTTTTTTTGTCTCACCATGGCTGCCTTTAGTGGTGAAGCATGGGAGGGACTTATGAACAAGGTACAATTAAATAGTAGATCTGGAAATATTTCGGATAGAGATTTAGACCAAGCGTTTCTTAGACTTCAAAGAATATTGGAGAAAAAAGTGCGAATTTTTTGGCATAAACGATATTTTGAAAAATATAATGAAAATAACATAGTACCCTGGGGCCTAAGGGTTCAGATCTTTCCAAACCTCAGGAAGGTAGGGGATCTTCTCAAAACACAATGGGAAGCGAACCTACAATCCTGTTCAATAGGCATGATGACCATCCTATGTACTCAATACGAGCATGAGTTAACCGTATTGGATGCATCTGTCTCCAAATGGTATGAAGAGTACAGTTTGGTCATGACCAGCACAAGATTTAAGAAAAAAGAACAGACTCTCAAAGAACACATAGAATCTTATACAATAGATGTCATTAGAACAAAAGAAGATAAATTTGTACGCGACAAAAACGCATATACTAACAACTTTGCATATAAATGGAATGTCAATACCAATCCGAAACCATTCAGATCAAACAGCTATAGAAGTGCCAAAAAAGATGAAAATTGTGACAGCAGGAAGGTAAAGTCACCTGGTTGCATCCAGGGGGGTAGATATATTTCGCCCAGATTCAGGCTTTACGCCGACTTATACAACTAGGTGGAGAGTTGTATAAGGCTAGTGGGCTCATGGATGACTCATACCTCTAGGGAGAGTGTGGGGCGTCGTGCAGACAGAGATGAGGAGACCAGCTGAACCTTGTCAGCTCATTTAGGCCTCTATAAGAACTCCCAGCTTCATTAGATGTTAGCTCATGCCTGGAACCAGACCTGTGTGGACTGTCTAGGGAGAGTGAACCCCTGTGCGGTGAGGCAAAGCCTGTGTGGCTATTTGTTTGGACTTTTACTAAACCAGGGACTTAGGGACTAGGACAGCACTAGGCTGATCCCAGTTGTTAGTTAGGAAACCTGTATGTTTAGTCAGAGGTCAACTTGACCAGGATTTATTTTGGTTATGTTTCTTTTGCTTTGCTGTGTTTTGTCACTGTAAATAGAAAATAAACCGCACCTTTTTTTTGATTTTGAAAACCACAACCTCCGTTTGCTGGGCCTGTTTTGTGTGGGGAGCCCATCCCGGGGGTCACACACACCCGCTGCCGAGCTAACCCCCTCACAGTTGGTGGAGAACCAGTGGCAGTTTTTTTTAAGCCAGCATGGAGGAGATACTGAAGCAGCTGGCTCTAGCAAATGCCAATCAACAGCAGACAAATGCAGGTTTGCAAAGGAGCCTTGCAGCCCAGCAGCAGACAAACGCAACTTTGCAACAGAGTCTGGAGGCTCAGCAACGAGCCCAGCAGCAATCTGAGGCCCGCTTCATAGACCTGTTGCAGAAGCAAGAGCAGAGACTACAACAACAGATGGAAGCAGTAATGCAGCAACGTCCGCAGACCAGTGAGGAAAGCCGTCCCACTAATACCGCGTCCTTTGGGGTGAGTCGTTTATTGACAAAAATGACTGGAGAGGATGATCCAGAGGTATTTTTGACCACATTTGAAAGGACCGCTGAAAGAGAAAAGTGGCCTGAGGAGCAGTGGGCTGGACTGGTGGCTCCTCTGTTAACTGGTGAATCGCAGAAAGCTTACTATGACCTAGAGCCTAACCAAGCAAAAGACTATGTGATGCTAAAAGCTGAAATATTGGCAAGGCTGGGTGTCACCCAGGCTGTCCGGGCTCAGCGTGTGCATAACTGGACTTTCCAGCTTGGAAAACCCCCCAGGTCTCAAATGTATGATCTCATTCACCTGAGCAGAAAGTGGCTACAGCCAGAGACTTTGTCCGCACCAAAGATTGTGGAATGTGTTGTAATGGATCGGTTTTTGAGAGCTCTTCCTACTGCCATCCAAAAGTGGGTAAGCCATGGAGACCCAGAGACGGCCGATGGTCTTGTGGATCGTGAGGAGAAATACTTGGCTACAGAGAACCTGACGGCCTCTTCCAGAGACACTCGGACTTTCCACCCTAAGACCAGACCATCCCCAGGGGCGGATAAGAGGATTCCAAGGGGTGAGGGTGGAGAGAGTGAGAGGGTGGGAGCTCTACCCCAAGTTTGGCGAGAACAGCCTGGGAAATCAGCGGCTCAAGAGGCCGCAAGAAGGATCGTTTGCTACCGCTGCCGGCAAGCGGGACATATTGCAGCCAATTGCCCGGTTGTGGAGGAACCCATGCAGTGTGACTTTCTGACGGGCAGACGTCAGTCGCTGTGTGCGACAGTCGCATGCACTGCCATTCGAGGAACTGAGAAACATTTATGCAAAATGTGTGTTAATGGTAGAAATGTTGTGGTATTGCTGGATTCAGGTAGCCTTGTGACCCTGATAAAGGCTGAGTTAGTTAAAACAGAGGTCTCTGGGAATAGCAAGGTAGCTGTTATTTGTGTGCATGGGGACACCCGAGAGTATCCAGTGACTACAGTGTGTTTCGAGACCCCCAAAGGTACCCTCTCTCATCCAGTGGGCTTAGTATCTCAGTTACCGCATGACGCCATTGTGGGAAGGGATTTTCCGAAGTTCTGGGAACTGTGGGATGATCCTGAGCCCCTCACTGGTGCCCCTATGTTCCAGGAATGTGATAGCCAGAACTCCCCTGAGAGTGGTGAGGACTCTCCGGAATTTCCCTTATCAGTATTGGCAGGGGAGACTCAAGAAACTGGAGAGGAGCCCACCTCCTCAGACGAAAACCTACCGTCTGTGGAGTTTTCTGATCTTGAGGTTCACAGGGAAAACTTTGCCACAGAACAGATGAAAGACCCCGCCCTAATAAAGGCACGGGAAAACGTAGTGAAAATAGATGGTGAGTTAGTGAACCCAGATAATACCTGCACTTACCCATACTTCAGCGTAGAGAAGGACCTACTGTATCGGGTGGCAAAAAGGGCAGAAGAAACCGTTGAGCAGCTTGTGGTGCCCAAACCTTACAGGAAGTTGGTGTTGGAGTTGGCCCATGGGCACATTCTTGGAGGTCATCTGGGGACAGAGAAAACCCGAGAGAGGGTATTACAGAGATTCTATTGGCCGGGGGTGATGAAGGACGTAGAAAATTATTGTTCCTCCTGCCCTGTGTGTCAGAGGTTGGCCCCGATGCCACATTTCCGTAGCCCGCTGGTCCCTCTACCCATCATTGAGGTCCCGTTTGAGAGGATCGCCATGGATTTGGTAGGTCCTATAATCAAGTCCGCTAGGGGGCACCAGTACATATTAGTTATAATGGACTATGCCACCCGTTATCCAGAAGCGATCCCTCTCCGAAATACCTCGGCCAAAACCATAGCCAAAGAGCTATCTCTTGTTTTTAGCCGGGTGGGTATTTGTAAAGAACTGCTTACGGACCAAGGTACACCCTTTATGTCCCGGGTTATGAAAGAGCTGTGTAAATTGTTCAAAGTGACGCAATTGCGTACGTCTGTGTATCACCCCCAAACCGATGGGCTGGTTGAAAGATTCAACAAAACCCTAAAACAAATGTTGAAGAAAGTGGTGGATAGAGATGGAAAGGATTGGGACTGTTTACTTCCTTATTTGATGTTTGCTATTAGGGAGGTGCCCCAATCCTCTACGGGATTCTCCCCCTTTGAGTTACTGTATGGGAGACACCCAAGAGGGCTGTTGGATATTGCCAAGGAAACTTGGGAAAGTGAGAGTTCTCCCCACAGGAGTGTGATTGAGCATGTCGCCCTGATGCAAGATCGAATTGCACAGGTAATGCCCATCGTGAAGGAACATTTGGCCCAAGCGCAGTTGGCACAGCAGAGAGTGTACAACCGTGGAGCCAAGACCCGTACCTTTTCCCCGGGGGATAGGATATTGGTACTTGTCCCTACGGTTGAAAGTAAATTCCTTGCCAAATGGCAAGGCCCCTACGAGATAATGGAAAAAGTGAGCGAAGTGAATTACAAGGTCAGACAACCAGGAAGGCGAAAGCCCGAACAGATCTATCACGTTAATCTGTTGAAAGCCTGGAGGGATAGAGAGTCCCTAGTCGCAGACACTTGGTCACCAGCTCAAACTGGTTGCGTGATTCCTGAGGTTGGAATAGCAGCCACCTTGTCACAACCCCAACAACAGGAGGTTAAGGAGTTTGTGCTTCGCAACAAGGAGGTATTCTCTGAGCTGCCGGGACAAACATCTGGGGTAGAGCATGACATCATTACCCCGCCCGGTGAAAGGGTGAAGTTAAAACCCTATCGGATCCCAGAGGCTCGACGGGAGGCAATACGGGAGGAAGTACAGAAAATGCTGAACTTAGGGGTGATAGAGGAGTCCCAAAGTGATTGGTCTAGTCCCATCGTGTTGGTGCCTAAACCGGATGGGAGCTGGCGATTTTGTAACGATTTTCGTCAGTTGAACAAAGTTACAAAATTTGACACCTACCCCATGCCACGTATAGATGAGTTGATCGACCGGCTGGGAACAGCCCGATACATGACGACTCTTGACCTCACAAAAGGGTATTGGCAAATCCCCCTGGCCAAGTCGGCCAAAGAGAAAACCGCATTTGTAACCCCAGACGGGGCGTTCCAATATAAAAGAATGCCGTTCGGGTTACAGAATGCGCCGGCCACATTCCAGCGGAAAATGGACCAGATGCTGAGGCCCCATCGGAAGTATGCTGCGGCTTACCTGGATGACGTAATTGTCCATAGCACAGATTGGGCCTCACATCTGCCAAAAGTGCAAGCAGTCCTGGACTCTGTTCGGGAAGCGGGGTTTACGGCTAACCCCAAGAAGTGTACCATTGGGCAGGAGGAGGCCAAATATCTTGGGTACACCATTGGGAGGGGAGTAATAAAACCCCAACTCAACAAAGTCGAGGCCATCCAGAGTTGGCCACGTCCCAACAGCAAGAAGCAGGTACGAGCCTTTCTGGGAATCGCTGGGTATTATCGGCGATTCATTCCCCACTTTGCTTCTAAGGCTGTGCCCCTAACCAACCTGACGAAGGGGAAAGGGTCGGTCATGATTAAATGGACCCCCGAGGCTGAGGCAGCATTCCAATTCTTGAAACAAGCCTTATGTAGCCAGCCAGTGTTGTACTCACCCGACTTCTCTAAAGACTTTGTCGTACAAAGTGATGCGTCAGATGTGGGGTTAGGAGCAGTATTGTCCCAGGTCTGGAACGGGGAAGAGCACCCAGTCATTTACCTCAGCAGGAAGTTGAAGTCCCATGAGGTAAATTACGCCACCGTTGAAAAGGAGTGTTTAGCGGTGAAGTGGGCTCTAGATTCCCTTCGGTACTACCTGCTAGGTAGGCACTTTGACATGGTTACGGATCACGCTCCGTTAAAGTGGATGGCTCAAAACAAGGAAACAAATAGAAGAGTGAATAGGTGGTTCCTGGCCCTCCAGGAATTCAACTTCACAGTAAAGCATCGCCCTGGCGTTCAAATGGGGAATGTGGATGCTTTGTCTCGAGTACATGAATGCCTGATTGCTGGTGTTCCAACCCCGAGGTTAAAACAAGAGGGGGGGGTATGTGACAGCAGGAAGGTAAAGTCACCTGGTTGCATCCAGGGGGGTAGATATATTTCGCCCAGATTCAGGCTTTACGCCGACTTATACAACTAGGTGGAGAGTTGTATAAGGCTAGTGGGCTCATGGATGACTCATACCTCTAGGGAGAGTGTGGGGCGTCGTGCAGACAGAGATGAGGAGACCAGCTGAACCTTGTCAGCTCATTTAGGCCTCTATAAGAACTCCCAGCTTCATTAGATGTTAGCTCATGCCTGGAACCAGACCTGTGTGGACTGTCTAGGGAGAGTGAACCCCTGTGCGGTGAGGCAAAGCCTGTGTGGCTATTTGTTTGGACTTTTACTAAACCAGGGACTTAGGGACTAGGACAGCACTAGGCTGATCCCAGTTGTTAGTTAGGAAACCTGTATGTTTAGTCAGAGGTCAACTTGACCAGGATTTATTTTGGTTATGTTTCTTTTGCTTTGCTGTGTTTTGTCACTGTAAATAGAAAATAAACCGCACCTTTTTTTTGATTTTGAAAACCACAACCTCCGTTTGCTGGGCCTGTTTTGTGTGGGGAGCCCATCCCGGGGGTCACACACACCCGCTGCCGAGCTAACCCCCTCACAAAATGCATCAAATCGTTCCACTAATTCTTCTTTATCTTCTAGTCAATCTACGATTTACCGCGATCTGTCTGGGGACAGACTGCCCAAAAAGCGCAAAGGTAATTCGGATGCAGCATCGACCGAATCATTGCGACACCAACTCGGTACTCCTTTACCACGTCAACCATCCGACGCTCAATCTAAATTGATTTCCTCTCACCTTTCCACCCTATTGCACCCTTCTTCTAATACACTTCGAGGTCCTCAACCCACAGCATCGCATGCTATCGTTTCTACCGCACTCTCTACGTCTGTCACTGCATCACCTATGCACCTTGGTGCAATTCCGAAGGTGAGTAATTCAGATATAATGGTATCACCGTCTGGGACGCTCTTACCATCTGATACCAGGATTGCACCAATTTTTTTAGTGAAGGAATAGATTCTCCTTCACCTTCAGGTAATGCACTTAATTTCACCAAACAGGTTGACGATGATTTGGAATTATCTATAATTAACTTGTCCAGATATAGCCTTTCTGAAAGTGAGATCCAAATATTGAAATTAGGATTGACCTTTTGTCCAGATTCTAATGTTGACAAATTTCATTTCATAAAAGATGTACATTTGTTTGCACGTCGTCTTATGTATAAAGTAATTTATGATAAACCTTTATCTGAACCATCCACATGTGACATTGACAACATCAAGTCACGCATTGCTGAACAGAATGCAATGTCTGATTTGATGGATCTCTGGGAGGAGGGCCATGCCTTTGATGAGGATTCCTGGTGGAGTGATACACCGGATTTATCTATCGCTGGCATGTCCTTCCCCCTCCTCAATCTTTTAGATCCAAATCTCGAAACTTTCCACTGTTGAACCCCAATCCCAATCCCAATATTTGGGCCTTTGTTCAACAGGTCTCACATAGTATTCAAACAATGAATTTGGTTTCTTCAGCAACCTCAAATTTAACCACATCACAAAAAGTGGCCATTAAATCTCTACAAAATAATTCTGAGATAATAATCAAACCCGCAGACAAAGGCGGTAATCTTGTCATCATGGATGTGGTGAACTATGAGTATGAAGATTCTGTCCAATGTCGAATGGTACAGACCAATCTCTAAAACTGTGTTGGAAAATTATTATGTCAAGTATCGTCATATTATCCTTAAAGCGTTTCAGCAAGGCACCATAGATCATGATACGTGGAAGTTCTTGGACATTAAGAATCCAAGGACTCCTACGTTTTATGCTCTGCCAAAGACACATAAATCATTAACTAATCCGCCAGGACGGCCGATAATTTCAGGCTGCTCCAGTCTCACCGAAAATGCCAGTGCCCTGGTTGATAGCTATCTGTCTCCTCATGTCACCTCTCTTTCACCGTATGTGAAGGACACTATCGATTTATTAAGATTAATCGAGGGTATACAACTTCCAGCTAACACCTGGCTTGTCTCTCTGGATGTTGAAAGCCTTTATAACTCAATACCCCATGATAGGGGTTTGGAGGTTATTAAAGGCCATCTTTCAGAGAGAGGTCCCTCCTCACGGATATATAACAATTTCGTTTTGGAGTTACTGAGTTATATCTTGAAACATAATGTTTTTCTTTTTGGATCTTCCCACTACCTCCAGGTGCAGGGGGTTGCGATGGGGACTAAGTGTGCCCCATCGTATGCCAACCTGTACCTGGGGGGGGTGGGAACGACAGGTTTTCTCTAGAGAGGATCTTGCTCCCTTTTTGGACTATATCATCTCCTGGTATAGGTATATAGATGACCTATTGATTTTTTGGTCAGGTGATCAGATTCAATTACAGCAATTTTTTGATCTTTTGTCTATTAATGATCTTAATTTAAAATTTACTATCAATTACAGTCAAACCACTATTAGTTTTTTGGATCTCAATATTTCTATTGATGACACAGGGCTAGTTCACTCATGTCTATATAGGAAACCCACTGCTGGAAATACCATCCTTCATGCCAGCAGTGCACATCCTGCACCTCTCCTGCATAGTATCCCCTACAGCCAATACCTTCGGCTTAGGCGGAACTGCAGTAGGGATGCAGATTTTAAAGCTACCTCGAAAGACCTTTACCAGAGATTAAAAGCCAGAGGCTATAGCCATAGATGTTTAAAACGAGCTTTCAATCGGGTAAAAACCCAAAAAAGAAGTTCTCTAATTTTCTCTTCAAAAAATTCTGCAACCACAGATACGGTTAGAGTAATTACTAGGTATGCTTCCCAACATAAAGAAATGAGAAACATTTTAACAAAATTCTGGCCATTACTATTAGCAGATTCGACTGTGAATAAATACATAAAAAAACACCCAGAAATTACCTTTAAACGGGTCTCCTCTTTGAGAGATCGCCTGGTTCATAGTCACTTCAAACCTACTTCAGTTTCCAAAAATACATCTATTGGCGGCACATCGCCTTGTGGTCACTGCGATGTTTGTCGCTTTGTAGACACCAAAACTAAGTTTAAATTACCTAATGGCAATTGGCACTCCACCCGTGAATTAGTCACCTGCCAATCAGTGGGGGTGATTTATCTGGCTCAGTGTCAATGCGGGGGGTACTATGTTGGGAAAACCAAAAGACCCTTCTTTAAGAGAATAAGGGACCATATGAAACCCATTCTCAATAGAAAAGTAGTGACGGCAGTTAGTAGGCATGTCGGCAATTATCATAATTTTGACCCCAATGTCATCAAATTTTTGGCCCTGGAGCATGTCCCGCTCGACTCAAGGGGGGGAAGTGTAGACAGGACCCTTCTCCAACTTGAGTCGCGCTGGATCTATGACCTCAGGGCCACTCATCCTCCGGGATTCAACGAAAGTCTTAGTTTTAGATCATTTCTTTGATGTTATATCTAGGATTGATTTCGGGTTTTCTGTTTATTGATCTTGTAAAAAGTTTTTTTTTTTTTTTTCTCCTTCTCTTTTCCTTCTGCCATGCTCTATTGGTTGTCTACTGTGGCCACAGTTAAATGGTGTATGTCTTAGCGTCAATGGTCTTGAGTATTTTTTCTTGACCCTTCATGCTATGGATATTCCAGTTTTAATTTTCATTTATACATTTGTTAGTTTATAATGTTGTATATTATGTTTTGATACCATATCCACTTTACACTTATGTACAATGTTTTAATTTACTATGGTTATCCGGTGACACATATTGGTCTTTTTTGTTCTGCTGGTTCCTATTTCTCTCCCCCCTCCCTCAGAGTGTCGGGCCATATGATTTCTGATTCGGTCCCTCAGCTAGGCTCGCTGCTCTGGTTTTTGTACTTATCCTTTTGATAACTGCCGCCAGTCCTGTCTGTTGTGCATTGTCGTTTCCCTCAGGCCATTGTCCCCCCTTGATTTATGCGGTGTGACTGCATGGGCACTCAGGGTCATCTACGATCCCCCATGGATGGCCCATTTTAGCGCGGCATTGACCCTGGTGACATGCATTCTGGTTTGGTCGGGCTGTTTTCCACCCTTTCGCCAGTGGCTGTCAGCCGACATCTTCCATTGGTGGAACTTTCCAGAGGGCGGTACCCGCTCTATCCGTCCTGTATGGTGTGATGGTGAGCGGCCCCTCCCCCAGCCCTGACGCATTCTGGACCTTGCAGTCCCCAGCAGTTGGCGTGTCCTACGGGCTGACGTCACGCGCTTCTAGCCCGCTCTACGGTCGGTGATGTCAGACGCCGACCGTATTGGTGGACACTATATAACCAGCTCACACACTGTTCGCAGTGTTGTGGGTTGGTGGAGTTCTGGCTGGCGGTTCAACTATTCAAAGGTAATAGTCATATACCTTCTTGCTCTTTTTTCTGCCCATTGATACTCTTTGTGATTATAACCTCTTTATCTCAGGCTGTACTTAACAATGTGGAACTGCACCCAATATATAGGATATAGCTGCCATAGGCTAAAGTGGGTTTGTCCCTCTTTCCACACTGGACTGTTGGGCTTTATAATTATTATTACTTTTAATCCATCTATTTGATCTTGTCATATCCATTTATTGAGACTATTGTCTACTATGTTCCACTTTGATATGGAACTAATTTCAAAAGCAATTTCAAACGAATAGATAATATTTTTTAAAAATAAATATCTATTTACAAGATCATTATCTAATTGAATATATGTTTCATATACATCTAGTCGTCTAAACTGCCTGACTAATTTAATTTTCAAACTATGTGTGCCTAATTTTTCTTTGGGGGATATAGGCACACCATGTCATTTATACTAACCTTTATATGCAAACAAATTCCAAACAATGTGGTTTCTTTTAGTGGCCTCCACAATCTCCATCTGTGGTTTCTTGCAAGCAGACAGCCTCTCCATCTCAGCAAGTGAACATATCTTTGTTTACTTGACTCTACGTAAGTCACATCTATTTATTGCAATCATTTACTCATTGCATAGTAGACAGACTTCTCCGTCTCTGTATGGTTTGCTTAATTGCGCACCATCGTTTTCATAATTTAGAACTTAAAATTCACAATTCATTTTCTTCTTCTCTGATCTCTGTTTTTCTGTTTTTGGCATTCAGCCGGTCTCTTATATAGTGTCCACTGTGGTCACCTATCCGCATTTTCTATATACGGGGTGACTTTTGCTCTTGATCCTGCGTTTTTCGGTGTTGAGCAGCAGACAATACAGACGGCAGGGTAAGTAGCAATGGGAGGGGTCCAGCATAACAATTAGACCTTGTTCATACCTAATTTGTTTGGATATAATATGTAATGTATTTCAATGTATAACTGTATATTTATTTTTTCTTCTGTATAGTCATATTTGACAAGTGCGGATGGTCATCGCAAACCCCTGAGGAAGCTGTTTCAAGCGAAACATGTTGGGTTTCTATGCAATTTTATGTTCATCCAAACTCTATGCATTATGACCACCACTTATGTATAATACTGTATATGTACCCAAAAACCCATGATTGGTTTTATATATTTTATACTCCTTCTGTCTATTTTTGTATTAATAAAATTATCAACTATATCATATTAGAAGCTCTCTCTTTTTGATTAATCTCTGCACCATAAAAATACCTTTCATCCTACCTCTTTTTTACAATAATCTTCTGGGATGAGGTGCCAATCTCAATGAGTGTTTCGCCAATGAATGGACAACCCAAACATGATACATTTAGATACATTTTTTTAATGTGTAAAATTTTATTTCTAATCCTCGTTTTTTTCTTCAATACCTGAAAGCACTTTTTGCATCTATGTACAGGTGTATACATGCGTTAACATGTGTAAAACATGTTCTAAGATGCTAATTTTTTGGTTACAGATCTCAATGCATTGCATGTTTACATACCTGTGTGCATGCCCCCCATTGAAAATAATATACCTGCATTCAGATCAGTAAACAAAAAACACTTTAAAATGCGTTTTGTATGGCCGATGCAGCATCTGACCCATGCTGCATCCACCTAGGTAAGTATGATTCTAAAGAAAAAAAGGTTCCTTTACTTCTCTTTTATCTATTTCGCACCCAGCCAATTGTCAATTAATGGCTGGGCAGGACATTCGTCATTCCAGGTGGACGTCACATGACATCCTCCTAGAACACCCCTCTCACGTGGGCGTGGGGTCCCACTGAGGTGCAATTTGTCACCGGCTGTGTCCGGCGGACACAGTCAATTACTGATCACTGTACCGGCCTGCTGCCGGTACCATGTAATCGCTGTGACCACTGACCAATCACAGCAGATCACATCACAATTGTAAACAATGGGTGGCTTCCTTTCATGCCATTCATTGTATATGTAGCACACAGACCCCTTTTCTCCTGCTTACCTCCACCTGCAGAGTAGGGCACACCATGCCACATGCCCGTATCCTCCTGGTATAAGAGGCTGAGCGGTGTTCATACAATTTTTGGGTCCTGCAGCGAGTTACCTCCTTCCGTTGGTTCTCGTCCCTAGAGTGTAGGGAAAAGTCTATTCTCTTTCCTAAAAGAAGGCCAATGTCCAGACTGTTTTAAACTCCAACAGAAGAGTTTATTTTTCTTGCTTGTAACTTAGTGGGAAAAAGTTGAAGATAGAGATAGAGTTGGGTAGGGAGGTAGGTTCAGGCACGCGGCACCCATCTACCCTCGTCGCCACTCAAGCCTGAGTGGGTATTGCTCACCCGGATAGTTCCCTCTCACGGTCCTAGCAGCCAGAGTGATGCAGTGATAGGATTTAGACAGTTTCTGCCACAAACTGCTATAGATGAACTTGGGTCTCTGCCACAGACCTGATGAACTTGGGTCTCTGCCACAGACCTGATGAACTTGGGTCTCTGCCACAGACCTGATGAGCTTTAGGATGCGTCCGAGAATCCTCTGCCACAGGATTTTAAATGTCCCAAACCTCTCGACAAGCAATAATAGAACTTTTGAGTATACCCCTCCTTGAATGAGTTTCCAGGCCTCTCCCGAGACATTGGCGCCTTGCCAGTCTCTTTTGGGGTAGGTCCTCCCCTGGCTCCCTCCTCAAGAGCTTCCTTCCCATGGATTGACAGCTTGGGATACTCCTCAGAAACATAGGCCCAAACCAGCAGGGCTGGGCCTGGCGAGCAGAGATGTAGCCTCAGGCTGAAGGTGCCCGGGACTAGAACACACACACGCACCCTGTGCCATGAGGGCCACGAGGCGCACGGAAGGACCCCAAATCAATGGCGTCTGCCCCTTATGTACCCCCTCCCAGCATGCACAGCAGGTAGACCATGCCCACTGCATGGCTAGCGAGAGAGGACACCCAATCACGCTACAATGCCACCTGTGGTTCGACCCAAGACCTGGGCAACAATGCCACCTGCAGGTCAAAGGGAACTATACAACCAGGTAGTATTCCAGCAGAGCAGAGTCCAATTTAGGCAAATCAAATAGCATGAGCCAAACTATTGCTCAGGCTGCCCTCTAAATTTCAGGCATTGCGACCCCAATTTTGGGGGTCCGCTACATATACAATTGTGTTGCTAGATGGGATTGGTTACAGTGATCACATGGTACAGACAGGGCCAATCACAGCTAATCATTACAGTAAAGTTTCATTCCACTACTCGGGATTGACCATTAATTGGTCAAAATCCGCCCTGATGCTGTTGGATGAGGATGGTGGGGTCGCCCTGCCGGAATCTTGTCCCATCCCAGTTGTATCTAGCTTTAAATATTTGGGGGTACAGGTGTCGCCCAGGCTGGGGGACTACTGCTCCCTTAATGTGCACCCATTGCTGTCCCGGTTTAGGGACAAAATTAATACTTGGAACACCCTAAAAATGTCACTTGCAGGTAAAGCCAATCTGATCAAAATGATTTTAATGCCACAACTACTTTACTTTCTTCATAACTCGCCTGTAGTGATACACCTGAAAATCTTCCGAATAGTGAACACTCTCTTCCGACGGTTGCTATGGCATACTAGGCCCCCTCGGATTAGACTGGAACACTTGCAGCGGGCCAAGGACAGTGGGGGGCTGGCGGTTCCCAATCCTTGGCTGTACTACATAGCGGCCCAGTTACAGCATTTGATCGGCTCTATGTCCCAGGACCCGGGGAGCTCGGCGGCACGACTGATGCTGTCGGCCACTGGCGCTGAGACTATCCCGATGGGGCTGGAGGCGCAAATGTTCCTCAAATCCAACAAGCGGACCCCGACGCTCGCACTTATCCAGAAAGTCTGGAATAAGGGCCGACAACTCCAGGGAGTGCAGGGATTCACAGAGGACAGCCCAATATGGGGCAATAGGTCTTATGTGGAGTTGGTGAAGCTGCAGCAGGGGCCCAGATGGCGTGCCCATGGTGTGGCTCTGCTGTCCCACATTTTCGTTAACGGCAGGCTTCTCACTTTCCCCGAACTGCAGGCCAGATTTGACCTCCCAGCTCATATGCATTATTACTACATGCAGCTTCAACATGCGGTTGCGGCACACGGGAATGCGGTGGAATAGGTTCAGTCGCCCGCCCCGGTGTTCCGTGTGCTGCACACTAGCACTGAAACAAAAGGATTTATCTCACAATGCTACCAGATGTTACTGGCAAGTCACCTACAGGCATTCCCGAGCAGGGCGGAATCCATGTGGGAGAAGGACATAGGTACACTGTCAGGGGACCAATGGGAGGAGGCGTGGCGGTCAGTCACTACTTGTTCTTTAAACGTTGCGCAGAAAGTGTCACAGCTATATATATTATTGAGGGTACATTACACCGCGCTGAAATTATATAAGATGGGTAAGCTCGGGGACCCTGTGTGTGGTAGATGTCAGAGGCACAATGGAGATCTCATTCATCTCCTGTGGAGATGCCCTAAGCTTCACAGGTATTGGACTGAGGTGGTGGGTACAATAAACAGAGTGTTTCAAACTACGATCCCTTTGGACCCTAAGTGCTGCCTGCTGGGGATCTTGGAGGAAGCGATCCCTGGGGAGTTGACCAGGGTCGCGGTCTCTAGGGCCCTGTTTCAGGCTAGGAAGCTTATTTTGATGGGTTGGAAGTCAGTCTCACCGCCTACCACCACCTCTTGGGTAGCACACATGGGGAATACTCTTATAATGGAAAAGTACATGTACCAGCACAGGGGAAGCCCGAGCAGGTTTGAGAGAATTTGGTCCCAATGGCTTGATACCCCTGGCCTGAGCCCCAGGGAGCTGGTGATGTCCCGACTTTTGCAGTAAAATTGAAACCAAGCGGCCGAGGATTAATATGCTTATACATGCAAGATTGTGGTGCTGTTTTTGATGTGATCTTATATGTTGTTTTACAGTTCGCCAGCAGAGGGAAACCTTTGCTATTTTTTGTACAATGGAAACTGTTGTGATCTATCTGGTGTTCAATAAAAACCTTTTTGATTCAAAAAAAAAAAGTTTCATTCAGTAACAATGGTTGCTTGTACTAATGAAATTCACTGGTATAAGCAATCATAATGTGTAAAAATAATCCTGATCACTTCCCCAGAGTAGTACAGTGCTACTATGGTGATACTGTATTGCTCTGGTCACAGTGCGTTAAAAAAAAAAAATTGTAAAAAAATGTAATAAAGACATTTTTTCTGCACTGGTAACAGTATGTACAAAAAAAAATTGTGAAAAAAAATTACAACTTTACAAACTTCACTATGCCTCTTCCTAAATACCTTGGACTGTCTGCTTTACAAATAGGGGTCATTTTTGGGATATTTGTACAGTCCTGGTGTTTTCAGGCTTCAAGAATTGAGATAGGCCATCAGTACATCAGGATTAATCAATTTTCAGATACACTATTTTGTCCAAATTATTGGGACACTTGCCTTTACACGCACATGAACTTTAATGTAGGGTGACCAGACATCCCCGGTTTCCGGGGACAGTCCCCCTATTGAGAACACTGTCCCCGGACCAAGTCTGTCCCTGGTTTTGTCCCCGGATTGGATTTGAACAGGTGCTGGGGCGATTTCAAAGACAGTGCAGAATAAAAAAAAAAAAAATCTGAATTACACACCCCCGCTCCACTGCACCTACTAGCTTAGGGAGGTGTATTTTTTTCCATTATCTGTGCCCCTTTCTGATGATCATGTGCTGGTCGGAGCCGAGGGAATATTTCTTCAGTTTCGGGTGCATGCCCATTTTACTCCGCTCGCATGTTCTTCTGCCTTGGCTCAAGTCCCGGCCAGCCGCCTGCTCCCACCCAGTAGTAGCCGGGGCCCGAAGAGCAAGACTTGACAGGCTGTGAGGCGGGGGCAAAGAGTCGCCGATTGCCCCCATTACTAGTAAAAAAAAAAAATATGTCCCCGGATTTCATTTTAAAAATCTGGTCACCTTACTTTAATGGCCTCCCAGTCTTACTCTGTAGGGTTTAATATTGAGTTGGCCCACCCTTTGCAGCTATAACAGCTTCAACTCTTCTGGGAAGGCTGTCCACAAGGTTTAGGAGCGTGTCTATGGGAATGTTTGACCATTCTTCCAGAAGCACATTTGCTTCGTGCACTGGTCCAAATCATTTGGTGGAGGGGAATAATGGTCTGGGGTTGATTTTCAGGGTCTGGGCTTGGCCCCTTAGTTCCAGTGAAGGGAACTCTTAAGGTGTCAGCATACCAATACAATTTAGACAATTTCATGCTCCCAACTTCGTGGAAACAGTTTGGGGATGGCCCCTTCCTGTTTCAACATGACTGCGCACCAGTGCATAAAGCAAGGTTCATAAAGACATGCATGAGCGAGTTTGGGGTGGAGAAACTTGACTAGCCTGCACAGAGTCCTGAACTCAACCCGATAGAACACCTTTGGGATAAATTAGAGTGGAGACTGCAAGCCAGGCCTTCTCATCCAACATCAGTGCCTGACCTCACAAATGCACTTCTGGAAGAATGGTCAAACATTCCCATAGACACACTCCTAAACCTTGTGGACAGCCTTCCCAGAAGAGTTGAAGCTGTTATAGCTGCAAAGGGTGTGGCTGCACTACTGCTGATCTCCTGAGCTCCAGTGAGGCCTACTGATCCAGGGAGCTTGATTACTCCCTATACCCAGGGTGGATGCAGGAACCTGGGGTGGACCCAGGGGAGGATCCCCCGGATGGCCAGAGTACTGGTCCTCCCATACCAGTGTTTGAGGACCTGGGAAATGGCCCAGCTAAAGGTGAAAGCCTGGCAACCTACAGAAAGAAGGTTTGTGCTAGGATTGCGAGAGTCGCTAAGGAGGAAGAAGTACTGGCGAAGTTGAAGTTTGACTTCAAGCATAAAAAAATTGCAAGTGACCGGCTTCACAGTTCTAAGAGGAAACAGATGCGGCCTGAGTTAATGGCTTTGGAGGCCAAAGTGGAAAAGCAGAGTCTGCTGGTGGCCACATTGAAAGAAACCAGCGGTGCTTTCAAGAAGTATGGCAACGATGATCGCTTCCGTGCAATGCGCAGAGGGGCCATAGAGGCCAGTGGAGGGCAGGCATCAACAGAGTGCGTGAAGCAAAGGTCAGTGTAAAGCAAAAAAGTTTCTGTGGGCTCGGATTGTGTTTCTGGCCAGCACGCTGGAAAATCTTTGCATCCCGAGCCAACTATCAGTATGCCTGCAGAAAGTGGAGAAAGCTCTGGCACACAGGCTGCGGGTGATCAGCAGTCAGGTGTTTTGACTGGCAGTATGTCATTGGGCCAAGGAAGTTCTGTGCCCTTACCACCGCAGCAGGAGGCCATGGAGCAAGATGATCCATCTGAGCCTGTGGAGGGAGCAGGTATGCTGAACTTCATATCAGAACTGGAATCACCTTTGCATGGTCGCAAGTTTGAAGTGTCTGGATCATCTGAGGATGAAGAAGAGGTTGATGATGTCCCCCCAAAACCTTTGAAACATCGGGTGACAGAAAAAGAAGTTTTTGGTCATGACTTGCCTGTACAATGTAATGGAGGTGTAGTTCCTATGGATGGTGCAGTAGAGGGCAGCGGAGAGCAAGCTCATCTCCTGGCTGAGACTTACACCTGTGTACAGCCAGCCAGTGCAGACTCTGCTGAGAAGAGTGCTGACAAAGACATCTCTACTGCTGGTAATGAAGTAAGAATTACCAAGGGTAATGTAAATGACATTTCTGTGTCAGAAGTCTCTGCTCCATCTGTTCCTGACAATAATGTTGTTACTACTTTATCTAAAGAAGGGTCTGTTACTAAAAGTGATGTGCCTGATGTTGCAAGGAGTGCAGTTATTTCCCATGCTGCAGCACTGGCTGCACCTGTCCCCGGGGTGAGTAGGACCAGTTATTCTGCGGTCACTGGGAGTAATGTGAGTGAAGGTCAGGCCAATCTGTCACCATCTGGTAGCTCCTTTAAACGCCGCAATGTGGTCCAATTGAGGTGGACTGGAGAAGGCCCCCCCCCAAATAGGAGAGATGTGGTGGACCGTATTCTGGGGATGGGTTTTAAAGCAGAGGAGATTTTTGCCCTTATCAGCCCAGTTGGGTCATATGAATATGACCTCTCCTTTGTCAAGGCGGAAGGTTTAGATGTCTTTTGGGAGAGGTATGAGCAGAGGTGTAAGGAGTCCCCAAGATGGGCAGGTTTGTCACCTAAAGTAGTCTCCCGCCAGCCATTATACAAGAACGTCACCATTCTAGTGCGTAACGAGTCCATTCCTGCTGCGGATCTGGTGGTGTGGTTGAGGAGATATGCGGATGTCCAAGCCCCCTTGAGGAAAGTTGTAGATGACAGGGGGATATGGACAGGAGGATGGACAGTGTTATTAAAACTACATGTCACGGGTAATGTTGTTAAGCACATCCCTTCGTCTGCCTTTATAGGTCGTGACAGGATTATTACATTTTATGCAGGGCAACCAAAGCTTTGTCATCGCTGTGGTGAAAAGGGCCATTTTTCAAGCTCATGTTCTGCGCAGAAATGTTCCCTCTGTCAGGGCTCAGGGCATGTTGCAAAGGACTGCAATAGTATTCGTTGGAATCTTTGTAACAAGTTAGGTCACCCCTATAGCCTTTGCCCTGAAGCCCTCCATAATCAGCCAGAGGTGGTGGAAGAACTGCTGAGGATGGAGGAGGAGGAACGTGGGGGGCAGCAAGGGGTTGGTGGAGCTGTTTCAGCTAGTCCTGAGGGGCCCCCCCAGGTGTCAGTTTCCCAATCTGAAGGTGTGACCCCTCTTGTGTCTGCTCCCCAGTCTGTGCTCCCTACTGTATCAGTGTCTACTTCTGTTGTGTGTTCTTCCCCAGTGTTTCAGGTGCCCAGTGTTCCAGGTGTAAATAAGTCATCCAGATTGGCTGAGGCTGCCAAAGGGGCAGATTCGTGCCGATCTGAGGTGGCAGCTTCACCTGGGCCTTCCCTGAGGCAACGTAAGACCTCTAGTGGAGGTTCTAAGGGGAAGAAGGGGGAAGTTGCCACTGCTAATGATGTAGATGAGGCCTTTCAGGGTGATGTTTCAGGGGAGGAGGGAG
Source organism: Rana muscosa (assembly GCA_029206835.1). Lineage (NCBI taxonomy): Eukaryota > Metazoa > Chordata > Amphibia > Anura > Ranidae > Rana > Rana muscosa. The sequence goes on along the minus strand of CM055118.1, from coordinate 536,873,701 downwards.
AGTGGACCAAGGTGGGCAAAAGGAGGAATAAGGTAGTCCTGACCTCTGCCTCCTCGGTTTCATCTTTAGAGGTAGATGATCTACCTCTGGGAAACAAGTTTGGGTCCTTATCTGAGGGGGAGAAGGAGTCTTCTAATTCCATATCTCAGATGGAGGAGGATGAGGTAGAGTGCTCCCTAAAGAGGTCAAGGTCTCCAGTAAAGGGGGAGGGAGCTCAGGCTAAGAAACGCCTACCTCAATCATCCTGATGGCAGTTCCCACTCCGATAAAGGTGGCAACCATTAATGTTGCCAGCATAAAATCTGTAGGGGCTCGTAACATGGCCTTATTTTTGCTCAGCGAGATGGATGCTGATGTTTTATTTTTGCAAGAGACCCGGCTAAATAGCCTTGCCGATGTCCACCTGGCAAAGAGGGAGTGGAGGCGTGGGCCCTCCTTCTGGTCTCTTGCGGCCGAGCCTTACAGCGGAGTTGCAGTACTTTTTACTGGCATGGTAACGTGTCGGCGGGTTATCGAGGTAGAGATTGGAAGGTGTATGGTCTTGGACGTCTCTGTGAAGGGGCATGATCTACGTTTAGTAAATATTTATGGACCACAAACTAGATGGGAGAGGAAATGCCTCTTTACAAAGATTAAGCCTTTCCTTTTTACATCTCGGCAAGTTGTCTTTGGAGGTGATTTTAACACCGTTACTAGGCCCAAAGACAGGAAAGGCTCCACTGACAGCCTGAGATATGATAGCGTCTTTCTTAATACGATAGCCAGGGAAGCAGGTCTGGAAGATGCGCATATTAAGCGTTGCCCAGACAGCACGGGGTACACATTTAAGCGAGGCAGTTGTGAGAGCAGGATAGACAGGTTTTTTTTTAAGGGGGACTCTGCCTTTTCGGCTCCTGAGTGTCGTATGGTGGAGTTCTCTGATCACCTTATGCTGTCTGTTATTCTCAATGCTTCAGATATGCCACCTAAAGGAAAGGGTATTTGGAGGATGAATTCGGCTCTGCTGGATGACGAGGAGGTAAGACAATCTTTTGAGGATTTTTTTCAGGCTCAGGTAACTATCCTGGATTTCTGCAGCAGTAAGTCGGAGTGGTGGGAGCTTGCCAAAAGCTGGATTAGTGGGTTTTTCAAGGCCATAGGAAAAAGGAAACAGCTTGGTAGGTACATTGCCTACCAGCAGCTGCGGAGAAAACTTGATCGCCTTGTCTCGAGTGGTGGAGATTCAGGGGCAATCTCTGAGGTAAAACTTCTCCTTAGGAAGTATCAGTATGATCGGCACGCTTCTTTGGTTCTGGAAAGGGACTACGGGAAATACCACTCGCCCGACCCTTATCAGAACTGCAAACAAAGGGCAGCAGTTAAGACGGTTGTTGGGCTAAGGGATAGTACGGGCTCTTTGACGAAATCCAGGTCAGGGATCCTGGAGGTCTCAAGGTCTTTTTATGTGGATCTTCTGGGGGAGAAGTACCTCGATCGGGCAAAGATGTCAAGTTTTCTGGATTCTACACCAGGTCTGGGAAATAACATTCCGCTGGCAAGTTTGACGGGGGAAATCACAGCAGAAGAGGTAGTCAAAGCTATAGACGGTCTGGCTATTAAGAAAACACCTGGGCCAGACGGATTGACAGCTGAATTTTATAAGACTTTCAAATCCAGCTTGGTACCTTATCTTGTGGAGGTATTTAATGGCTGCCTGCAAGAGGGTTCGCTCCCTCCCTCCATGAGACAATCTGCTGTGATTCTGTTGTCAAAAGGCAAGGATCCCTCGATGATTGAGAATTGGCGCCCCATTAGCCTTCTCAATGTCGATAGAAAAATTCTGGCGAAGATAATTTTCTGGCGCTTGTCGTCAGTAGCAGACAGATTGCTTTCTCGTCAGCAGCACTGTTCGGTCCGGGGCAGGAGCACTTTTTCAGCGGTGTTAGCTGTCCGGGAGGCTCTGGAACGTTGCAGGGCTGAAGGCTGGGGAAAGTATTTGCTGGCATTGGATCAGGCGAAGGCTTTTGATCGTGTCAACCATGAGTACCTCTGGCTTCTCCTTGACAAGTATGGCCTGGAGGGTGGGTTTATTGGATGGCTTAAGACTTTATACAGAGAGGCAGAGAGCTTCATGCTTGTTAACGGTTGGGTTGGACGACCCTTCAGGGTTGGATCCGGGGTGCGCCAGGGGTGTCCACTGAGCCCTTTGCTATATGTGTTCGCAATCGACCCCTTCATCAGAAGGCTAGAGAGCGGACCGTTGTGCGGGGTGCCGGTGGGCATTACTGGTGAGCCGCCCTTGAGGGTTGTAGCCTATGCTGATGACGTTTCTGTCTTTATCTCTGGGACAGAGGAGGCGCAGGAGGTGGTCTCAGTTATAGAGCAGTATTCCGAGGCATCGGGCTCCCAGGTCAACCGTGATAAAAGTGACGTTTTTTGGATGAGCGAGGGAGGTGAGAGCTTTGCACTTCCGGACACCTTCCCGAGGCCTCAGCAGAAGGTCAAAATATTAGGCATCGAGTTTGGCCCTGATGATTACAGTAAGTCAAATTGGGAAGCCAGGCTGAATGATGCTGATGTCAAGGTGAAATGCTGGAAGGGGTGGCGGCTCTCCTTGAGGGAAAGGGTGGACTTGATTAAGACCTACCTGATTCCTACCTTTCTGTATGTCAGCTTTGTTTGCATCTTGCCAGAGTCCTTCTATACCAGGATTTATAGTTGTTTCTTCCAATTATTATGGGGAAACAGGCTGAATCTTGTGAAGCGGAATGTGACTTACCTATCAAGGCGGAAGGGTGGTCTAGGGATGGTCAACCCGGTTGTGTTCTTCTCTCTGATGTTTTTGAAACACAATTTTGGTAACATGCTAGCAGAGAGACCGCCTGGATGGGTAGGTATTTTCCAGATCTGGTTTAGACCTTTTCTGGGCTGTTGGGAGAGTGGCGGGCCAGTGAAAAGCCTAAGGATCAAGCATGGTAAGCTCCCGGCTTATGTTGCCCCGTGCCTGAAAATTCTTAAACGGTGGCATGTGACAGCGGAGGATATCAGGTCCCTCCCTAGGAGACTCCTGGGTGAGAAGATCGTGGGTACTGTCTTTCATGCGCCACTGGCCTTAAGGGATTGCCCAGGTCATATTATGAGGGAAGGTTTACGTTTAATAAATTCTGAGCGGATTCCCTTGAAATTTAGGGACCAGGCCTGGCTCGCTTTCCACGGTAGGCTCTATGTGAGGGGGAACGTGAAGTGCCGCTCTTTGGACAATCGTGGTTGTCCAAGAGCGGAGTGTCAGGGTGAAGTGGAAACCATGGACCACTTCTTGCTTCAGTGCCCTTTCAATATAGAAGTCTATAAAAAGGTGGGGAGGGCTCTAAATATTCCTTTCTTGCCTAGCATGTCTTATGCTGAGTGGGTGTATGGAGCATTGCAGAATCGCAAGGGATTTGATTTGGACACTCTTTTTTTAGTCAGCTTAGTAGTCCGATATTACACCTGGAATGCACGGTGTCAGGTATCCCTTCGGCAGAAAGTCCTTCCTGTTCCGGTGGTGGTGTGTGAGATTCTTGGTAAGGTAGGGAAAATTCGGGGTCTCGAGAAAGACAGATGGCGGCAAAGGGTCTGGATAAAGGCATGGAGGAATATCAGGCCTGTAGCTGCTGTTTGTTGATCTCTGGGTGTTGGGTTCTTTCCCTGTTTTCTCTCTGGGCACTCCCTTAGATTTTCAAGGATACACATAATTTTTAGACATGTGCATTCGTTTTCGTCCGAATGCATTTTCGTCCGAATTTCAGCTATTTTCGTTATCGTTTTAACAAACGAAAACGAAAGCACAGAATCCGAAAACCGAAAGATCCGACATAAACAAATGCTTTATTTTCGTTTTCGTTGCTACAACAGTTCGATATAGATAGGAGATTCGACGTGACGCTGACAATAACAATCTGTGTCTATCGAACCTGTGGTCGAATGTGCCTAACCTTAACTCTATTAGTCCAAGATTATTCTACATAGGAGAGAGAAAATTAAGTACTGTCCGTGATACTTACGGACAGTACTTAATTTTCTCTGTCATAATTGCACTAATACGGCTACAATTACGTCAAGTACATAGGAGAGAAAAGATTTGACATTATAGAGAGAAAAGATTCGACATAGGAGAGAAAGATTCGACATAGGAGAGGAAAGATTCGACATAGGAGAGGAAAGATTCGACATAGGAGAGAAAAGATTCGACATAGGAGAGGAAAGATTCGACATAGGAGAGGAAAGATTCGACATAGGAGAGAAAAGATTCGACATAGGAGAGAAAAGATTTGACATTATAGAGAGAAAAGATTCGACATAGGAGAGAAAGATTCGACATAGGAGAGGAAAGATTCGACATAAGAGAGGAAAGATTTGACATAGGAGAGAAAAGATTTGACATAGGAGAGAAAAGATTCGACATAGGAGAGGAAAGATTCGACATAGGAGAGGAAAGATTCGACATAGGAGAGGAAAGATTCGACATAGGAGAGAAAAGATTCGACATAGGAGAGAAAAGATTTGACATTATAGAGAGAAAAGATTCGACATAGGAGAGAAAAGATTTGACATTATAGCGAGAAAAGATTTGACATTATAGAGAGAAAAGATTTGACATTATAGAGAGAAAAGATTTGACATTATAGAGAGAAAAGATTTGACATTATAGAGAGAAAAGATTCGACATAGGAGAGAAAAGATTTGACATTATAGAGAGAAAAGATTCGACATTATAGAGAGAAAAGATTCGACATAGGAGAGAAAAGATTCGACATTATAGAGAGAAAAGATTCGACATTATAGAGAGAAAAGATCACTGCTTGTGGGCGGAACATTCGACCGGAAATGTATGATTGCAGAGTCGTACAGTTTCGCTGCTCCGTCGAATCTTCTTTGAACATTCGACAGACACCATAAGCCTTCAATGACAGATTCGACCTTAATTAATTCAGATTTTCGGACGAATGCAATTTTTAACGAAAAACGAAATAAATAAAAACGAATTTCGGGAGTAACTAAATAAATTTATTTTTTGGACGAAAACGAAATTCCGAAACGAAATATTTCAGTGTGCACATGTCTAATAATTTTTGAAGAAAGGCTACATACACATGATAATCTATGTTTCTTGGTCTGAGTGTTAATCAAGTTGAGTAATGTGTAGTATTTTTGAAGATGTCCGTGCTTGTAGTGATGTGTGTGTGTGTGTATATATAGTATAATTTAATGCAGTGATATTTCTCTTGGTGGAAAAAAACGTTTGTTCATATATTATAGGTTGAAGTATGCCTTTATTATTATTAGTCTTGTATACAATATGTTATGCATATATAAAAAAAAAAAAAAAAAAAAAAAGGAAAAATATATATTTATTTTTTGTATTTTTGTATAAAACAAAAGTTGGAATGTGTTTCTTGTTTGCAAGATTCTCAAAATAAAAAATTGCCAACTCAATATTGAACCCAACGGACTAAGACTGGGATGCCATTAAAGTCCATGTGCAGGTAAGGGCATGGGTCCCAATACTTTTAACAATATAGTGTAAATATACCATAGATTGTGGACTCTACAATTTTCCTACAGAGTAAATAATATACACTGATTTGGGTTATTTTCACCAAAGAAATGTAGCAGACTACAGTTTGGCCTAAATTCATGAAGAAAGATTAATTATTTGAAACATTTTATAACAGAAACAATGAAAAATATGTTTTTTCAAAATTTCAAACTCAGCAAAAGAAAGCTCTATTTGTGTAAAAAAAAAAAAAAAAAAAAATTATAAAAATGTCATATGGGTACAGTGTTGCATGACCGCGCAATTTTCATTCAAAGTGTGACAACGCTGAAAGCTGAAAATTGGCCTGGGCAGGAAGGGGGTAAAAGTGCCCAGTATTGAGTTGGTTAACAATCAGTCTCCTCCTCCTATTAAAACGAGCATAAAACACATCAAAACACATGAAAAATCTACCCCTGCTTCCACCAGGGGTAGATTTTAGTTTGTGTGCTGGATGAATGTTGTTATTTCAAGTCTACTTTGTTTCCTTGTAGAATTGTTTCTTATATTTTAAACAAAATATTAATAAAAAGTTATCCAATAAAATAAATACATATCAAGGGTGTGATGAGTTTGTACTGCCAAAAATCCTGTCTGGGTGGTTTTATAAAATCTGTAAAAATGTTCCAATCTTTATGGAGATCCAGACTTGTAATGCTAATTATTATGTTAGTATTGTAGCTTCAAACCTGTTATGATCATTGGCTTTCACTGGCCTTTCTGGCCTTTCTGAAAATATTTGCTATACTGCTGTATGTACACCGTGTACACTGCAGTGCTGCCATCTTGTGTTTGTTCAAATTATTTCATGTTCTACTCTTATGCCTTGTACACGCGATCGGATTTCCGATGGACTTGTTTCATCTGAAATTCCGATTGTGTGTGGGCCCCATCCGACTTTTTTCTATCGGAGTAAAAAAATAGAACATGTTTTAAATTTTTCCGATGGAAAAAAATCCGATGGGAAATTCCAATCGTCTGTGTGGAATTCCATCGGAGAAAAATCCAGCATGCTCAGAATCAAGTCGACGCATGCTCGGAAGCATTTAACTTAATTTTTCTCGGCCTTTCTGAAAATATTTGCTATACTGCTGTATGTACACCGTGTACACTGCAGTGCTGCCATCTTGTGTTTGTTCAAATTATTTCATGTTCTACTCTTATGCCTTGTACACGCGATCGGATTTCCGATGGACTTGTTTCATCTGAAATTCCGATTGTGTGTGGGCCCCATCCGACTTTTTTCTATCGGAGTAAAAAAATAGAACATGTTTTAAATTTTTCCGATGGAAAAAAATCCGATGGGAAATTCCAATCGTCTGTGTGGAATTCCATCGGAGAAAAATCCAGCATGCTCAGAATCAAGTCGACGCATGCTCGGAAGCATTTAACTTAATTTTTCTCGGCTCGTCGGAGTGTTTTACGTCACCGCGTTTTGGACGGTCGGAATTTAGTCTGACAGTGTGTATGCAAGACTGATGGAAGTCGGCTTCATCGGAATTCCGATGGAAAATTCCATCGGAAATCCAATCGTGTGTACAGTGCATTAGTTCTGTAAAGCTGTATAGTGACAAATGTTTTGGCAAGCAAGATTGTTTGAATGAACTGGTCCCAACCAAACAGGACCCTTATGGTTTTTATTTTGGATACAGTAAGGGAGGGTTAGAACCCATGTCAGTTTTTTTTTTTCTTGTTATCTGTGTTAAATTGGGGGCATTGCCCTTCACTTCCCGTCAGACAGCCAGGCAACTAGCATTTCCAAAAGGAGGTTAGCATTACCAGCCAAACATTTCTCTCGGTACAGATCCTATTTAAAGCGGTTGTATACTCAAAATGTTCACTTTCCATTTCTTTTTGCATATCATTATTATAAACCGATTGCTACTAGTCAATTTTGTTTTTTACCTGTTTCCTTTTCAAGTTACAGATGTATTCACGAGTGGAGACGTGTACCGCGCATGCGCCGTATCCCCGTTCATTCCGGCAAGCAGAGACTCTGCCGGAAAAGTTATTTGTTTATGTCGGGGCTGTGTCATTTCCTGTTGTCGATGTCAGCCCCGACATCTCGCGAGGCTTCCTCTTAATTCTTCGCTGATTCGCTATGCTTTGTTTCCATAGTAACCGGAAACTAAGACGAGGCTCGGATAATGCGATTACTGCGCATGCGCAGGATTACATAGTCGAAAATGTACTGCGGGCGAAAATAAATAATATTTCAGACACGGAAGACCACAGTTGAGATGGCGCCAGCTATTATGAAGAAGCAGCGTTTCGAATATAAAGAATATTTACAGTAAGAACTATTTTTATGCTTACTAATAGTGCCCATTTGAATCTAAATTAATAGTTATTTTATAATATTGTTAAAATCGTTTTTCTTTAGGAGGGTTTACTACCGGCTTTAAGCCAAACATGAAGAAAGCTGATGGTTTTTGAAAAATGCACATAATGGGAATGGGAGATTTACCCAACAGATAAACAGGTACAGCACACAACTGAAGTAGATACCGTTTTTTCCCCTGATGCTAACACTTACAAAGCACAATCAAAAGTGGTCTGCTCCTCTAATAACTGCACCTGGCTGGATCTACAGTGCCTTGAAAAAGTATTCATACCCCTTGAAATTTTCCACATTTTGTCATGTTACAACCAAAAACGTAAATGTATTTATTGGGATTTTATGTGATAGACCAACACAAAGTGGCACATAATTGTGAAGTGGAAGGAAAATGATAAACGGTTTTCAATTTTTTTTTTACAAATAAAATTGAGTGACATTTCTGCCCATTCTTCTTTGCAAAATAGCTCAAGCTCTGTCAGTTTGGATGGAGAGCATCTGTGAGATTTGTGGAGTGCACGACAAAAGCCCCGTACACACGATCGGTTTGACTGATGAAAACCGTCCGATGGATGGTTTTCATCAGACCAACCGATCGTGTATGGTACCCATCTGTCTTTTTTCCATCGATTGTAAAAAATAGAACTTGTTTTAAAATTTTCCGATGGATAAAAAACCGATGGGAATTTCCGATCGTCTATGGGCAAGTCCATCTGTTAAATAACCCACGCATGCTCAGAATAAAGTCGACGCATGCTCAGAAGCATTAAACTTCATTTTTCTTGGCTCATCGGAGTGTTTTACGTCACCGCGTTTGGAACGGTCGGTTTTTTGACTGATGGTGTGTGGCCAAGACTGATGAAAAACAGTTTCATCGGATTTCCGATGGACAAATCCATCGGACGAAAATCTATAGGTTATCCGATCGTGTGTACAGGGCTTAATAGTTGTCCTGTGGACCTAAATTCTAGCTTTTAAGATCTACTTCCCACTATTCGTCCTAGCTCTGATCATGTTTTATTGATGTAAGTTGTGCAGCCCTGGGGAGTTTATGAGAGTGAAGCCGCGTGCACACGACCGGTTTTCTCGCCAAGAAACGACAAGAAAACTGTGGGGAGAGCTTTCTTGCAGAGAAAACCGTTCGTGTGTATGGTTTCTCGTCGAGAAAACTGCTGGGAATCTCGACGAGAAAAATAGAGAACCTGCTCTCGATTTTCTCGTCAGGATTCTCGTTTTTCTCGTTGGGATTTTTGTCGGCCTATTTCCCGACGAGAAAACCGGTCGTGTGTATGCTTTTCCGAGTCTTAAAAAACCGTGCATGCTCAGAATCAAGTATGAGAAGGGAGCGCTCCTTCTGGTAAAACTAGCGTTCGTAATGGAGATAGCACATTCGTCACGCTGTAACGAACTGAAAGCACGGAGACTGAAAAGCGCGAATCGTCTCTCCCCAAACTTTTACTAACACGCGGTAACACGAGATCAGCAAAAGCAGCCCAAGTGGAATCAAACTTCCCCTTTATACTGCCGTCGTACGTGCTGTACATCACCACGCTTTACAACAACAAGATTTGGAATTGACAGTGTGTATGCAAGGAAAGCTTGACAAGAATCCCGTCAAGCTCGACAAGAATCTTCTCGAGAAAACCGAAGTTTTTTTTTTTTACAACGGGATTCTCGGCCGTGTGTACGAGGCTTTAGATTCCATTTACACTTTGCTACTGAGGTGTGTTGTCATCTATTTTGAGTGGCACCTCAATGCAGCAGCAACATGGGCGACACAACTGCATCACACCACAATGCATGGTAACCCAACACTCTGCATTGTGGTGCACTGAATTGCAAAAATGCTGCATGTCAGATTTTTTGTCCATTTTGGTGCATTGGCAGCACATTCATTTGAAAGGGGCATGTTAACACGTGACACATGCAACACGCCAGAATGGCAAAAGGTGAAACGGTCATGTGACTTAACGCTGAACACCACAGAGACTAAATACACAGTGGATATACAATTATTATTCCCTGCTAAAATAATTATAATTCTGTTCAGCCCCTCTTGGGATCTAGACACCCTGATGACAAAGCCATGTCAGTGGCCTCACTATTTAAAGGTAACTCCACTTTCGTAGGAAAAAAAATGCAAAAAATAAATAAATAATGATACAGTGAATATAGTTACTACACAAGTCATTTTGTAATTGAATGTCATTAAAAATGTACTTTCCTTTTCAATCTGCAGTGCTTTAATCTTTTGTACAAGCCAGTGCAATATGGCAACCTGGAGGTGTTGTGTACACAGATGGTGTACAGAACGCCCCCCAGAAATGTATTTTATTGGGATTTTATGTGATAGAGTCCCAGGGATATGCAATTAGCGGACCTCCAGCTGTTGCAAAACTACAAGTCCCATCATGCCTCTGCCTCTGGGTGTCATGCTTGTGGCTGTCAGAGTCTTGCTATGCCTCATGGGACTTGTAGTTCTGCAACAGCTGGAGGTCCGCTAATTGCATATCCCTGCGATAGACCAACACAAAGTGGCACATAATTGTGAAGTGGAAGGAAAATGATAAATGGTTTTCTATTTTTTTTTTACAAATAAATATGTGAAAAGTGTGGCATGCATTTGTATTCAGCCCCCCTGAGGCTGGATTCACACTTGTGTGTTGCGTTTTTGAGCTCCGGAGTCTTTCCGTTCAGCGGTTCCTTTGCGTTTTTGCTGCGGATTTGCTGACCTGGGAGAGGAGAGGGAAGTGTACAGTGGCTGACTGCGATCTCGCCGCTGTTCTCATGAGGGGGGACTCCGCGACACATTTTAAATAAAAAACGGCATAGGTTCCCCTCCAGGAGCATACCAGGCCCTTATGTCTGGTATGGATTTTAAGGGAAACCCCCTATGCTGAAAAAACGGCAGGGGGGTCCCCCCAAAATCCATACCAGACCCTTTATCCGAGCACGCAGCCCGGCCAGTCAGGAAAGGGGGTAAGGATGAGCGAGCGCCCCCCCCTCCTGAACCGTACCAGGCCACATGCCCTCAACATGGGGACACCTCAAAGCACCCTGCCCCCATGTTGATGGGGACAAGGGCCTCTTCCCGGTTGTCGGGGTCTGCGGGTGGGGGGCTTATCGGAATCCGGGAGCCCCCTTTAATAAGGGGGTCCCCAGATCCCGGCCCCCCACCCTATGTGAATGAGTATGTGGTACATCGTACCCTTACCCATTCACCTGGTGGAAAAAAAATGTCAATAAAAAAACACTACGCAGGTTTTTAAAGTAATTTATTAGGCAGCTCCGGGTGTCTTCTTCCGACTTTGGGGGTCTTCTTCCAATTTCGGGGGTCTCTTCCGACTGCGGGGTCTCTTCTTCTACTCTCCGGCATCGTCTTTGCGCTCTCCGGTTCTTCTCTCGCTCTCCGGTTCTTTCTGCCTTCTGCTGGGCGCCCCGCTATCTTCTTCCAGCTCTTTTGCTAGCGGGGGCCCAGTCTTCTTTATCGCCTTCTTCCCTCTTCTCTCCTGGAGATGTTGACTCGTCGCTGTCTCCCGCTGTAATGTAGTGTGAGCGGAGCGCAATGACTTATATAGGCATGGGGCGTGGTCACCAGGTGATGCCACCCGGTGACCCCGCCCCCGTATGACATCACAGTCCCATCACCCACCCCCCCATGTTGAGGGCATGTAGCCTGGTACGGTTCAGGAGGGGGGGGCGGTCCCTAGTCCCCACCCCCTTTCCTGACCGGCCGGGCTGCGTGCTTGGATAAGGGTCTGGTATGGATTTCGTTTTTTCGGCGTAGGGGGTTTCCCTTAAAATCCATACCAGACCTAAGGGCCTGGAATGCTCCTGGAGGGGAACCCATGCAGGTTTTTTATTTAAAATTTGCCGTGGAGTTCCCCCTCATGATTCATAAGTACTGTGTTCAGAACGCAACACATCTGCGAATCAGATGCGATCCCATAGAACATAATGGGCAGACAATTCGCACAGCAATGCCTAGAAAACGCACAAGTTTTTTGGGCAATGCGCAGTGCGAATGCATCGCACATATGTGAACCAGCCTCATTGAAATCAATGTATTTTAAAATGTTATGCGAATTGGATGCGGTGTAAGCCACAGCCAATTCGCATAGGTGTGAACCCGGCCTGAGTCAATACTTTGTAGAACCACCTTTCACTGAAATTACAGCTGCAAGTCTTTTTGGGGATGTCTCTACCAGCTTTGCACATCTAGAGAGTGACATTTTTGCCCATTCTTCTTTGCAAAATAGCTCAATCTCTGTCACATTGGATGGAGAGTGTCTGTGCAGAGGCGTAGCGTGGGGGGGGCAGGGGGGGCCGTCGCACCGGGCGCAATATTTGGGGGGGCGAATTCCTGCACCGTTTGTGTCACTTTTCTCAAGGCCCGTTAAATTCTATTTACTGTGTCACGGCCGGGCCCGGCCGCCATCTTGCGGCAGCTGGCGCCCTGTGATTGGGCGAATGTGGTCATGTGCTCCGGCAGGGCTGGCCAGTCCTTGAACGCGGGCGGCGCATGCGCGAAGGCCCGCCCGCGCTACTGTAAGCCGCCGTCTTCTCCTCCACCCTTCCTCCCTGACCGGATCTGGAAGTGGTGTAGTGCCTTCATCTGGGACCCAGGAAGTGGAAGTAACGCGGCAGTGTCTCGATTGATGGACAACAAAAAATGGAGGTGAGTGAGGCAGGGAGCCATCTCAGATGGATGGAGCAGACACCGGGCCCGGTCAGCAGCAGTTAGGGAGAGGAGAGTTGAGTCACGCCACAACCATGTGTTAATGCATGCATGCCTGCGGACCTAAGTACAGACAGACAGAGACAGTTACATGCCAAAAGCCCCCTCCAAGCCCCCCCCCCTCAGGAATCGGATTAATTATTTACTGAGCTTCATGACAGTATCTCTCAGAGCTTTCAGCATCATGTAAGGGGTTGAATGATCAATCCTGCTAGGTATTTGGCATGTTGAATGACCTGAGGAATGCATTATATAGCAGAATTGATCATTTAACCCCTTACATGCTGAAAGCTCTGAGGGATACTGTCATGAAGCTCAGTAAATCATTAATCCGATTCCTGAGGGAGGGGCTTGGAGGGGGCTTTTGGCATGTAATTGAGGTGTTACTCGCAGACATGGAAGGTAAAAAATATTCTCATTGTGCAGTATGTTAACTCAAATAAATGTATTATAAGAATTATTGCACTTACAAGCGTGATGTTGGTATATCAGCGAAACAGCAATCACATATGCGGTCATGTAAGGAGCTGCGGCGTCTCCATTAACCTCTCTACTCCCTATCGTCAATCCGCTGTCTGGAAAGGAAAAACGTGATGACGTCACCAGGGCTCCACCCGTCATCCACTTTGAAATCAATGGGACAGCGCGGTAATACCGCCCGCAAACCGCGGCAATAGCCGCGGTTTGCGGGCGGTATTAACCCTTTTTCGGCCGCTAGCGGGAGTTAAATTCACCCCCCTAGTGGCCGCATACCGCGGTAAGAACGACGGTATAGCAGCGCTGAAAATCGCGCTGCTATACCGCCACTGCACCTGCCCGCCCCAGAGTAAAAGGGGCCTTAGACTCATATGAATTTAAGAAATGGGAGACTCTGCATTAGTTTTCCTTTTCACCAATTTTTCACATTACACCTATTGACATTTATTCATTTAGCGCTGCACCTCATTTTACATATTTCAGTGTAGGTGTGTGTGTCAGTGTGTGTGTGTGTGTGTGTGTGTGTGTGTGTGTCAGTGAGTGTAGGGGTCAGTAGGTGGGTCAGTGTAGGTGTCAGTAGGTGGGTCAGTCAGTGTAGGTGTCAGTAGGTGGGTCAGTCAGTGTAGGTGTCAGTAGGTGGGTCAGTCAGTGTAGGTGTCAGTAGGTGGGTCAGTCAGTGTAGGTGTCAGTAGGTGGGTCAGTCAGTGTAGGTGTCAATAGGTGGGTCAGTGTAGGTGTCAATAGGTGGGTCAGTGTGTGGGTCAGTGTAGGTGTCAGTGGGTGGGTCAGTGTAGGTGTCAGTAGGTGGGTCAGTGTAGGTGTCAATAGGTGGGTCAGTGTGTGGGTCAGTGTAGGTGTCAGTGGGTGGGTCAGTGTATGTGTCAGTGGATGGGTCAGTGTAGGTGTCAGTAGGTGGGTCAGTGTAATGGTCACGTAGGTCAGGTGTGCAAGGTAGTGGTGTGCGGGTTAGTGGTCGTGTGTAGTGTAGTGGAAAGTCCGCAGGCTGGGGGGGGGGGGGGCACAAATTTCTTGCCTTGCCCCGGGCGCTGACAACCCACGCTACGCCACTGTGTCTGTGAACAGCAATTTTCAAGTCTTGCCCCAGACTATCTGGATTTACAGTAGGTCTGGACTTTGACTGGGCCATTCTAACACATGAATATGCTTTGATCTAAATCATTCCATTGTAGCTCTGGCTGTATGTGTAGGGTTGTTTTCCTGTTGGAAGGTGAACCTCCGCCCCAGTCTCAAGTCTTCTGCAGAATCTAACAGGTTTTCTTCTAAGATTGCCCTGTATTTGGCTCCATCCATCTTCCCATTAACTCTGGCCAGCTTCCCTGTCCCTGCTGAAGAAAAGCATCCCCAGTTCCCCACAACATGATACTGCCACCACCATGTTTCACATGGGGATGGTGTGTTTAGGGTGATGTGCAGTGTCAGTTTTCCGCCACACATAGCATTTTGCTTTTAGGCCAAAAAATTATATTTTGGTCTCATCTGACCAGACCACCTTCTTCCATGTTTGCCGTGTCCCCCACATGGCTTCTCGCAAGCTACAAATGGGACTTTTTATGGTTTTCTTTCTACAATGGCTTTCTTCTTGCCACTCTTCCATTAAAGACCAGATTTGTGGAGTGCACGACTAATAGTTGTCCTGTGTAGAGATGAGCTGCGAGTTCGAGTCGAACCCATGTTCGACTCGAACATCGCCTGTTCGGCTGTTCGCCGAATTTCGAACATTATGGGCCGTTCGCGCCAAATTCGAGTGGCGCGTCATTGCCCATAATTCACTGCGGCATTGCAGTGCATTGATGCTGGCTGATGATTGGCCAAGCATGCACTATGACCCGCATGCTTGGCCAATCACAGCCCTGTAAGTACAGAGAGCCGTAATCGGCCAAAGCCAGGGTGGCTTTGGCCAATCATGGCTCAGAGGAGTAGGTACACGCCCCACACTATATAAGGACACCGGCGTGGCGGCCTTGTGTAGTGTGTTGCGGCGTTGGTTAACTTAGAAGACAGAGAGAGAGAGACAGTGTAATTTGATTTGAGTTATATAGAGCAGGCAGGCGAGTCAGCTGCCGTTACAGTGTGTAGAGGATATATATGCATCCTAGGTGTTGTATATATATTTACACACTGTATTCAGTTTAGCTAGATCCGTTCCTGTTATTCTCTATACTGACAGGCAGGCAGGTGATTGTGCAGGCAGGGAGCTGCTTTATTTTCACTTAGTGTACTGTGTCCTTTGCACAGCGTGCACCTAAAGGTACCTGAATACAATTGGTGGTGTTCTCATACCAATACCACAGGCAGGGAGCTGCTTTATTTTCACTTAGTGTACTGTGTCCTTTGTGCAGCGTGCGCCTAAAGGTACCTGAATACAATTGGTGGTGTTCTCATACCAATACCACAGGCAGGGAGCTGCATTATTTTCACTTAGTGTACTGTGTCTTTTGCACAGCGTGCACCTAAAAGTACCTGAATACAATTGGTGGTGTTCTCATACCAATACCACAGGCAGGGAGCTGCTTTATTTTCACTTAGTGTACTGTGTCCTTTGCACAGCGTGCACCTAAAGGTACCTGAATACAATTGGTGGTGTTCTCATACCAATACCACAGGCAGGGAGCTGCTTTATTTTCACTTAGTGTACTGTGTCCTTTGCACAGTGTGCACCTAAAGGTACCTGAATACAATTGGTAGTGTTCTCATACTAATACCACAGCAGGCAGTTGATTCTACTAGCTGCAGTATAATCAGTATAGATATATATATATATATATACATCCCACCTTTGTGCAGCTACATCTCACTGCAGGCCATTAGTATGTCTGGAAGGCAAACAAGGAGAGGCAGACAGTCACAAGCCAATAAAAGAGGGCAAGCAGGCTCTGTGTCTAGAGGCAACAGTGCTGGATGTGGACACGGTGCATCCTCATCAGCACGTGGCCGTGGGACACACTTGTCCTTCTTTTCGGCAGCTGGCCATGTTGAGCCGCAACATGCCGAAAACTTGGTAGAGTGGATGACCAAGCCGTCCTCATCCTCCTCATCCTCTCTCACCCAGGCTCAGGGTACTTTGTCTGGCAAAGCAGCTGCCAATGCGGCCTCTTCCCTCGGCCCAATGGCATCAGTCACTCCTTCCCTAGCCCCACCATGTCCTCCTGAGGAGTCCCCCGAACTGTTTGACCACAGTGTTGGGTACATGCTCCAGGAGGATGCCCAGCATTTTGAAGGCTCCGATGATGGAACCCAGCTAGAGGAAGGCAGTAACATGAGCCCAGAGAGAGGGGGGTTGTAACGTGAGCCCAGAGAGAGGGGGTGCCCAACAAGGACAGCAATCTGGCAGTCATGTTCCCCCAGCTGCAGCATACTGCCAGGTTTGCTCCAGTGATGAGGAGGGAGGGGATGATGAGGTCACTGACTCCACGTGGGTGCCTAATAGGAGAGAGGAGGAGGAGGAGGAGGCACATCTCCAACCCAACTATACCTTTAGTCCTCTCTGAAACCTGCACTGAGAGGAATGAAGGTATAGAATTAGGTGTGTCACAGTACTTGCGGGCAATCTGCTATCGGTACACCGACGTCAGATTGTACCAGGCAAATTTCCCTGCCCCAGCTGCTGCAACGCCGAAAGAAGTTTGCTCCCAGCCATCCACACGCCCAGCGGTTAAATGCTAGCTTGGCTAAATTGCTAGCACTTCAACTGCTACCTTTTCAGTTGGTAAACTCTGCCCCCTTACGTGAGTTTGTGGAATGTGCTGTTCCTCAGTGGCAGGTTCCCAAACGCCACTTTTTCTCACGGAAGGCAATTCCGGCTCTCTACCGGCATGTGGAAGGCAATGTCTTGGCCTCGCTGGACAGGGCGGTCAGCGGTAAGGTGCATATTACCGCTGACTCATGGTCCAGCAGGCATGGACAGGGACGTTACCTATCTTTCACGGCGCATTGGGTGACTCTGATTGCAGCTGGGAAGGATCCAGGACAAGGTGCAGTAGTGTTGGAGGTTGTTCCGCCACCACGCCTCCAAAATGCTACTACTGGTGATTCTGACTAGTGATGAGCCGAACACCCCCGGGTTCGGTTCGCACCAGAACCCGCGAACGGACCGAAAGTTCGCGGCGAACATTAGAACCCTATTAAATACAATGGATGCGAACGTTCGGATTCTAAATGCTAATTATAACGACTATTATCCATGTTATTGTCCGAAACAGAGTTTGGGAACCCGGCTTCTGCACCAGGGGACATGTATCAATGCAAAAAGAAGTTTTAAAAACGGACGTTTTCCGGGAGCAGTCATTTTAATGATGCATAAAGTGAAAAAAAAAAGTCAAATATTCCTTTAAATATTGTACCTGGGGGGGTGTCTAAAGTATGCCTGTGAAGTGCCACGTGTTTCCCGTGTTTAGAACTGTCCCTGCACAAAATAACATTTCTAAAGGAAAAAAAGCCATTTAAAACTGCTTGCGGCTTTAATGTAATGTCTGGTCCCGGTAATATGGATGAAAATCTTTAGGAAAAATGGCATAGCTACCCCATCAACCCCCCCCCCCTACCCCAGCCCATTACCAGCCCCTTTGGGTCTTGTATGGATATTAAGGGGAACCCCGCACACAAAATAAAAAAGCCCCTATATACTCTGAACAGCCGTATACAGGCGGTGCATACAAGACAGGGACTGTAGGTTTGTTCTTCTGTAGAATCTGTTTGTAATTTTGAACAGCTGCATTGTTTAAGTGTAGCTCCATGCCAAATTCCTTTTTTTTAGCTTTTTGGAAAACATAGGGAACGGTTATCACCCCTGTCACATTTTTTTTGCTGTCTGTGCCCCTGTTCAGAACATTTCACCTCACTTTGCGTCCCAATGACAACTGTTTTTGAAATGTGGTGTTTGTATTGAAACAAGGATTGGTGATAAAGCATCAGTAGAGAGGAGACACCTTTCTCCCATATTAATTCTTACAGGAGAGAATTTTCCTTCCAAGGGGTAGATTTCCTCTCACTTCCTGTTGTCTTCTTCCGTTTGCAAGTAGTAGTGGTTTGTAAGTTGGATGTTTGAAAGTAGGGACCTTCCGTATATACTCTGCAGAAATTGGCCCCTTAGGTGTTGGTGTTGGCACAACACTGAAAGCACTCACAGTTATTCTTGGTGGGTGCTGGAACGCCCTGCTGTCAAGTATAATATCAGGAATTGTAATAACATATAATTGTTGATCAGTGGTAGTAAAAATTGGGCCTTTGATGGTGGTGCTGGTGCCACAACACTGTAAGGCCTGACAGTTACTCTTGGTGGGCGCAGCAATGGTCCCTGCTGTGAATTACTAGATCAATAATTATAATTGCATGCCCCTGTTGAACAGGGGCTGAAAAACTGGGCCTTTGGTGGTGGTGGTGGTGGTGGTGATTGTGTTGCTGGTGCCACAACACTGTAAGGCCTGACAGTTACTCTTGGTGGGCGCAGCAATGGGCCCTGCTGTGAATTATTAGATCAATAATTATAATTGCATGTCCCTGTTGAACAGGGGCTGAAAAACTGGGCCTTTGGTGGTGGTGGTGGTGGTGATGGTGTTGCTGGTGCCACAACACTGTAAGGCCTGACAGTTACTCTTGGTGGGCGCAGCAATGGGCCCTGCTGTGAATTATTAGATCAATAATTATAATTGCATGCCCCTGTTGAACAGGGGCTGAAAAATTGGGCCTTAGGCACTGGTGGCACAACACTGCAACCCCTCACAGATACTGTACTTGGAGCACAGCAATGAGGCCTGTTGCAAAGTATTGCATCAAAAATTTTAATTACACGCCCCTGTTAAACAGGGGCTGAAAAATTGGGCCTTAGCCACTGGTGGTGTCACCCATAAACCAAAATGATCTTCCAAGCTATCATCGTTAATCGTATCATTGAGGAGGAGGAGGAGGATAGCCAGACAACATAACAGCACAGGCACTCAGCATCAGCATCAGTCTTGAAGGGATGTAAAATTTTAAAATCAATTAGTCTGTTATATCAGCATCTGGTGTGTGGTAGCTGGTGGTGATCCAAGACTGGTTCATCTTGATGAAAGTCAGTCGATCAACCGAGTCGGTGGACAGGCGCACCCTGTGATCCGTGACAAATCCTCCAGCAGCACTGAATGTGCGTTCTGAAAGAACGCTGGATGCAGGACAGGCCAGTAGCTCAATTGCATACTGTGCAAGCTCTGGCCAGTGATCCATCCTCAAGACCCAGTAAGCCAGAGGATTTTCGGTGGGGAAGGTGTCCAAGTCTGACCTTGCCCCTAGGTATTCCTGCACCATGTATATCAGACGCTGGCGATGGTTGCTGGAACCGATCATACTTTGGGGCTGCGGACTAAAGAATTGTCTGAACGCATCGGTCAGACGGCCACCTTCCCCACCGCTCCTTCTTTGACTGCCCGAAGCCTCAGCAACTTGTTGTCCAGGACCAGGAGTTTGTAACCTCCCAGTCTCTGGGAACGCGTTGCACAGACCTTTCTGCAAGGTCTCTTGGAGTTGTCTCATCCTCTGCTCCCTCTGCGACGGTACGATAAGGTCCGCAACCTTACCCTTGTACTGTGGATCAAGGAGAGTGGCCAGCCAGTAATGGTCCCTCTCCTTGATCCGAAGAATACGAGGATCCTTCCGCAGACTTTGCAGGATCAGGGAGGCCATGCAGCGTAGGTTAGCTGAGGCATTCAGTCCGGAGTCCTCTGGGTCACTAAGGACGACATGATCCGCAGCCACCTCCTCCCAGCCACGTACAAGTCCACTGGTTTCTTGGGACTGTAAATCATCCCTAAAAGACTGCTGCTGATGATGCTGAGTGCCAGCCTCCACCTCCATGCTGACACAATCCTCCTCCTCCTCCTCCTCCTCGTCCTCTTCCTGTGTGATGGGTGGGACAGAAGGAACACTGGCTGGGTAAAGGGGGCCTTGAGAGGCAAGGAAGTCCTCCTCTTCCTGCCTCTGTTCTGCCTCAAGTGCCCTGTCCATTATTCCACGCAGCGTGTGCTCCAACAGGTGGACAAGAGGTACAGTTTCACTGATGCATGCACTGTCACTGCTCACCATCCTCGTGGCCTCCTCAATTGGTGCCAGGACAGTGCATGCATCCCTGATCATGCCCCACTGGCGTGGTGAAAAAAACCTGAGCTCCCCTGACCCTGTCCTGGTGCCGTAGTCGCACAGGTACTCATTGATGGCCCTCTGCTGCGTGTGCAGCCGCTGCAGCATGGCCAACGTTGAGTTCCACCTGGTGGGCATGTCACATATAAGGCGGTTCTTGGGCAGGTTCAACTCCTTTTGAAGCTCAGCCAGGCGAGCACTGGCATTATAAGATCTGCGGAAATGCACACAGACTTTCCTGGTCTGCCTCAGGACATCCTGTAAGCCCGGGTACCTGCCCAAGAACCGCTGCACCACCAGGTTAAGGACGTGAGCCATACAGGGCACATGGGTCAGTTGTCCCTGTCGGAGGGCGGAGAGGAGGTTGGTGCCATTGTCGCAAACCACCATTCCTGGCTTAAGCTGGCGTGGCGTCAACCACCTCTCGGCCTGCCCCTGCAGAGCAGACAGGACCTCTGCCCCAGTGTGGCTCCTGTCCCCCAAACACACCAGCGCAAGCACGGCATGGCATCTTTTTGCCTGTGTACTTGCGTAGCCCCTTGAACGCCTACGGAGCACCGCTGGTTCCGAGGACAAACCACAGGAAGAGGCCATGGAGGAAGAAGAAGAGGAGGGGGTGGAGGAGAGAGGTGTGTCACAACCAGTAGTAGCATTTTGGAGGCGTGGGGGTGGAACAACCTCCAACACTACTGCACCTTGTCCTGCATCCTTCCCAGCTGCCAAAAGAGTGACCCAATGGGCCGTGAAAGAAAGGTAACGTCCCTGTCCATGCCTGCTGGACCATGAGTCAGCGGTAATATGCACCTTACCGCTGACCGCCCTGTCCAGCGAGGCCAAGACATTGCCTTCCACATGCCTGTAGAGACCCGGAATAGCCTTCCGTGCGAAAAAGTGTCGTTTGGGAACCTGCCACTGAGGAACCGCACATTGCACAAACTCACGGAAGGGGGCCGAGTCTACCAACTGAAAAGGCAGCAGTTGAAGCGCTAGCAATTTAGCCAAGCTAGCATTCAACCGCTGGGCATGTGGATGGCTGGGAGTGAACTTCTTTCGACGGTCCAGCAGCTGGGGCAGGGAAATTTGCCTGCTAGAATCGGACGTTGGTGTACTGCTAGCAGAGTGCCCGCAAGTACTTGCCTGTGACACACCTAATTCTACACCTTCATTCCTCTCAGAGCAGGTTTCAGAGAGGAGTGAAGGTATAGTGGGGTTGGAGATCCCAGCTGATGCGGTGCAAGAAGAGGTCAGCTTTGTTCTTTGGTGTGGGTCTTTAAGGTAGGCTTGCCAACGAGCTGCATGGCAGGTCAACATATGTCTGATCAAGCATGTGGTGCCCAAGCGGCTGATGTTTTGGCCACGCGATATACGCTTGAGACATATGTTGCAAACAGCAGCTGTGCGATCTGATGCACTCGCCTCAAAAAAGGCCCACACCAAAAAACTTTTTGAATGACGGGCAGAGGCAGCGCCCTGCACAGGCGGAGCTCTGCGGTGTGATTCCGTCGGTGTGCTGCCCATACGCTGGCCACTCAAGGGCATCCTGCCTCGTTGGAGATGTGCCTCCTCCTCATCCTCCTCCTCCTCCTCTCTCCTATTAGGCACCCACGTGGAGTCAGTGACCTCATCATCCCCTCCCTCCTCATCACTGGAGCCAATCTGGCAGTATGCTGCAGCTGCTGGAACATGACTGCCAGATTGGTGTCCTTCTTGAGCATCCCCTCTCTCTGCTCTCACGCTGCTGCCTTCCTCTAGCTGGGTATCATTATCAGATCCTTCCAAACGCTGGGCATCCTCCTGGAGCATGTACCCAACACTGTGCTCAAACAGTTCGGGGGACTCCTCAGGAGGAGGGCATGGTGGGTCTAGGGAAGGATTGACTAATGAAGATAATGATACCAGAGAAGAGGACGCTTTGGCAGCTGCTTTGCCACTACCCTGAGCCTGGGTGAGAGAGGATGAGGAGGATGAGGTGGGCTTGGTCATCCACTCTACCAAGTCTTCGGCATGATGTGGCTCAACATGTCCAGCTGCCGAAAACAAGGACAAGCGTGTCCCATGGCCATGTGCTGATGACAATGCACCGCGTACACGACCAGCACTGTTGCCCCAGACACAGAGCCTGCTTGCCCTCTTTTTTTGCCTCTTGACTGTCTGCCTCTCCTTGGTTGCCTTCCAGACATTTTAATGGATGGCCTGCAGGGAGATGGGAAAAACAGCAATAAGGGCTACCTTCAGGTGTATATTGTGCAGGAGGCTTAGCAACAATGACACTGACACTGTCCCCTGCCTATCCTTCTCTGTCCCTAAACACAAGGATTGAAAATATGGTCCAGCAAAAAAGTTTTAGAACAGAATAGCACACTGACACTTTCCCTCGCTGTCCTACTCTGTCCCTCCCTACAAACAAGATTTAGCACAGAATAGCACACTGATAATTTCTACGAGTGTCCTTCTCTGTCCCTCAACTCAGGGATTGAAAATATGGAACAGCAAAATAGTTTTAGAACAGAATAGCACACTGTCAGTTTCCCTCACTGTAGCTCTCTGTCCCTCAACTCAAGGATTGAAAATATGGTTCAGCAAAATAGTTTTAGAACAGAATAGCACACTGTCAGTTTCCCTCACTGTACCTCTCTGTCCCTCAACTCAAGGATTGAAAATATGGTTCAGCAAAATAGTTTTAGAACAGAATAGCACACTGTCAGTTTCCCTCACTGTAGCTCTCTGTCCCTCAACTCAAGGATTGAAAATATGGAACAGCAAAATTGATTTAGAACAGAATAGCACACTGTCAGTTTCCCTCACTGTAGCTCTCTGTCCCTCAACTCAAGGATTGAAAATATGGAACAGCAAAATTGATTTAGAACAGAATAGCACACTGTCAGTTTCCCTCACTGTAGCTCTCTGTCCCTCAACTCAAGGATTGAAAATATGGAACAGCAAAATTGATTTAGAACAGAATAGCACACTGTCAGTTTCACTCACTGTACCTCTCTGTCCCTCAACTCAAGGATTGAAAATATGGTTCAGCAAAATAGTTTTAGAACACAATAGCACACTGACACTTTCCCTCACTGTAGCTCTCTGTCCCTCAACTCAAGGATTGAAAATATGGTTCAGCAAAATAGTTTTAGAACAGAATAGCACACTGTCAGTTTCCCTCACTGTAGCTCTCTGTCCCTCAACTCAAGGATTGAAAATATGGTTCAGCAAAATAGTTTTAGAACAGAATAGCACACTGTCAGTTTCCCTCACTGTAGCTCTCTGTCCCTCAACTCAAGGATTGAAAATATGGAACAGCAAAATTGATTTAGAACAGAATAGCACACTGTCAGTTTCCCTCACTGTAGCTCTCTGTCCCTCAACTCAAGGATTGAAAATATGGAACAGCAAAATAGTTTTAGAACAGAATAGCACACTGTCAGTTTCCCTCACTGTACCTCTCTGTCCCTCAACTCAAGGATTGAAAATATGGTTCAGCAAAATAGTTTTAGAACAGAATAGCACACTGTCAGTTTCCCTCACTGTAGCTCTCTGTCCCTCAACTCAAGGATTGAAAATATGGAACAGCAAAATAGTTTTAGAACACAATAGCACACTGTCAGTTTCCCTCACTGTAGCTCTCTGTCCCTCAACTCAAGGATTGAAAATATGGTTCAGCAAAATAGTTTTAGAACAGAATAGCACACTGTCAGTTTCACTCACTGTACCTCTCTGTCCCTCAACTCAAGGATTGAAAATATGGTTCAGCAAAATAGTTTTAGAACAGAATAGCACACTGTCAGTTTCCCTCACTGTAGCTCTCTGTCCCTCAACTCAAGGATTGAAAATATGGTTCAGCAAAATAGTTTTAGAACACAATAGCACACTGACACTTTCCCTCACTGTAGCTCTCTGTCCCTCAACTCAAGGATTGAAAATATGGTTCAGCAAAATAGTTTTAGAACAGAATAGCACACTGTCAGTTTCCCTCACTGTAGCTCTCTGTCCCTCAACTCAAGGATTGAAAATATGGTTCAGCAAAATAGTTTTAGAACACAATAGCACACTGTCAGTTTCCCTCACTGTAGCTCTCTGTCCCTCAACTCAAGGATTGAAAATATGGAACAGCAAAATTGATTTAGAACAGAATAGCACACTGTCAGTTTCCCTCACTGTAGCTCTCTGTCCCTCAACTCAAGGATTGAAAATATGGAACAGCAAAATTGATTTAGAACAGAATAGCACACTGTCAGTTTCCCTCACTGTAGCTCTCTGTCCCTCAACTCAAGGATTGAAAATATGGAACAGCAAAATAGTTTTAGAACAGAATAGCACACTGTCAGTTTCCCTCACTGTACCTCTCTGTCCCTCAACTCAAGGATTGAAAATATGGTTCAGCAAAATAGTTTTAGAACAGAATAGCACACTGTCAGTTTCCCTCACTGTAGCTCTCTGTCCCTCAACTCAAGGATTGAAAATATGGAACAGCAAAATAGTTTTAGAACACAATAGCACACTGTCAGTTTCCCTCACTGTAGCTCTCTGTCCCTCAACTCAAGGATTGAAAATATGGTTCAGCAAAATAGTTTTAGAACAGAATAGCACACTGTCAGTTTCACTCACTGTACCTCTCTGTCCCTCAACTCAAGGATTGAAAATATGGTTCAGCAAAATAGTTTTAGAACAGAATAGCACACTGTCAGTTTCCCTCACTGTACCTCTCTGTCCCTCAACTCAAGGATTGAAAATATGGTTCAGCAAAATAGTTTTAGAACACAATAGCACACTGTCAGTTTCCCTCACTGTAGCTCTCTGTCCCTCAACTCAAGGATTGAAAATATGGTTCAGCAAAATAGTTTTAGAACACAATAGCACACTGTCAGTTTCCCTCACTGTAGCTCTCTGTCCCTCAACTCAAGGATTGAAAATATGGTTCAGCAAAATAGTTTTAGAACAGAATAGCACACTGTCAGTTTCACTCACTGTACCTCTCTGTCCCTCAACTCAAGGATTGAAAATATGGTTCAGCAAAATAGTTTTAGAACACAATAGCACACTGTCAGTTTCCCTCACTGTAGCTCTCTGTCCCTCAACTCAAGGATTGAAAATATGGTTCAGCAAAATAGTTTTAGAACACAATAGCACACTGACACTTTCCCTCACTGTAGCTCTCTGTCCCTCAACTCAAGGATTGAAAATATGGTTCAGCAAAATAGTTTTAGAACAGAATAGCACACTGTCAGTTTCCCTCACTGTAGCTCTCTGTCCCTCAACTCAAGGATTGAAAATATGGTTCAGCAAAATAGTTTTAGAACACAATAGCACACTGTCAGTTTCCCTCACTGTAGCTCTCTGTCCCTCAACTCAAGGATTGAAAATATGGAACAGCAAAATTGATTTAGAACAGAATAGCACACTGTCAGTTTCCCTCACTGTAGCTCTCTGTCCCTCAACTCAAGGATTGAAAATATGGAACAGCAAAATTGATTTAGAACAGAATAGCACACTGTCAGTTTCCCTCACTGTAGCTCTCTGTCCCTCAACTCAAGGATTGAAAATATGGAACAGCAAAATAGTTTTAGAACAGAATAGCACACTGTCAGTTTCCCTCACTGTAGCTCTCTGTCCCTCAACTCAAGGATTGAAAATATGGTTCAGCAAAATAGTTTTAGAACACAATAGCACACTGACACTTTCCCTCACTGTAGCTCTCTGTCCCTCAACTCAAGGATTGAAAATATGGTTCAGCAAAATAGTTTTAGAACAGAATAGCACACTGTCAGTTTCACTCACTGTACCTCTCTGTCCCTCAACTCAAGGATTGAAAATATGGTTCAGCAAAATAGTTTTAGAACACAATAGCACACTGACAC
Source organism: Rana muscosa (assembly GCA_029206835.1). Taxonomy (NCBI): domain Eukaryota; kingdom Metazoa; phylum Chordata; class Amphibia; order Anura; family Ranidae; genus Rana; species Rana muscosa. Next base: position 536,847,608 of record CM055118.1, on the reverse strand, counting down.
TTTCCCTCACTGTACCTCTCTGTCCCTACAAACAAGGATTAGCACAGAATAGCACACTGTCACTGACACTCTCCCTACCTATCCTTATTTGTCCCTAAACACAAGGAATCCAGGATTATGTAAAGGAAAAAAAATGACACTGTCCCTGCCTATGCTTCTCTTTCCCTGCTCCGGAACACACTACACAAGGCCGCCGCGCTGGCGGCCTTTTATAGTGTGGGGCGTGTACTAAACCCCATCAGCAATAATTGGCCACAGGCATCCTGCCTGTGGCCAATCATTACTCTCCTCGCTGCCGGCGCTGTGATTGGCCAAGCATGCGGGGTCACAGTGCATGCTTGGCCAATCACAGCGCCTGGATGACACTGCGATGGCGTAGTGCATTGTGGGCCGTTCGCGTCACTCGAATTTGGCGCAAACGGCCCAAATCGTTCGATCTTCGTCGAACGATCGAACAGCCGATGTTCGAGTCGAACGTATGTTCGACTCGAACACGAAGCTCATTCCTAATTCTGACACACCTCTCTCCTCCACCCCCTCCTCTTCTTCTTCCTCCATGGCCTCTTCCTGTGTTTTGTCCTTTGGAACCAGCATTGCTCCGTAGGCGTTCAAGGGGCTACGCAAGTACGCAGGCCAAAAGATTCCATGCGGTGCTTGAGCTGATGTGCTTGGGGGACAGGAGCCACACTGGGGCAGAGATTATGTCAGCTCTGCAGGGGCAGGCTTAGAGGTGGTTGACGCCATGCCAGCTTAAGCCAGGAAAGGTGGTTTGCGACAATGGTACCAACCTCCTCTCCGCCCTCCGACAGGGACAACTGACCCATGTGCCCTGTTTGGCTCACGTCCTTAACTTGGTGGTGCAGCGGTTCTTGGGCAGGTACCCGGGCTTACAGGATGTCCTGAAGCAGGCCAGGAAACTCTGTGGGCATTTCCGCCGGTCATATAATGCCAGTGCTCGGCTGGCTGACATCCAAAAGGAATACAACCTGCCCAAGGACCGCTTAATCTGTGACATGCCCACCAGGTGGAACTCTACGTTGGCCATGCTGCAGTGGCTGCACACACAGCAGAGGGCCATCAATGAGTATCTGTTGCAATATGGCACCAGGACAGGGTCAGGGGAGCTTTGTTTTTTCCCCCCACGCCAGTGGGCCATGATCAGGGATGCATGCACTCTCCTGTCACCGTTTGAGGAGGCCACAAGCATGGTGAGCAGTGACAGTGCATGCATCAGTGTCACTGTCCCTCTTGTCCACCTGTTGGAGCACACACTGCATGGAATAATGGACAGGGCACTTGAGGCAGAACAGAGGGAGGAAGAGGAGGACTTCCTTACCTCTCAATGCCCCCTTTATCCAGACAGTGTTCCTGCTGGCCCACCTATCACACAGGAAGAGGACGAGGAGGAGGATTGTGTCAGCATAGAGGTGGAGCCTAGCACTCAGCATCAGCAGCGGTCTTCAAGGGATCAATTACAGTCTCAAGAAACCCATGGACTTGTACGTGGCTGGGAGGAGGTGGCTGCGAATCATGTCGTCCTGAGTGACCCAGAGGACTCCGGATCAAATGCCTCAGCAAACCTACGCTGCATGGCCTCCCTGATCCTGCAAAGCCTGCGGGAAGGATCCTCGTATTCGTGCTATCAAGAAGAGGGATCATTACTGGCTGGCAACCCTCCTTGATCCACGTTACAAGGGTAAGGTTGCGGACCTTATCTTGGCATCGCAGAGGGAGCAGAGGATGAAACATCTTCGGGAGGCCTTGCATAAAGGTCTGTGCAACGCGTTCCCAGAGACTGGGAGGTTACAAATTCCTGGTCCTGGACAACGTGTTGCTGAGGCTTCGGTCAGTCAAAGAAGGAGCGGTGGAGAAGGTGGCCGTCTGACCGATGCGTTCAGACATTTTTCTAGTCCGCAGCCCCAAGGTATGATCGGTTCCAGCACCATCGCCACCGTCTGTTTTACATGGTGCAGGAATACCTAGGGGCAAGATCAGACTTGGACACCTTTCCCCCCTGAAAATCCTCTGGGTTACTGGGTCTTGAGGATGGATCACTAGCCAGAGCTTGCACAGTATGCAATTGAGTTACTGGCCTGTCCTGCATCCAGTGTTCTTTCGGAACGCACAATCAGTGCTGCTGGAGGCTTTGTAACCGATCACAGGGTGCGCCTGTCCACCGACTCGGTCGATCGACTGACCTTCATAAAAATGAATCAGTCTTGGATCACCACCAGCTACCAAGCACCTGATGCTGATGTAGCCGAGTAATTCTTTTTGAAATGTCAGATCCCTTCAAGACTGCCTATGCTGATGCTGAGTGTCTATCCTGTTATGCCGAGTGACTATCCTCTTCCTCCTCAATGATCATGCTGATAGCTTGTAAGAACATTTTTGGTTCTGGGCACCGCCACCAGTGGCTAAGGCCCAATTTTTCAGCCCCTGTTTAACAGGGGCATGTAATTACAATTATTGATCTAATATTTCACAGCAGGGCCCATTCCTGCGCCCAAGAAGAATAAATGTGAGGGCTTACAGTGTTATGGCAACACCACCACCACCACCAAAGGCCCAATTTTTTTTACCACTGTTCAACAATGGCATGTAATTACAATTCTTGATATAATAGTTCAAAGCCGGGCCCGTTCCAGCGCCCACCAAGAGTAACTGTGAGGGCTTACAGTGTTGTGGCAACACTAACACCTAAGGGCCAAATTTCTGCAGAGTATATGCGGCAGGCCCCTACTTTCAAACATCCAACTTACAAACGACTCCTACTTGCAAACGGAAGGAAACAACAGGAATTGAGAGGAAATCTACCCCTAGGAAGGGAAATTCTCTCCTGTAAGAGTTAATATGGGAAAAACCTGTCTCCTCTCCACTGATGCTTTATCACCAATTCTTGTTTCACTAAAAACCCCAAATGTTCAAAAAAAAATTGTCATTGGGACAGAAAGTGAGGTGAAATGTTCTGAAGAGGTGCACAGACAGCAAAACAAATGTTACAGGGGTGATAGCCCTTCCCTATGTTTTTCAAAAAGCTTAAAAATAGATTTTTTGGCTGGAGCTACACTTTAAAAATGTACCAGTACCAGATTCTACTTAACAACAAACCTACAGTCCCTGTCTTGTTTGCACCGCCTGTATACTGCTGTTCAGAGTATATAGGACCTGGGGGCCCCACGCCTTTCCTTTTTTTAATTTGGGTGCGGGGTTCCCCTTAATATCCATACAAGACCCAAAGGGGCTGGTAATGGGCTGGGGGGGTACCCATGCCATTTTTCTCAATGATTTTCATCCGTATTGCCGGGACCAGACATTACATTAAAGCCGCAAACAGTTTTAAATGACTTTTTTTCCTTTAGAAATGTCATTTTGTGCAAGGACAGTTCTAAACACGGGAAACACGTGCCACTTCACAGGCATACTATAGACACCCCCCAGGTACGATATTTAAAGGAATATTTCACATTTTTTTCACTTTAAGCATCATTAAAATCACTGCTCCCGAAAAAAAGGCAGTTTTTAAAACTTTTTTTTGCATTGATACATGTCCCCTGGGGCAGGACCCGGGTCCCCAAACCCTTTTTAGGACAATAACTTGCATATTAGCCTTCATAATTAGCACTTTTGATTTCGAACGTTCGAGTCCCATAGACTTTAACTGGGTTCTAAAGTTTGCACAAACTTTCGGTCTGTTCGCAGGTTCTGGTGCGAACCGATCCGGGGGGTGTTCGGCTCATCCCTAGTCCTGTGGACAGATTCTCCCACCTGAGCTGTGGATCTTTGCAGCTCCTCCAGAGTTACCATGGGCCTCTTGGCTGCTTCTCTGATTAATGCTCTCCTTACCCAGCCTGTCAGTTTAGGTGGATGGCCATGTCTTGGTAGGTTTGCAGTTGTGCCATACTCTTTCCATTTTCGGATGATGGATTGAACAGTGCTCTGTAAGATGTTCAAAGCTTGAGATATTTTTTTATAACCTAACCCTGCTTTAAACTTTTCCACAACTTTATCCTTTACCTGTCTGGTGTGTTCCCTGGCCTTCGTGATGCTGTTTATTCACTAAGATTCTCTAACAAACCACTGAGGGCTTCACAGAACAGCTGTATTTATACTGAGATTAAATTACACACAGGTGGACTTTATTTACTAATTAGGTGACTTCTGAAGGCAATTGGTTGCACTAGATTTTAGTTAGGGGTATCAGAGTAAAGGGATACAAATGCACACCACACTTTTCAGATATTTATTTGTAAAAAAAAATTGAAAGCCATTTATCATTTTCCTTCCACTTCACAATGTGCCACTTTGTGGTGGTCTATCACATAAAATCCCAATAAAATACAATTACGTTTTTGTTTGCAACATGACAAAATGTGGAAAGTTTCAAGGGGTATGAATACTTTTTCAAGGCACTGTAACTGTAGGGCTACACTGGCAGTAAATATTTTTTATTACAAAAAGTCCAGGCTTTAGAACCACTTTAAGTGTGAAGAATTGGTATTTAGTACTGACAGTAAAAAAAAAAAAAAGTATTACTAAGAGCTTTAACCACTAGGTGGCAGTCACCACATTTGCTGAAATATCATTGAAATGAATATGCTACTTTTGGGATAACTGTCAGTAAGCAGTTAAATCTCACAGTAGCAGACATTTAATCAACTATGTACCCCTGGCCTTAGGCCTGGTTCACACTGGTCCGACAAACGCTCCGACATTAGGAGCTCATGTCGCATGACGTGTGAAAATCAATGTTTCCCTCCATCCATCCAACTTTCATGAACAGGATACTACTTTGATCCGACTTTGTGCTAGTCTGACTTGTCCTTTGACCAATCAAAACAATCCCAGGGTGAGATAAATTCCTTTGAGGCCGGGTTCACACTAGTGCGACACGACATCTGTCCTACTTTGGATCCGACTTTGCCCTGCGACATGAAGCCGACATATGTCCGACTTTCAATGAACGGGGATCCGACTTGGATCCCCGCCAATATCAGGCACTGTGTTTGGTATGAATCTTGAAGGGGAACGCCAGGCCAAATTTTAAATTAAAAAACGGCGCGGGTTCCCCTCCAGGAGCATACCAGGCCCTTGGGTCTGGATTTGAACAGGCGCCCCTACGCCGAAAAAACGGCGTGGGGGGTCCCCCCAAAATCCAAACCAGACCCTTATCCGAGCACACAACCTGGCCGGCCGCAGGGGAAGAAGGGGGGACGAAGGAGCGGCCCCCCTCCCTCCTGAACCGTACCAGGCCGCATGCCCTCAACATGGGGGGTTTGGTGCTCTGGGGCAGGGGGCGACCTGCGGCCCCCCCACCCCAGAGCACCCTGCCCCCATGTTGATGAGGACAGGGCCTCTTCCCGACAACCCTGGCCGTTGGTTGTCGGGGTCTGCGGGCGGGGGGCTTATCGGAATCCGGGAGCCTCCTTCTATAAGGGGGCCCCCGGATCCCGGCCCCCCCACCCTATGTGAATGAGTATGGGGTACATCGTATCCCTACCCATTCACCTGGTGGAAAAAAATTGCAATAAAAAAACACTACACAGGTTTTCAAAGTAATTTATTGCACAGCTCCGGGGGTCTTCTTCCGACTTCCGGGGGTCTTCTTCCGACTTCCGGGGGTCTTTTCCGACTTCGAGGGTCTCCGGTGTCGTCTCCCGCTCTCCGGTTCTTTCTTCCGCCGGGCCTCCGCTAACTTCTTTTTAGCTCTCTTGCTAACAGAGGCCCGGTCTTCCCGTTGTCTCGTCCGGCTCTCCGTTGTTCTTCTGCCGGCCCCTCCACTAACTTCTTCGTAGCTCTTTCGCTAGTGGAGGGGCCGGGCTTCCCGTCGCTGTCGCCGCCGGCTTCTTCTTCCCTCTTCTGCTTCTCGATGTTGACGCGTCGCCTCCTCCCGCTGTAATACTGGCTCTCCGCTCCGCTCCGCATTAATATAGGCTTCTCATGACGTCACAGTCACATGTTCCCATGACGTCACAGTCACATGCTCTGGGGCCATGTGCCCTGGAACATGTGACTGTGACGTCATGAGAAGCCTATATTAATGCGGAGCGGAGAGCCAGTATTACAGCGGGAGGAAGCGACGCGTCAACATCGAGAAGGAGAAGAGGGAAGAAGAACCCGACGGCGACGGGAAGACCGACCCCTCCACTAGCGAAAGAGCTAAAAAGAAGTTAGTGGAGGGGCCGGCAGAAGGACAACGGAGAGCCGGACGAGACAACGGGAAGACCGGGCCTCTGTTAGCAAGAGAGCTAAAAAGAAGTTAGCGGAGGCCCGGCGGAAGAAAGAACCGGAGAGCGGGAGACGACACCGGAGACCCTCGAAGTCGGAAGAAGACCCCCGGAAGTCGGAAGAAGACCCCCGGAAGTCGGAAGAAGACCCCCGGAGCTGTGCAATAAATTACTTTGAAAACCTGTGTAGTGTTTTTTTATTGCAATTTTTTCCCACCAGGTGAATGGGTAGGGATACGATGTACCCCATACTCATTCACATAGGGTGGGGGGGCGGGATCCGGGGACCCCCTTATTGAAGGGGGCTCCGGGATTCCGATAAGCCCCCCGCCCGCAGACCCCGACAACCAACGGCCAGGGTTGTCGGGAAGAGGCCCTGTCCTCATCAACATGGGGGAAGGGTGCTCCGGGGTGGGGGGGCCGCAGGTCGCCCCCCTGCCCCAGAGCACCAAACCCCCCCATGTTGAGGGCATGCGGCCTGGTACGGTTCAGGAGGGAGGGGGGCCGCTCTCTCGTCCCCCCCTCTTCCCCTGCGGCCTGCCAGGTTGTGTGCTCGGATAAGGGTCTGGTTTGGATTTTGGGGGGACCCCCACGCCGTTTTTTCGGCGTAGGGGCGCCCGTTCAAATCCAGACCAGACCCAAGGGCCTGGTATGCTCCTGGAGGGCAACCCACGCCGGTTTTTTATTTAAAATTTGGCCTGGAGTTCCCCCTCAAGAGCAGCACAGCACAAGTCGCATGCCAAAGTCGGACCATGCAAGACTGCGGTCCGACTTTGATCCGACTTCAATGATAGTCAATGGGCTGAAGTCGGATCAAAGTCGGACCAAAGTAGTACAGGGAGCATTTTCAAAGTCGGACCGACATGTGTCGGACCAGTTAGGACGGCTCCCATAGGGAAACATTGATTTTCACACGTCATGCGACATGAGTTCCTAATGTCGGAGCGTTTGTCGCCCCAGTGTGAACCAGGCCTTACTGCTGCTGTAATCACCATGTCGGATGTCAAATGTTGGATGGTTAGGACAAGGATCCTACTTTGATCCGACTTCAATGATATTCAATGGGCTGAAGTAGGATCAAAGTCGGACCAAAGTAGTACAGGGAGCATTTTCAAAGTCGGACCGACTTGTGTCAGACCAGTTAAGACGGCTCTCATAGGGAAACATTGATTTTCACACGTCATGCGACATGAGCTCCTAATCTCGGAGCGTTTGTCGCCCCAGTGTGAACCAGGCCTTACTGCTGCTGTAATCACCATGTCGGATGTCAAATGTTGGATGGTTAGGACAAGGATCCTACTTTGATCTGACTTCAATGATATTCAATGGGCTGAAGTAGGATCAAAGTCGGACCAAAGTAGTACAGGGAGCATTTTCAAAGTCGGACCGACTTGTGTCAGACCAGTTAAGACGGCTCTCATAGGGAAACATTTCACACGTCATGCGACATGAGCTCCTAATGTCGGAGCGTTTGTCGGACCAGTGTGAACCCGGCCTTAGAGGCAGCATGTGTGAATAAAAATATGGGATCTCTAATTGCTGAGTTGTTTTTAAAGGTCCAAGATCTGGAGCTGTCATTCTGCTTCTGGCTTCAGCACCTAACAAGCCAAAATCATGCAGCCAATGAAGCCTGAAATGTTATTTGTAACTTAAAACTTGCTGCTGTCAATGTTCTTTCTTGTATCAAATTCTTGTCTTTTAAGCCCAACTCCAGGAATTGAAAAAACAACCAAAAAAAAAAACGACCCTTTTAGTGTGGCCCCCCGCCCAGCAAGAGTGAAAAGCAGCTATTAAAAAGTTATTAAAGTGGTTGTAAACCCACTTTTTCAACTTGCACCTACAGGTAAGCCTAGATTAAGGCTTACCTGTAGGTGCAATAAATATCTCCTAAACCTACACGGTTTAGGAGATATTTAGTTAAATGACAGGCGCCTCTGTCTACGGCGCATGCGCGCCGTAGACAACGGCGCATTCATGGGGTTAATCCCATTCACAAATTTGGCTACTTCTCAGCAATCGCTGGGCGTAGCCGAATGTGCCGGCTCTCGCGCGCATGCGCAGAGTGACGTCTCCGCCGCTCCGGCCAATCACAGCGCCGGAGCGGCGCTGTGATTGGCTGGAGCGGCGATACCCAGAAGTAACCTTCCGGCTATCGCCACAGAGATGGCTGCGGCTGAAGAGGGAGACGAGGACGGCTTCGGGGGCCCCGATCTAAGGTAAGTGATGCATAATGAGCTATTATGCTAGTCATATTAGCTCATTATGCCTTTCTCTTACAGCTAGTTTTAAAAAAAAAAAAAATTATAAGGGTTTACAACCACTTTAATGTGACACAAAACAATATCCTTATTCCCAAAAAATAATCCATACACATTCACAACTTAAAAGTCCTGTAATCTTTCATTAAATAGTTTCTTATGCCGCGTACACACGATCATTTTTCCCGTCGGGAAAAATGACAAAAAAAATTTTAACAAGAAAAACGACCGTGTGTGGGCTTTTTGTCATTTTTCCCGACGGAAAAAACGGTATTAATCACGACGAGAAAAATTTGAATATGCTCTAATTTTTCTCGTCGTGATTCCCGTCGTTTTTTTCCGCTGCAGTTTTCCCATAGGGAAACACTGCCACGGAGCCCACACACGGTCGTTTTTCTCGACCAAAAAAAAAATGTCGGGTGTAGGGAACCAATCCGTTCCCTCGTTTTTCCCGTCGATTTTCTCGACGGTGTTTTCACCGTCAAAAAAATCGATCGTGTGTACGCGGCATTACTTTTTTTTTTTCTCTTCTTGTATTGTCCTCAGTGAGCTCCATAAGTTCTCCTTTTCCCCCTCACTTTCATTTGGTTGGAGCGAGTAGTGTAATGCCCCCTGTACACGATCGGAAATTCCGACCAAAAAAAGTGTTTTTTTTTCCTACGGAATGTTGGCTCAGACTTGTGTTGCATACACACGGTCACACAAATCTTGTCAGAAATTCCAACCGTCAAGAATGCGGAAAGCTATGAGTAAACACTGAATTAGAGTGTAAAACGCGTCAGGTGTCCTGGGTTCATGCTGTTATTTGTAGTGCCTGTTTCCTTTTGAATAAACTACGTTGGATTGGAGTGCGGCTATCCTCATCATTCTTGTTCCTATTGCCATGTGCATTGCCAGCACCCTCGGTCTCTGAGAAAAGAATCTCACCAAACTATACCTACCTAGAGCGGCAATTTCTGTTTTTCAAGAACGCGGTGACGTACAACACTTACGACGAGCCGAGATCAATGAAGTTCAATAGGCAGTTCGGCTCTTCTGCTTGATTCTGAGCATGCGTTTTTTTTGCACGTCGGAATTGCATACAGGCGATCGGAATTTCCGACAGTAACTTTTCTTGACGGAAAATTTGAGAACCAGCTCTCAAATATTTGTGGACGGAAATTCCGACAGAAAAAGTCAGATGGAGCCTACACACAGTCGGAATTTCCGACCAAAAGCTCACATCGGACTTTTCTTGTCGGAATTTCCGATCGTGTACACTGCGGCATTAGTTAGTTGCAGTCATGTGCACTGCTCAATGCACACTACAAATCCCATAGTCCACCTCAGAAGATCATGGCTATCACTGCCATTCCTCAAGAGTTCCTCAGATATGGCATATGTATCTATACACATTGGTGCCAGCTGGACCAACATAACTATGCAATAACATTTATACCTAAACTTTAGGTTTTACGTGGTTGTAAAGGCTGAAGTTTTTTTATAACCTTAAAGAGGAAGTAAACTTCCACTGCTGACTTTTACCTATAGGTAAGACTATAATAAGGCTTACCTATAGGTAGTGTAAATATCTCCTACCCCGTTTAAGAGATATTTACATTACATGCAGCCATGCACTCTGCCATGATTGCCGTTCCTTCCGAGCCCTGTGTAGTGAACGGCGGCTCACGCGCGCATGCACGGGAGTGACGTCATTGTGGTGAACGCCCAATCACAGAGCCAGAGCCCGCGAACCCGGAAGCAAGATGGGGGAAACTGGAAGCTGCTGCAGCGATGCATACTAGCACATAATGCCTTTGCCTTGCAGGAAGAAAAAAAAAAAAAACTTCCAGCGGTATACAACTGCTTTAGAGCTCCAGTCTCTGAAGTGAAAACTAAGAGTCAGCAGCTACAAAAATTGTAGCTCTTGACTTTTAATATACAGCCACTCACCTGTCCCAGAATCCAGCGACAAGCTCACCCCAGTCATGTTCCCCCTGTGTCCTCCCTTGCTGGCATCTTCACTATGGGCACTCTGGTATGAAAGCTTGCAGTTTCACAGCCGGGTGCCCACTGCGCATGCGTGAGCGGTGCTGCGCTCTGTGACTGGTCCCAAAGTTTTCTTGGACCTGTCATATGTCCCAGAAGACATCGGGAGGGAGGGGTGAAGGAGAACTTCTGCTTCTGATCGCCAAAGCTCTATTTCACAAACAGGAGCCAAGGAGGAGGCCTTAAAGTGGAACTTCCCCTTTTGGGTGGAGCTCCGCTTTAAGGTAAAATAAATCCTTCTGAGTGCAGCTCCCCCTAATACTTAACTGAGCCCGATCTCGGTCCAGTGCTTTACACAAGAGCAGCAGACCTCTCCAATGCTTCCCTCTTCATTGGCTTCTGCTGCTGTCAATCACAGCCAGTGAGGAGGGAGCGGGGGGGCGGGGCTAGCCATGCTCTGTGTATCAATGGTCAGGAGCCTGCACAAGTTCCCCCATAGCAAATGGCTTGCTATGATAGTCACTCAGATGGGGGCAGGAACCAGAAGTTCCAGCGGAGAATAGGAGGATCGGGGTTGCTCTGTGCAAAACCATTGCACAGAGCAGGTAAGTATAACATGTTTGTTATTTAAAAAAAATAAAATTGGATCCTTTACAATTGCTTTAAAGGAGCAATAAAGCTTCCCTTTTTTTTGCCTAAAAACAACAAACATGTTATACTTACCTCCACTGTGCAGCTCGTTTTGCACACAGTGGCCCCGATCCTGGTCTTCTGGGGTCCCTCGCGGCTGTCTTGGCTCCTCCCCGCAAGGACTCCACACCATAATGCGAGTGAGCTTGCATGGTGTGGAGTGATTGCGGGCGCGCTCCCGTGATACAGCGGCGGCCATAGCCGCCGACTGTATCACTCGGCCCCGCCCCCCGCGCGCCGCATCATTGGATGTGATTGACAGCAGCGCCAGCCAATGGCTGCGCTGCTTTCAATCCATCCAGTGTAGCCAATCGGCGGCCAGGCTGAAAAACGAAGAGGGTGACGGGGACGAGCATGGGACTTTCGAGGGGCCAGGTAAGAAAAACGGGGGCTCGGGGGGGGGCGGTATTGTCGAATGTTTTTTCACCTTAATGCATAGGATGCATTAAGGTGAAAAAACATGTAACTTTAATACTCCTTTAAAGTTAAACTCTAAAAGGTATTCTGGTTTCACACATTTCCCAGGTTTATAATATTGTGTGTGATGTATCCTTATTCATTACACGTGTAGCGGGCATGCACTTTCCTTGTGTGTTTAAAACTGGCAGAGACACCAGTAATGTGCAGTTCCCTGCAGCCCAGCTGGTGGCGCTGTCGCCTTGGGCTGGGGTTGAACCATTGCTGTGTGCCGTACCCCTTTTTGTCCTCCCTCGGCAGTGCTTGCTGGGAGAGGGTATAAAGGGGCCGGCCATCTTTGTCATGGGGTGGAGTCCCAGGCACCTTCAGCCTGAGGGCGGTGGTCGTGTTGGAGGTCCTAGGCGGCCTAGGCCTAAAGGACGTTCGGAGGTCGTGTTCCATCCCAGGCACCTTTAGCCTGGGGTGAGGTACTCGGATGGAGGTCTGGAGCTCAGTGCCCACCACTGAGTTCCGCGAGGGAAGGAGATCCTAGGGAACCCCGGGAGTAGTTACCCGAATCCAGAGGCGTAATGGACCGGGAGGGGGTACTTGCTTGAAGACCTGGTGCAACATATTGCCAATGACGGGTGAGCCTCCACCGGAGACCGCCTGGAAGGATATTTCCCCTCGATTGGAGACCGCAACCCACTTTCAGGAAGGAAAGTGGAGAGTTCATTGTGTCTGGGCCTACTCGCATCCACACCCCTCTTCCTGTTCTACTCATTGAGGGAGTCCAACTGTCTGTGTGTTACTCTGTTATCGGAAGAATAAAGGAGTGTTGGACTTTAATGGTGTGAAGCTCATTTTCTGGCAGACATTGTTCAAGAAAACCATCAGGAGGAGGCTCCAGGTGCAGAACACCGACCCGAAGGTAAAAAAAAAGAACTTTGCTTACACCACACAACTATCTGCGGTGAAGGCTTGGCGTGGTGACCCCGCTCTCTCTCCTCTAAAGTACCCCCTAGACAAGAGACTGACAAGCTGATATAAGAGTGAGAGAGGGGAGGCCGCTACACGGATCTGCAGCGGTCTTTCATTACAGCCAATGGTCATAGCACAGAAGAAGTCTAACACGTAGAGCCTATTGGGCGCTAGTTTTGTTGTAGACCCAGATGTGATTGCACAGCAGTTCAATAGACAATAAATAAATGATTCGTTTGTCGCCACCATCAAACTTTCAAAATAAATGGTGCCAACAACTTTAAAAATGTTCTGTCCAGTGTGCAGTTATTAACTGAAGCCACATGATGGCAGCACTTCCCCACAGTACAGTAGTCAGTGTGCAGTAGGTAGGTTGGACAGGGCTGGTGCATGGTGCTCAGTACCACTACCAACTAAACTAAAACTACATTTTAAAGATATGTTCAAGCGATGATATTTCAAGCTCCAAGTGTGATAGTAGCGTGAATTAACCTTGGGATGTCCTGGCATATTCTCACTAAATATAAACACTGTATGCAATGTCAGGATATTGACTCAACATTTGGAAGATACACTGCAATTATAAATCATACTGAATGGATCAATAATTTGATGCTCCAACCTTGGCTGACCCTCAGATCTTCTCCTTTCCAGTCTGGAGATTAGGTGTTGACGTATGGACGAGGAACAAGAAAGATTAGAGTTTAGACTCTGCAGAAATAGGATGATTAGTCACAATCTGTTTCTGTTATTACAGCTAATTCTCTGTAAAGAGTCATTCAAATATTGATGAAAACGAATAAAAACACATTTTAAAGTCATAAAGTAAAGAGTCAGTCTAACCAAAATTGATAGGCCAGTGTTTGGGAGACGCTAACGTTGAAGTCCATATAGATAAAAACACAGTTTAATCCGGCTATATATTAGAAAGAAGGTGTTAAATATTATACATATTATTACAGGAGGTATCTAAAGTCACACCGGTGCGACTTGTCATCATTTCAAATCCCATGACAAGCCGTACCTTTTTGTCCGCAATAGAAGCGGTCAAATCGGTGCGACTCCAACTCCTTTAGAGTCACACCGATTTTGAAAGTAGTTCTTGCACCACTTTTTGCAAGTTCAGGTGTGACTTGCCTCTTCTAAGTCGCTCTGACATGCGGCTTAGAAATTGTGCGACTTCAAGTGAAGTTGCACAATTTCAAAGCCGCGTTCAGTGTCACCGAAGGCTAAGGGCCCATTCATACCAGATGCAGTGGGATGTCATTTTGACTGCATTCGAAATATATAGATAGTCCAAAATCCAAATTATGCTATGGGCATAGTTGATACTATTACAGTGCAGTACTGTCCCTAACAGGACCTGTCCCTACTCTATCAACTTGCAAAATGTGCGCCAAAACTGGGAGCCAAGGCCTTAAATAGGCTCTGCCTGACCCAAGATGGTTGGTAGAGTCACATGGGATAGCAGCATCCAATAGGATAACTTCCCCAGTGACCCAGGAAACCATAGTGCAGGCATTACTAAATGGCAGACCACAATCCGAAAACGGATCGAATAACAGTCCTCAATGGACAGTGGCTCCACCACTTAGCAGCCTGGGTATTGTCTCCCAGGTGACATCCTCCTTCCCCCACCACGACTGCCACAACATTTATTCTAGTATAGCAGGTAGAAGGCAGAAGGCGTGGCATGTCCAGGCAGAGGGCGGGACATGCTTTTCAAGTTAACCAGTGATTTATTGCTAGGAGGCAGGGTGGTCCTAGCAACCAATCACCTACCTGTTAACATCAAAAGCATGTCCTTCCCTCTGCCTGGACATGCTGCACCTTCTGCCTTCTACCTGCTGTGTAAGGTAGGAACGGAACAGTCGGCGGAGTGTTGTCATTGGCAGGGGGAAATGTAATGTAAGAGAGGATTCATTCATATAAAAGTGACCAGTAAACAAAAAAAGAAAAGGGGAAATCTAGTGTCACCCATAAATCACCTCCATCCCAAAATATACATACAAACAAGGAAAATGCCCAAGGGACTTGGATGAGGTGAGTATGGAGATTTTATTTTAAAACTGTCATACATGGTAAACAGTAGACAACCAAGCCGGTGTGGTGATACATAACCAAATGGGATGTCATAACACATACAATGATATATATATATAGCAAATTGCAAATACAGGCATGAATAATATCCTACGCGTTTCGTTAGACAAGGCTCGCTTCCTCAGGGGTGGATGCATGTATGATATATCTGTAATAAAAATACGAAGAAAAATATGTACAATGTTAGCTTTGTGGTAAATAGTCAGAAGGGTCTAGAGTAAACGACCTCATGCTCACCAATGTACTTGGGCCAAAGTTGTATATTTTTCTTTGTAATTTTCTATAAATTTGAATTCAATACCCATGCCATAGAGGAACCTTGTTCCTCTTGACTTCCTCTTAAACAACAGTGCCGCTGAGGAAGAGTGCCTCCTGCAGTGGAGAAAGTAGACTGCACCTGCCGATACACACACTGAACGCATCACAGTGCACATAAAAACCCAAAGAAAGAAAGAAAGAGGAAAGTGACCTCACAAGACAAATGCAGATGGAATCAACTGCATGTAAATTTCCATGAAAAAACACGCAGTACATGTGCAGTTTCTAGTTTGAATGGACCCTAAGTGTTGATATTAACATCCTGTAACCTCTTTCACTGCATAGCGGAGCAGACACGGACCTGTCATCCGCCTGCTCAGCAGGAATCTGCGGAGTGGTCTCCCGCTGAGCAAGCAGAATCCGCAAGATGGAGGAACCAATGTTAAAGGGGCCTAAACTTCCTCTTTAAGCTCTATTACTTAAATAGTAACTCCACTTTTGTTGAGAAAAAAAAATTCCCCTTGGGGTGATCTGTGTACACTGATGAGATTTTAACAAAACTTCTTGCAGATTCCTACCTTTTGTTATTCTGAGGGAAAAGCTGTTTGTTTGTCTATTTCTGAGTGCTGAATGAATCTGTATGGGAGTGTTGCAGGGTCGGCATCCCTTTAGAAGTGATTTCACTTTGAAGCCCAAATGAAATGAAGCCCAAAATCTGACTTGTATCTGGGAAAATCAGTGAGCCAATCTCACAAGCAGGAAATAACATTTCTGGGGGGCGTTCTGTACACCATCCGTGTACAGAACACCTCCAGGTTGCCATATTGCACTGGCTTTTACAAAAGATTAAAGCACTGCAGATTGAAAAGAAAAAGTTAATTTTTAATGACATTCAATTACAATATGACTTGTGTAGTAATTATATTCACTATATCCTCCTCCTCGGTGGCTTCACGGTAGTTTCACCCTGCGTCTCCTCCTCCTTGGTGGCTTCCTCCTCAGTGGCCAATACAATCACTTCTCCTGTCAATCGGGTCTTAAGTGCCGCTTTCTGATTGGCCAGGAGGAGAAGCAGGAAGACAATAGTGAATATTAAAAAAGAAGTATGGGTATTTTTTTTTTTATTCATACTTACCTAGGTGGATGCAGCATTGTTCTAAAGCTGCATCTGTCCCCCGACACTTCTGCACTGAGAACCGAGTCACCGACATCGCCGATAGCTCAGTTCTCACAGCCCCCCGAGCAGGGATCTGTAGACTGTGAATGAACAGCTCTCCGCTCTGCTCCTCCTCGCTCACTGGAGCACTAAGTTGTGGAGGGGGCGGGGAGCGGGGAGCTGAGAGGCTAAAATGGGTGTCAGTCCAGGCATTTGGCAGATCCAGACTTTCTTGTCGCGATGAGGTGATGCCTGGACTGATTTCTGTGACGTCAGCAGAGAGCGGACTTCAGGCTGGACTTTTCCTCTAATTCATTATTGTCACACAACTGGGTGGGCTCAGGGCGCAGTGCCCTGCGCCCCAAGCTCACCCTTTTTTTAAGCCAATTAGAGCCTCAGGCTCTAATCATGTGCTTAAAAAAAAACCTACATTGAAATCCATGCGTCCAGCACCGTGCATGCAGATTAGGGACTGGGCGCATGGATTACGGGGGTGGTGTCCCTGCGCCCCTAATTGGAGAGTTTTCCACTGTTTAAAATATCACTTGTGTATGTACTCGGGAGTAAGCAGGGTTGGGACAAAGGGTGGGCTTGGAGGGGCAGCTACCCTGGGCACTGTGAAGCAGAGGGACAGAGATTGAACACAGGGCAATTAAACCCATTCTACGACATGCATTAACAGTGGGAATAGGCTCATGCAGTGGGTGTGCCTGGGTCCTAATCACAATGTGATGCAGTGCTCCTAGTTTCCCTCCTCTCCTCTCCCCCCGGCTGTTGCAGGGGATGTTCCAGGATAGGGGGGGGGGAACTGGCTAGTAAATATGTAATTTACCAGCCCCTTCCTTTCTAAATGAATGCAGTGAACACACTTGCTCACTGTGTCCATTCATAACTGAAGCATAGTAAACTATGTTTACTATGCTGCTGTAGCGGGGTGCTAAATTTAGGGGAAGTGTTTGGGTGGTAGCTATGCCCAAACACCATAATTGTTAGAGTTCTTGAAACCATTTTTGTCCACACCTGGAGTATTGGTGTACAGTTCCCCGTGGCCTGCAGGTGGCGCTGCCATAGTAGGATAGGGTTGAACCGCTGATACAGTGCTGTGCCTTGTGTGTCCCCTCTCGGCAACCATACAGTGGGTGTGGTCTACCTGCTGGGCATGCTGGGAGAGGATATAAAAGGGGCAGACGCTGCCTGTTCGGGGTTCTCGTTCCTGTCCGCCCTGGGCACCTTTACCCCAGGGGCGGGTCTGCGGTTCGTTGTCAAGGGTCCCAGGCACCTTTTAGCCCTGGGACTGCGCCAAAGGTCTGGGTCCAGCACCTTCGGCTGGAGCCCACCGGGGATCGATGAATCTCAGGGTGCCGCCTTGCGAGGGGACCCGTATCCTAGATGAGGAGACCGGGGGAGGACCGTTCTGAAGGACTGGTGCGGAAGTCACAGTGAAGGAAGGGTCCCGGTAACTCTCTGGAGGGATGTCTTCTCCTTGAACAGAGACTGAGTTTACCAGGTCTGTGGCAGAGACCGAGTTCACCTGGTCTGTGGCAGAGACCAAGGGGTAAAGTTCGAGCATCATTTCGGCTGCCAGTCCTAAGTTAGGGAGACTATCCGAATGGGCTGAGTCTGCTTGAGAATCGGAGCAGTGAATTGTGTAACGTTTGTGCCTGGACCTCATCCACATCTTAAGCTGTCCTGTTCTCCCTCCAACCTTTTCTGTCAGAGACTGTGTTTTTTAAGAAATAAACCTCTACGTTGGAGTGCAGCTGGTGTGGACATTCAAGTTACAGTGGGGATACAAGGAGTTGTCTTTATTCAAAATAGAGGTGAGAGACATTCTCTGGTTGTCTAACTGTGGAAGACCCATCAACAACACCGCTCAACCTCTTCACATAGGAGGGTACGGGCTTGTGGTGCGGTGTGCCTCTCTCTTCCTGTGAGGAGCCAAAGTTAATGCAGGTAAAGAAAGGGGTCTGTGCGCTACACGTGGGGGCTCGAGTCCGGGATTTCCACAGTAGAAAGAAGCCCAGAGTTTGAACTTGTTTCCCCTGTGAAGTTCCGTGGAGATCGGCCATCTTTGGAGAAAAGTAACTGCGCCACGAGTAGAGCTCCAGCTGCGTAGTTCGTGGGTGTGCCTAAGGAAAGACAGCCAGCGAAGATGGGAGGAGCCTTGCCATGTGAAGAGTTGCACGTGGTGACTTTGGCGTCAGAGAGACAGTGCGCGATGGATCGGCGAGTGGGTAACATGGCGTCTAATTTCTCATGGATTCCGAATTCAACTACCATGAACGTTACCTCCTTTGCTGCTTCTGTGACTGATACGGGGATCCGACTGAAGCCTCGGGGTCGTTTCGCTCTCTATGTTTGCAGAGAGGCGGAGACCCTTGGAGTGGTTTGTCCCGGATGCCAGGGACTGGTGGTGCATCTTCGGCCCTTTGGGAGATGTGAGCAGTGTAAGGAGTTTTTATTCGAGGTGGAGCAGCCTACTGAAAAGCCTCGGGCCTTTCATCTAAACTGCCTTACAGGCGTCACCACTTTGGAAGAAGGAACCAGAGCTTCCGCAGTCACCCCTACGCGCACTGTTGAGACTTCGGAGGAAGTCGAGGATGAAAATGTTCCGGTTGTTGAGGAACAAGAGTCAGAGAGACCGGAGGATGCTGTTTCGGTCTTTATGGAGTCCTCACTCCCACCGCCCAAGAGGAAGGTCGGCTATGTTACAGCTTCCTGCGGCCGTGGTAGAGTCACACCCCAGCGCTTGCCCGGATCGGATGCATCCACAGGAAAAAGTCCCGGACATCCTGCTTCAACTACAAGCCAAGGTGAGCCGGGGAAAGGGACATTGGCTAGGGTCCGAAGTGTCGGGGATGCATGGGCCAGGGACCGCAGGCCCCTTGAACTTGTCCGAGGTGGTGATTCATCTTCCACCCGGAGTTACCTGCCGGAGGAGGAATGTGATACCTCCGACCTGGAGTCAGTCTCCGATCCAGGGGATGATGTGGCCATTGATGAGTTATTTGAGTGGAAGGGTTGGGATAAGGTACCCCTGTCCTCGTCCTGTAGGAAAAGGGACTCACCCATAGTCACTGGGGATGCTACACCCCGGGTGGAGGCCCCGGAGCCTGAGGAGGAATCTGTCCCGTTGTCTACCCTTCCACCACTGGAGATGCCTGTACCTGTTGCTGAGGTAGCGAGAGTGTCATTTCGGGCACCTATGTCTGGTCCGGAGGTAGTGAAAGTGCCTCGACACCCGGATACCATAATTTTACCAGGGATGAGAGATCGAGCAACCATGCCACCATTGTCCCGGTTACAGAGGTTGTTTAACCAGAAAGTTGCAAGCGAGTACGGATGGGAATATCCATACCTGCCTAAAGGGTTGCTGTTTGAAGTGGAGGCCTATAGATATCGGTGGTACGCGGACTTTGTTTGGACTCATCTAAAGGTACCCCAGGCCCGTAGGTACTACTCCTGTTCCGCTGCAACTACTAAGCGGTACAAGGAGTGTAAAGAGTCATGGATGCTCGGCAGACACATACGTGCCGATAAAGTGGTCATTTGCCGAAAAGATAAAGACAATGCTGAATATCACATTGACACTTTTGATAAAAACTGGAAACCATTGGTGTTGCCGCATCCGCAGTACTATCTTTAAGAGACTGGACTCTTTTGTGTTTGCCTTTGTTTTATTCTGGAGTATATTCTCCTGGAGCCCAAGAACTTTAGCCCTTTCAGATGGGGTTTTCTACTTGCTGGAAGAGCGGGAGTAGTTGTTTTTTCCTCCCTCTCACAGCACCTAAGAGACAGAGACTTTTGGGGTAGAAGTAGCTCAGGGCCAAGGCCAAAGGAGAAGAGGAAGGAAGATTTACCCTCAAGAAAAAAAAGTTTTAGGACAAGTGTTTTGACGGTGATGCTTCCATTAGGTGGCGGTGTTGCATAACTTTTACATTGCATTTTAAGTGTAACTTACTTTTTAGAAGGAAAGGGTTTTTCCTTCGGGGAGAATTCTTTCACTTCTAGTGTAAATAGGTTGGAATGTCAATTATTGGTTGTATGTTTTCCTTTTCTTCCTCTGCAGGTGGACACCAAGCAAATCACTGAGAATGGGGTGGGTTTAGCTATTGCAGAGGGAAGGGAAGCTGTAAATGATACATGTGTTTTATGTGACATTGAGAATGTGATGTACACATGTGTTTCCCTGCTCTTCTTTCATTTCTGCCTTTAACTCCCTTTCCCCATGTTCAAGTTCCGGCACACAAAATTTTTTTTTCCTTTTTTTCAAATTGTTTTTGTAGATAGTTTCTGGAATAGGTTTATGTTGACTCAGGCTTGAGGGACATAGATTTGCTCCAGACACTGGGGACCAGTGTCTATTTAGTGGGGGGAGTATGTAGCGGGGTGCTAAATTTAGGGGAAGTGTTTGGGTGGTAGTTATGCCCAAACACCCTAATTGTTAGAGTTCTTGAAACCATTTTTGTCCACACGTGGAGTATTGGTGTACAGTTCCCCGTGGCCTGCAGGTGGCGCTGCCATAGTAGGATAGGGTTGAACCGCTGATACAGTGCTGTGCCTTGTGTGTCCCCTCTCGGCAACCATACAGTGGGTGTGGTCTACCTGCTGGGCATGCTGGGAGAGGATATAAAAGGGGCAGACGCTGCCTGTTCGCGGTTCTCGTTCCTGTCCGCCCTGGGCACCTTTAGCCCAGGGGCGGGTCTGCGGTTCGTTGTCAAGGGTCCCAGGCACCTTTTAGCCCTGGGACTGCGCCAAAGGTCTGGGTCCAGCACCTTCGGCTGGAGCCCACCGGGGATCGATGAATCTCAGGGTGCCGCCTTGCGAGGGGACCCGTATCCTAGATGAGGAGGTCGGGGGAGGACCGTTCCGAAGGACTGGTGCGGAAGTCACAGTGAAGGAAGGGTCCCGGTAACTCTCTGGAGGGATGTCTTCTCCTTGAACAGAGACTGAGTTCACCAGGTCTGTGGCAGAGACTGAGTTCACCTGGTCTGTGGCAGAGACCAAGGGGTAAAGTTCGAGCATCATTTCGGCTGCCAGTCCTAAGTTAGGGAGACTATCCGAATGGGCTGAGTCTGCTTGAGAATCGGAGCAGTGAATTGTGTAACGTTTGTGCCTGGACCTCATCCACATCTTAAGCTGTCCTGTTCTCCCTCCAACCTTTTCTGTCAGAGACTGTGTTTTATAAGAAATAAACCTCTACGTTGGAGTGCATCTGGTGTGGACATTCAAGTTACAGTGGGGATACAAGGAGTTGTCTTTATTCAAAATAGAGGTGAGAGACATTCTCTGGTTGTCTAACTGTGGAACACCCATCAACAACACCGCTCAACCTCTTCACATAGGAGGGTACGGGCTTGTGGTGCGGTTTGCCTCTCTCTTCCTGTGAGGAGCCAAAGTTAATGCAGGTAAAGAAAGGGGTCTGTGCGCTACACGTGGGGGCTCGAGTCCGGGATTTCCACAGTAGAAAGAAGCCCAGAGTTTGAACTTGTTTCCCCTGTGAAGTTCCGTGGAGATCGTCCGTTTTTGGAGAAAAGTAACTGCGCCACGAGGAGAGCTCCAGCTGCGTAGTTCGTGGGCGTGCCTAAGGAAAGTGTAAGGGTATGTACTTACCGAGGCCGAGATGCCGAGAGTGGTTCACCTTTGCGACTTGACGCACTCCACCCCCTGGAGTTGAGACAGGGAGTGGATGGCGAGAAGCAGCACCGGCTACCGGCAGGTGGTGGGTACTTGTAGACGGTCCGGTAGTGCTGAGTAGACTGAAGAACAGGCTTCAAGCAGGAACTAGCCGGATTGGTAAAGTTCAAACAGCAGGAGATAATGGAAGCCGGTGCAGGTTGAGTCCGGGTTGCAATTGCAAGGTAACAGTCCCGGCTGGGGGTCTAGCACAGTAAAAGGTAACAAGTCCAGAGAATACCGGGAACCAGGCAGGAGTTCAAAGGAAACGCGGAAGTCCAAAAGGTACAAGCAGGAGGTCAAGGATTGTAGACAGGCAGCAGATCCGAGTCACAGGCCGAGGGTCAAACAAAGGAGAAGGCAGAAGTCCGTATAACAAGCCGAGGGTCAGGTCCAGGAGAGAGATCAGAGGAATCAAGCCAGTCCGGGTCACAAGGAGATTTTCAAGATAGTTTTCCAGAGTCTTGGGTATACAGGAAAGCTGACAAACCAGCAACTTGTCAGTGCAACTGGGTCTCTTTAAATAGGCCCGCCTGGATTCCTATTGGTGCGCGGCCGCGCATGCGCGCGCGCCGCTGCGTCGGCGCGCGCACCCGAGAACGTAGAAGCGCCGTCCCGCGCACGCGCATGCGCCGAAGCATCATTCCGCCGCGCGTGCGCATTGGGCGCTGATTGGCGCTGTTGGACGGATTTCCCTGACAGTGCCCCCCTCCTAGGGGCGGACTCCGGACGCCCAGACTAGACATCAACTCGGGATGTTCCTGGTGAAAGACTCTAATTAGGCGGGGAGCATGTAGGTTCCTAGATGGTTCCCAAGAGTTGTCCTCTGGGGGATACCCCTTCCATTTGATTAAATACTGTAACTGCCTGCCTCTTTTCCTGCAGCCCAAGATAGATTCCACCACGTACTCGTTTTCACCATCAACCTCCACAGGTGGAGGAGGTGGCTCATCCCTTCCCGGGAAGGAGCTGGAGACTACCGGTTTCAACAGAGATGTGTGGAAGACCGGGTGTATCCTGTAGGAGTCGGGCAGTGCCAATTCAAAGGCCACAGGGTTGATTACTCGCTTGATTTTAAAAGGGCCTATAAATCTTGGTCCCAATTTCCGTGAAGGGATCGGCAATTTGAGGTTGGTGGCGGAGAGCCATACTTCCTCCCCAACTTTGAAGACTGGATTTTCCTTCCTACCCTTGTCATAGTGTCTCTTGTAAGACTCCTGGGCGTTTTGCATCATTTCCTGGAGTCTCAGAAAATTAGATTGAACAAAGGCTATCCGATCTTGAACAGCAGGAACAGAGCTCTCCGGAATGTCATCAGGGAGGAAGGAAGGATGGAAGCCAAAGTTGGCCCAAAAAGGAGTTTGACTGGTGGCTGAATGCACCGAGTTGTTATATGCAAATTCAGCGTAGGATAATAGGGAGGACCAATCGTCTTGTGAGGCTGAGCAAAAACAACGGAGATATTGTTCTAGGGTTTGATTGGTTCTCTCTGTCTGTCCGTTGCTCTGGGGGTGATATGCCGATGATAGGCAAATCTTGACTTCTAAAGATTTGCAAAGTTCCTTCCAGAATTTCGATGTGAATTGAACGCCTCTGTCAGAGGTGATGCTCTTAGGCACCCCATGGAGCCTGATTATCTCCTGAAAGAAGGCTTTGGCTGTATCTGCAGCAGAGGGGGTACCGATCATGGGCACGAAGTGTGCCATTTTGGAGAGGCGGTCAATTACGACCAGAATCGTGGTAAAACCTCCAGAGGGCGGTAGATCTACAATGAAGTCCATGGACACATCTGCCCACGGACGTTCAGGGATAGGCAAAGGTTTGAGTTGTCCCCAACTCTTGGTTTTGGGTCCCTTATACCGTTGGCAACGGGTACAGGAGGCAACATAGGACTTGCAATCTTGTCTCCAACCAGGCCACCAGAAGGAGCGAGAGATTAGTTCCATGGTTTTTTTGGTTCCAAAGTGACCAGCTAGTTTGTGGTCGTGGAAAGTTTTCAGAATCAGTTGCCTTGTTTCCAGAGGGACGAAGACTTTACCTTGGGACCAGAGCAAGTCATTACGCTTCTCTAGGGAAGAGGTTACTTGGTCAGGACAATGCTTAGAGGCAGCTTTTATGGAGGTTAGTAGATCAGCCTGTGGGATGAGCAGAAAGTTTTGTGCTGATAGGATGGTACTTGGTTCCTCTGCTTGAGGGGTCTCGGGAAACATCCTAGAGAGTGCATCCGCCTTCACGTTCTTGGAACCGGGCCTATAAGAGATATGAAAGTTAAACCTGGTGAAGAAGAGGGCCCATCGGGCTTGTCTGGGTCGAAGACGTTTTGCTGTTCTCAGATATTCTAGATTCTTATGATCCGTGAATATCATGACAGGGTGAGGGGCTCCCTCCAGAAGGTATCGCCATTCTTCCAGGGCGAATTTGATAGCTAATAGTTCCCGGTCTCCGACGTCATAATTACGTTCCGGAGAAGTTAGTTTACGAGAGGCAAAGGCTACTGGATGAAGAAGGGATTTGGGGCCCTGCCTTTGAGAGAGGATGGCCCCAGTGGCTGACTCTGAAGCATCTACTTCCAGAGTAAACGGCAGTAGCGGATCTGGATGCTTCAATACAGGTGCCGATGTGAATGCATTTTTTAGTTTATCGAAGGCATCCTGAGCTTCCGGTGACCAGTGAAAGCGGTAGCCCTGGCGTGTCAGTTGGGTTATAGGTGCCACAATAGAGGAGAACCCCACAATGAACCTCCTGTAGAAGTTGGCGAAACCTATAAACCGTTGTACCCCTTTCTTGTCTGTTGGGGCTGGCCATTCCTGGATAGCTTTGACTTTCTGCGGGTCCATTGCGACCCCATTGGTAGAAATAATAAATCCCAAAAATTGCACAGTGGTTTTCTCAAAGTCACATTTCTCGGCCTTGAGGTAAAGTCTATGTTCTCGGAGAATAGTGAGGACCTTGATGACATGGATTCGGTGCAGTTCAAGGGAGGACGAAAAAATAAGAATATCGTCTAAGTAGACTACTAGGAAGTCGTCCAGGTGTTCACGGAAAATGTCATTGACCAGGTGCTGGAAAGTAGCTGGGGCGTTGCAAAGCCCGAATGGCATGACCAAGTATTCAAAATGACCGAACCTAGATCTAAAAGCCGTCTTCCATTCGTCTCCAGCCCTGACCCGGATGAGGTTGTAGGCCCCTCGAAGGTCCAGTTTAGAGAAGATCCGAGCTGATCGGAATCGTTGGAACAACTCCGGGATGAGAGGAAGCGGGTATCTATTTTTAATAGTAATTTTATTTAATTCCCTATAGTCGATGCAGGGCCTCAGAGTCCCGTCTTTCTTTTCAACGAAAAAGATTCCGGCACCGGCTGGGGAAGAAGAGGGGCGAATGAATTTCTTTTCCAGATTTTCCTCAATGTAAGACTTGAGGGCCTTCAACTCAGATTCGGACAAGGGAAAGATGTGGCCGAATGGAATTTTGGAGCCAGGCAGAAGGTCAATGGGACAATCGTAGGGACGATGTGGAGGTAGGCGGTCGGCCTGCTGTTTGTCGAAGACGTCCTGGAATTCTAAGTATGCTGATGGAACATGTGGTAGGTTATCCGGTTGAGGGGTTAAAGTAGCACAGACAGTTGGAAGTGCGGAAAGACAGTGTTGGGAACAATACGAAGAAGTGAAGTTAACTTCCCTTTTGGCCCAGTTTATATGAGGCTCATGTGCTTGTAACCAGGGGAGGCCCAGGATGATGGGAAACATGGGAGATGGGATGAGGTCAAATCGGAGGTATTCTTGGTGGCCTGAATCCGTGATAGCAAGGACGGGTTTTGTTTCTTGCGTAATTACCCCTGAACGAGGCAGGGATCCATCCGCCAGACGAACCTGAAGATAACGGTCCTTGGTTTGCAGAGGAAAGTGAAGTTGGGAAGCAAGTGAAGAGTCCAGAAAGCAGCTGCAGGCTCCTGAATCAATAATCGCCGGTAGGCGGGTTGCTCCTGTTGGTAGCTGTAGAGAAATAGAAAGAACAACATAAGTCTGTGGTAAGCCAGAAACTTGGTAGTTCAAAGTGTCTTTGAGGGTACACTTACTAGGTCTCACTGGGCAGCTCCGAAGGAAATGGCCAGTACCCCCGCAGTAAAGACACAGATTGGCCTGACGCCTGCGCTGCTTTTCCTCAGGAGAAAGGGGAGGACGAACCAGACCAAGCTGCATGGGTTCAGGCTCGGGAGGAGAAGATGCTGTAGGAACTTGGATGGGTGGATAGGCAGAAGCTGATCGGGGCAAAGTCCAGTTTGGACGGGTAGTCTGGAAACGCTCAGAACGCCGCTCCCGCAGGCGTCTGTCAAGCTGAGTGACAGACTGGATCAAATCTTCCAGAGTAGTTGGAACACCAATCCTGGCCAGCTCGTCTTTAAGAGCCTCAGACAGTCCTTGGCGATATTGGTATTTAAGGGCCGTCTCATTCCAGCCAGTGTCAGCTGACCATTTCCGGAATTCTGCCGTGTAGTCCTCCACCGGCCTTCTCCCCTGGGTTAAACTGTGGAGAACAGACTCAGCTGTAGCTGATCGCTGAGGATCGTCATACAGCTGCGCCATACTCTCGAAGAAGGTGTCCACGGAATCTAGTATGGGGCTGCTTTGCTCCATCAGGCCATGGGCCCAGGCCTGAGGTTCATCGGTTAGAAGGGAGATGACGAACCCCACCTTTACCACTTCTGAAGAGAAAGTCCTGGGTTGAAGGGCGAGGTAAAGAGAACATGCGTTTTTGAAAGCCCGATATTTCTTACGGACGCCAGAAAATCGCTCAGGCAGGGGGACCCTGGGTTCAGGGGTAGCCATTACTACAGTGGGATTTGCTTGATTTTGAGACGTGGAGGCAACATTGGCAACGGTAGCAGCTGGTGATGCTGGTCCTGTAGCTCCAGTAAGTAGCTGAAAGCGGCCATCCATTTGGACATAACCTTCTTGTAATTTCTGAACCGCATCGGTTAGTGCGGTGACTTGCTGACATAGGGTCTCGAACGGTGAACGCACCCTGTCGGCCTCAGACATCTGGCTGGTTTGTACTGTAAGGGTATGTACTTACCGAGGCCGAGATGCCGAGAGTGGTTCACCTTTGCGACTTGACGCACTCCACCCCCTGGAGTTGAGACAGGGAGTGGATGGCGAGAAGCGGCACCGGCTACCGGCAGGTGGTGGGTACTTGTAGATGGTCCGGTAGTGCTGAGTAGACTGAAGAACAGGCTTCAAGCAGGAACTAGCCGGATTGGTAAAGTTCAAACAGCAGGAGATAATGGAAGCCGGTGCAGGTTGAGTCCGGGTTGCAATTGCAAGGTAACAGTCCCGGCTGGGGGTCTAGCACAGTAAAAGGTAACAAGTCCAGAGAATACCGGGAACCAGGCAGGAGTTCAAAGGAAACGCGGAAGTCCAAAAGGTACAAGCAGGAGGTCAAGGATTGTAGACAGGCAGCAGACCTGAGTCACAGGCCGAGGGTCAAACACAGGAGAAGGCAGAAGTCCGTATAACAAGCCGAGGGTCAGGTCCAGGAGAGAGATCAGAGGAATCAAGCCAGTCCGGGTCACAAGGAGATTTTCAAGATAGTTTTCCAGAGTCTTGGGTATACAGGAAAGCTGACAAACCAGCAACTTGTCAGTGCAACTGGGTCTCTTTAAATAGGCCCGCCTGGATTCCTATTGGTGCGCCGCTGCGCATGCGCGCGCGCCGCTGCGTCGGCGCGCGCACCCGAGAATGTAGAAGCGCCGTCCCGCGCACACGCATGCGCCAAAGCATCATTCCGCCGCGCGTGCGCATTGGGCGCTGATTGGCGCTGTTGGACGGATTTCCCTGACAGAAAGACAGCCAGCGAACATTGCAGAGAGATGGGAGGAGCCTTGCCATGTGAAGAGTTGCACGTGGTGACTTTGGCGTCAGAGAGACAGTGCGCGATGGATCGGCGAGTGGGTAACATGGCGTCTAATTTCTCATGGATTCCGAATTCAACTACCATGAACGTTACCTCCTTTGCTGCTTCTGTGACCGATACGGGGATCCGACTGAAGCCTCGGGGTCGTTTCGCTCTCTATGTTTGCAGAGAGGCGGAGACCCTTGGAGTGGTTTGTCCCGGATGCCAGGGACTGGTGGTGCATCTTCGGCCCTTCGGGAGATGTGAGCAGTGTAAGGAGTTTTTATTCGAGGTGGAGCAGCCTACTGAAAAGCCTCGGGCCTTTCATCTAAACTGCCTTACAGGCGTCACCACTTTGGAAGAAGGAACCAGAGCTTCCGCAGTCACCCCTACGCGCACTGTTGAGACTTCGGAGGAAAATGTTCCGGTTGTTGAGGAACAAGAGTCGGAGAGACCGGAGGATGCTGTTTCGGTCTTTATGGAGTCCTCACTCCCACCGCCCAAGAGGAAGGTCGGCTATGTTACAGCTTCCTGCGGCCGTGGTAGAGTCACACCCCAGCGCTTGCCCGGATCGGATGCATCCACAGGAAAAAGTCCCGGACATCCTGCTTCAACTACAAGCCAAGGTGAGCCGGGGAAAGGGACCTTGGCTAGGGTCCGAAGTGTCGGGGATGCATGGGCCAGGGACCGCAGGCCCCTTGAACTTGTCCGAGGTGGTGATTCGTCATCCACCCGGAGTTACCTGCCGGAGGAGGAATGTGATACCTCCGACCTGGAGTCAGTCTCCGATCCAGGGGATGATGTGGCCATTGATGAGTTATTTGAGTGGAAGGGTTGGGATAAGGTACCCCTGTCCTCGTCCTGTAGGAAAAAGGACTCACCCATAGTCACTGGGGATGCTACACCCCGGGTGGAGGCCCCGGAGCCTGAGGAGGAATCTGTCCCGTTGTCTACCCTTCCACCACTGGAGATGCCTGTACCTGTTGCTGAGGTAGCGAGAGTGTCATTTCGGGCCCCTATGTCTGGTCCGGAGGTAGTGAAAGTGCCTCGACACCCGGATACCATAATTTTACTAGGGATGGGAGATCGAGCAACCATGCCACCATTGTCCCGGTTACAGAGGTTGTTTAACCAGAAAGTTGCAAGCGAGTACGGATGGGAATACCCGTACCTGCCTAAAGGGTTGCTGTTTGAAGTGGAGGCCTATAGATATCGGTGGTACGCGGCCTTTGTTTGGACTCATCTAAAGGTACCCCAGGCCCGTAGGTACTACTCCTGTTCCGCTGCAGCTACTAAGCGGTACAAGGAGTGTAAAGAGTCATGGATGCTCGGCAGACACATACGTGCCGATAAAGTGGTCATTTCCCGAAAAGATAAAGACAATGCTGAATATCACATTGACACTTTTGATAAAAACTGGAAACCATTGGTGTTGCCGCATCCGCAGTACTATCTTTAAGAGACTGGACTCTTTTGTGTTTGCCTTTGTTTTATTCTGGAGTATATTCTCCTGGAGCCCAAGAACTTTAGCCCTTTCAGATGGGGTTTTCTACTTGCTGGAAGAGCGGGAGTAGTTGTTTTTTCCTCCCTCTCACAGCACCTAAGAGACAGAGACTTTTGGGGTAGAAGTAGCTCAGGGCCAAGGCCAAAGGAGAAGAGGAAGGAAGATTTACCCTCAAGAAAAAAAAGTTTTAGGACAAGTGTTTTGACGGTGATGCTTCCATTAGGTGGCGGTGTTGCATAACTTTTACATTGCATTTTAAGTGTAACTTACTTTTTAGAAGGAAAGGGTTTTTCCTTCGGGGAGAATTCTTTCACTTCTAGTGTAAATAGGTTGGAATGTCAATTATTGGTTGTATGTTTTCCTTTTCTTCCTCTGCAGGTGGACACCAAGCAAATCACTGAGAATGGGGTGGGTTTAGCTATTGCAGAGGGAAGGGAAGCTGTAAATGATAAATGTGTTTTATGTGACATTGAGAATGTGATGTACACATGTGTTTCCCTGCTCTTCTTTCATTTCTGCCTTTAACTCCCTTTCCCCATGTTCAAGTTCCGGCACACACAAACATTTTTTTCCTTTTTTTCAAATTGTTTTTGTAGATAGTTTCTGGAATAGGTCTATGTTGACTCAGGCTTGAGGGACATAGATTTGCTTCAGACACTGGGGACCAGTGTCTATTTAGTGGGGGGAGTATGTAGCGGGGTGCTAAATTTAGGGGAAGTGTTTGGGTGGTAGTTATGCCCAAACACTAAATTGTTAGAGTTCTTGAAACCATTTTTGTCCACACGTGGAGTATTGGTGTACAGTTCCCCGTGGCCTGCAGGTGGCGCTGCCATAGTAGGATAGGGTTGAACCGCTGATACAGTGCTGTGCCTTGTGTGTCCCCTCTCGGCAACCATACAGTGGGTGTGGTCTACCTGCTGGGCATGCTGGGAGAGGATATAAAAGGGGCAGACGCTGCCTGTTTGGGGTTCTCGTTCCTGTCCGCCCTGGGCACCTTTAGCCCAGGGGCGGGTCTGCGGTTCGTTGTCAAGGGTCCCAGGCACCTTTTAGCCCTGGGACTGCGCCAAAGGTCTGGGTCCAGCACCTTCGGCTGGAGCCCACCGGGGATCGATGAATCTCAGGGTGCCGCCTTGCGAGGGGACCCGTATCCTAGATGAGGAGGTCGGGGGAGGACCGTTCCGAAGGACTGGTGCGGAAGTCACAGTGAAGGAAGGGTCCCGGTAACTCTCTGGAGGGATGTCTTCTCCTTGAACAGAGACTGAGTTCACCAGGTCTGTGGCAGAGACTGAGTTCACCTGGTCTGTGGCAGAGACCAAGGGGTAAAGTTCGAGCATCATTTCGGCTGCCAGTCCTAAGTTAGGGAGACTATCCGAATGGGCTGAGTCTGCTTGAGAATCGGAGCAGTGAATTGTGTAACGTTTGTGCCTGGACCTCATCCACATCTTAAGCTGTCCTGTTCTCCCTCCAACCTTTTCTGTCAGAGACTGTGTTTTATAAGAAATAAACCTCTGCGTTGGAGTGCATCTGGTGTGGACATTCAAGTTACAGTGGGGATACAAGGAGTTGTCTTTATTCAAAATAGAGGTGAGAGACATTCTCTGGTTGTCTAACTGTGGAACACCCATCAACAACACCGCTCAACCTCTTCACATAGGAGGGTACGGGCTTGTGGTGCGGTGTGCCTCTCTCTTCCTGTGAGGAGCCAAAGTTAATGCAGGTAAAGAAAGGGGTCTGTGCGCTACACGTGGGGGCTCGAGTCCGGGATTTCCACAGTAGAAAGAAGCCCAGAGTTTGAACTTGTTTCCCCTGTGAAGTTCCGTGGAGATCGGCCATCTTTGGAGAAAAGTAACTGCGCCACGAGGAGAGCTCCAGCTGCGTAGTTTGTGGGCGTGCCTAAGGAAAGACAGCCAGCGAACATTGCAGAGAGATGGGAGGAGCCTTGCCATGTGAAGAGTTGCACGTGGTGACTTTGTCGTCAGAGAGACAGTGCGCGATGGATCGGCGAGTGGGTAACATGGCGTCTAATTTCTCATGGATTCCGAATTCAACTACCATGAACGTTACCTCCTTTGCTGCTTCTGTGACCGATACGGGGATCCGACTGAAGCCTCGGGGTCGTTTCGCTCTCTATGTTTGCAGAGAGGCGGAGACCCTTGGAGTGGTTTGTCCCGGATGCCAGGGACTGGTGGTGCATCTTCGGCCCTTTGGGAGATGTGAGCAGTGTAAGGAGTTTTTATTCGAGGTGGAGCAGCCTACTGAAAAGCCTCGGGCCTTTCATCTAAACTGCCTTACAGGCGTCACCACTTTGGAAGAAGGAACCAGAGCTTCCGCAGTCACCCCTACGCGCACTGTTGAGACTTCGGAGGAAGTCGCAGATGAAAATGTTCCGGTTGTTGAGGAACAAGAGTCGGAGAGACCGGAGGATGCTTTTTCGGTCTTTATGGAGTCCTCACTCCCACCGCCCAAGAGGAAGGTCGGCTATGTTACAGCTTCCTGCGGCCGTGGTAGAGTCACACCCCAGCGCTTGCCCGGATCGGATGCATCCACAGGAAAAAGTCCCGGACATCCTGCTTCAACTACAAGCCAAGATGAGCCCAGGAAAGGGACCTTGGCTAGGGTCCGAAGTGTCGGGGATGCATGGGCCAGGGACCGCAGGCCCCTTGAACTTGTCCGAGGTGGTGATTCGTCATCCACCCGGAGTTACCTGCCGGAGGAGGAATGTGATACCTCCGACCTGGAGTCAGTCTCCGATCCAGGGGATGATGTGGCCATTGATGAGTTATTTGAGTGGAAGGGTTGGGATAAGGTACCCCTGTCCTCGTCCTGTAGGAAAAGGGACTCACCCATAGTCACTGGGGATGCTACACCCCGGGTGGAGGTCCCGGAGCCTGAGAAGGAATCTGTCCCGTTGTCTGCCCTTCCACCACTGGAGATGCCTGTACCTGTTACTGAGGTAGCGAGAGTGTCATTGTGGGCCCCTATGTCTGGTCCGGAGGTAGTGAAAGTGCCTCGACACCCGGATACCATAATTTTACCAGGGATGGGAGATCGAGCAACCATGCCACCATTGTCCTGGTTACAGAGGTTGTTTAACCAGAAAGTTGCAAGCGAGTACGGATGGGAATACCCGTACCTGCCTAAAGGGTTGCTGTTTGAAGTGGAGGCCTATAGATATCGGTGGTACGCGGACTTTGTTTGGACTCATCTAAAGGTACCCCAGGCCCGTAGGTACTACTCCTGTTCCGCTGCAGCTACTAAGCGGTACAAGGAGTGTAAAGAGTCATGGATGCTCGGCAGACACATACGTGCCGATAAAGTGGTCATTTGCCGAAAAGATAAAGACAATGCTGAATATCACATTGACACTTTTGATAAAAACTGGAAACCATTGGTGTTGCCGCATCCGCAGTACTATCTTTAAGAGACTGGACTCTTTTGTGTTTGCCTTTGTTTTATTCTGGAGTATATTCTCCTGGAGCCCAAGAACTTTAACCCTTTCAGATGGGGTTTTCTACTTGCTGGAAGAGCGGGAGTAGTTGTTTTTTCCTCCCTCTCACAGCACCTAAGAGACAGAGACTTTTGGGGTAGAAGTAGCTCAGGGCCAAGGCCAAAGGAGAAGAGGAAGGAAGATTTACCCTCAAGAAAAAAAAGTTTTAGGACAAGTGTTTTGACGGTGATGCTTCCATTAGGTGGCGGTGTTGCATAACTTTTACATTGCATTTTAAGTGTAACTTACTTTTTAGAAGGAAAGGGTTTTTCCTTCGGGGAGAATTCTTTCACTTCTAGTGTAAATAGGTTGGAATGTCAATTATTGGTTGTATGTTT
This sequence comes from Rana muscosa, assembly GCA_029206835.1. Lineage (NCBI taxonomy): Eukaryota > Metazoa > Chordata > Amphibia > Anura > Ranidae > Rana > Rana muscosa. Next base: position 536,814,677 of record CM055118.1, on the reverse strand, counting down.
TCCTTTTCTTCCTCTGCAGGTGGACACCAAGCAAATCACTGAGAATGGGGTGGGTTTAGCTATTGCAGAGGGAAGGGAAGCTGTAAATGATAAATGTGTTTTATGTGACATTGAGAATGTGATGTACACATGTGTTTCCCTGCTCTTCTTTCATTTCTGCCTTTAACTCCCTTTCCCCATGTTCAAGTTCCGGCACACACAAACATTTTTTTCCTTTTTTTCAAATTGTTTTTGTAGATAGTTTCTGGAATAGATTTATGTTGACTCAGGCTTGAGGGACATAGATTTGCTCCAGACACTGGGGACCAGTGTCTATTTAGTGGGGGGAGTATGTAGCGGGGTGCTAAATTTAGGGGAAGTGTTTGGGTGGTAGTTATGCCCAAACACCCTAATTGTTAGAGTTCTTGAAACCATTTTTGTCCACACGTGGAGTATTGGTGTACAGTTCCCCGTGGCCTGCAGGTGGCGCTGCCATAGTAGGATAGGGTTGAACCGCTGATACAGTGCTGTGCCTTGTGTGTCCCCTCTCGGCAACCATACAGTGGGTGTGGTCTACCTGCTGGGCATGCTGGGAGAGGATATAAAAGGGGCCGACGCTGCCTGTTCGGGGTTCTCGTTCCTGTCCGCCCTGGGCACCTTTAGCCCAGGGGCGGGTCTGCGGTTCGTTGTCAAGGGTCCCAGGCACCTTTTAGCCCTGGGACTGCGCCAAAGGTCTGGGTCCAGCACCTTCGGCTGGAGCCCACCGGGGATCGATGAATCTCAGGGTGCCGCCTTGCGAGGGGACCCGTATCCTAGATGAGGAGGTCGGGGGAGGACCGTTCCGAAGGACTGGTGCGGAAGTCACAGTGAAGGAAGGGTCCCGGTAACTCTCTGGAGGGATGTCTTCTCCTTGAACAGAGACTGAGTTCACCAGGTCTGTGGCAGAGACAGAGTTCACCAGGTCTGTGGCAGAGACCAAGTTCACCAGGTCTGTGACAGAGATTAAGGGTAAAGTTCAAGCATTATTTCGGCTGCTAGTCCTAAGTTAGGGAGACTATCCGAATGGGCTGAGTCTGCTTGAGAATCGGAGCAGTGAATTGTGTAACGTTTGTGCCTGGACCTCATCCACATCTTAAGCTGTCCTGTTCTCCCTCCAAACTTTTCTGTCAGAGACTGTGTTTTATAAGAAATAAACCTCTACGTTGGAGTGTAGCTGGTGTGGACATTTAAGTTACTGTGGGGATACAAGGACTTGTCTTTATTAAAAATAGAGGTGAGAGACATTCTCTGGTTGTCTAACTGTGGAAGACCCATCAACAACACCGCTCAACCTCTTCACATAGGAGGGTACGGGCTTGTGGTGCCGTGTGCCTCTCTCTTCCTGCGAGGAGCCAAAGTTAATGCAGGTAAAGAAAGAGGTCTGTGCGCTACACTGCAGTTTGTGAATGAACAGGAAGCCACTCACATAGTTACCAACAGTCCCGAATTTCCCGGGACAAGCACGATTTTTGGACCGTTGTCCCGAATTGGGCTTGTCCCGATTCGGGACAAGCCCAGTTCTTTTTGTCCCGTTTTGTCCCGGTAAATTCGGGAATGCTTTAGCTAAAAACGGCAGCGGTTACACAAAAATGGCCGCTGCCGCCACCATATTTGTTTACGTTTTCCCCTTGTGTTCAGTGCAGAGCCTGGGGCAGCCAATCGGCTTCGGATTGGCGACTCCTCCCCGCTCTCCACTGAACGCAAGGAGAGGCACAAGGAAGCAGCATGCTTCACCCGCCGCCGCCGCCGCTAACGACCCTCTGCCCAGCCCCCGTGTGTCCGACAAGGAGCGGGGACACGGATGTAAGGACCGGGGCTCCACTGGCTGGGGACACTGACGCCTATCAGCACCCGGCGCCGCCGCTGCCAACAACCCTCCGCCCCGCCCCCGTGTGTCCGACGAGTGGGGACACTGATGGAAGGACCGGGGCACCGCTGGCTGGGGACACTGTGATGGTCCTGGCTCACTCCATTTGGCAGACCCCTCGGACCACCAGCACATCCTCACGCACCGCAGGTACCGTACTATTGCACTGTAGTGTAGTGGGTGGTGGGGTAATTGTAGTGTAGTGGGTGGTGGGGTAATTAGTGTAGTGTAGTGGGTGGTGGGGTAATTAGTGTAGTGTAGTGGGTGGTGGGGTAATTAGTGTAGTGTAGTGGGTGGCGGGGTAATTTAGTGTAGTGGGTGGCGGGGTAATCACAGTGTAGTGTAGTGGGTGGCGGGGTAATCACAGTGTAGTGTAGTGGGTGGCGGGGTAATCAGTGTAGTGGGTGGCGGGGTAATCAGTGTAGTGGGTGGCGGGGTAATCAGTGTAGTGGGTGGCGGGGTAATCAGTGTAGTGGGTGGCGGGGTAATCAGTGTAGTAGGTGGCGGGGTAATCAGTGTAGTGTAGTGGGTGGCGGGGTAATTAGTGTAGTGGGTGGCGGGGTAGTTAGTGTAGTGGGTGGTGGGGTAATCACAGTGTAGTGGGTGGTGGGGTAATCACAGTGTAGTGTAGTGGGTGGCGGGGTAATCAGTGTAGTGGGTGGGGGGTAATTAGTGTAGTGGGTGGCGGGGTAATTAGTGTAGTGGGTGGCGGGGAAATCAGTGTAGTGTAGTGGGTGGCGGGGTAATTAGTGTAGTGGGTGGCGGGGTAATTAGTGTAGTGGGTGGTGGGGTAATCACAGTGTGGTGTAGTGGGTGGCGGGGTAATCACAGTGTAGTGTAGTGGGTAGCGGGGTAATCAGTGTAGTGGGTGGCGGGGTAATCAGTGTAGTGGGTGGCGGGGTAATTAGTGTAGTGGGTGGCAGGGTAATCAGTGTAGTGTAGTGGGTGGCGGGGTAATTAGTGTAGTGGGTGGCGGGGTAATCTGTGTAGTGTAGTGGGTGGCGGGGTAATTAGTGTAGTGGGTGGCAGGGTAATCTGTGTAGTGTAGTGGGTGGTGGGGTAATCAGTGTGGGGTAATCAGTGTAGTGGGTGGCAGGGTAATCTGTGTAGTGTAGTGGGTGGTGGGATAATCAGTGTAGTGGGTGGCAGGGTAATCAGTGTAGTGTAGTGGGTGGCGGGGTAATCAGTGTAGTGGGTAGAGGGGTAATCAGTGTAGTGGGTGGCGGGGTAATCAGTGTAGTGGGTGACGGGGTAATCAGTGTAGTGGGTGGCGGGGTAATCAGTGTAGTGGGTGGCGGGGTAATCAGTGTAGTGGGTAGCGGGGTAATCAGTGTAGTGGGTGGCGGGGTAATCAGTGTAGTGGGTGGCGGGGTAATCAGTGTAGTGGGTGGCGGGGTAATCAGTGTAGTGGGTGACGGGGTAATCAGTGTAGTGGGTGGCGGGGTAATCAGTGTAGTGCATAGTTGCCAAACAGTCCCGAATTTCCCGGGACAATCATGATTTTTGGACCCTTGTCCACAAGTGTGGAGGGGGCTCTGCTGGGGAGGCACCTGATGCAAGGACGGACTGCTGGGGAGGCACCTGATGCAAGGACGGACTGCTGGGGAGGCACCTGATGCAAGGACGGACTGCTGGGGAGGCCATCTGGTGGCAGGCGACGTGGCAGGTAACACGCTCAGGGCTTCCACTGATTCGGCATTATGGTGAGTTGAATGATTTCATTTTATATTACAATGTAATAATAGAAATAATGCACTTCAATCATCCTGACACCGTAACAACCAGGGTGCCGGGATGATTGAAGCGCCAACAGGTGTTTTGGAGTATCCTTATCTGCCAATTTTGTTACACATTTCTATTGTGGTGTAGGATCTGGCTTCTTTCTTTCTATTTCTTTCTCTCTCTTTCTCTCACCTCGGACTCTAGCCACACCCCATTGAACCACGCCCATTTAAGCCACACCCACTATCGTGCGTAAACCACGCCGCATTTTTCATTCCAGCATGACGCGCCTACAAACGAATGTCCCGCCCCCTAATTATAGCAAGGCTCCGCCTCAATACAAAAAAAGTGTCCCAGATGTTTTTTTTGCAATGTTGGCAACTATGCACTCAGCACAGACCAATTCATTCACTGCCTCGTGCAGCTGAGGCTGCAGAGAAAGGCATGTGTGTTTGAGCTTTGGGGTGCACATTCTAATGCAATAGGCTGCGCACAGCTATGACAGTGGGGGGGGGGGCGCAGTTTCACATCCTTGCCCTGGGTGCTAGACAAGCCTTTCCTGGTACTGGGAGTAAGGATTGTGTGCGGCAGTTCGTTTCTCCCAGAATCAGAAGTCTGGCTTTTTATGGGATTGCAGCAGTAGGCTGTGGGTACATGTGAGGCTATAAAGGTGAAAGCAGGCACCTTATTGACAAGGCTTGAGTACATGGGCTTCAGACTAGAAACAAGTCAAATACAGTATGTTTTCCTGGTCTTCAGAGATGCACTGACTTGCAAATGAGCTGCTTTAGGCTGCTTTCACACTGAGGCGCTTTACAGGCACTACAACGCTAAAAATAGTGCCTGCAAAGTGCCTTGAAAGAGCCCGAGGTCTTTCACACTGGAGCGGTGCATTGGCTGAACGGTAAAAAAGTCCTGCTAGCCGCATCTTTGCAGCGCTGTAGGAGCGGTGAAATCAATGCAGTGAAATCAATGGGCAGCGCTGCCAAACTGCCGGCAAAGCGCCGCTGCAGTGGCACTTTGCCGGCGGTTTTAACCCCTTTTTCATCCCCTAGCGGGGGATAAAAGCTCCCCGCTAGCAGCCGAAAAGCATCACAAAAAATAGCGGCGCTTTACCGCCGACGCCCCCACCACCTCAGTGTGAAAGCAGCCTTAATGTGCTTTTTTTTCTTAGAAATTCTAAAATTCTATTGAGCTTTAGCAACTGCTAACATAATATTTTACCAAGAACATTTATACATTATTCATCTGGAGGTGCCCGTCATTAAAATAGAAATTGATAATGATTGGGGAAAAAACTGAAACATGTGTGAGCTAAAACCTTTATAGAACCATGGAACTTTAATTTATTATTCTCAAATGGAAAAAAATCATCTCCTTCAAATATTACTCATAAAGGTCAAATCACTTTGGGATTGAGTTGTGATGCCAAAAGTCACCAGCAGGTGCTGCTGCAGAGCAGATGGTGGTAACGCACTCAGATAATAGTCCGATATCAAAAAATTCTCATTTAGATTTTATAGCTGAACTCTGGGAAAACAAAAAGCCCTCCTTTGGGGTACACACTATAAGAAAATCGGGCGAACGTTCGTCCAATTTTTCTCAATGTTTCACAACAGCAAATCGGAACCGATAAAAGAAGATTCGTAAGAAAACTACAAATATTCTCGTAAGACAAAGGCTTTTTTTGTTATTGTTTCTGATCATGTGCAGTCTTTCTTTTCTGATTACTAAAACGGTACACATTAAACCAAAATAGTTTGTTCTGTTCCCATACGAGACAAAGGTAGGCGTTCGTCCCTTTGAGAATAGGAGAGCAACATCTAAGTGGAGGATCAGGTAAGTAAAAGTGCTTTTCCCGTAGACAGAAATGAGTAGTTTTGAGGGTTGTTACTTTTGGGCGTCAATATTTTAAAACAATCACATATTTTAGGAGTTAAAAAATAAAATAAAAATAGTAGCCTGATGATGTATAATTATTACAGGGAATTTACTGTATACAGTAGGTATCATGTGTGGTTTTTATAGCGCCAAAATACAATGACCTCTTTTTGTCCCAAATTTCTTTATCATTCTTTCCTCCCAAAGGACCCTCTTTTAGGTTTAAGAGGACCATTTCAAAACAGTCACTGTGTTGCTATTTAGCTTTGTTCCAGAGCTACGCTTGCTGAAAACTCTTTATTAAAGGACCAGGCATCCATCACACCAAAAAGACTGTCATACTCAGATACAAATAGCAACCACCTCAATCAAAACAAACAAAAATTCCCACCTCACTTACCAGTTAACCTGCAACAAAACCAAATTGACTCTGTCTGTTTGTGCTAAAACCAAAATGATAGAGTTAGGACCGCAAAACACTGGGGTGCCTTGACGTGTCCACTGCGGCTTACACATATGTTTGCAAATGGGTGCGACTAAACCCCATGTTTTTAATGTGAACTGTTAGACAGGATCAATTTGATTTTGTTGCAGGCTGGCTGGTAAGTGAGCTGGAAATTTTTTGTGTGTTGGATGTGCGTTGCCCTTCTATGTGCTCCTTGCTGCAAAGGCTAGTTATAGGTTGGGGTGGTTTCCATTTGTTTGTATAGTTGGTGAATTGGTGCAGAGACGCACTGGATACCTTCAGCTGCCATTGTGCCCTTGCTGGCTGTCCCATGTGTCCCTGTACTTTCAAGGAAGGGTGGGCTTCCTCCAGGCAAACCTACCCTTAATCTATCCACTGCTATATATGTGCTCCGACTTGGGAGACTCTCAAAATTATAGTTAGGACTGAAGTACTCTGGGGTGCCTTGACATGGCCACTGAGGCTTACACGTTTGAAAACCTGTGTGACTAAGCCCCTTGTTTGTAATGTGAATTGTTAGACAGGGCCATTTTGGTTTTGTCATACTCAGATTCTGCAAGAGCAAAGAGTGTCACCAGCACCAGCGCATCGGTCCAGAGATTGTTCCTTCTTGTCCCATGCAGGCAGAATGAGCAACACTCTGGAGTGGAATTAGTCAAATAGGAGACTGCCTTGAATGTGGCTACCATCATCCAAATGTGTAAAGTTGGACGGCTCCTGGACTGTGGATTTTGACTTTGGAGGTCGAGAGTTGGAAGTATTTCCTGCGGGAGAAAAATTCTGCACTTACTAGTAACCAGATACTCCAAGCAAATAGTGAGTTCCATCACTGACTTCTGAAGTTTCAGGATCCAGCTCAACCTTTGTAGGGTCTGGACAGCCTGTCAGACATTGTCCAACAGAGTCTGCACAGCTCTGTTCCCTCAACAGGAAATCATCTAGATATTCCACTATAGAAATGCCTTAGAAGTGTGGAAAGGCCAACTCTAGGGCTAGAACTTTGTGATATGGAAGACAGACCATTATGGAAGGGCTATAAACTGGTAGTTTTGTGCATGCATAGCAAAACACAGGTAGTGTGGATATGATGGAAAAATAGGGACATGCAAGTACGCATCCTTGATGTCAACAGGGGCAAGAAAGTCTCCCTGATGAAGGAAGGTTATGCCAGACCTGGTGGATTCCATGCTAAATTTTTGAACATAAATAAAGATATTGAGTTCCTTCAGATCCAAAATTTGGTAAATGCCCCTGTTGGTTTTTGGAACGGTGAACAGGTTTGAACAGGTTTGAGTAAAAACCTTGAAACCTTTCCACTTCCGGACCAAGGGCAATGTCTCCTTGACTTAGGAGATCTGACAGAACAGTATGGGGGGTCTGTTAGTCTGTGCAGAGACACGTGTGTGTTGGAGAACATGAAGAGAGGCAGAGGTAGAGAGTACATCCTTTACCCATGCATCCAAGATGCTTTCTGTCCAGATGTCCGCAAAGGCCAATAGACATCCACCCATTCAGATCAAAACAGGTCATACATTATACAATCTGATTGTACAATCTCCTTTCTACTAACAACTATGTAGTACAAGTGCCTAACTGGATACAAACTGAATGATTTAAGTTAGTCTTCATATTACATAGTTTTGGTAAATGTAACCTCTAGGCGCCGGCCGCACGCCAATATGCTGCCTCTCGGCAGGTGGGCCTTGGCACCGATCGGCCAGGAATTTGCGTGCATTAGTGCAAATACAGCTGGGCTGAGAGTGCGCACCATGTGTGCTCCCGGTATAGTTACCAGCGGCTAACTGAAAGCTTTCTAATCATGTGACTGCCGTAACAGCCAACCACAGTGGTCACATGATCCTAAACCCCTTAAAGGCCTTTGAGGCGCTGGCTCCAAGGGGCTAAGTAGATTGTACAATCATTGTATATTCTATGGCCAGTTTAACAGCTCTTTCACATGTGCAATGACCTGCATTTTTCCACACCAGAGAAAACGCTCGTCAATGCAAGGGCATGCAAAAAACATGTCTAAATTTTAATGCAATGGAATGCACATGATTGCAATTCAACACAACTGAAAGTAAAGATATAAAAAAATATGTTTTTGATAGTTTTTGAGTCCTCCAAGGCCCTGTCACTTCACAACAGATGACATAATAATGCATGCCAACACACATAAAAACACAATGTAATGCAACACAATACACACAAAAATGCTTGTTAAAGGCACGTTCATTAATAAAATTGTTGGGACTTTATATGAGACAATGGCTGCTGCAGAAATCGTATGTCTCCACCCTTGAATCATATAGAAAAAAGAGGGGAAAGGGGAATGAGGGAATGGTGGGACTTTATATGAAGCACAACACCAGAACCAAATGAATCAATTAGTAGATACTATTTAATGGTGCACATGGATGCATGTGGGACAGTAAATAATATAATAAATAGCATAATAAATACATATAAATGTATAGACACACATAAGTGTACCTACATAGTAAATAATATATATTAAAATGTAATAAATGTAACCCAAACTTGCATATAGACATGATTGATTGCACACATGATAAAGGAAAATTGATTCAAATTTCTTCAAGGTAGTCTCATAGTAGATGCATGGTAGCTGTGACAATACATCGGTATATAGCTCTACGCACGTTTCGTGGATAACTTCCACTCGTCGGGAGCAAATGCAATATAGGTATGTCTGTAATGAAATATAAATACCAAATAATATAGTAACTAAAAAAAACAGGAAGAGGGGGAACCACAACTTAAACCCCAACTCTCACTTATAAGTAAGCTACAGTATTCAACAACATGGGTAGTATTAGCTGGAGGCACTAAGGGAACATCATTTAATACATTTTAATATATAATGTTTACTATGTAGGAAAACTTATGTGCATATACATTTATATGTATTTATTATGCTATTTATTACATGTTATTTACCATCCCACATGCATCCATGTGCATCATTAAATAGTATCTATTAATTGATTCATTTGGTTCTGGTGTTATGCTTCATATAAAGTCTCTCCATTCCCCCATTCCTCTCTTTTTTTTGCATGTTAAATGCACGTCAATGTACATGGATTCGTGATTCTTTGCATGTGCATATGGTGTGATAAAAGTGCACTTATCACATGAGGTCTGAACCACATACATGTTTGGGTGATAAAATATCCCTCGGCGGGGACACGCTTTCCCTCTCTGCACGGGGTCCCGGCTCTTGATTGGATAGATTGATAGCAGCGCAGCCATTGGCTCCCTCTGCTGTCAATCAAATCCAATGACGCCGGCGCCGGGAAGCGGGGCCAAGTCTGGCATTCGTGTCTACGGACGCAAATGCTGGATTTGGGAGCGCGCCCGCAAGGTAAACCCCTGGGAGAACGCTTCTCCTAGGGGGGTTATCTGATGCGGGGAGAAGCCACGAGAGCCACCAAAGGGACCCCAGAAGAGAAGGATCGGGGCCACTCTGTGCAAATCGAAATGCACAGTGGAGGTAAGTATGATATGTTTGTTATTTTTTATTTATTTTTTTAAAGGAAGCTTTACAATCACTTTAACCACTTCCCGCCCGGCCTATAGCAAAATGACGGCCGGCCGGGCGGTGGTTCGGTTATCCTAACTGGGCGTCATATGATGTCCAGCAGGATAACAGCCGCCGCGCGCCTGAGGGAGCGCACATCGCGGCGATCGGTGGTGTGGTGTGTCAGTCTGACACGCCGCAACACCGATCTCGGAAAAGATCTCGGACGCTCTTTACCGCGTGATCAGCCGTGTCCAATCACGGCTGATCACGATGTAAACAGGAAGAGCAGTTGATCGGCTTTTCCTCACTTGCTTCTGACAGACGCGAGTAGAGTAGAGCCGATCAGCGCCTCTCCTGACAGGGGGGGTTCGCACTGATTGTTTATCAGCGCTGCCCCCCCTCGGATGCCCACACTGGACCACCAGGATGCCATCCAGGACCACCAGGGAAGCACCTAACATGTGGATGGCCAGGTAAGTCCCCCATGGCCCTCCACATTTACAAATGTATAGATAACATATGCCAATCAGTGCCCACAAATGGGCACTGACTGGCACCATCATAGCACCAGCAAAATTTGTGATGCCCAGCAATGCCACCCACCTGTGTCACCAGTGCCACCCACCAGTGTCTATCAATGCCACCTATCAGTGCCCATCAGTGCCCATCTATCAGTGCCATTCTGTGCCACCTATCAGTGCCACCCATAAGTACCCATCAGTGCCTCCTATGAGTGCCCATCAGTGCCGCCTATGAGTGCCCATCAGTGCCACCTATGAGTGCCCATCAGTGACGCATATCAGTGCCGCCTATCAGTGCCCATCAGTGCCGCCTATCAGTGCCACCTCATCAGTGCCACCTCATCGGTGCCCATCAGTGCCTGTCAGTGCAGCCATATCAGTGCCCGTCATTGAAGAAGAAAAGGTACTTATTTACAAAAAAAATTAACAGAAACAAAGAAAAACATAGGTTTTTTTTCAAAATTTCCGCAATTTTTTTTATTTGTTACGCAAAAAATAAAAATCGCAGAGGTGATCAAATACCACGAAAAGAAAGCTCTATTTGTGGGAACAAAATGATAAAAAATTTGTTTGGGTACAGTGTTGCATGACCGCGCAATTGTCATTCAAATTGCGACAGCGCTGAAAGCTGAAAATTGGCTTGGGCAGGAAGGTGTATAAGTGCCTGGTATTGAAGTATAGAGCTGAGAAAGTTGGTTCCACAATACCAGAACGTCTCCTATGACACTGATCTGGAAACCTGTTACAAATCATGTGGGGTGTTTTGTTATATCTGCAAAAATTCTGCTTATAGGAGAAATATGTGCAGTTTTTCTTTCTCTATTTAAATAATGCATAAAAGTAAACTTCAGGTACAAAATTGACTTGCTTTATCCAAATGCTATGCTAGCTATGCATGTTACTGTATACCTGTGTGTGTAATACAAACAAGCATTCAATGTAAAAAGGAATGCGACGTGACGGCTTCTGCTGCAAACAATAGTAGAGTTCATCCATAAAATTCAATATTTACATTCTGCACCAATTATTTAAAGCGGTGCCCTCCCCTTTCCGACAGAAAAAAGTGCACTGCATGCAGATATTAAACCATCTTAGTTTCTATAATGTAAAAAAGGCATTTAACTGTTGCTTACATTGAGAGGTTAAGTTCATTTATGTAACATTTCTGGAAATTTTGAAGCCATGGGAAAAAAAAAAAATTCCCCAGTGTTTTAACATAACAGAAAAAATTCAGTGACTGGTTTAAGGCAAGGTTCACACATGTCTGGCTGCAGTTTGCAGTCTGTAGTCCTGTGTTGTTTTAATCACCCGTTCAGGTGCGATTCATATGCGAATTTGTACAGCTGATCACATGTAAATAAGGACATGTCGGTTATCAGCATTCCTTTCCTCACACTGACAGCGTTTCTTTACAGGGTACTGATTATTAGTGCAGCCCCAACAGTGTCCAGCAGTGATGTCAATCAGTGTCAATCAGTGTCCAGCAGTGATGCCAGTCAGTGCTGCCTTTCAGTGCCTGCCCACCTTACAGTGCTGTCTATTAGTGCTGTATATCAGTGCCGCTTATCGGTGCTGCATATTAGTGCCTGCTCATCAATGCCGCCTATCAGTGCAGCCTCATCAGAGCACATCAGTGAAGGAGAAAAATTACTTATTTACAACATTTTATAACAGAAACAAGTAGGCAAGAAGTTAAACTTCAGGTGGGCCATATTGTGGCCAGAGGGGGTAGAAAATGTCCCAGCGTCAATGGGAAGAATCAATGCATCAGGCTTGGTGGTCAGTGGGAGTAAAAAAATAAATAAAAATTGCATAGACCCTGTGGTCAGTAGTCATTGTTATTAGTAGGAGGAATAGTGCCCCATCTCTAGTGTCAGTGGAGAGAATAGTGCCCACTACTGGTGTCAATGGAAGGAACAGTGTCCCATCATTTGTTTCAGTAGGAGGAATAGTGCCCCATTATTAGTGTCAGTGGGACAAATAGTGCCCCATCATTGCTGTCAGTAGCATAAATGATGCCCCTCTTTCAGTTGGGCCTCATCATTATTGTCAGTAAGAGGAATAGTGCCCCATGGGTCACATAAAGGCATGCAAAGGGCTGCATCCGGCCTACGGGCCACAATTTGGTGACTACTGATCTACTGTATCCCAACAATCATCCAACTGTGGGAGGTACAAGATGGAACCCACAAGCATACTGGAGCCTTTCCCCTGCAGTACCCCCAAGTGGCAGAAATGCATATTTTTCTTGTTTGAGAACTGCATTAAGAAGTACTGTGTTAATTAAATTGTATTCAAACACTTGCTTGTCTTCAGCTGAGAGAACTTGCAATAATTTAAGACTCAAGCCTCAGAAATCTTTTATTACGGTCTTCATGTTATATAGTTTAAATACCATGTTGAAGACATAATATTTATCATTGTAAAAGAACATATTCCACACTGCTTCTTTTTTTTTTTTTATTCTGGAAAAAAAAACATAAAAAAACTTTTCCCCCCAATTTGTCCAATTCTTCCCATTTCTTAAGTTCACCTTAAAAAATATTATATACTATACACGTGTTTTCTGCAGGAATTTTTTTATTTATTTTTTCTTCTCAGGAGCCTGCAAAGTACTGGTGCAATGTCAGACTCCTGCAGACTGTTCCTCCAGCTCTCTGCCCATACCTCTGTACAGGCTCTCAGTTGGAGAGCTGGAGGAAGTGTCAATGGACTGCAAGTGCGCCGATTACCACACTAGTATTCCATAATGAACTTTAAGTCTGTCTGCCGTGGTGGAAGATGGACATGTAGTTTATTCATTCACAGATCTGTGTGAATAAATGACACAGTGTTGCTTAACATTTTACAATCTAAACATGGGTGTAACATGTAGCATGTTGCTAAAGCTGGGATTAGTTTTTAATTGCATTGCACCTCCTGGTATCTAGAGGCACTGGTGATGTAGCCAGGGCCTCACAGATGCATTCTGGGAAGGCTACCTCAACCAGTGCCTTCCTGGGAAATCTTGTGTATACATTAAGGATGGATGCAGATTAGAACTTCAGAAATGAGCATACACGGTATAATGATAAAAGATAGGATAGGGAGTGGGATATACAGTGGAGACAATAGGATAGACCTAGTGCAACTCAAAAGGCACCCTGTACTAAGTACTTATTTTCACATTCCTAGTTGTCACTGACACCGCCCCCCCCCTCCTCGGATGCCTGCCCTATAACCCTACTCTGTGAAAGCTCAGTTTTTTTGCGAACAATGAAGACTAAAAAATGATTTGGAGGGAGAGTGTCCTGTATTGTGCTCCAAGATATGGGGTTTACAGGCAAGTCAAAACTCTTAATCAAAGAGTACAAGACACAGGCTGGATATTCATAGACCCTGGGACAGCCCCAAGCAATGAATAAGAAGGGTGGGCAACAACAAAGCAAACAGAACTGAGCCAGCAGACCCAACTCAGATTGCTGCTGCAAGAATGTTGCAGCCAAAAGCTGCACCCACAGAAGCTTTGCACCTACCTGGTAGAACTGGAGAAGGTATGAACTGTAGACCAGGTGACGGTCTTGCAAAGCTGGGCAACAGAGACTTGATATCGGAATGCAAAGGAAACAACCACCAATCTGGTGAGTGCTGGAGGTGTTGTGTAAGTTCTTGAGATGAGTTAGGGTGTGTGGTTTGGTGGAGACATGTAGGGTGAAGCCACTCTTTATTCTTTATGAAACTGGGCTTGTGGGCAGTAGCGACAATCCTTTCCTTGTCTTATCCAAGATGCAGTAGGGCATTTTCAAGCAGGATGTTCTTTGTGAGGCCCTCATAACAGGACAAAGAGAGAATGCGTCTTTCCTTTTGAAGTTGTGGCTTTCGGATAAACTCTGATAGCTCTGACAATGTCCAGGCAATAAAGAGCAATCTCTTTGGGGTACTTGGGAGCAGGACACAAAGAGGGAAAGACTATTTCTTCATTAAGCGTTAAGTTAAATACAACCTTTGTCTTCGTGAAGGATCAGGAATGGCTCCTTACAAAAGAGGGCTGCTAGTTCGGAGACATGTCTGACAGACATGATAGCCACTAAGAAGGCCACTTTGCAGGAAAGATCATTCAAGTTCCCTGACAGTTTCTGCAGGACACAGAAAACCTAACTAAGATCCCAAGGAAGGACGGGGTGCTGTAAGGATAGTCTAATCTGAGAAAAGTCCTAAATAAAGGGAAAATAAAGCCAGGGTTTTTTGGAACAAAATGGAGAAGACTGAAACCTTTCTCCTAAGAGAACTTAAAGTGTTACTAATCACAGAACCTGCGTTCACTCTATCTGGTCTACCACAGTACACGGAAATGCAATTATTTTAGTAAATATAAACTGCTAAATACCTTTTTTCATCAGCAGTATATAGGAGTCTTGTGACTTGTATCACTGTCTGCTTAAGCTTATAGGAGGAGTTTTCATTCTCCCCGGATCCTCTGTCTGGACAGTGCTGATTGGCCCTGTGCTGATCACATGCACTCTCTCACGAAAAAAAGCAAAACAACTCTTTAGTAATACGCACCAAACTGGGCATGTGCAGCCTGACTATTGAGAGAGAACATCGCAGCTGCCGGGCACGTGCACCGGCTTCCGAATGACGCGCGCCCCCTAGGCGGCCGGGAAGCCCTGGACATCATATGTCGCCCGCCCAGGATGGGAGATCTCTCCTGCAGATGTCATTTGACACTGGGTAGTGGGGAAGTGGATAAAGAAGAGGAGGATCAGAGAGACTAGATCACACAGCCTTTATACACAATGCTGAGGATTAACCCCTTAGGTTCCACAGTGAGTATAACAAGCATGCGTTACTGCATATACAGACTGATTTTACTATTGTGGGTTTAGTAACACTTTAAGATCAAATTCCGATCAAGTCCCAATTGTAGGATGTCCAGAATGCGAGACACAGATTCTGTGGGATTCAAGTGCCTGCGTTCACACCAGGCAAAGAAGGATTTCCAGACACGACAGTAAATTTTTCTGGAAGTTGCTTTCTGGCTTTCAGCAATGTGGGAATTACAGAATATGAGACACCCCTGGCCCTCGAGACCTGGAAGTCAACAGCCATGCTTAATGCCAGTAACCATGAAGCAGAATGGACCTGGGGCTGTGAGACAGCAGGTCTGGCCTGTTTGGACAAAAGGATCCTATAAACTGGTATTTAAGGACTACAGTACCACGTAAGTAAAAAATTATCATAAGACAAAAAATTAAACACATAATTCCATATATAAATAGTATTTGTGCTACACAGTAAGAGATCGAATCATCAGCCCTGTAGGAATCAGGTGATGAATGGCTTGCTGCGACTTCCGACGATTAATTTGGAAGAGGCCAGGAATTGTCTCCTAGAAGTTTGAGTATGTATTTGTACCAGGTTCTCCTGGGTCAGTTTAGTGCAATGAGAACCACCAGTTTCCTCTCTCGTTCTCTTTTTACAGAGCATTCAAGAAGTTTTGTAAGTTGATTACCCAATCAAAGGCCTGAAGCAGCTGATTGTCTTTGGACGTTTGCCAATAGTTGAAAGGGAGAGGAATTCTTCAGAAGAAGGACGTCAAGTAAGTAACCTGTTATCTGGATGCTCTTAAGAGGGCAAGAAAAGGTGCAGCGGCAGACCACACACATATATATATATATATATATATATATATATATATATATATATATATATATATATATATATATATGTTTTTATATATATATATATATATATATATATATATATATATATACATATATATATATGTTTATTTTAACCGTAACTCCATGAGTACTGCGGCTGCTGAAATCTGTGGGTGGAGCTGGGGACCTTTTTCCCATTGCCATACTAAGTAGGGCTTTTTGTCAGTGCTGTAAAATGCATAACATCCCCATAAACCGTTTAAAATGTGGTTCACATATAATGTAACAGAATAAATTGTTTGGATTGTGGTGCACAGGAATGTAATTTTAAATGACTGAACTAGAAAATCTATACTTTGCTGTGGGAATAGGAAATGTAATAAGTAAAATCAATAACACTATGCACAGTACATAGTGTCAGGGTGAGAGTCTGCAGGAGTCGTAGTGAAGGGCACATGCATAACTGCTTTTTAATGATCACAAATGGAGTAGGGAAATATGGCTGTAGAAATTAGCACTATACCCTGTGACAACTGCCAGACCAGCTGTGTTTACTGAGGAGTAAAATAAACTTCTGCTCCTGCCTAGGAACATAGACATTAAGAACAGTGTTATGATTAAACATTCATAACACAACTTGCTCTGCTTGGATTCCATTACGCTTTCCTTGTGCGTTGAGCAAAAGTGTAGGTGGGGGAGCAGCTCAATGGGTTCTGAGTTAAATTTAAAAAAAAAAAACATTCAAATCAGGGTTGGGCAAGCTGCTAGTTTCTAAATAAAGTGAACATTTATTCAGCCAAAATGACACCCAGTTGTAGTGTAACTTGATGGCAACTGACTGTAACCAGATCCACATTGGGCAAAGTGTGCAACAGGGCAGGTCTGGGGAATACGGAACAGCAGGCCATGCACAATGGATTAGCTAACAACTGTGCTTAGTGTCCCTTGTTATTTCTAATTATAACATGAAACATTCACATGTACTGCTGTACCGACTTCAGGTGAGAGCAGGCTATATGCACTGGGTACATTTCATGGAAGGGGATGCAGACTGGCTGTATGGGGTTGCTACTGGAAAGACTGACTTGAAGCAAATCAGAAACAATGAAATCAACAAAGCAAAGCACCAAACATCTCAAACATCCATAGTATCTTAATCTTGGTAAAAATGTGACAATAAGAACAACAGTGTTAAGCAGGGCCGCCATCAGATGGGTACAGGCAGTACACCTGTAAGGGGCCCGGATGGCCCCCACTTTTTTTTTGCAAGGGGCCCGGAGTTCCCCAGGGCCCCGAATGTCAACCCCCCTTTTTTAATATTTTTTTTTATATATATTTTTTTTATTATTCATTTTTTTATTTAATTTGTTTTTTTTAATTTATTTATTTTATTTAATATTTTTTTTTTTTTTGTAAGGGGCCCAGAGGTCCCCAGAGGCCCGGAGGTCCCCAGGGCCCCGGATGGAAACCTCCCTTTTTTTTTCTATAATTTTTTGTAAGGGGCCCAGAGGTCCCCAGGGCCCTGGATGGCAACCCCCCCTTTTTTTTGTTCTTCTGTTTTTTTTTGTGTTCGTCAGCACCCAAACCCCCTGCTTTTCAATTCATGGCAGCCCCCCCCCCGCGCTTCACAATTCGCGGCGGCAGCACCCCCCCCCCCCGGTTCTCCTCGGCTCCAGGGGGCCCATGCCTGAAGCTGTGTAAGAAGCCCCAAAATTCCTGATGGCTGCCCTGGTGTTAAGCCTAGTACACACATTGAGATTATCGGACAAATGATCGTCCGTTTTTTATTGCATGCCAGTCTCCAGATCGAAAAATGAGGAGGTTACTAAAGTACGAAAATCCCTGTACGACAGAACAAAAAAAAAAAAAAAAGTGATGTCGTGTGTTGTATTGGATTGCATTTTTGGACAAAAACTATCCTGATAAAACAAAGATCGTACAATCTGGTATCGTACGAGGAAAGTTTTTGTGTTTTTTCCCTTCAGAAAATTGAGTACTAACGATCAGATTATCGTACGATTGCATTGAAATTGGTATTTTTTGTACAATTTTCTGATCGCGTGTAGGGGCCTTTAGCCAATGCATTTTAGGGGGCAGTTAATCACCCTTGTCAGATGGATTCCATAAAATCTCCTGGAGAACAATCTCTCAGAATATGTAACCATGCCTTCTCAATTGTCTTCTATTTGAGATTCCTGACAGCTACTGTGTGCTATGAACCATTTTTTAGCTATTAAACTGCTTGTGCCTATTCCTCACTGAAACGTTCTAGCCCAGTGATGGCAAACCCTGGCACCTCAGATGTTTTGGAACTACATTTCCCATGATGCTCAACTACACTTGGGGTGCCAAGGTTCGCCATCACTGTTCTAGCCTGTCATAGGTTTTGGAAAATTACACATCAGCAGGTTAAAAGAAATGGCAACCAATACTTTTTTCACCCTTCTTGCCACCCACATAGATTAAAACCTATGCATTTACTCGATTGAGCATGTCCTATAAAGTACTATGAGAACAGTAGGACTACAGTGTCTGTTGGAGAAGAATAGGTCTGTAAGCATGGATTAAACAAAGGGTGGGAGACTTATTGGGTGCATGAGTTTACACTTAAGCTGGCCATACATGGTAGATTTGTCTTAACTGTTCATAGTCATCAGAAGAATATTTCCTGCCAGTCAACTAACTTGGCATGAAACCTTCTACAATTTTATCCAGAACTGCTAATGAAAGGATTGGATTCTGGATGTATTAAAAAGGTTTCATGATGCTTGAAAAAGAATTACATTTGCATTCTTGTGCTTCAGAGAGTGCAAGCAGCAGACATGGCAGATATCAGATTGATGGTAGGATGATCATGAATTTGATGTATGCCCCCCCCCCCCTCCATTTTCCCCTTCTACACACTCCCCTCTCCTTTTTACCTCCAATCTAACTATGAGTTGTAGCGAGAAGTGAGCAACCAAGCTATCAGGGGAGAATTAGCTCCAACTACTGTGCCATCTTGGACACGCCAGTTTGCCTGTGTTGACATCACACTATAATATGTCTATTGGTTGTGTAAATAGATGAGTCGCCCCTGTGTGAATGGGGACTAACGCCCTGTGTGAATGGGCTCTTACTTGTGGACCGAAGAAGATGCTGTACAATCTGTTTACATTTATGTGACCAGTTTGCCAATGTGTACTTCCGCTACTAATATACCCCTTGATTGTACAAATTGAAAAGAATAAAAAAAAAAAAGTTTCAATATGTATATATTTTTTAACTAATAAAAACCACATTCACAGTTAGAATTTTGTTTGTTCATGAAAAAAATGTTCCATCCCGTTCTTTAAATTTTCCTGTTAAAAGATTCTTTAATAGATGTAATAACATTATTAAAAAAATAATATTTAATTTCA
Organism: Rana muscosa; assembly: GCA_029206835.1. Classification (NCBI taxonomy): domain Eukaryota; kingdom Metazoa; phylum Chordata; class Amphibia; order Anura; family Ranidae; genus Rana; species Rana muscosa. The sequence goes on along the minus strand of CM055118.1, from coordinate 536,795,615 downwards.
TGATAGCAAGAGAAGCATGTTGTAAATGTGACACAAGATTGGATTTTACAACAAAGCAATCTAAGAATCATTACAAAAAAACAAAAAAACAATTATTTACACCAGACTGTTAGCTGTGTCAATAAAGGGAATGACATTCAGCGATAAAGCTACTTGTTTGGATGTCTGAGGTCTTCGCTAACAAGAAAGCTTGCAGCAACTGCACTGCGATTAGTCGTTTAAGCTAAATTAATTTGATAACCGTTTATTATATACTTGAATATAAGATGACATACTCTATAACAAATTATATACGGATTATAATATTTACAAAGCATAACATCCTTTAGACATTGTTCTGTACAAATCAGTTTACTGTGATCTGTATGGGAAAATAATACTACAAGCTGGGTGGCTTGTAGCCCGAACTGTTGCTTTCCTGTTTTTTTATTCCATGGAATGTACAGTGCATGTTGTCCTATGGTTTATTCATCTTTTACAGTCCAAATAACAGATCCAGTTTAGGTGGCAAGGCCATCATCCCTGGAAAATTTGTATGAAGAAGGAGCTTCATAAAGGCTCTCTCCATCAGTGCTTAGGTCATCATCGTCATCAAGGTCATTCAACATCTTGCTTGGGGAGTTCCTGCGTCTGCTGCAAAGAATACATAGCATTAAACAAACAGTTATGCAAATGACAGCACAGGAAAACAGGCAATTTTAAATGTAAAAATAATCTACATACAGCTTATCATGTCAAAACATAACAGTTGTTTTTGAAAAACAAGAAAAAAAAAAAAAAAAAAAACTTTCCTTGTTGAACACTTTCCTATGAATTACACAACTGTAGAAAAGTAAGACCCGGTTCAAACTGGGGCGGCACGACTTGTCCCGCCACTCTGCCGGGCGATCTCCACACGACTTCAGAGGTGACTTGCAAAATGACTTCTGCATTTAAGTCAATGCAAGTCGCCCTGAAGTCGTCCCAAAGTAGTACAGGAACCTTTTTCTAAGTCGGAGCAACTACACTACACTGTACAGAGCGGAGCGCGACTTGTCAGGTGGCTAGGTCGCCTGACGAGTCGCCCCTGTGTGAACCGGCTCTAAGGAATCACTTTTCAAAGAAGGAGCAAAGAAATAGATACATCATAATGAACACAGTATACAATAACTCACAAAAATTTGTACACCCCTCACATTTATGTAAATATTTCTTTATAACTTTTCATGTGACAACACAGAAGAAATGACACTTTGCTACAATGGAAAGTAGTGAGTGTACAACTTGTATAACAGTGTCAATTTGCTGTCCCCTAAAAATAACTCAACACAAAGCCATTAATGTTTAAACCGCTGGCAACAGAAGGGAGTACACCTTTAAGTGAAAATATCCAAACTGGGCACAATTAGCCATTTTCCCTCCCCGGGTCATGTGACTCGTGTGTGAATGGGGAGCAGGTGTGTTAAATTTGTTGTTATCGCTCTCACTCTCTCATACTGGTCACTGGAAGTTCAACATGGCACCTTATGGCAAGGAACTTACTGAGGATCTGAAAAAAAAAAAAGTTGCTCTACATAAAGATGGCCTATGCTATATGAAGATTGCCAAGACCCGGCAACTGAGCTGCAGCACGGTGGCCAAGGACCATACAGCAGTTTAACAGGACAGGTTCCACTCAGAACAGGCCTTGCCATGGTCGGCCAGCATTGCAGAGGTTGAAAGGGTGGGGGGGGGTGGGGTCAGCCTGTCAGTACTCAGACCATACGCCACACACTGCATCAAATTGGTCTGCATGGCTGTCGTCCCAGAAGAAAGCCTCTTCTAAAGATGATGCACAAGAAAGCCTGCAAACAGTTTGCTGAAGACAAGCAGACTAAGGACATGGATTACTGGAACCATGTCCTGTGGTCTGATGAGACCAAGATAAACTTATTCGGTTCAGATGGTGTCAAGCGTGTGTGGCGGCAACCAGGTGAGGAGTACAAAGACAAGTGTGTCTTGCTTACTGCCAAGCATGGTGGTGGGAGTGTCATGGTCTGGGGCTGCATGAGTGCTGCCGGGACTGGGGAGCTACAGTTCATTGAGGATCCATGAATGCCAACATGTACTGTGACATACCGAAGCAGAGCATGATACCCTCCCTTCAGAGACTGGGCTGCAGGGCAGAATTTCAACATGCAGAATTTCAACATGATAACGACCCCAAACACACCTCCAAGATGGACCACTGCCTTGTTGAAGAAGCTGAGGGTAAAGGTGATGGGACTGGCCAAGCAAGTCTCTAGACCTAAACCCTAATGAGCATCTGTGGGACATCCTCAAACGGAAGGGGGAGGAGCGGCAAGGTCTCTAACATCCACCAGAGTGGAAGAGGACCTCCAGTGGCAACCTGTGAAGCTCTGGTGACCTCCATGCCCAAGAGGGTTAAGGCAGTGCTGGAAAATAATGGTGGTCACACAAAATATTCACACTTTGGGCCCCAATTTGGACATTTTTTCTTAGGGGTGTACTCACTTTTGTTGCCAGCGGTTTAGACATTAATGGCTGTGTGTTGAGTTATTTTGAGGGGATAGAAAATGTACACTGTTATACAAGCTGTACACTCACTACTTTACAATTGTAGCAAAGTGTCATTTCTTGAGTGTTGTCACATGAAAAGATATAGTAAAATATTTACAAAAATGTGAGGGGTGTACCTAACTTTTGTGAGATACTGTACATCAAAGAAAGCACACAAACTAAAATGCTTATAACCAGGACACGGCCATTATTGAAAGTGAACCTTTGTGGTTTTTTTTTTTTATTCTTTATTTATAGCAGCAAAGCATACAGCAGACAAAACAAGCCAGGCAAGTTAGCAGTACTGCAGGTTTTCACATAATTTTTGAGAGAAAAAAAGATCATATATTATCCTGGAAAGGAAACTGACCAAGATATAGGAGTTATGTCCAGAGCAATGAGAATGCACTCAAGGCAGGGCAATCAACCTTCAGGAGAGGAAGCATGTGTTGCTGACGGGAGAACACACTGCTGGTTCCCACAATTTTTCATTATATTGTAGATAAGAAGAGAAAAGTAAAAGGACAAGAGAGGGGGAATTAAGAAAACAGGGTGAGAAATAAAAAATAGTTTGGGGGGGGGGAGGGGTGGAGGAGTTTCCCTGAACTGTAATCTCACTGTCCTACCTCCAGGGCTGGAAGGCCAGTAAACGTGTGCATCTGTCGGAGAAGGTGAATAGAGTCCAATAGAACCAAGATCATTATGTCATTCACAGACTTGATCCAAAAACTCACTGTTGGGGGTGGGGTGGACTTCAACTAAATCAGGGTGCAAGATCTACCTGTATTGGTCAGATGGATTACTAAGGAATGACAATATTTTTGTTTGGAAAGGGAACTGAGGTGAAGAAGACAGGCTGTGGGGTCTTGCTCAAGCGAAAGGTCCATGAGATCCCGGATCAAATCACAGAAAAGGTGGATCAGCAGACAGGACCGAAAAATGTGAAACAGCGTACCTCTATCTGCAATGGGTCTACCTTCAGGAACATGGAGTGTAGTTTTATAGGGACTCTATACCACCTGGGTAACAACTACCGAGATTACTATATTTCCGAGGAGATCGCTAATTTATGCGCAAAGAGGATAATGAATTTGCTTTTTCACATGCAGGGTAAAGCAACAAGTTCATTTTAATGGCAGCCCAACTAGCAGCTTATGTTTACCTCCCTTGCTTATACTTAAGACCATTAGGAGAAAATAGAATTTGCCCCATGTAAGCTCTAAGTTGTGAATTAAAACCTACACAGGCAGGGCTGGTGCAAGGATTTTTGACACCCTAGGCGAAACCTAATTTTGCCCCCCATTGGATCACCCCTGACTCCACCCCCTTTGCCCTGTCCATGTAAACCGTGAGCTAGGGTACTATACAGACAGGCTAGGGTACTATACGGACAGGCTAACTATGCAACTGCCTGTCTGTATGAGCAAACAGATACACTGACAGTGCTTTACGGGCTCCTAGTAAAAATAATAATAAATGCACATTTTTTTACCTGCAAAAATATCTGCATTTATTATTTTTTTACAAAGCTGAACCTGAACCTCCACACCTCAAATACCCCCTCCCCCCAATCAGTTCACCTCTGTACCCCCACACACACACACATCAGTTCCCCTCTGTGCCCCCCCAAATCAGTTCCCCTCTGTACCCCCCCACACACACACATCAGTTCCCCTCTGTACCCCCCCAAATCAGTTCCCCTCTGTACCCCCCACACACACACATCAGTTCCCCTCTGTACCCCCCCAAATCAGTTCCCCTCTGTACCCCCCCCCCACACACACACACATCAGTTCCCCTCTGTACCCCCCCAAATCAGTTCCCTTCTGTACCCCCCCCACACACACACACATCAGTTCCCCTCTGTACCCCCCCAAATTAGTTCCCCTCTGTACCTCCCCAAATCAGTTCCCCTCTGTACCCCCCCCCCACACACACACACACACATCAGTTCCCCTCTGCACCCCCCCAAACACACACACAAATCAGTTCCCCTCTGTACCCCCCCAAATCAGTTCCCCTCTGTACCCCCCCCACACACACACATCAGTTCCCCTCTGTACCCCCCCACACACACACACATCAGTTCCCCTCTGTACGCCCCCCACACACACACACACACACATCAGTTCCCCTCTGTACCCCCCCCCCCACACACACACACATCAGTTCCCCTCTGTACCCCCCCCCCACACACACACACACATCAGTTCACTCTGTACCCCCCCCCACACACACACACATCAGTTCCCCTCTGTACCCCCCCAAATCAGTTCCACTCTGTACCCCCCCCCACACACACATCAGTTCCCCTCTGTACCCCCCCCACACACACACACATCAGTTCCCCTCTGTACCCCCCCCCACACACACAAATCAGTTCCCCTCTGTACCCCCCACACACATCAGTTCCCCTCTGTACCCCCCCAAATCAGTTCCCCTCTGTACCCCCCCCCACACACACACACACACCAGTTCCCCTCTGTACCCCCCCCCCCCACACACACACATCAGTTCCCCTCTGTACCCCTCCAAATGAGTTCCCCTGTGTACCCCCCCACACACACCCATCAGTGTGTTCCCCTCTGTACCCCCCCAAATCAGTTCCCCTCTGTACCCCCCAAATCAGTTCCCCTCTTCCCCCCCCCCACACACACATCAGTTCCCCTCTGTACCCCCCCCACACACACCCATCAGTTCCCCTCTGTACCCCCCAGATCAGTTCCCCTCTGTAACCCCCCCCACACACACACACATCAGTTTCCCTCTGTACCCCCCAAATCAGTTCCCCTCTGTACCCCCGCTCACACACACATCAGTTCCCCTCTGTACCCCCCAAATCAGTTCCCCTCTGTACCCCCCCCACACACACACACACATCAGCTCCCCTCTGTACCCCCCAAATCAGTTCCCCTCTGTACCCCCCCCAACCCCAACACACACATTAGTTTCCCTCTGTACCCCCCCAAATCAGTTCCCCTCTGTACCCCCCCCACACACACATTAGTTCCCCTCTGTACCCCCCCAAAATCAGTTCCCCTCTGTACCCCCCCAAATCAGTTCCTCTCTGTGCCCCCCCCCACACACACATACACATTAGTTCCCCTCTGTACCCCCCCAAATCAGTACCCCCCCAAATAATTTCCTCTCCGTACCCCCCCTACACACACACATTAGTTCCCCTCTGTACCCCCCAAATCAGTTCCCCTCTGTACCCCCCCAAATCAGTTCCTCTCTGCACCCCCCCACACACACACACATTAGTTCCCCTCTGTATCCCCCCAAATCAGTTCCCCTCTGTACCCCCCAAATAAGTTCCTCTCTGTACCCCCCCACACACACATAAGTTCCCCTCTGTACCCCCCAAATCAGTTCCCCTCTGTACCCCCCCAATACCTGCTTGGGCGGCATTGCAGGCTGGGGACAGAGCTCTAAAAAAGCAGGCTGGTGGAACGGGGGATGGAGAGGTGGAAATTGGAATTGTTTGTGCACAGAGTCCGGGCCGGGATGTCTTTACAGGTGCATTTTACCGCCCCCTAGCCTGGCGCTTATGCTGTCTCTTGTAGATGGTGTGGTGACACCGGCCCCCGTAGGTATTTTACAAATTAGAATCTCCAGGGAGTGGCTGGGGATCCGGATTTTGCCGCCCCTCCTACCCTGGCACCCTAGGCAGCCGCCTGACTTGCCTATTGCTAGCGCCGGCCCTGTACACAGAGCTGAGTACCCTTCTTCACCCCATGTGATGGTCTTGGTGCTTGGTGATTGCCATTTTAGGTGCCCAGCATATGTGGTCACATGGTAGGAAGAGTAGCCGGTCACATGCTTCCCGCCAAGTGTAGCAGCTGGGGAGTAAAGGAGTAAAGATAAGATGCAGATGAGGCTGCCATTCAAGTGAACTTGTTGCGTGGCCCTGTATGGACAGAGCACAGGTTCACTTTGAACCTGTGGCTGTGAAATATTAAAATACAACAAAAACCTGGGCTGCTTTTTGTAAGACATGCCACAATTGGTATTATTAAATTAAAGCTCACAATTTGCTTACCTCCACCTTCTAGCAAAGTGGCGACTACATCTCTCGCTGGCCACTATCATCTTCCCCCCGGCTGCTGGGTTTTTGGCCTTTTGATTGGCCAGTGAGGGATGGTGTCATCCCACACATGCACACTCAAGTCAGTCATTCAGAAAACTCTGAGCAGGCAGGTAAGGGTGGATTACTGCAGAAGAGACATAGCATGCTGCCTGCTCACTGTTTTCTACAGCTTAGGTTTACTTCCACTTTAAGACTGATACTGTTCCCTTCACTGCTTGTGAGGTAAAAATAACTGCTACTTTTAATCATTATATAACAAAATTATCATGCAAGTAACTTCTGCAACAAGTTAAAGCTGAATTCAAGGTATGGCATTTTTACACAATTACGTTGGTCTAGCTTGGGATAATGCAAATATGTATGTGCCATACCTGTGGGTTTCCCATGAAAACTGGAAACCACTGTAGTAGGCACCACTACTACAGTGATCTCCACTAGCTTCCTGGTCCCATGCTTAGTGGCTGCCCTTCCATTTACTGCAATGTGGTCACTTTAGTAGAGGTGCCTAGCACAGTGATTTCCAGCTTCCAAAGGGATGCCATATCTATGGCTCATACATACATACATACATTGGCCCAGGCTGGACCAATGTAACTATGTAAAAATTGCCATACTTGGAATTCATCTTTAACAATATATACCATAAAAAGTGTACTTACTAGTAAATGTAATATTTTTTAGATGATATTATAAAAAACAACAACAAAAAGAAGCAAACACTTGGTAGACAGTGCATGAACTTGCCCCACCAACCATTTAAGAAAATGTACATGTGTTGAGGTTTGAACTTCACTAAAAGATAAATGCTCTGTTATGGTACACCACACAGAATAATAAAATGATAGAGGAAAAACTGTATGAGTTTAATTATCTCCCCTTACTCAATTCTACAACTAGCAGATTGCAGTATTTGGCTAAAGGGAAGCACTCATGGTTAGGGAGAATGGCAATATACAAGATGGATATTTTACCGCGTTTCCTATATCAAACATTGCCTATTATTCTGCCTTTGGACCTTCTTTCGAACACTAAGATCAAGTTTACTTTGTTATCTTTGGCGGAATTCATCGGCAAGATTGCGATATGATATTTTGGTAGACTGAGGGGAGAGTTGGATTACCGCAGATGGAACTATATTATATAGCTTCAGTATTGGCTAGAATACTGGACTGGATCCACTCTGGGAGCACAAAACTATGGGTAACCATAGAACAGCAAATAATAGAGCCTCCGCTGGTCTCTCTTCCATGGACTGTACCCAAACTGTGTCTATCGGGACAAACTCTCCCACCTTTGACCTAGGACTTATTACAAGTTTGGGATAGGACAGTAAGAAGATGGGGTGTTTCTTCAATACCAGGTCCACTCACCCCAATAATGGGTAACCCAGAATTTCCACCGGGTATGTTACCAGATAGGCAGAACCCCTCTCCCATCATACAAGCCCTGTTATCAAGAGGACTCCAGCCACTCAATATGATAATGAACAATGAACGCAAATATGCTGGTCAGTGGTTTCATTATCTTCAGCTTCAACACAATCACAGACATCTCTCTAAAATGACTCTATTACATAGGGACCTAACACCGTTTGAATCCCTGTGTAGTAGGGCTACAGGATGTTCTAGTACTATTAACCTGTACTACACCAGAGACTGGGAGAGAGAACTGGGTTATTCAATCTCTGTAGAAGAATGAAAGAAAGCTTTTTTGTTAACTTTTAAATCGAGTTCTGCGACTTACATACAAGAATATTAATTTTTTAAATACTAACTAGATGGTATAGATGTCCGACAAGGTTACATGGAGTATCACAGATCTATCTCTGGGAATGCTTGAGATCTGGAGGAGTAAGTGCTACAATGATCCACATCTGGTGGACATATCCTCAGATTAAAGAATTTGGGGATTCTGTATTCCAAATCTGTTCTTGCGTTACGGGTGTATACTATCATAAATCTCCAGAAATAGCCTTACTATCCATATATCCAGGATCACTGCGAGAGGTTACAAAAGGACTGGTCCCACATTTCATTTCTGCCACGCAAATAACTATACCTAGACGTTGGAATACAACAGTTGCTCCAACTATACAAGAGTGGGTAGCTGAAATTAACCAAATAAAAAGAATGGAGGAAATAACGGCAAGTAATCAGGGATACTATTATAAGTTTATGGAAGTGTGGCTACCCTGGATCGAGTTCTTGAACGCGGACATCTTGAGATGTTATTTGTGAAATAAGCGTGAGAAGGACTTGATTGGGCTTGATGGGAGTGGCACGGTGTGGGTCGGGAGGGGGCATCCCAGAGGAACATGTAGGTAGGTTTGTATATGTCTGACCTACTTTTATTTAATTTTCTCAGTTTTTTTGTTCTTTGTTTCTTTCTTTTAGTTTCTCTTTTTCTCTCTTTTTGTTTTTTCTATTTTTTTGTCAGTTTTGTCTTATGCCGTGTACACACGATCGGTTTTACCGATGAAAACAGTCCGATGGACTTTTCTCATCGGACAAACCGGTCGTGTATGGGCCCCATCGGTCTTTTTTCCATCGGTGAGAAAAAATAGAACATGTTTTAAATTTATCCGATGGGAAAAAAAAACTATAGCAAATTCCGATCGTCTGTGTGGAACTCCATCGGACAAAAAACCCACACATGCTCAGAATCAAGTCGACGCATGCTCAGAAGCATTGAACTTCATTTTTCTCGGCTTGTCGGAGTGTTTTATGTCACGGCGTTTGGGACGGTCGGATTTTTGACTGATGTGTAGGCAAGACTGATGGAAGTCAGCTTCATCGGATTTCCGATGGAAAAATCCATCGGATTAGAATCCATAGGAAATCCGATCGTGTGTACAGGGCTTTACTTTCTCTGTGTCTGCTGTATTTGGGCAGAAGTGTATCAGGAACACTCGATAATAGCAATAAATAAATATAGAAGAATGGGTAAAAATTCCAAGTAGTTAGGATGTTGCTATTCCTAACGGTCTTCTCTCTCTTTGCTTTCTTTGTCTCTTTATATACCCAGCGGTTATGCATTAGAGAGTAAGACCCTGAGTCATGCTCGAGGAATAAGTGTCACTTAGAATGGTTATGCATGCTTAGGCTATCTTTCTATGCTCTGAGTGGAACCTGTATGTAAAAACCAAAAAATATTCAATAAAATGTGATTAAACAAGAAAATGATATATTCTATGAAATAATGTACTGTATATATTTGTAATGCTTTTATTAGATGAGCACCAGTCACGAGCAGTACACACTAACCTGAGTTCCTTCTTTGCAGCATTCAGCTGGGTTTGCAGTTGCTCGTTGAGGTCAATCTGTTCCTCGAGATCTCTTTGCAGTTTCTTTTTGGAACTTTCTAGCCTATCAATTTCTTCTTCAGCTTCTTCTACTTGTCTCTTCATTGATTTCAGTCGAAGACTTAGCTATAAATATCAAGAAGAAACACATGTTCTGTGAGCATACAACTGCATTACCTTTTTCCCCCAACCTAGGCCTAGTCACTCACCAGTAGACAAAAGAGTGCTTTTAAATGATAAAAGTCAAGAATTTGGATTATGTGTGGACTTGAAAAGTTACAGATAGGTCCACTTTAATGCAAAATGCTTAGACAATGCCTTTGACAATCAGACAGATCAGAAAAATCAAAAACAGTCTGATAAAACCTAGGGGTTTTACGTACACTGTAAACAGTTCTGAATGCATTTCAAGGTCATGCTGATATGGCTGTATTATCCTATCAGCACTGGATGACAGAGGGCGATTGTAACTCTGTGCTTTGTTATTAACAGGTTGCTATTGTGTGGCTAGTAAATGAAAACTGGAGGAAAGGAACAATGGAAGTATTAATAACTGTAACCAGCAAGGAAGTGTTTCTTAGGCTGGCCATAAACAGTGTGAATTTCTTTCCTACAACCACGGGTAATCACTTTCTTCTCCTGTCCCCATTGGGAGAAGACAGTAATAATTGCTAGCGGCTGTAGCAGCTGCTAGTGATAACTAGGGATGAGCTCAGGCGTGTTCGCATTGAACACATGCAGAGCCCGCCAAGGAAGACGGCACTGTCGGAACCGCGCTGCGCTAATCACAGGCAGGGAGACATTGTCCCGATGCTCGGCTGCAGAGATCGGGAAATGTCTCCCTGTCTGTGATTAGCGCAGCGCGGTTCCGACGGTGCCGACTTCCTTGACGGGCTCTGCATGTGTTCAATGCGAACACGCCTGAGCTCATCCCTAGTGATAACTACAAGTAAATCCGGCAGGCTGGTTTTACCCAAGTTTATCGACGATCAACTTGGTACATTCATCCTGCCCATTAATGGTTCGAATCTTGGCTGGTTCCTGCTAAACTGGCCGGGATTCGAACCGTGTATGGCCGACCTAATTCATATCCAATTTTATAAAGTTTAAAGATGGAATCCAACCAGTGGCGATCACTCTATTAGGGGCACCGCCCCCCTAATCCATGCGCCCGGCTCCTAATCTACATGCGGGGCGCTGGACGCATGGATTTCAATGGGGGTTTTTTTTTCTTTTTTTGAAGCACATGATTGGAGCCTGAGGCTCTAATTGGCTTAATAAAACGTTGGGCTTGGGGTGCAGAGCACTGTGCCCTGAGCCCACCCAGTTGTGTGACAATAGCAAATATTCGCTATTGTCTTCATGCTTCTCCTTTCGGCCAATCATGAAGCAGGTCGATTGCCCAAGAGGAGAAGCAACCGTATTGGCCTCCAAGGAGGAGGAGATGCGGGGGGGAAACCCCTGAGGAGGAGACAGGGGGAAGCCACCCGCAACCTAGATGGGGTAAGTGTGGGACTGGCGGGCGACAGGAAGGGGGGGGTGTTTGACGGACGGACGGGCAGATAGTTTGTTTTCTACCCCCCAAAATGGAGCACCAGCGCCACTGAATCGAACTGGTTGTTTTTGGACAATGGTTGCATATTCCTTTACACCACCTCTGAAATACTGAAACCATGGTATTCTGGAAGTCAGACATCCTCAGGAAATGGAGTAAAGAGTGAGTTGCGACAAATAATTATTATATTCTATGCTGTGATTATAAATAGAAAGAATCCTAAAGAGGAACTGCAGTCTGCTCACATAATTTGTAATAAAAACATCTTTGCCATTCTGAAGCTTCCCTCCAACCACTTTGCATATTATTTTATATATACTGTGATTCTGTACTTGCCAAAAATGCTGCAGAAATGTCCCTCTATTGAGTCTGGTTGCATCCATTTTAACTGTGGGCAGCTGAAGCTGCTGCCTGTTCACTACCTGGATTTACACAGACACACAGAGGCACGCCTCAAGCTCTGCAGCTTTCATTTGCCCTCTTACGACTCACCCCCCTCCCTTCCTGGCAAACTCTCACAAGAGTGAGATAGAGCTGTGCATGATATAATAGAACTAGGCTAATGACCAGACAAGAAACAGAAACAGGAAAACAAGAAACAGGACGTTAAAAGGTATTTACTGGCAGAAAAAAAAAATGTTTTACTATCCACATTTAAAACAATAAGGGCAGAAGATTTAATAGATGGAAAGTTGAAAAAAATGACTTAAGTTCGCCATCAATGGACTAATCTTATTACTAGTGGGCAGTAAACGACATGCCCATCCTTGCGCAATCCACTGAAACTAGCTGTGGTATAGAGTTTGATTCAGAGAAAAGTATTACATTGGACACAAATTTGGGACCTGCCATCCTGGTTCTGGCTTTACTAGATAACACTCTGTTCAGAAGAACTTTAGAACTCCCATTTCCGGCTTGTGCTATTGGCCCCCTGCTTTCCTTAGACATCTGCACAACTCCAGAGGTGACTCAGGTTCTTCTAGCATTGGCTTTATGTTGGAAGCGTTGAGTATTATCTTGGCAAGGACACTAGATGTCTGAAAGGACGCAAAGATGCAGGCTTTCGATAGAAAATTAGTGTCATTAATTTTGTCACTGTTCACAGGTGGGCAGACATATTTCAGACACCCATGTAACCTAACCCTGTAATAATCATATGCTGCTAATTTGCAGTGTAATTGAAATGTTATAGCAGTTGTTTTCTCAATAATTAGAGAACACAAGCAGCTAAAAATCTACCACAAATTTTGAGAATACCTTTCCAATGCATATATCCAGAGAACATTATTTTAATTTGAAATTTTCATTGTATTAAACTACACACTCACTTCCAATCTTTTTACGGACAACTGCAATGCTAAATGCACTCAGGGTATTACCCTGATCCAGTAAGGTGCAGACAAGAATGAAATACAGATGCGGCAGATGTGATAAATCGTCCATTACCTTTTTTTTTATAGAAATGTTTTCATAGGATGGGTGAGTTTATCTCTTTTATTCAGCACTAATCCATACAAGAGCTCAAGCAATGCCTAAATCTGTTGCAACCAGAAAGGTTGCTCCATTACAACCACCCATTAAACCCATTACAACCACTTTAACCTACAGGTAAGCCTAGATTAAGGCTTACCTGTAGGTGCAAGAAATATCTCCCAAACCTAAAAGGTTTAGGAGATATTTGCAGAAATAGCGGTACCGATGTCTACGGCGCATGCGCCATAGACATCGGGCGCAGGCGCACTGAGCGTGCCGTTTCTAACGGCGATCATGCCGTTAGTGGCGGCACCCGCGCGCATGCGCGGGAGTGACGTCATCGCGGCTCCAGGCAGTCACAGCGCTAAAGCCGTGATACCCGTAAGTCACTCCGCGAGAGACGGCGGCGTCAGAGGAAGCGAACGAGGGCCGCTGCGGGGGCTTCGATCTTAGGTGATGAGCTATGAGCTATGCACACTAGCTATGCATACTAGCTCATTATGCCTTTTTCTTGCATGGTGTATTTTTTATTTTTACTATTTACTTCCTCTTTAAGCCCCGTACACGCGAATAGAATATCATACAAAAAATACCGCTTTCGAAGCGATTGTACAATAATCTGATCGATAGTACACAGCTGTCATCCGAAATTTTCCGACGGGAAAAACATGAAACCTGTTCTGGTACGATTTTAATTTAATCAGTACAGTTTTTGTCCGAAAATACAATACAAATACATTACATCACTTCCGAATTTTTATGAGAATTTTCGTGCTTTAGTAACCTATTGGTTTTTTCGATATGGAGCCTAGCATCCAAAAAAATAAAAAATAAATACGATCATTCGTCCTATAAAATACTATTGTGTGTACTAGGCTTAAAGGCAAGTAGACTGTTCACTTTGCAGGGAATTATTTCCAGATCTGCTCTGCCAACTTCCATCCTCCAATCACGTGTATGCAAACGTGCTGTTTTTTTTCCCTGCATGTGATTGGGTATTGTTTGCACAGCAAAGCCTCCACACATTCACTAAGCTCTGGGGAAATGTCCCTTGCAGAATGCAACTTCACTTTCAAAGTGAACAGTTTACTTCCTCCGTTGGGCGGAAGTAGAGAAAAGACATTGTTGGAAGTGACAGCAGAGGAGAGAAACCTGCATATGACCTCATCAATGAGGATGGAGGAGGATCGGGGTCACATGACTGAGAGGATATTAAACCTCACCTAGAGATCCTCAGCCTGCTGACTGGAGAGAGATTTCCTCTTCTGAAGTCATGTGATCGTATGACCATATCAGTGCCTTCCATGTGACTCCCTAAAACCTGAGAGACACAACATGCAGAAGATTCTAGGAGTCACCAAGAAGATGATGGAGCTGCTGACCGGAGAGGTTCCTATAAGGTGTCAAGATGTCACTCTCGATTTCTCCATGGAGGAGTAGGAGAATTTAGAAGGACACAAGGATCTCTACAAGGATGTCATGATGGAGAATCAGCCACCTCTCACATCACCGGTCATCACTGTGAATGCCAAACCATGTTGGATTGGGCTTGTGTCCTCCTGGTTTGTTTTGCCGGGCCTGTTTGGATCCTATTACCACAGCTCCCGGGACAGACATTCCCAGCGGTAGCCAAGTGAATATGGGCATGTATTTTAGTTTTCAACAGTTTTATATTAAGTTTGCATCAACCCCTGAGGAAGTGAACGGTTGTTCATGAAACGCGTCGAGCCATTAGGATGCATTCTTGTACCCACTATGGACTAGTCTATGGAAAATTGTACCTGACTGCAATATACAATGTACAACATTACAAATCTGTTCATAATATGACATCTTCCTGTGGCTTCTCCTGATCTTGTATGTATCAATAAATTTGTTTTTTACTTCATCAATAGAAGTGTCACCCCTCATTTTAAGGGACTGTTGTATTTGAACAGTCTAATTGCCCTTAGTAAATCAACCCCATTGTTTTTTTTTGGGCCATGCCCACCCTTAGGCCACTTCATGACTTTTATCTGTGCAGCATTAACATTAACATTAAATTATTACATATCTGAAACTATCTTGGACTAGATTTATCATGTTAGTATTATGCACACTATTGACTGTCCAATACGTTTTAATGTAAATAGTATTAATTTTCCTGCAAATCCCAGTGTTCTCATGCAACATCAGATTGATGCTGCTTGGAATTTACCACTCAAAGCAACATAGTTATATAGTTAAATAGTTAGTCAGGTTGAACAAAGACACAAGTCCATCTAGTTCAACCAATAAAAGAGAAAAAAAGAGAAACAACATTAATTACGTGGTCTGAATATACGGCTTTAAGAATAAAACAGCTGTAATTTGCAAATAAACGTTGTCATCCAAGGCCAAACATGGGAAATACAAAAGCTGTATCTGAAGTCTTTAAATTTGACATGCAGTAGTTAATTAGGGTTTGAGAGGAGAACCATTTAAAATCTGCTCTACCTGATCTTTCTGATCGGTTAAAGTGAGATGCTCGTCGTCCACCTGCATCATTAACTCCTTCACCTTCCTCTCCAGCCTGCGGTTGCCGAGTTGGAGGTTTGCCCGATCCCTGTGGAAAGGAAAAGCACATTGTTGGGAAATAGAAGCTGGAAACTGTGCCAGACTCTTCAACTTTCACTCAGAATACTGATGAAACGTATGCTGCATTTATTATTCTCTGGATTTACTGCTTGAAGCTCAGAATGTTACATTGTTATGGATCTACCATCTTTTAAACACCAAAAAAGTTGATAATGCGATTTCTGAAACAAATATGCCCATGTACATCTACTATATAAAAATGGAATAAATAATATGTATGTAAACTAATTGTAACCAGCAAATATACAGTGACACGGGACAGTTTATGAAGACAGCGAAGCGAGACATCAGCACAGCAACCGGTCACTGTGAGCTGCATTGAATCATAGAGCAAAGCATTCAAAGGAAAGCATAATAGACATTTGGGTACAGTATGCCAGCTTCCTGTGATGTTCTCCTGCACAAGTGGAATACTAATGCCGGAGCTTCGTCTGCAGACACACTGCAATGTCCCAAGTTCCATGCAAACAAACGATCCAAGTGATTGTGTTTGGCCATGGACAGACAGGTTCCCTTGATTGCAATTTTTTCTGGCAGGGTCGAATAGCAAATTTTTTTTGGCTCTAATTCTTATTCCTTATTTTTTTTTTAAAACAGGCTTAAAAAATAAACAACTGGGATATTGCGAGAATCAGAATATTACTTCTTAAATTATGATTGCTTGGTCTTGCTTATCCATTTAGGGGGGAGGAGATAAGTCAGGGTCACTCCAAAATAAAGCCCTGATCACCAATGGTGGTTTGGACCGTTGTGGTCTTGCTTATGACAGAATAAAATACAATATTTGTATGGCAAAAAACAGAGCCATGTACTTGTGTACATCTCTCTTGACTACAAGGCTTTTTTATGCGGCACTGCCAAGCACTCTGAGGAGCTGAGAAGCAAATTTGCCAACCCTTAAGGCTCGTACACAGGATCGGATTATCCAACGGGAATTGTTTGATGGCAGGCTGTTGTCGGAAATCCGACACTTTGTATGCTCCATCGGACAATTGTTGCCAGATTTTCTGCCAACAAATGTGGGATAGCATGCTTTAAAATTGTCCGCCAACAAATGTGTGTATACAAGTCCTTTGGACAAAACTTCAAAGTACAAACACGCATGCTCAGAAGCAATGCTAACCATAACACAACATTAGCAGAAGTTGTCCAAAGGGTGGCGCTAAAGAGCTGAAAAACCACGTAGTTTTGTGTTTGTTGGCCGACAATTATGTTCCGTTTGTATGCAATCCAACGCCCTTTTGACAAAAAGTCCTACGCTTTGTCCGCAGAAAATCCAATCGTGTGTATGAGGCTTAACACTCAATCTGAAGTGTCACTGTATGACAAAGTAAGTGGAGCTAAACAAAAAAAACGAATGAAAAGCCCTAATAAAAAAAAAAATACAAAGGGAAGGTCTTATTTAATTTACCTCTATATCCAACTTATTTGACCCATAAAATGGATTCCCATTGCTTAATCTCCTAATATACAGATCACCATGAGTAACTCTTTTGCTTCCCCTACTCTCGTTCAATAACCTACACCCTAATTAAAAAAACAAAAAAAGGAAAATGTTCTCTAGAGCTATGGTGACAAAAGTTGCTTTATTATCTTTGTTTTTTATGTAATTGTCTACTTGTTAAACTAGAATAAAACATGTCATCTGGTATTGATTCTGTATGCTTACAGACATCCTTCCTCTACAATACATTTAAATTGTTACATAAGAATAAAGAATAAAAAAGAAAAAGAAAGAATAGGTGAACTAACTCAGAAAACACTCCCCACACCCCCAATCCCCACTGCACTCAACCGCTCCAATGGCATATCCTGCTGCACAACAGCCAGTGTAACAGGCAGTACACTTCAAAACTTCACTACAATCTGATAATCTCTTGTCCTAATCCCTAAGGAAGAAGATTTAAAAGAGATTGTCATTGGTCAGATCAGTTATGTGGCAGCACTGACCAATCACAGCTCGCCATTGCCTGCATTCTGATGCTACACAGCCTCTAGGGCTGTGAGTTCTGAAGTGTACAACCTGTTACAGTGGCTGACAGAGGCAGCAGGACTATGTCATCAGAACAACTGAGTGCAATAGGGACTGGGGCAGAATGGGAGTGCCAAAGAGCAGGAGGTTGGCGTTTAGGAGGCTCCCCACTGGTTGCTGCAGCCACCGTCGCCACCAGGATACCTGCTGGAGATATTTTCCTGCCTACATGGGTCACAGCTAACCCTTCTGTCCCTGGGGCTGCAGGAATGGCAAGATATGGGGGGAGGGTATCTGGGGGTGTGATCAGAGTGAAGAGATCTGGTGGGATATCTGAAGGTGTGGTCACAGTGGGGGTATGGGAGGGGGATCTGGAGGTGTGATTATAGTGGAGGAATCTGGGGGTATATCTGGGGGGTGTGATCTGAGTGGGGGCATCTGGGGTGTGGCTTTTGCTCCGGGCACTAAAAACCCATGCTACGCCACTGCTGATCTGACCAACATTAGCAGTCTTCCATTTTAAAAAGCCTTCCCTCTGTGGGGCACTTACTGACTTTTTATATCCTTCATACAATGGTAAATTAGCAACTAAAATCCAGTGCAGCTCTGAATAGAAACCAATCGGCTTCCAGGTTTTTTTTTTTTTTTCAAAGCTTGAACAAGCTGAAGTTAGAAGCTGATTGGCTACCATGCACAGCTGCACAATAATTTGCTGTCTCCAGTTTTAGTAAATCAACCCCTGTGTCCAGAAATTAAAGCCTAACTTCACATTCACTGTCCCTTTACCTAGCTCATTTGTTCCAAGCTGGCCCAAATAAAATATTTCTTACACTTCTTATACACACAGGTTGTGCTGTATACACTGTTTGTAAGCTCAGCTACCTACAGTATACAATGCTGTTGAATAAGAACTTCCTATTCCACTCCCAGAACAAAATTGAGTTGGGCTTAGCGCTGTGTAGCCATTCATAGGTGTGATGTCATCCACCCGCCTCTCCACCTCAGCCAATCAGAGTAAGCTTTGCATTCCTTCATAGAATACAGAGTTACCTATGAATGGCTGAGCAGAGCTCAGCCTGACTCAGTTTTGTAGGGGGTGTGGGACAGGAAGTTCACATCCCACTGTTGAAACACAGCACTGTATACCATATGTAGCTGATGTAGCAGCACAAACCCAGTAAGCGAACCAGTAAGTGTAGCCAATTGTTTGTTTTGCCCAAACTAGGTAAATGGGCAGTAAATTTGGATTTAGATGTTAAGTAGACAGGGCTGACAACATGTACTTATGAATTCTGAGCTGTGTTGTCATGTCAAAGCGGAAGGTAGAAGCATATTTAAAATTTCTGGCACATCAACAGTTATTTTTCTGTACTTGCAGCAGTTTAGGCTTCATGCACATTGAGCTTAAAAAAAGCTGCCTATACAGGCGTTGAGTGTTTTATTTGGGCCTATAAAAGCCCCTCTACATAAGCCTATGTGTCAATGGAAACATAGGCATCTACAGACGTTTTAGAAGAGAAGCATTTATAGGCTGACAAAAAAAAAAAAAAACACACAAAAGGTGTATCTAGGAGAAGATCTAAATAGCAGAAAAAAAACACAGGACACGTCTAAATGAGTATAAACACGCATAAACACTAGACGCATTTAGGCGCGTCTAACATTTGTACACTAGTGCATTCCTAAGGCCTATAGAATATAATAAATTAATATTCTGGCCAATAGAATGCATTAAAGGCGAAGTACAGCCAAAGCTTGTTTGGCTGTACTTTGCCTGTGGATCACAGGAGTGCAGATCGTTCTGCACTCCTGTGACCCGATTTAAGCAGACGTCACAGAGCCGGTCCAGGCTCAGGCAAGATCGTGACAATGAAGTCAATATCTGCCCACATGCCTGGACTGGCACCCGGCTCAGCCTCTCAGCGAGCCACTGATAGCCTGAGCCGGCCGCTCCTGTCCCCCTCCACAGCCCACCACTCCAGTGAGTGAGGGAGGGGGCAGAGCAGAGAGCGGCTGACTAACAGGGAGCCCTGAGAACTGAGCGATCGGCAGTGTTTGATCGTTCGTTTCTCAGTCTTAGAGCCGGCAGGGGACCGATGCTGCATCCACCTAGGCTGCATCCACCTAGGCAAGTATGATTCTGCAAAAAAAAAAAAAAAAACCCCACGCTCTTTTAACATTCAAATGCTATACGCGCCAAAAACACGTGTGCAATATGTGGCTTTTACCACATTTTTAAAGCAGCTTTTTCCTGCTAGGAGTTCTGTTGTACAGAGGCGCTTGGCAGATGCACAGTGTACATGAGACCTTACAGGGATAAAACATGTGGACATGTGCATGTACTAATTATATATATTTTTTAATTTTGCCTTGACATACGTTTTAAATATCCAAATCCAACATCATACAACAGTACATGCACTCAATTAACATAAAATATCACAAAGATATTTACTGAAATATACAATGAATGCCGGAAAATGATTCTATCTAAGCTCTGTAATTTTATTTCTTCTTTTCACTATTTTATTTTATTTCACTATTAGCAGGTTGCAGATGTAAATTTCTAATTCAGGTGTTCATCAGCTAATTAAACATATAGGTATGAGAAGAAAAAAAAATGAAAAATATAAGCTTAATATTACATCATAAAACATAACTGGAAGCACAACTATGCTACAACACTAAGACATAAAAAGACAAGAAAAAGTTAAAAAATTATCCAGCAAGCCCAAACACAACAAACAACTCCATTACCTTTCTTCATTTTCCAGGCGTTCTTCCAGCTCCACTATTCTTACTTCCATCTGAGCAACAAGCCCTTCTTTATTGGATCGATGTGAAGTTTCAAAATGAGCTATTCGGCTCTTCAGATCTTTGTTCTGAGTGAAAAGAAAAGTGCAGTGGGTCAAACAATTTTCAACTTCAAATGCTACACAAGGTTTTAAAACAAAGCTGGACGTTTCAACAATGCCCAATGAATCTTTTAAGAATAACAGATATTTTCAGCTGAAAATCCACTCTGCGGTCCAAGAGATCCCATTTACATCCAAACCGAGACATACCCTCACAAGGTGCTATACAATACATTTGGTCAGTAATATTTCATTTAATGCACAGTGCAAAATTCAGCACGGCAATACATTCATGAGAAATGCAACTAGATTTTTTTTAGCCCAAGTATGCAACAAATAACAATACTTATAAAAAAAAAAAAAAAATGTTACCTGTCTTTCCAAGGACATTTTATCACACTCCAGATCTTGCTTGGCAGCACGTTCATGAAACAGTTCTCCCCTCATCTGTTCAATCTGAAATGAACAACAAAGATTCTTTTTTTAATTCTCATAATTATGCATCATATTAATCAGACATTTATTTCAGCACCAAGTCATCTTTTTTTTTTATTTTTCATTTTTATTTAGAGGATTACAACAGATAACAATAAAAACATTGACTCCATACAATTGTTGAGTGTACGTTCCAAGTCACTGCAAGGAAAAGCTCCAAAAACATCTACAGAAACCACATTGACCAGTAAGAATCTGTATACAGTAATATCAACTGTCTATCCAAACATGGTTAAATGACCAGGTTAATTGGGTATAGAAAGACCTCTGGGAGTCCGTAACTGGATACAGGGTAGGAACCAAAGCCCAGAAAACCCAAGTCATCTTTTATTAAGGGGATGTGCACTATCATCGTAATATACCATTAATATCAGCTTTTATGGGGACAGTGTGGACAGCTTTTACAAAGCCTTTGCAAAATGTTAAATTTTTAAGCAGCTTTCTTGAAGCTTTAAGGCTCCTGTTCACACCTTGTAGGTGTGGTGGAGCCAAACACTTTTTTGCACATTCTGCGTATCGTGTTTAGGGCAACCCATTATTTTGATAAGTGAGAGGTGTGCAAAAAGTGCCTGACCCATTTTTTCATCACCAAAGCGCATAGTACTCCGTGGGGGTGCCATTAACAATTAATGGCACCACCGTGCATCTGCAAAAAAACTCTGGCTCCCCTGTGTCAGTGAGCAATTAGTGCAGCGGAGGGAGTGCCGACAACGTGCTGGGTTATGGAAGCCTAGGGGGACTTAACAGCTCTCTGAATTCCCAGCCGTAAGGCAAGGTGGGTGGAAGGAACATTTTTAAGAGTTAAGCTGGCCATAGATGGTTGGAATCTCGTCCAGTTCAGAAGAGACCAGCCGAAATCCGAACCAACTATGGGCAGACTGACTGTGCCCAAATCGATCCATCGATGGACTTTGATACAACCAGCATGCTAGATTTTCACATGCAATTATTGGCAGCGGCTTTAGCCGCTAGCAATAATCACTGTGTTCTCCTTGCAGGGACAGCTCCCTGCATCCCCCCTCCAGGAGAACACAAAAGCTTAGCGGGAAGGATTCCCCAATCAACTCAGTCAGTGTTGAGCGATTTTCTTTCCTGCAACCCGTAGTTGTAGGAAAGAAAATCGCAACATCTGTGGGCTGCCTTAGACTTAGGCATTTCTTCCACTTTAATGTCTTAACTGGCTACAATATATATATTCAATATGTATTTAAAACAAAAATAATGTTTATAATATTCAATCCTAAGATAAAACTGGTTCTTAGGGAGCAGGCACATTCAGCTATCAGCCAGAGTGACTCCTCATCCCTCAAGTCTCAGTCCCTGCTCCTCATATAGGTTGAGTGACACCCAACATCATCAAACCCACCACATGAGCCCAGAACAGCAAGGACACTCTTCCTGGGGGTGGATCATCAAGCTGCCCTGATCTCTCACAGGAGAACACTTCAGTACCCATCACTACTTAACGCTGTCCTCTGCACCATAGAGGACCACCTGCTCAGGACGTCACGTGACACAACTGCTCCAACATTTTTGTATACTAAAAAGTTGTAATAAAGATTGTGGTGACGATTTAGGGAAAGGGGGGGATACTTTAGTTGAAAAGGGGTGTCCCCAACCTGAAGCTGGACTTTGAAATATAAAGCATGCAACAACGTTAAAGAGATATGCAGATATGAGATCCACTATGGCACTGGGTATGTAAACAGGATATTTAACTGTTGTTTTGTTGCTTACATCTGGAGTACTTACTTTATCCAATAGGAAAGTTTACTTTGTGCTAAAAAATACCTGTAGGCATATTTCCTAGAGTTGTGTTAATTGGTTGCATTTGTGATTTTAAGAGCTCTCTTTAAAAAATGTATATATATATATATATATATATATATATAATTAGACCGTTGTTCTTATTCGGGTCTTATTTTCATATAGTAAATTTTTTTAATACATACACCCTCAGCACATTTTTGATTTTTATAAGCAATCTGCTTATACATAGATTCGCAGAAACAAAGTGCAAACTGGATACAGCAATTGATGTCCAACAGTCACACCTAAACTGAGATACAGACATGCCAGAACACTTGTTTTATAGGGTAGAAAGAAACCGTATGGTGAAGGTTGGCAATTAGCGGACCCTTACACAGCATTCATAAACTAGAGAAGAAAAAGGCCCCACATTCCAGAGCAATGAGGTCACACTGTACTGCAGAGAATCACATGGGCTCATTTCTAGTGAAAGTAAATGGCCAGTCAAATCCTTTTAATTGCTCAAACAGCCCTCAGGTACAATACGTTATGGCTGCTCTGTGACTCCGGCAGTAATAATATGACTGTGGGAACAGAACAGCAGCCTCATGCGTGCACTTTTTTGTGCCAAGACAGATTTAGAGGCCAATGTTCAGATAACTATTTGGGTTCATTTAACAGATACTCTCAGAGGCAGCGTAATGACAAACATTTTAAGGTTAATTTTGCAAATTAAAGGAACGCTTATTAATAAAAAGGGAAAAAGGTATTTGATCCCCTGCTGTTTTTTTATGTTTGCCCACTGACAAAGAAGTGATCACTCTATAATTTTAATGGTAGGTTTATATTAACAGTGAGAGACAGAACAACAACAAAATATCCAAAAAAACGCATTTCAAAAAAGTTATAAATTGATTTGCATTTTAACCACTTGCTTACTGGGCACTTAAACCCCCTTCCTGCCAAGACCAATTTTCAGCTTTCAGCGCTCTCACACTTTGAATGACAGTTGCGTGGTCATGCAACACTGTACCCAAATAAGATTTTCATAATTTTTTTCACAAAAATAGAGCTTTCTTTGGGTGGTATTTAATCACCGCTGGGTTTTTTATTTTTTTCTAAAAAAACGAAAATAGACCGAAAATTTTGAAAAACAAACAAAAAAACAAAAAACTGTTTCATAGTTTGTTATAAAATTTTAAAAACAGGTAATTTTTCTCTTTCGCTGATGTGCCCTGATGAGGCTGCACTGATAGGCTGCATTGATAAGGCGGCACTGATGGGTGGCACTAATGGGTGGCACTGAAGGGCACTGATACGTGGCACTGATAGGCGGTACTGATGATCACTGATGCATTGGTAGGCATTGGTAGGTGACACTGATAGGCAGCACTGATCGGTGGCACTGATGGGCATTGATTGGCAGCCCTGTGGGCATTGGTAGGTGGCACTGATGGGTACTGATAGGTGGCAATGGTGGGCACAGATGAGGCAGCCGTGGCTCTCTGTGTGAGGGACTGATGTCCCTCTCACAAAATCCGGTGATCAGCTTTTTGTTCCCTCACGCTGACAGCGTGAGGGGGAAAAAAACGATTACCGACCTTCTATTTACATTACGTGATCAGCTGTCATTGGCTGACAGCTGATCACATGGTAAGGGGCCCCTTACTCCAATCTGTGATCAGCCGTGTCTCATAGACACTCACCCACAGGGGGCGCGCAGGCAGCTCATGCACGGAAGGATGTCTATTGGCGGCCTCCAGGCAATTAAGGCCCGCCCTGTAGCCATCATTCGGCGCATGGTGGTTAATGAGTGAAATAAGTATTTGATCCCCTATCAATCAGCAAGATTTCTGACTCCCAGGTGTCTTCTATACAGGTAACGAGCTGAAATTAGGAGCACTCTCTTAAAGGGAGTTCTCCTAATCTCAGCTTGTTACCTGTATAAAAACCTGTATAAAGTATAAAGTATTACCTGTATAAAAAAAAACACCTTTCCACAGATGCAATCAGATTCCAATCTCTCCACCATGGCCAAGACCAAAGAGCTGTCCAAGGATGTCAGGGACAAGATTTTAGACCTACACAAGGGTGGAATGGGCTAAAAGACCATCGCCAAGCAGCTTGGTGAGAGGGTGACAACAGTATGTGCGATTATTCACAAAATTATTCACAAATGGAAGAAACACAAAATAACTGTCAATCTCCCTCGACCTCCATGCAAGATCTTACTTCTTGGAGTTTCAATGATCATGAGAACGGTGAGGAATCAGCCCATAACTACACAGGAGAATCTGATCAATGATCTCAAGGCAGCTGTGACCATAGTCACCAAGAAAACAATTGATAACACACTAAGCCGTGAAGGACTGAAATCCTGCAGCGCCCGCAAGGTCCCCCTGCTCAAGAAAGCACATGTACAGGCCCGTCTGAAGTTTGCTAATGAACATCTGAATATTTCAGAGGAGAACTGGGTGAAAGTGTTGTGGTCAGGTGAGACCAAAATCGAGCTCTTTGGCATCAACTCAACTCGCCGTGTTTGGAGCAGGAGGAATGCTGCCTATGACCCCAAGAACACCATCCCCATCATTAAACATGGAGGTGGAAACATTATGCCTTGGGGGTGTTTTTCTGCCAAGGGGACAGGACAACTTCACCCCATCAAAGGGACGATGGACGGGGCCATGTACCTTCAAATCTTGGGTGAGAACCTCCTTCCCTCAGCCAGGGCATTAAAAATGGGTCGTGGATGGGTATTCCAGCATGACAATGACCTAAAACACATGGCCAAGGCAACAAAGGATTGGCTCAAGAAGAAGCACATTAAAGTGGTTGTACACCCTGTACAACCACTTTCACCTAGAGGTAAGCCTATATTAAGGCTTACCTGTAGGTGCTGGAAATATCTCCTAAACCGCCACGGTTTAGGAGATATTTAATTTACTATGTCCCCGTACGCCAATGTCTTCTGCGCATGGGCCGATGTATTCGGCGCATGCATACTTTAGAAAGGGTGCCGTTTCTAGAGGGGTCATGCCATAACTGGCAGCTCCCGCGCCATGCGCGGGAGTGACGTCATGCGACTCCGGCCAGTCACAGAGCCAGAGTCCACGGCCCCAGAAGGAAGAGGGGTGAAGAATGGACGCTTCCTGTACAGGGGACAGCGGTGACATCGCAGGCTTCAGTTTCAGGTAAGTGACACATAATGGGCTACTATGCGATGCATAGTAGCCCATTATGCTTTACCTTCACAGGGAAATAAAGAGGAAGTAAAACCCATCAGGGTTTACTTCCTCTTTAAGGTCCTGGAGTGGCCTAGCCAGTCATATGTGGAGTCATATGTGGAGGGAGCTGAAAGTTTGAGTTACCCAACGTCAGCCTCGAAACCTTAATGACTTGGAGAGGATCTGCAAAGAGGAGTGGGACAAAATCCCTCCTGAGATGTGTGCAAACCTGATGGCCAACTACAAGAAACGTCTTACCTCTGATTGCCAACAAGGGTTTTGCCACCAAGTACTAAGTCCTGTTTTGCGAAGGGGTCAAATACTTATTTCACTTGTTAAAATGCAAATCAATTTATAACTTTTTTGAAATGTGTTTTTCTGATTTTTGATTTTTTTTTGTTATTCTGTCTCTCACTGTTAAAATAAACCTACCATTAAAATTATAGACTGATAATTTCTTTGTCAGTGGGCAAACGTACAAAATCAGCAGGGGATCAAATACTTTTTTTTTGTTCACTTTAAATATGTTAGTAATGATGCTTCCAAACGGCAATATGAAACACCAGTTTGGAAAAACCCAACCAACTCAAAGTTTGAAAATGCAAGTAATAAGCTACGAACTTATAAAGAAAGACTTCTATTCCAACTACAAGAACAACTGCTGAAAATAATTGTATTTTCTGTTGAGAAGGGGATTTTAACTCCTGCGTTAATTGGAGTTAGCCGCGTAGCAGGTTCCTCTGGCAGCGAATGTGATCATTCTTAATGCATTATTTTCATCCTCGGAGGAACAACAAACATTGTGGATTTCAGCAGAAGTTATCACAGCTGGGTTTGGTGAGCACTAAAAACAAAGCATTTTCAATGAGCCACAATACCCCTCTGAGAGATGGCAAGGATTTAATAAACAGAGGCCGCGCTCATGCTAGACGCGGTATTAAGAACAGCTGGTTATCATCGTCTTGTTAATGAAAGCACACAATTTCATTTCTTCTTAATTATTGATATCGGGAAGCCTGGAACCGTCCCTTCATGTCTTTTTTAAAGCAGTCTGTAATCTTACATCTCATAAATAGAGTGTTTCATGTAAGCCCACTCAGAGGGGGAGGGGGTGGGGTCTCGCTAATGAGGTACATATTCCATTACTCCAGACAGTTGACTCCAAATATCGCCGTGTGCTATAGTGCAGGGAGGAGGCCTGGATGTTAGGGGCTCCAATCCCTGGAAAGGGGCCTTCGTTTCTCCATTCTGATTTACTTGCTTTGTACACCTGGTGCACAGAGTGGAACAGGTGTTGAGAATCCAACTGGGAACGCTGCTCAGATGAACGGAAAAAAAAAAAGTAGCAAGGCCACTGTAACTCTAGCCTGCCATATTTACATTGTCACCATAGAAACCCCCTGCTCTCCCACGGTTTCAGGAAAGAAATCCACAGCCAGAAGGTTCTCGTTTTTAGATTTCTCTCCCCCTATGAAGAAGCTAGACATTTGACAATTAGCTCCTTTCCTGTTACTGGGGTCCCAGCAGCCCCATTCTGCAGTTTCATTCGAAAAGTGGTTCTCTGCAGTAGGGGATACAAGTTTGGCCATTTAGACAATAACATTTATTTTTTTAGCCCTTAAAATCTTGAGCTGTTCTAATGAAACAATGCCTCTTGTTTTCTTAGCAAGCATTAAAAACCATGCTGTGATTACATAAGCTACTTTAAATAATGATCATAGGAAGCAGCAAACTGTATGGGGATCATTTAAAGCGCAAAAAACATTCCCCCCTGGGTGATCTATGTACATTGCAAGGATACTAACAAACTTTGTTGCAGATTCCTACCTTTTGTTATTCTGAAGAAATCCCTGTGTGTTCCTCTGTGCTGAGTGTGTCTAATGGGAGGGGTTTCATAATTATCAACCAGCTGCTGCAGCTGTAGAGCGCCAATGAGGAAAATTGCAGGGTCTGCATCCCTGAAGGCGTATTTTCCTATTGGGAGCATCTTACCAAAAATGAAATTTTTGTTGCAGGGGATGCCAAAAATCGGACTTGTATCTTAGTGTAGACTTCTGGGAAAATCAGTGAGCCAATCACACAAGCAGGAAATTACATATCTGGGGGGCGTTCTGTACACATTCTGTGTACAGAACACCTCCAGGTAGTCATATTGCATTTTACAGAACATTACAGAGCTGCAGATTGAAAAGGAAAGGTAATTTTTATTAACATTAAATTACAATATGACTTGTTTCGCAATTGTATATGCTATATTATTTTTTTTATTTGCTATTTTATTTTTCCCATGAAATTGGAGTTACCCTTTAAGGCCGGAATTTCTGGTGTGTGCTGTCCACCTACACAATTAGTTAGAACTTCTAAAGTGACATGTCACTTTAAAGTGGTTGTAAACCCTTTACAACCACTTTTTACTACAGGTAAGCCTATAATAAGGCTTACCTGTAGCTACCCCAGATATCTCCTAAACCTGCACAGTTTAGGAGATATCCCCTGTATCTGCATGTGCCGACGTCATTGGCACATGCTCACTGAAGCAACGGCACATACCTGTGCCGTTACTGGCGGCTCCCACGCAGGAGTGACATCATGCGCAGGAGTGACATCATCACGGCTCCGGCCAACCACAGCGAAGTAACTCCGGGAGCGATGTCGCCGGCCGGAGCGGTGTATGGGGACCGCTGCGGGGGCTTCGATCTAAGGTAATTCATAATGAGTTAGTATGCTATGCATACTAGCTCATTATGCTTTTGTCTTGCAGTTGTTGTTTTTTTGTTAGTTTGCAACCACTTTAACAGCAGGGGCAGGAGCCAGGCTAAGTGCACTTTGTCCCCTTGCACACAGGGCCATATACAGTAGCTGTGCATTCTTTCAAGCATTTTAGTGCGGCCGGGACAGACTGGTATAGGAGGCCTGCTTTCCATGCATTCGTCATGACCGCATAGGCCCCTAAATCTGGGTACCACTCAGTAGTGCATTCAGCTCTGTCCAGCCACAGCTTGCTTGCACTACAATCATAGGTGTGCGCAGCCTATTGCATTAGGGTGTGCACCCCAAAGATCAAACTCATAGTACCGATCACTCACGATGAAAGGGAAGGGGACGGCAAGTTACATATTTACCAACCCCTTCCCCCACTCATCCTAAAACATCCCCGCAGCAACAGCTGGAGGGAGAGGAGAGTAGGGAAGCCAAAAGCGCTGTGGGGGGAAGGAGGGGGAACCAGGGCAGTTGGGGGAATCTGTGCTGCACAGGGTTATTAGGGTGTGCCTGGGCACACCTGGCACACCCTGTGCACACGCCTTTGACTACAATGCCCGGAGGGATGCACAGCAGCTAGACATCCCATGCCAAGTACAAGTGGTGCTGTGGCTTTCAACAATAGGAGATCAATTTATGCTTTTATTAGTATCATTTTTTAAGTGCTCTAAATTAAAGTGGTATTAAAACCAAAACCAAAAATGTTATATATTGCAGCTTACCCATCCTTAAGCCTCATGTACCCTGGGTGTTTGACTAAAGCCAGCCAGAACACTCCAATCAGCACTCTCAGCCATTGGCTGAGAGCGCTAATCGAACATCGGTTGGCTGCTGGTTTTCCAGCATGCTTGTCCGACAAAAGCCGGCCAAACACACGGACCGAATGTCAGCCGGTTTTTATTGAACCAACCAATGTCACCCAGCATTCGGCTGGGTACAGGTCTTTAGAGTTATTTAGTTCATATATATACATGCACCACCTGCATTACAATACTCAAGTATTATGTCACTCATGCCTAACCCAATAAAAGTGTGTAAATTTATGTTAAACTGTTTATTTTCCTACAGTCCAAACATAATAATTTGATCTGTATTTCACTTGGTTTTTGCATATCTTAATCTTCAATTTGCTTATATACTTTACTGTATACAGTATTGTCTATGTTTCATTATAATGTGATATTTGGAGATGCATTCCTGTTATTGTTAAAAATCTAAACTAAATTAAAAAAAATGAAAAAAAAGTACTGAATTCTACATACTTTTTCAACAGAGTCTGCATATTTTATCATTAGGTTTGTTTTCCTTTAGAGCAATAGGCATGTATCTGATGTCTAGAAGGACATCAAGGAAGAAAATTGGGTTAGACATTTATGTCCAGTGGGGCCGATTCATACTACTAGGAGGGAACAAAAGGTTTGTTGCAAGTAGAAATAACCCAGATTTTAAAAAACTTAGTTTTTCAAAGCAAAATATAAAATGTGTACATCTGGGCCCAATAGATGTAATTTTCTTCATTCCTCAGTAATTCTTTTTTTTTTTAAATGTTATATTTATTATGTTTAATTTATCAAAGGAAAGACAGAAATTGCCGCTCCAGGCAGGTGTATCTTGGTAAAATCCTTCTCTCAGAAACCGAGGGTGCTGTCAATGCACATGGCAATTGGGAACAAGAAGTAGTTAGGACAGACGCACTCCAATCCAACGTAGTTTATTAAAAGGAAACGGGCACTACAAATAACAGCATGAACCCAGGACAGCTGACGCGTTTCACACTCTATTCAGTGTTTACAGGCACTACAAATAACAGCATGAACCCACGACACCTGACGCGTTTCACACTCTATTCAGTGTTTACAGGCACTACAAATAACAGCATGAACCCAGGACAGCTGACGCGTTTCACACTCTATTCAGTGTTTACATCAGCTGTCCTGGGTTCATGCTGTTATTTGTAGTGCCTGTTTCCTTTTAATAAACTACGTTGGATTGGAGTGCGGCTGTCCTAACTACTTCTTGTTCCTAATTTATCAAAGGGTTCGAGGAAACGTGTCTCACGCCACCTATGTGACTTTACAGCAAGATCATCCTTTCATTCTCCCCATGAAAAATAAGAAGAATCTTATTGGTTTACATGTTTAACAAAAGCTACTCGTTTGACAATTGATAAATGGGGCCAAATGTTTTGGTCCAGTTCAGTACCAGAAGCACAGCTGCTCAAGCAACTTGTGTGCAGATAAAGACCTACCTGTTCCCTGCATCTGGTTATTCTTTCTAGAAGGAGATCGGAGTTGTTTTTTTCTTCATCAAGCTCAATTTCCAGCTGGGATATCTTGTCCTGGGAAAAAAAAACAAAGCAGTTTTGTATGTGGAGTTTTAGAATACGAACTCAAAGATGAATGAACGGGATCATTAACAAAATTTGCTGCTGGAGTGTTGAGTGATCCGAAGATCTATATTGTCCTTTGCTATGTCGGTGTATACAACATAAACCCTCAAAATGAAAGGAGAGGGGGCCGCCTGACCTGCAGGTGAGGCCACAGGAACAATTGTGAATTTGTGCCTCTATGTTTTTCTTAACCAGCAATAAAATGTTTGAATTAAAGATGGACAGAGCTAGTGCCTATTTCCAGAACCATTTTCTCTTTTTTCTTAAAAAAGTTAATACGGTGCATACCTGCACTCTATTAGCTGACAGCAATAACTATGTATAAGGCCCCTTTCACAAGTCGTACCCCATTATTTCCAATGAGTACCCTTCATATCTGTGCAACTTCAAAGTACTGTACTACTTTGGTCCGACTTTGATGCGACTTGAGGTCCACAGACCTCAAGATTACACAGGCTTTCTCTGAAATCGCATCAAAATCGCGGGCACAAATTTGCGGTAAAATCGCGCCACTTTCAAGTCACGGCAGTGTGAAAAAGGCTTAAGAGGAAGCATTTTTCTGGTTGTTAGGTTTTTCTCTCTTTTAAAAACAAAAATTAAGATCTGCTGTGAAAGATCAGCTTGACCATTTTGGTTAACTTGATAGTAATTATCACCAATTTTCCTAA
Source organism: Rana muscosa (assembly GCA_029206835.1). Lineage (NCBI taxonomy): Eukaryota > Metazoa > Chordata > Amphibia > Anura > Ranidae > Rana > Rana muscosa. Next base: position 536,763,930 of record CM055118.1, on the reverse strand, counting down.
CCAAATACATTTTAAATTTTAAGGACATGTTAGGCTTTATTTGTTACACTGTTTTAAATATTTTTTGGTATTTTAATTACAAGTTTGTTAAATGAACAAACATGTTTTAAAATGCATTTTACACGTAAAGTGATTGTAATTGATCACCTTGTAAACAACCCATTCAGTTTATTATTTATTCAGAGTTGAAGCTGTTATAGCTGCAAAGGGTGGGCCAACTCAATATTGAACCCTACGGACTGGGATGCCATTAAAGTTTAAGTGCATGTGGCAGGCGTCCCAATACTTTTGGTAACATAATCTATGTACAGGGGGCGTGTGTCAGGACAAGCCTGATCATTGGAGGAGAGTAGGCTGAGTTCCCAGCACAGCTAGAGAACTGACAGCAATGTGCTCTCATGTCTAGTGTGGTCAGTTTTTAACAGTAGAGCAGAGAGACTGACAGAACACCAGGGATTTCACACAAAGGAGGCAAACAAAGAGAACAGGATCATTTTTGTATATGGTACAGCAGACACATATCAAGAATGTGAAATGTTGGGTTTACATACACGTTAACAGCTTATTGTACATTTTTTTATAACTTTTTTTTTTTTAACAATGCATTTTTTCCTTACTTATTGGTGTATAATAGCCAGGTTGCTTTATACTGGATGTTTTTATATTTGAAGGTAATAAAATGTTTAACAAAAGTGTGTATCAATCAATAGACTGGAATCTCAGACACCTCAAGAACAATTTAGCGGATTTAGCGTAGTTTAATTACAGAGCTTAGAATATTGACCTGTGGAGATTAGCTATTTAAAGCCTCTTGTGTGGGAAAGGGCTACATTTACTGCACAGAATGCTGTTAGGAATATATATATAAATTATGAAGAAATAACGATACAATGTGAACATTTTCCACCACTTGAGGATTTCTTCATAGCCAATATTTTAATTACAACGGTCTTTCTACTTTACTGTAAAGGCTAGCCCTGATTTAGACCTCTGGGTGGAAAGACATAGATAGCTTAAAGGGGTTGTAAAAGTTCGTTTTTTATTCTCTAAATAGGTTCCTTTAAGCTAGTGCATTGTTGGTTCACTTACCTTTTCCTTCAATTTCCCTTCTAAATGTTTATTTTCTTTGTCTGACTTTCTCACTTCCTGTTCCTCCTCAGTAAGCTTGCCCCCATCACTTGAGCTGTTCTGGCTGGGGGTTAATCAGCCAGAACAGCTTACTGAGGAGGAACAAGAAGTGAGAAATTCAGAGCAAGAAAACAAAGAAAAAAAACATTTAGAAGGGAAATCGAAGGAAAAGGTAAGTGAACCAACAATGCACTAGCTTAAAGGAACCTATTTAGAAAATAAAAAACTAACCTTTACAACCCCTTTAATGTTGTCATGTGCCCATTCACTGCTGGCCAAGAGCAAAATGTCAGAGATAGGTGCCACATCACTTCTCACAGCTCATCCTTGCTTGACTAATGGCATATAAATATATTACAGCTAAGGTTTAGGTATTTATCATTTTTACATAGTTATATTGGTCCAGTTTGGACCAATGGAAGTATGAATATGCCATAACTCTGGGATCCCTGTGGAAGCTGGAAATCCCTGTAGTAGGCACGGATACTACAGTGATTGCCACTAGCTTCCAGGTCCCCTGCCAAGTGGCTGACCTGCTGCTTATTGAACAAAGGTGGTCACCTGCCCCGCCTCTCTATTATGTTCAATCAGATAACGCTTTGAAATCATTGTAAAAAATGCAAAATGTTCCCTGAATGGCGCTCATGTTGAATGAATAATCTCCTGTGTTCACAATGCAGCAGGCCCCCTGCTTGACATGGGATCTAGAAAGTAATGGAGGTGACTGTAGCAGGGGTGCATTACAACATATAGAGCCCCTTAGAATTTTACTTTCACATACACAAAACTGTTCTAGACAAGTAAAGATATCACCTTAAATGTCTGCACATTTAAGGTGATATATGTTTAATTTCTATCCAAATGGTAAATGTCAGGACTTATGCCGCATACACACGGTCGGAATTTACGATGGAAAAAGTCAGATGGGAGCTTTTCATCTGACTTTTTCCGTTGGAATTTCTGCCGGGCACCACAACCTCAAGCCGGGAAACGGGCACCGCAGCGGGCACCACAACCTCAGGCCGGGAAACGGGCACCACTACCACAGGCCGGGAAACGGGCACCACGGAAAAAAATCCTATCGGAAAATCCATTCGTCTGTATGGAATTTCGACGGGAAAAAAAACACGCGTGCTCGGAAACAATTTGACGCATGCTCGGAAGCATTGAACTTAATTTTTCTCGGCTCGTCGTAGTGTTCTACGTCACCGCGTTCTTGACGGTCGGAATTTGGCGTGACCGTGTGTATGCAAGACAAGTTTGAGCGGAATCCCGTCGGAAAAACCATCCGATTTTTTTCGGAATCCGTTCGTGTGTACGCGGCATTAGGGTTTTGCCTACAAATACTACCTCCATTGACTTTATTTGTCTAGTACGATCATCCTTCAAGTGGTTTTTGGCATCCAGCTCATACTGTAGATCTTTAATTGTCTGCTGCAGAAGATGATTCTTGGTCAGGGATTCATCTTGGGCTCTCTGGTGGTCTTGCAAATTTTCTTCCAAGTGACGAATCTAAGGAGAACATGCCAACGTTACACAATATTACACAACCCTCTTTGAAATACAAAATTACACGTGGCATATTCTCACATTTTTATCTTTGCAACAGTGCTAATTACCTCGTCTTGCAGCTTCTTGATTGCCTGATAGCATCTTTCCAATTCCAGTGTCTTATCTTTAATCTGTCTTTGCATTTCAGAGCCGTCCTTCCGATTCCTCTCTTTATAGTCATCAAACTGCTTTTGAAGATCCACAGTGGATGAACGGGAAAACTCGACATGTTCTGAAATCTAATCAACAATAATAATATTCAATGGGTGAGTCATGGTTAGTGGTTACAAGTACAGTAGTTAGTAATCTGGCCTTGGCCTCAGCTCAAAAAAAGAATAATCTGTATTCATTTTTTAACCTATTACTACTAAGAAACCTTTCTATTAAGAATTGTATTGTATGTAAATGTTGTAGTTTTGTTATTTTTATTGATCTGGTTTAAAATAGTTATAATGCCCATTGGATTCTAATTCTATCATATTTCTGTTTGATGAGTTGCTATTAGAAATCCTTATCTTTCTTTTATTCTGAATGAAATGCAATGGAAAAATTCATTTAAAGTGAACCTGTATTTTTCCCACGCAGGCTAAAACACAACCAGTTTTAACGTTGGCCTCCATAGCTGCTTACAACTACCTTCCATTTGCCCCCCGTAGTGTATAGTATGCTTAGAAAAATCGCCATTCCCCCAGTCCAGCCTATGTTGTTAACATTTGTAAGATGGTCTCAGCCTTACACCACCCCACAAGCCATGCCCAATGACTTGTTTCGCCCCACCCACCAGGGCTTAAGTGCCGTACACACGAGCCGAATATCGGTCAGTATCGGCTGAATAGAAACTGACCAACATTCAGTCTGTGTGTATGGCAGCCAGTTTGGCTTCTGTCGAAGGGGCATGACCAAAAAGGTCTGCAGATCGGCATCAGATCAGTGACCTCAGCTAATGGCTGACATCGCTGACCAGTGTGTTCTGGCAAGGAGAACACAAAAGCTCAACGGGGAGATATCTGTACTAACACTGGATTGTTAGTACAGGATCTCTTCCCGAGTGCTTCAGTTTTTTTTCGTCCAGCTCAAAAAAAATCTGATAGTGTGCCCTAGGCTTTAGTCATAGCGGTAAATGGCAGAAACTGGATGGAAGAAGTTTTGCATTACTGGCCGTGAATATGAGGGGATAAACATGTGCAAGTGATTAAGGTGATGAAGTCAATGGATAAGATTCACGTCATCACCTTAATCACTTGCATACGTTTATCTCCTCATTTTCACGGCCAGTGATGCATAAGTTCTTCCGTCTTTCTTCTGCCATTTACCTCTATAACCATGCACCCGGTGGGTGGGGCGAAACATGTCAGAGGGCATGGCTTGTAGAGTGGTGTAAGGCTGAGGCTAATTTACACATTATTGTTAATAACATAGACTGGACTGAGGGAGTGGCGATTTTTGGAAACATACTACACACTACAGGATGATAATATTTCATGCTGGCACCGCATTCCTGAGCACCAGCAGGACAATATAGATCTTCCTTTTTTGCTTTGAATGGCACTACAAGTATAAGCCTGTTCCATTTGCTCCCCTAACACTTTTGGGGGTAGCATTTAGGCCTCATTAACATCATTATTTTGCACATTACTGCAGCACAATGATGTGAATAGGCCTTAAGTAAAACTTTGCTGCATGGGAAAAGCACAGGTTCATTTGGTGGCGCACCATCAAACAGCAGCATTAACAGTTAAGGTAGATAAGTAATAAGTTTACTTTCATATCTAACTATCAGACCATATAAGAGAAATATGCAAAAAGGAAGAAAGGTGGCGGCACTTCCAGGCATAAAAACAGCTTCTTTATTAGTTTATAGAATTAAAAATGCATAATAGCAAAAAGACATACACACAGCCCACGGAACAGTGTGCACCCTGTGTACTTTTTCATATAAGAGGAATAACCACAAAGGAATAGAATGTGCGGCCTGGGGGCCAGACGTAGCCCGTTGCTTGCCTTTATCCGGCCCTTGGGACACTATTCATCCCACTGATACGAGACACTATTCTGCCCACTGTTACCAAGAATGGGGCACTATTCTTCCTCTTAATACCAAAGATGGGACACTATTTAGTCAAACTGATACCAGAAAATATTCATATTCCCACTGGCCACAGTCCACCCCCTAAAGTCTGCATGACAGTAAACTGGTCTTTTTTTTTTACAAAGTTTGGAGACCCCTGGAATAGAGGAACAGGGGGATTTGGGTTTGAAAAAGGTCAGTTGGAAGATACATGGATTTGTAGATACATTGCCTCCAATTGTTCCATATTTCAGGTCTTGCTTTGTGTTGTCCCATGTACCTACACATACAAGTCTGACCCTCTAGAACACCTGTGTCTCTGACATCAGCATCATGTATAATCCATAGATGTGAATGTTAGCCCTGAGCCCCGTACACACGACCGGGTTTTCCGACGGGAAAACTGCGAGGAGAGTTTTTTGGACATGAATCCCGGCCGTGCGTATGCTCCCTCGCAGTTTTTCCGATGGGAAAACTGCCAAACCCGCCGGACAAAAAAAAGAACCAGCTCTCTTTTTTCCCGCCGGGATTCCCGACTGATTTTTATCCGTCAGAAAACCTGGCCGTGTAGCAGAAAACTGCCATATTTGGCAGTTTTCCTGTGGGGAAAAACCCTGATGGAGCATAAAACACGGTCGGGATTCCCAAGGAAAAGCTCTCATCTGAGTTTTCCCGACGGGAAAACCAATCGTCTGTACGGGGGAAAAGTAGAGGGCAGGTTCTCGGTTTTCCCCTCGGGATTTCCGACTGACCTTTTCCTGTCGGGAATCCCGGTCGTGTGCACTAGGCAACAGACTCTCCTTCATCTATGCAATAAAGCAATGCTGTTTAGAGGGCTACTCCTACATGACAGGGAGAAGCAAATTATGACTTTTCCCGAATCTTTGCAGAAAAACCCATCCCCAGAATTTTCCAACAGGTCTTTTTAAAAAGAACAGGTATTTTAACAGTTATATCAAATGATGCCATTGCTGATGGCAGAGCTGTGCATGTTACATGGCATACAGCCAATCTGTGTTCATCTACACTGCTTTCATTTAAGGGATTTCCCTTTGTTTAAGCTTACACCAAACCAAATCGGCAAAAATAATTTTTGGTTTTAAATGATCACTAAATTAAAATATATTACCACTGTGCAATTACTGCGAAATATTTACCAAGGTACTCTTAAGTGTAAAGAAAACAGACAAAAATGTGATTACATCAAAACTTTAAACAAAATTGACTGGTTGCCGCTAACATTGATGTGTTCCCACGCCGACAGAAAAAAGAAATACAAAAAATGCAGTGCAACCTTTGTAAAAAAACAAACAAGCATAACATTGCAACTTCACACTGTGTATATGGAGTGTACAAATTCCAGAAAATAAATGTGTTGTAACATAGTAGTGATGGTGCGACCCATGCCCATTCAATCCATCGCCGCTATATTACCCTCCAACACACTTGTTAAACATTATATACAGTGCTGCAATATACAAATAATGGTGTAGCGCCTTGAAGGGGTACTTTCCTTTTTTTTTCATCTGGTTATCTGGTCAGTAAGTCTGTTTTTTAACAAAACAAGCTGTGCTGCAGATATAGCAGTTAGGTTGAGGCAAACGATTTAACACTGGCTTTAGTACTTACAATAATCAGCTTTTTTTTTTACTTATCTAAAACCTTTATCGCGAGAGAAACAAAACTGTGCCCCCTGTACTCCTTAAAGAGGAACTGCAGTCTGCTCACATAATTTGTGATAAAAACATCTTTGCCATTCTGAAGCTTCCCTCCATCCACTTTGCATATTATTTTATATATACTGTGATTCTGTATTTGCCAAATATGCTGCAGAAATCCCCCTCCACTGAGTCTGGCTGCATCCATTCTAACTGTGGGCAGCTAAAGCTGCTGCCTGTTCACTTCCTGGATTAACACAGACACACCTCCAGCTCTGCAGCTCTCATTGGGCCTCTTATAACTCATCTCCACCTCCCTTCCTGGCAAACTTTCATGAGAGTGAGAGAGAGAGCTGTGCATGATGTCATAAGCCTAGGCTTTTTACCAGTCAAAAAACAGGAAGTGGGCTGTATAAGGTATTTACTGGCAGAAAAAAAATGTTTTACTATCCAAAGTTAAAAAAACAAGGGCAGAAGATTTAATAGATAGAAAGTTGAAAAAATTACTGAAGGTAAGATCACCAGGTGAAAACTGAGGAGGAAAAAAAAGCCTTAAAAAAAGAAAACGAATGCAGCCACCACATCTAATTATTGGTAAGCTGTAATATATTATATTATTCGTTTTGGGTTTAATACCATTTTATTTCTGTGGTGTACATTAGTACAAGAGTGACCATACCAATTTGAATATTAGTTTCTACTCTAATTCTAGTGCCACCTTCCTATACACAAACTTCTACTTTAATTTTGTAGGGAATTCTTGTCCTTTACAGAACCCTAATCTGACATGACCTTGGCTCAAGAACTAAAAGGTTTGTCATCTAAATAACCGAGTGCAGCTCATGACTGACTAAAAGAAATATCAAAACATGCAGCCTTGTGGCACATTGAACTCAGGCATAATGATTAACAACCCCAGGCTGGATTTATTTGTGATGCTCTGGTATCCGTAGGCATATTTCAAAGTATATTCCAGTTAAGGTCTGCAATTCTCCACTGCAGCAGCTACAGGCTAGTTCTTTCTGGTATCACATAGCGATCGCTTAGTAGGTCTTGAGCAATGGTGGAAATGATTCAGTAGGTCATTATTTCTGACATTGCCTTGATAGGTGTGGCTTACTTATAGAAGCAATGGTTACTAGAGTTACTTGAACATGGCTTCCCAAAAGTAAAGCCTTTATTAAAAAGCAAAGTCCCATAACACTTTTTTTTAGCACCACAGGGGGTGGTCTTATATAAACCATTAATTTTAACATTCAGTAGCATGGAGCAATATCTACCATGACTTGGTTCACATTCATAGAAATGTATCTTATAGTGGTTTAGACCCTGCCATGAAGTCCCCAAATCCGGGAAAGCAAATCTGAAAAAAATGCACGTTGTTACCCAACAATATTTCCGAAGTGGAGGAACTGGTTGGGAAAGAAAAGAGCCCTGGACTGCCGCACTCTGTATAAACGATTTATTTTCAAAATTCCAAAATGAAAATCCAAAGTTAATCCATAGATTCAAAAGAATCTATGGATTAACTTTGGATTTTAATATTGGAAGTTTGCAAATAAATCGTTTATACAGAGTGCGGCAGTAATCTATGGATTAACTTTGGATTTTAATTTTGGAATTTTGAAAATAAATCGTTTATACAGAGTGCGGCAGTCCAGGGCTCTTTTCTTTCCCATGCATTAGTGCAGAGCCAGCACCTGTTCCAGTATCAGGGCGGGAGCATTCCTTGGAGCGTCACAGCTTGGAGCGGTACACACCTTTCATGGAGGAACTGGTTGGCATCCGGCAGTTTCCTTGTTAGTATAGCATTCCTTTTATGTGCAGGGAGTCCCCTTAAATGTCTCCACACATCCAAAAATCCTTGGTTTTCTCCACCCTAAAGTGGAGCTCCACCCTAAATAGCAACTTTTGCTATTTGGAACCCTCCCCCCCTCCGGTGTCACAATTGACACCTTTCAGGGGGGAGGGGGGTGAAGATACCTGTCTAAGACAGGTATTTTCACCCACATCCGGGAGTCCTGTCTCCGGGAATCTGCGGGAGTTACGTCACTTCCCGCAGACTTCCCTTGGTGTTCTGGGAGACACTCGGCTCCCAGAACACAGGAGCACCAATCAGAACGGCGCAGCGCGACTCGCGCATGCGCCGTAGGGAACCGGGCATGAAGCCGCAGGGCTTCACTTCCTGGTTCCCTCAGCGAGGATGGCGGAGGGAGCAGCAGAGCGACGAGCGGTCGCTCGTCCTCTGCTGCGGACGTCGCTGGACTCCAGGACAGGTAAGTGTCCAAATATTAAAAGCCAGCAGCTGCTGTAGCTGTAGCTGCTGGCTTGAATTTTTTTTTTTCCGGTGGAGCAACCCCTTTAAGTCTGTGGCATGCCCATTATGTTACAAGGTATTTGGTTGTGATTAACTGGGGGGTGGCATGTCAGAGCAGTATTGTTGAGGATCCCTGGAAGCATGGGCTTTAGGACACTCAAGGTAGTCTAAAATGTATATCACCATGTATAAACCCATATTTAAAGTGTATGTTTGTGGAAAATAAATATATCTCTGAAATCCATTGAGCTTCCAACTTCCTGTAGTATACTGATCTACCTTTGCTGCACTGAAATTAAAATCAGTGATTTCTCGTAATGGACTACAGAACCTCTCACCTCATCTCCATAACATAAGAGAGTGTACTGTTTTCCAGTGTCATCCGCAATCAATAAATTAACCTTCTTACCACAGGGTAAAAAAAAAAAAGAAGCCCTCACTGTTAAAGAAGAGCATGTATACCTACCTTTTTGGCAACTCCTGTCTTCAAACTCTTCTATTTTGCAAATTCCCAGCCACAGCAGAAATTCAACACTAATGCAGCGTACACACAATCGTTTTTCATGCCATTTTTTTAACCAACGTTTTTCTCGTCGTTTTTTTCATGTTTCCTCTCAAGCCTGTCTTGCATCCACACGATCATTAAAAAAAACGCTCAAGCAAAGTGCAGTGACGTACAACACGTACAACGGCACTATAAAGGGGAAGTTCCATTCGAATGGCGCCACCCTTCATGTTAGTAAACTTTGTTGAGTGGCGATTCGCGCTTTTCAGCCTCGTGCTTTTCAGTCCGTTACAGCATGACGAATGTGCTATCTCCATTACGAACGCTAGTTTTATTAGAACGAGCGCTCCCGTCTCATACTTGATTCTGAGCATGCCCGTTTTTTTTCCCCTCGTAAAAGCATACACACCATCGTTTTTCACGTCATTAAAAAAAAAGACATGAAAAACGACGTGAAAAAATAGAGCATGTTCGAAATTTTTAATGGCCGTTTTTCACGCCGTTAAAAATGCTCTGGAGCATACACACGATCGGTTTTAATGGCCATTTTAAAAAATGGCATTTTTAACGGCATGAAAAACGATCGTGTGTACGCCGAATTAGGGGTAAGTCAAACACCTGCTCCAAAAACACTGGTTCTTTTTACAGGACTTTACATCACAAAAGACAAGCAAGTGGGAGAAACCAAAGCTGGGTACACCCATAAGAAGCAAAGCAGCAGAGATGGGAGACATGGACCACCTGGAAGAAGCAAAGCAGCGGAGATGGGAGACATGGACCACCTGGAAGAAGCAAAGCAGCGGAGATGGGAGACATGGACCACCTGGAAGAAGCAAAGCAGCAGAGATGGGAGACATGGACCACCTGAAAGAAGCAAAGCAGCAGAAATGAGAGACATGGACCACCTGGAAGAAGCAAAGCAGCAGTGATTGAATACATGGACCACCTGGAAGAAGCAAAGCAGTAGAAATGGAGGTCATGGACCACGTGGAAAAAGCAAAGCAGCAGAGATGGAAGATATAGACCACACTGAAGAAGCAAAGCAGCAGAGATGGAAGACATGGACCACCTGGAAGAAGCAAAGCAGCAGAGATGGAAGACATGGACCACCTGGAAGAAGCAAAGCAGCAGAGATGGAAGACATGGACCACCTAGAAGAAGCAAAGCAGCAGAGATGGAAGACATGGACCACCTGGAAGAAGCAAAGCAGCAGAGATGGAAGACATGGACCACCTGGAAGAAGCAAAGCAGCAGAGATGGAAGACATGGACCACCTAGAAGAAGCAAAGCAGCAGAAATGGGGGACATGGACCACCCAGAAGAAGCAAAGCAGCAGAGATGGAACCACAAATAGAAAAATAAAAAAAAAACAGACCAATACACTCCCTAAAGAGTTAACTGCAATATTTATTAATGCTTAAAGCATGTATCAAAAAGTAATCAATAGACATAAAAGATCTAGTCTCCTAAAATATATATATATAGGGAACCCTAACCCAGAACATTTCCCATAGGTAAACCTAGCAACGACAATGTACAGGTGACTAAATTGGAACCAGTTCCCCTATATGAGGGAAACAAATAGTACAGAATGCACACCCACCCTCCCCCAAATCGGAAGCACCCCCTAATATACCCAACAATGACGAGTCACTATCTAATAACCCCCTAAGGTGTTCCTACACAGGACAGTGAGTCCCTGAATAAACAGGTAATTAGGTAATCAGGGTTACGGGACCTGAGGCTGGTCGAGTTTGCGTCTGGAGGATGATGGGCCGCTGCGCGGTGGCAGCGGGGTGGGCTGGTCGGGTAGGATACCCCATGTGTGAAGTAGGGCGAGACCTTCTTGCAGATCTTTAATCATGTGTGATTTGCCGTTCATAGTTATGAGGAGTGAGGCCGGGTATCTCCATTTATATTGGACTTTGTGGTTTTGGAGCCCTTTAGTTATTGGGCTCAGTTGTCTCCTCATTTGTAGGGTGAACTTGGACAGGTCAGGGAATAGTTGTAACTCGGTAAATGGTGGAGGGAGGGGTGATGCGGCTTTGACTCCATACATGAGCTGTTCCTTAATATGGAAAAAGTGCACCCTCATTAGGATATCTCTTGGTACAGAGGCTGCAAGGTGAGACGGTTTTGCAATTCTGTGTATCCTGTCTATGATGAGGTCTCTAGGAGCCGCATCTGGTAAAATGACATGCATCAGTTCTTTTGCATATTTAGGTAGGTCCGCAGGTAAGATGGATTCTGGCACACCTCTCAGCTTATTATTCCTGCGGGACCTATCTTCTAAATCGGCCAGCTTGGCGCGCATCCAATTTTGTTCCTGTCTGATATCATCATATGCATCAATAACGCCGTTAACTGTGGATACACATCCTGACATATTCTCTTCTATATGGGTTACTCTACTGTCCAGTGAGTGAATGTCAGATGTGACCTTGTGGAACAGCGAGGATAAGTCCGTCATGAGCGAGGACTGTAGGGACAGTAACATGTCTTTTAGAGTTGAGTCAAGCACTGGTTGGCCTGATGTGGGAAAGGAGGCCATAGAGGAGTGCAGGGCCTGGTTAGAGATAAGGGGATTGAAAGCCGGGGCCTCAATTTGTGATTGCGCCGGGTGATGCGGAGGCGTATCCATCCGCATTCTGGCTTTCGCGGGGCTCCTGGTGAGGGTATCAGATTCAGGAGGGTGATCGGAACTGCTCGTGGACACTGGGGTGGGCGAATCAGTTGGAATCTCGTCCGGTAACTCTGAATAGGAGTCCCGTGATTCCCATGACGCGGCCGGGCCGGCGCCATCTTTACAAGCACTGACCTTCTCTGCTGGCTTGAAGGCGAATTCAGTCAGTTTTTGCGGCGTATAGTCTGTAAATCTCTTCCGAGACATCTCGGCTAGTGTCCAGGGATTCGCTGGAGTGAGGATGGCCTCGGATTGTGAAGCAGAAGGGCCTCTGTCGCTTCGTGATAACCCCTGGGTTGACGAGCTAAGGGTTTAAGCTGCCATCTTCTCCGCCGGTCGGCCACGCCCCCCCGGTTATAATATTTTTGATTACACCCCCCGATAGTATATCGGCGAGTACTGCAGACCAACTAATAGGTGGGAATCCCATACCTTTTCCATATTTTGTGCAGCAGAGATGGAAGACATGGACCACCTGGAAGAAGCAAAGCAGCAGAGATGGAAGTTATAGACCACATTGAAGAAGCAAAGCAGCAGAGATGGAAGACATGAACCCCCTGAAAGAAGCAAAACAGCGGAGATGGAAGATGTGGACCACCTGGAAGAAGCAAAGCAGCAGAAGTGAAAGATATGGACCACGAGGATGAAGCTAAGCAGTAAAGAAGACATCGGACATGCAGAAGTAAAGCAGCAGAAATGGAAGACATGCACCCCCTGGAAGAAGAAAAGCAGCAAAGATGGAAGATGTGGACCATGAGAATGAAGCAAAGCAGCAGACAAAGTAGTCATCGACCATGCAGAAGCAAAGCAGCAGAGATGGAAGACATAAAAAAACCTTTCCTGGTCTCTCATAATGTGCGAGGCCTGAATACACCAGAAAAACGCACCTCGATACTTAAAGAAATAAAGAAAATAAACCCCAATTTAGTATTCCTACAAGAAACCCATTTTAAAACAGGAACAGTCCAAGAACTTGGCGATAAACATTACCCCCAGGTCTTTCATGCTACAAACCCAGAATCCAAAGCCAATGGTCTATCATGCTACATAAAAATACAAATGTGGATATCTCACAACAACATGTAAACCCACAGGGAAGGTTTCTATTTCTCAAAGGCCATTGGGCATTGACACCTGTAACTCTGGCGAACGTGTATTTCCCAAAACACTGCCCAAGTCTCGTTTTGCCAACAGATGATTGAGGAACTGAAGGGTTTTGCCCAAGGGTGCATCATATTGGGAGGAGACCTCAATTTACCGCTAAATCCTTCCCAGCTTACCTTCTAGCTTACCGTATAAAAAACGAAAGAAGATTAAAACATTATTGTCCTCCCTCACACTAGATTGTGGAAAGATAAGTATACATGCTCTTCTTTTACAGCACAGGCTTCGATTACAAGCAAGTGACAGGGTCATTTTAAAGACTCAGGCCGCGTACACACGACCGGTTTTCTCGGCAAAAAACGACAAGAAAACTGCCAGGAGAGCTTTCTTGCTGATAAAACCGGCTGTGTGTACGCGGGTTTCAGTTTTCTCGTCAAGAAAACTGCCCAGATTCCCCGACGAGAAAAAAGACGTCCTGCGGTCTATTTTCTCGTCGTGAATCTCGTCGGCCTGTTTCTCGACGAGAAACCCGAGCGTGTGCACACTTACCTGTCGCCGCGGAAACCCGCGCATTCTCGAAATGACTTTGACGCATGCACGGTAGCTTCCTAGGCATAGGCATAGGGTGCAGCAAGATGGCGGCGACGGCATTGAATGTGACGAGTGCACGCTCGTCGTAGTCGATGACGTCATCGCGTGCGTGCCATTCAAAAGAACGGCGGTTCTTTTGAATCGTACGTGTGTACACTCGGCCGGGACAAGTTTCTTGTCAAGATTCTCGCCAGGAAAAACAACGTTTTTTTCCTGACGAGAATCTCGGCCGTGTGTACGAGGCTTGATTCTTATATGTTAGTAAGGGATTTAGATCTTATGGTTATCCTAAATGAATAACACAAGCAATACTTTACCAAAAAAAAAAAAAAACAGACATCCATCTTGCTTAGTAACCAGAATGAATTATGCCCCTTCTCAAGCTTTTTTTCTATGGAGGTGGAATGAAAGGCTAAGTTGGAATCAGGATTGTGGCTGCAGAACAAGTGAATGCCTGTTAAAGAGAACAACACTTGTAGCAGAAATACAGAGATCAGGACCCCTAGCCATGAGAAAGTCACGTACTATGTAACCCTGTGTAATGTAAAACATGCAGAGCAAATTGCTCCAGTTCTGCTCAGCAGAGAAAGTATTACTGATGATAACAGCCAGCTTGAAGGTTAGAACCGTATGTCCATGTTATTGCCCTGTTAATGTTTTATAGGGGAAGTTCTCTATAACTGCACAAAAAGCACAATTTAAATGACCATGTTTGCTAAATACTGTCAGTATACATCTCATTACACACACCTAATGTTTATTTGATCAACCCCTCAGCCTTTCCAAACAGCACCTCTTAGTAAACTGAGAGAACAAACTGTACAACATGTGTCTTTCTTTATCTCTTAACATGAATTCAAGGCGACATTTGCTGCACTGCAGAATGTAAAGTGTTCTGCTCAATTCATTCTCAGTAATTTGGGAATGACCCAAATTGTTAATGAATAACCAAAAGAAAACTCATCTTCATGAACAGTTCAAAAATAGAGCAGTGAACCAGCTGCTCGGTGAAAAATCACAATTAAACTTACAGAATGGCTCTTTGAAGCTTTACTAGTAATTACAATCCTTAAACTATAAAGAAAAAAGTATTAAACCAGAGCAATAATGTGGGAGAAGTTCATTCCTATATTTTAATGGAATTGACGATGCTTGTTCTCAAACATTTTATTCTTAGCGCAGAATGTCTAGTCTGGTTACTTGCTGTAACTTCATAAGCACTATGAACCCTCCTAAATAAAACTATGATGAGAAAAATGAATTTCCCATTAAACTGCAGCTGTGATAATTCCCGGGAAGGCCAGCGAAGGAAACCAAGAATCAGTTAAGTTCTGATGGGCAATAAATTTCCAGCACTTTTTATCCAAGCAGCACTTAGGTTCAGGATTGCCTAAATTACATATAGTGAGGAAGCTTAACAAGGCAGTCACACGAATTCTGAAAATTTCTAAAAGCTTATCTAAAACTTTAAGGTACAGTGGGTTACGGAAAGTATTCAGACCCCCTTAAATTTTTCACTCTTTGTTATATTGCAGCCATTTGCTAAAATTATTTAAGTTAATTTTGTTCCTCATTAATGTACACACAGCACCCCATATTAACAGAAAAACACAGAATTGTTGACATTTTTGCAGATTTATTAAAAAAGAAAAACTGAAATATCACATGGTCCTAAGTATCAGACCCTTTGCTGTGGCACTCATATATTTAACTCAGGTACTGTCCATTTCTTCTGATCATTCTTGAGATGGTTCTACACCTTCATTTGAGTCCAGCTGTGTTTGATTATACTGATTGGACTTGATTAGGAAAGCCACACACCTGTCTATATAAGACCTTACAGCTCACAGTGCATGTCAGAGCAAATGAGAATCATGAGGTCAAAGGAACTGCCTGAAGAGCTCAGAGATAGAATTGTGGCAAGGCACAGACTTGGCCATGGTTACGAAAAAATTTCTGCTGCACTTAAGGTTCCTAAGAGTACAGTGGCCTCCATAATCCTTAAATGGAAGACATTTGGGACGACCAGAACCCTTGCTAGAGCTGGCCGTCCGGCCAAACTGAGCTATCGGGGAAGAAGAGCCTTGGTGAGAGAGGTAAAGAAAAACCCCAAGATCACTGTGGCTGAGCTCCAGAGATGCAGTCGGGAGATGGGAGAAAGTTGTAGAAAGTCAAACATCACTGCAGTCCTCCACCAGTCGGGGCTTTATGGCAGAGTGGCCCGACGGAAGCCTCTCCTCAGTGCAAGACACATGAAAGCCCGCATGGAGTTTGCTAATAAACACCTGAAGGACTCCAAGATGGTGACAAATAAGATTCTCTGGTCTGATGAGACCAAGATAGAACTTTTTGGCCTAAATTCTAAGCGGTTTGTGTGGAGAAAACCAGGCACTGCTCATCACCTGTCCAATACAGTCCCAACAGTGAAGAATGGTGGTGGCAGCATCATGCTGTGGGGGTGTTTTTCAGCTGAAGGGACAAGATGACTGGTAGCAATCGTGGGAAAGATGAATTCGGCCAAGTACAGGGATATCCTGGACGAAAACCTTCTCCAGAGTGCTCAGGACCTCAGACTGGGCCGAAGGTTTACCTTCCAACAAGACAATGACCCTAAGCACACAGCTAAAATAACAAAGGAGTGGCTTCACAACAACTCCGTGACTGTTCTTGAATGGCCCAGCCAGAGCCTCTGGAGAGACCTAAAAATGGCTGTCCACCAACGTTTACCATCCAACCTGACTGGAGAGGAGGAATGGCAGAGGATCCCCAAATCCAGGTGTGAAAAACTTGTTGCATCTTTCCCAAAAAGACTCATGGCTGTATTAGATCAAAAGGGTGCTTCTACTAAATACTGAGCAAACGGTCTGAATACTTAGGACCATGTGATATTTCAGTTTTTCTTTTTTAATAAATCTGCAAAAATGACAACAATTCTGTGTTTTTCTGTCAATATGGGGTGCTTTGTGTACATTAATGAGGGGGAAAAATGAATTTAAATGATTTTAGCAAATGGCTGCAATATAACAAAGAGTGAAAAATGTAAGGGGGTCTGAATACTTTCCGTTCCCACTGTATATTACAATTGCCAACTCCAAAAAGTAGATTGACAGGGCTTTTGAGGTGCTTATATCTACTCAAACAGCTCCAAAAATTATAATATTTATTCACATATTACTGTATATAAAAACCATGTACACATCCAAAATAGAACCATAAAAAAATCATCATAAATTATCCCCCTCCTTGAGGAGACTGCCACAAAGGTGGTCACCACCTTACTCTGTATACCACCTTATTCTATATAAATTATTCCAGGGTTCCATTAATTTAATTTTCAGAGGTTTCCTTTCTCAATGTGTTTCACATATCAAGCTTCATCAGGAGAACAAGGAGAGAAAAATAATAACTATGTTGGCTATTCAGCCACATCACCGACTGTATATATATATGGCTCATATCTCTCATACATTCACATACAGGATGGGGGAGTAAGAAAAGGCTGTCCGGCATAACATGGATGCTGCAAAAGGAGTACATATGAATTTTATATCCTACTGTTTCAGGATATTCCAATAGGCCTTGCCTATAACATTATTCATAGGGGTTTAATTTTCCAATATACCTGCGACCTGAGATAGGCCCATTTTGACTCGTAATTTCAACTACCAGGCTATCAACACCAATGTTGTCATGTTTCCACAGCCTTCATAAAAGATCGAGAAAGAGGGCAGCTGCCCTATTGTATTACAATTACAGAAGCCGATAAAACAAACAGCATTCATATAGAACTGTGATTTACTTAATCTGAAATCCAGGTATGATCATTGATCAAGGTAGACATTGGTCCACCTTGGACCAATGTAAATATGCATATCTCATACCTGAACGGCCCGCTGAGTAACCTGAAAAATCACTGCAGTAGTTGGCGCTACTATAGTGGTCTTCTGGGTCCTGTGCTCCACTGTACACCGACCACAGTGGTGGGGGGAGGGTCGCTTTCTCAGGACTGCTGCCATTTACAGAAGGCTTTGTATTTTTTATTCAATTAATACAAGGCATTCTCTGATGGGATGAGCTAGAGATCATGACATCACTGCCCCTCTTTTCCACCTTGTCCAATCAGGGAACACCTTGTATGCATTAAAAAAATACTTTGGGAAAAATGTAACAAAACTGGAGCAGCCAGAATAAGGGGCAGTTGTGCATGGCAATCAGTCAGCTATCTTTTATTTTCAAAGCTTAAAGCGGAAAAAAATTCAGGCAGGCTATTTATCGCAAGGTCTCTTCTGCAATAAAATAAACCTACCTGCCTTCTTGCAGTCTTTTTTAAAATGTACACTGAGCTATACATGCACAGCTTAGTATACATTCTGGCACGGTGCCTGTGTGCCAACATGAATGAAGATAGGCAGGGTCGGCTCTGTGAAGAAGCTGGGGAGAAGGAAGTTTTGGTTGCCATGCACAGCTGTTCCAGATTCTGACTGCTCCAGTTTTCATAAATTCCCCCTAAGGCAGGCCCCTAAGGACAACCATTTGGTATAGTACCCAGAACGTTGTGGCGATCACTGTAATAGAGCTGCTTACTACAGTGACTGTCACCTTCCACAGTGATCCATCAGGTATGGGCTATAATGTAGGTATGCAATTAGGACATCACTGCCCTGCCTCTTCACCTCATCCAATGACAGAATGCTTCGCAATAATTCAGAAAATCTCAGAACATTTTCTGAATGGTGCCCGTGCTGAGAAGCTGACCTCCTGTGATTGCAATGCAGCAGGGCAGCTACTCAGCATGGGACCCAGAAGAAAGTAGAAATCACTGCATTAGCTGTGTCTACTTCAGTGATTTCCAGCTTCCAGGGACATCAGGCAGGTCTGGTAAATACTGTATACAATTACATTGCCTCAAGCTTGACCAATGTAACTATGTAGAAATATACCATACCTGGAATTCATCTTTAATCCTTGGGGAGTATCCCACCAAAACTAAAATTCCATTTGCAGAAGAAGCTTAAAATGTGATCTGTATCTTAGTGCAGATTTCTGGGAAGTTTAGTAAGCCAATCACACAAGCAGGAAATTACATTTCTGTGGGAGTGGCTTACATATTACCTCCAGGTTGCCATATTGCATTGAGTTTTACAGAAGATTATAACAGCTGCAGACTGAAAAGGAAAGGTCAGGTTAACATTAAAGTTTCAACATGGCATGTGTAGTAACAATTATATAATATATATATTTATATATATATATATATATATATATATATATATATATATATATATATTTTTTGCCACAAAAGTGGAGTTGGCCTTTAAGGGTTCGTTCTTCCTGTGTCTTGTGACTTGCGTTTTTCCACACTGGATATAACTGCAAGTCACTGCTAAGGCACAAAGAAAACAACTGTGAAAAAAATTAAAGACAAGCAGTGGTGATGCACTGAAATGCGTATTGCACTGCTCCTTGCTGAAGCCAACAGTGCATTAGTCTGCACAGTGAGACGCTGAAGTGTAACACGCAGGCTAGTGTGAACCAAGCCTTATTTTTCTCTCCTTTAATTATTTTATAATGACAGACATACATCTAGATTGGAAAAACAAAAAAATCAATAAAAAAATCATTGTAAACAGCCACATCACTATATGAGATTGCTTTGATGGATCCTTCTCATTCATTTGTAAGACAGAAACACAGCTGCTATACTCATTAAGCGGTTTTAATGCTAAATATATTTTCTATGAGGTTAACTAGTAACACATTACTATAAAATGTCTCATAAAGAGAGTTATCACCATCTTCATAACCTTTCATACACATTCCTAAAATTTACAGTAACCATCATGCTGTTATCTTCTGCATACATTAAAATACTTTACCTTTCAGTAACACAGACATTGATTGGATAGAATGTCATTTACTATTTCTAAACTTACTGTACAATTTCTGCAAAATAGTCCATCTTTGTTGGTCAAAGGTCCAATCTCTTAGTAATGAGAAAAGAACAGATGCTTACATTTGATATCTTTAGCAACTGTTGGCTTTTTGGAAAAGGTCTGAGCCTACCTAAAATTTTACATTGTGCATCGCCCTTTTTTGGTACACACTAAACTGAGTGTGATGTGCTGCGCTTGCGTTTGGTTTATAGTTATAGAGATGTAAGGACATACACATACCTCTTTATGTAATTTCTCTACTGTCTTGTCCAGTTGCCATCGTTCACTTTCCATTTCATTCTTTAAGTTCCTTAACTGTTCCTTCTGAGTAGATTCCTCTTTTAATCGCTCAGTCAACTGCTGATGCTCATGGGTGATCCTAATGAGGCTTCTCTGAAACGCACAAGCATATGATCATCAATATAATAGAACACAAGAATAATATATGTTGGTTTTAAAGTAGAACTATAGGCATTTTGTTTTATTTTGGATAGAGTAAGAAAAGGTCATAACCCCTGTAAGTAATTTTTTTTGCCATTTGTGTCATATTGGGGAGATTTCCCTTCACTTCCTCTCCCATAGCCAAAAAAGCAAGTGAGACAAAATCCCTGCAAATTAAGAGAATCCCCTGGGGGAAGCCCCAGGTCATCAGAACTAGTGTCCCCATTGGAAAATTTCCCCTTATGGCTTTTCTGGGGGCAACCCAAAATTTTGAATTTTTTCTTACTTTCACTTTCAAATGATAATGGTAAACAGGGACAGGGTAAGTCTCCCTAACGGGAATACAGACAGCAATAAGTCCTGACAGGTGTTCTAAGCCATCTCTACTCTGTCCAAAACATTAAAACAAATTGCCTTTATTTGTACATTAGGCTAGAGAGCTCAGTTTTGCGGCCTTTTTGACATCCTAAACTCCAGACAAACAGCTGAAAGGTAGCTAAAATGGACACACTGAATGAGACTGAATTCTGTCCTTAAATTTGCCTGGAGTTCAACACCAAGTAACACACTCTTGTGTATGATAAAAGGTTGTAGATTAGTGGCTTGTCAGTTGAGGCAATCTAAAGTGGTCCTCTTGATGCTGTCCCTGCAAAGTTTGTATATTTTTTGTTAGTGGAAATGTGTACTGTGTAATTATAGGTTGGCTCATACACTTTGGTACATACTGCAAGCAGGGCACAGTAAAGCTGACCATACATGGTTAGATTATCGCTCACACGTTCATAGACAATTCGTTCATCAGAACATTATTTTATGCCATGATCGAGTCAACTGGTTTCTTTCAAAAGTCCCTAAAGTGGAAGTTTAGGCAAAAACTAACTAACTCTAATCCTACTCTATGCCACATTCCAAGCCTGATCTATATAGCCCTGTAAAGCAAAAATCTCTATACTTGCCTGTTCTGCAGCTGCTCCAGTCCAGTCAGCGACGGCTTCACTGTGGAGACGGGTGCAGTAGAGGTAGCAGACAACGGAAGCCTCATAGTAACTCTATGGGCGACGTCACTTCCCAGGAATTTCCCAGCCGTTGTTGCTTCTCTCCTGACACAGCATCTGCCGCTGAAGATTGGACCAGATCAGCTGCAGGACAGGTAAGTACAGCGATTTTTGCTTTACAGGGTTAGATAAATTAGTCTTAGAATGTGGCATAGAGTAGGGTTAGTTCGTTTTTGCCTTAACTTCAACTTTAAAATTTCATCAAGACGTGCTATTTGAATGGAATTCCAGATTAAAGAGGTTTCATCACTTCAAGAAAAATTTCCCATCTTGCTCAAATTTCCTCCCCAATAGTTGGCAGCGAATGTCAATTAGACACCACTGACCACTAAAAAATGTTCCGGAAACAAAGATCTTCTAGTCATTAGTTCTAGGTGTACTGACAGCATGTTTCTAAGGCTAAGCTTTCTAATGATGCACAAGGTTATTCAGTACAACACAGCCCGTACGGGGCCAAAAGCATAAAAAAGTATTAATATTTTGCGCTAAATATAAAATTAGTACTCAGCAGACTATCAACAAAAAAGCATTAAAACATTTATATATTATATACACATTTTATAACCTATATAACAAATGAATGGCTTTGCGCTCAGATGTGAATAATCCAGTATTAATCTTGAGAGACAGGTGGTAGGCACCTGTTGAGTGAGCAGTATCAAAAGGTACCTGTGAATTATATGGGACTCCTCAACTACTACTTGGCTATACTGCTCTATAAAAACATATTCTGTGCAGTTTCATACCAAAAGCTTCAGGGGAATTTAGATTTTTTAAAGCCAGCCATATATGGATCAAAATTCAGCCAATTCAGCAGAGACCGAGCAAATTGGACAGGAAGGTTGCACCGAGTTTTATCTAAAGATAGACATCTGTACAATTGCCCTGTCAGATTTTATAGCCTGCAAGGCTGATCAACAAATTATGACAGCAGGGAAGTTTTTCCACTGTCAGAATACAATGGTTCAGCAGGTAGGATTCCTCCATCCAATTTAAGTTATTTTCATTTAACCTGCTGGTTGACCGTAAAAAACTGACTCATCTATGGGCTGCCTAAAGAAGGGTTGGCTTCCTATTAAAGTGTTACTTGCCCGATCACTAGATGACCAGCTTACCTTTGTGTCTTCAAGTTGGATTTCTAACCCTCTAGAAATCTGTAGTGCTTCTTTTTCTTGTTCTTTTGCATCATCAAAATCTTCAAGAAGCTGCTGCTTTTCTTTCTAGAATTAAAGAATGATAAACATTGGTATATAAAAATAAATGATCCCTCTCTGTCCCAACCAACATACCGTATTTATCGGCGTATAACACGCACATGCGTATAACACGCACCCTAACTTTAAGAGGGAAGTTTCAGGATAAAAACTTTCCACAGCCCCCTGCGTATAACACGCAGGCACAGTTTACCCTCTATTTTCAGGGTAAAAAAGTGAGTGTTATACGCCAATAAATACAGTATTCCATATTTATGAAAAAATAAAACCTTCCAGGATCAGAAAACAACCACATTGTATGCAGCTCCCTCTCTTTTCCAAACATCACCCTTCCATAGCAAAGTCTATTCAGTTATAAATTACTGTGCTCTACTGCCTGCCACATATCCATTCCTGGGAACTTTTGGAAATCCTAATTCCTGAGAATGTGGGAGGAGGGGGGATGTGGGCAAAGCCAATTGCAGCTCCAGTAGCATGTCAAGCTCCAACAGTGGGTGGGGCCAAATTATGCTAAAAGTGGGAGACGCTTAAAAGGATAGGTCCACTGTCTACAGTAAAGTGCACAAGACCATAGAACCTCATCCTGGCTCTGTGCCTGACTTACAAATGGTGCCATGCCTAGCACACCACCCCCTTTCATAGCCATTCACATGACATCACAACATTATGGAGTCATGATGTATGCGTGGTGCTGATTGGCAGATGCAGACATTGCCAGCCACTGCTTGGCATGCACAGCCCATAGAACACAGAGACCAAAAAGCACTGTAGGGTACTGCTCCACGATAAAATGAGTATAGACAAGTAAAACACCCCATAAATATCCTAAAACCCTGAGAGAACTGGTGTAGTGGGTAGGGTCAGTACAGACTGTTTAAGAAAGTGGTGTCTATTCAACTAAACATGTCACAGACACAGTAAAATCCTGGGACAGACTTTCCCCCAAGTGTCACTTACAAATGCCACCACGTTGTACTGTCATAATGGAGTAGCTGCCATCACTGGACATGTATTGCAATATGTGTGAACTAAATATTCCTATTTTTATTTCAAAGTTTGCTTGAATGGGTATAGCAGTGTCCAGAGGGTTCATCCAGTATTTATAATTGGAGTAGCTATCACTACTGGATCTAAACGGATACATAGTTATGTACTATGTGGACTTAACAACTGGAATCCAGCTCTGTTGCGCATCTCTAAGGGGTGAATTCACTAAGATCTAAATAAGGGCACATAAAATATGCTAAAATAACACATGAAGTAAATCAGTTGTGAAAGTTCAATTCACTAAGAATTTTGCGTTAAATGACGATGTGCTATTTTTCCAATTGTTCGGTAACAACCGCATTTTCTCATTCTAATTTATCGCACGTGTCAGTGGTTAAGGCTTGTTTAAGGTAATTTCCTTATAACATTTTACGTTATAACATGTTTGTTATTTTTCTTTTGTAAAAAATTATTTTTTTATATAACATTTTTTTACAGTAAACTGTATTTGGAGGCATTGAAATTCGAACTACCTTCTCAAATGTATGTCTCCTGATGCTTGGTAATCCAAGTTGTGTCTTTGTTGCCTGAAAATAGCTGTTAAGCTGTGTTGCGCTTCTTTACTAAATCCATTGTGCCATACATTCATAAAAATTATTTTTTTTGTAAATGTATGGCCTACTAGAGCTGTTGAAAGTGCTGTTTTTGGCCCAATTCTGTTCTGCTTCCTATGTTTATATTGTGGAAACGAAAGAAAACTTTAGAGACTATAAAGACTATATTTTTTTATATTTTTTTAAACATTTTTATCTATTGTTCCTATTAAAGTGTAACTTATTGAAATGGTGTATATAAAAAGTATTATACTTTTGGTTATATTATAGTGGCCACTTCAAGAGGTCACTTCAAGTTGGAGTAATTGTCATGGTTGACAAACTACATTGTTTCACTTTTGTAAACTACGTTTATTTAAAAAATTATATTTATAATTTTTAAAAAAAAAAGCTCTTGATGTTAAATTTCAGCCGATGCTTTTACTCATTTAATTTGCACTGCACATCATGCCCTTTTGATTTATTAAAAAACTTGTGTGTTCGGGATGTATAATGCCACATTTTTGTGTGTCCACTGCTGGTGGAACAGTGTCAACTTTTCGTGGGTCTTCTGTGGGTTAAATTAGGCTCTCAGTGGGTAGAATACCCTTTTCTGTGGGTTTGAATAGGCTCCTCTTCCTGGTACCGCACTGGTTTCCGCCACCAAAAGGGTGGTGTTAAATATCGCACCTTTTTTTAGTTTCTCTTTTGTTTGTGAATTGGACTTCCAGATTACTGCATGATTTTTTGCAATATTTACCGGCAATTTTTTTTTTTGTTGTTTACCACAAAATCATTATTTTTTTTAATATATCTGACTTTATTTAATGCATACAATAATTTATGCAAATGAGTAATATTATACCCTTACTGCATGTGGTAAAGCTTAGTGAATTGCCTGGAGGGGGTGATATACTTTTGCACATGTGCCCTAAGCCTGGATTGCATATTTTTCATTGAAAAATTTTTGGAACTTAAAAGTGAACGGTTAACCATTACATAAGTCTTGTACTTTGGCATAGGTATTGCTGCTTATTGCTGCTGATATTATATTGATAAAGCTCTCTACCTTTGGAGGACTTTAGAGATCATTGGATTACAAATCACCAAGCCACGTTTTTGGCTAATGCTGGCACCTTCATAACCTTGCACAATTCTAAGTATTCCCATAGTGCTATTAAGCATGGTAATTTGGGTCTCAATTTGTAGCTTAAGGCAGAACAGGTATATGCTTATAGTCAATCTGCTGGAATTGACTCAACAATGCCAGGGTTTCGTTTTGGTTGCCGGGTTAGTCTCAGAGTTCAGCCTGTCAGAAAATGTTTCTAAGCAAATTGACGTCAGTGCGTCAGCCCCATGAGTCACACTGCGAGTGCGCAACCTGCCTATCATTGTCTAGCACCTAGAGCACTGAAGGCTGTAGTACCAAAAGCTTTAAAGTAGTAATACACCCTTTTAGAACATGACAATAAAATTAACATTCCCTTTTTGTTAAGGTTCCTACTTGCAGTTTACAGCTGTCAATGCTGCTAGCTCCTGCTCTCTCATTGCTGCTTTCCTGAACTTCTGGTCTTCACAGGAGAGTTAAAAGTGAGCCCACAGTGAGCCGCGCAGTGTGGGGCCCATCTATTAGCTTGGAGAAGGGAGGAGGCAGGTGGAGCAGGGGAGTGCCTCGTCCATTCTAGGCTATGGGACTGTGTGTTTCTATTGGTGCCTAGGGTGTCATAAATTTAGTCCCTGCAAGCAAGTGTGGCTCTATGGGATGCTGCAAGAGAATGGAGCCACTCAGAACCATGAAACCTGTGGCAGAGGTCATGGCACCCACCTAAACTGGACAATAGGCAAAGCTTTAAGGCTAAATAAGCTGCATACTCAGGAAGTGATTACCGGTAAATCAGCTGCCAAAAGTGCTTAATAAACTGAGGGTTTATTATCACTTTAAAGGACAAGTTCTCAAATATGCACTTACTGTATCTAACCACATTGTCTTGTGACCGGTATGCTTCAGTTTCCCAACAATTATTAGACAATCACATATTTTAACCCCCACATACTACTTTCCTGTAACCTTTATGTTGCTTAATGGCTGTCTTTCCTAATTCACACATATTAGCAATAACACAAGAAATGGTCCAGTCTGACAGCCAAGCGTAATGCTTGGGTAGGAATAAGGCCATTAGGGCAATCCTAGGGCTGATTATGAGCGCTCATTATTGCGCATATAAACTTTCACTGTTCCCAGAGAGATAGCTGCCTTTTTATAGCCAGGCAAACTTTGTCTGCAGTAGATTTGTGAACCTGCTCTGCAAATATATGCAATGGAAGAAAATACAAAAAGGAGACCATTTTCTACACCAGGCGTATCCAATTCTAGTCTCTATTGCTGTATTCCGGCTAAGGTTCTGTAGCAGACACATTCAATTTGGTTTGATTTCTTACTGTCTGTTAATTATGGAAATCTTGAAACTCTGGGGAGGATCATGGCCCCCAAGGACTGATTTGGACAGCACCGCTCCACACAATAACATGTGAAAGATTAGTTTACACTGATACTGTTCAGAGTAAATGCAGCCCAGTTCATTATCCTATATAACCCTCTAAGTCTCAGGAAAACATATCTGATTTTTAGATGTTCATTTTCCTGACCTCGGTTCTTCGCAGTCTCTCTTTTGTTCTATCGTTATCTTCGTTCAGCTCATTGATTTTCTGATGAAGCTCAGTTATTTTGGCCTCCAGCTGCTGTATCCTTTGTCTCAGTTCTTCATTTTCTCGCAATAAACTTTTTACTCTACTTTCACATGCATTCTTTATCTCACTTGCTTCATTCTTCTGAGTAGTGATGTCATTTACATTCTGTAAGGGGATAAAACAACCAGAAGCATTTCTTACTTGGATAACAAGATTGGTTGTGGGAGATTGTCCTTCATTTCTACAAAACATATTTCAAGGGCACATATTAGAGAAGCTCAGTAGGTGGCATGTAGTACACATAATATACTGTATACAGGTTTATTTTAAAACCCAACAATAAGAAACCTAACCACCCACCCTTTACAGTGGAGCTGCACCCACACTGCAAGGGCCAACAGCTTGTTTATATCTAGGGAATGGAAAAGCACTTTTACTTACTCAAGCCTCTGCACTGCTAGATCGATCTCAATGATGGAGCATAGGGAAAGAAAAGTTGACAGAACCAGCCTAGCAGTGCAGAGAAATTTTATATTTTGAAACAATACCAATACATGTGCGTGAGTAAATGGCAGTGCCAGCAGTTACACATGTATAGGCGCATGGCAATTTCTGCAATGCATTCCTATGGGCAAAAAAATGTTGCAGCTGTGGCTCCCAAGCATCACATCTACAGCTGTATTTTACTCTGTATACCCATACACTGTAGATTACAAGTACAAAAGGCTTAAAGGATCAGTTCACCCAGAACGGATCTATCGCTATTTAGTATTTGCTGGAGAGTTCAAAAATGCGTTGTAGTAGGGTAGGGATGTTCATTCCCTGACTGTGTTTTTCTTGACGTTTCCCATTGGGAAGGTCTCACTTTACCCTTCTATCCCAGAGACACAACAGGAAGTGAGAGGAAATCTCCCCAACATGAAGATAATCCCATCTTAAAGACAAATAGGTTTTTATTCATCAGTTATGAGAACAATAAAGGGGAACTTCCCCATCAAGTAAACACGATAATCTCATGTTAGACATGCCTATGCCTGTTATGGTGAGAAAATTTGTCATAATTTTCCACCTCATTGACCACGGTCTTTAGGGCAAAGAAAAAGTGTAAGCATACGTTAACAGGCTTTGGACTTGTGCAGCTTGCTTTTGGGTGCATTCAACATCAGTTTAGGAGCTTCTGAGACCATTCAGCATTCACTGACACTTGCATTTGACCTTCAGTTGTTCTCATTCTAAACAGAATTTAATATTACATTTTTTTTTTATATATATGGAACGCTTCACGAATTTGCACGTCATCCTTGTGCAGGGGCCATGCTAACCTTCTCTGTATCGTACCAATTTTAGTATATGTGCTGCCGAAGCAGGCACCAGAATTTGATCTTCTAAGTTGCATAAACTTGCTTCAAGTTTTTCCATAGCTTTGTATCGGCACAGAACAAAAGCCTGACAACGCAGGCCTTTAATCTACCCAGCAAGGAAAATTAACCATAAAACCCAATAGGGTTCTAAAGCCCCACACTATCAAAGGAAGCAAGGAAAATGAACCATAAAACCCAATAGGGTTCTAAAGCCCCACACTATCAAAAACGAATAAAAATAAATAAAAAAAAGGGTATGATCTGTACTATAGACTTTAACCTGTTAAACCTGTATTAACACCCCCCCCCCCCCCCCCAAAAAAAATAAAAAAAATAATAATAATTATATTGCACTTTGCAAAGCCTTAAACTAGAACTAAAAATGTCACCACCTGCATACCATTGGGGAGATTTCCCTTTACTTCATTCCCCATAGCCACAAAAGAAAGTGAGACGAAATTCCTCCAAAATGAGAGAACCTCTGCCTGTCACCTGGGTAATCAAAACTAGCAGCCCGATTGAAAGATATCTCTTGTTTTGGTGACAACCCAGAATTTGGGATTTTCTTTTTGAATGTCACTTTTGGTGATAATGGTAAACAGGACAAAGAGAGAGACAGAGAGAAGCTGGCCATTGTAATAACCCCTGTCAATGTTAAATGGCTTGTCTCAACCCTCTGACACTTTCGCTGGACAGCTGGGTCTCTTAAAGGAAGTTGAAAAAAAACAACAACAACAACAAAACTTACTGGCCAGATCAGCAGGTTAAAATGAATAAACAAAGCCTAAAAAAGAAAACGAATGCCGCCACCCCATTTAAGAATTGGTAAGCTGTAATATAAAAAAATATATGTATTTGGGTTTAATAGCACTTTACGTATTTGCACTGGAATTTTACCTTGCTGTAGCCAGACTTTTTTAAGTGGACTTTGTCCTGCTATAAATATTCATTCATAAATATCCATGGTCAAGGTTTGTGCTCTATCATTTATGCCATCTAATTTTTTTATTTGTACTCTACAGAAATGTTTAATTGTATATATATATATATATATATATTATATATATATATATATATATGTATATATAAATACACGTATATATACATATATATATACATACACATACATATATATATATATATATATATATATACACACACACACACACACACACACAAATATACATACACTCTCAGCCCTATGACTGTGATAATTACTGTGATTCTTGTTTCCCTAAGCTGGCCATCCACTAGTAGATTATCTAACAGATATTTGTATATAAATTCCCTTAAGTACATTTGATGACTTGTTGAATGTTGTTCCAAAGTACTTCAAAAGTTTGCCTTTAACATTCGACTTTGGAGTGAATGCACTTTCCCGAATTAAAAAACCACAATCACTGTCAGAAATTTTTTTGTTCAAGAAAATTTTTACATCCTGCTCCTCTGAATTTTCTCTTCACTGTTGTTGAAAATGAACATTAATTTGACATTCCATAAACATTAGAAAATTAAACAATTGTTCCTATAATTAAAATTTGCTAACAAAATTCTTCTAGTGTATAGCTAGCTTTATTAGTAAATCTACACAATGTATTATTGACACACATGCACAGAACTCTTCAAGTTCAAGCACACAAATTAAATCGGAGAATACAGACTCTGCTACCCTCGCTCTACCCAACACAACAAAAGGAAAATTGATGCTTGCAGGGCCCTTCCTTATAGCAGTCATGTCAGCAGAAAAGTAAAACAGACTAAGCAAATAAAGAAACAATAAATGTGTTGCTTTTAATGCTTGACCTGCTTCAAATCTGTGCAGGGCGGGCATTAGATAAAGAAAAGGAAGAAGGCCAAGTCAAGGCTATTAGGAGACAGGAGAGTGCTTATTTTGAGTTCTTGTTAGTCAGCATTGCTTACTGGGATGGGATTCTTTGGACTGCATTGAAAGAAAAGTATATGGGCCTCAAACGGCCCTTTAGGGTAAGAAGCCAACATAAGCTTTTTGCAAAGCCAGCATGTAAATAACATACAAAAGACCCTCGAGTCGCAATACATCAAGAAGTAAAAGAGAAAAGTAAATTAAGACGACAACAATTAGCAATAATTTTGGAGCCATCACACTATATTTTGCACTATCCATGTATAATGTTACCTAATAAACTATACTGAGATGCCAGTACTGCTACAAGTTTCACATTATAAGAACTCCATGCACAGCAATGTATTTGTTGAACTAACTTCAAATAACACTGTATGTAAAGCTTTCTATTAAATTGTGAAATGTAATCCTCAACAATAAAAGAAACATTCTTTGTTGGAATGACTGGCTGCCTCACTCAACTGAACCAGACAATCCTAACAGCTGGACTGAGGATGTGATGGTCAAGTAATGATATATACCCGTCTTCATTGGAGACTAGGCATGAGCAGGGCGATTTTGGTGAAAATCTCTCCAAAGTGGAAACTCACAATTTTGCTGAGCTTCTTAGGTAAAAAAAAAATTCTCCTCTGTGGTTGTTGGGATGGGAAAAATTATTTAATTTAGTGATGGATTTATAAAAAAAAAACAATTATTAGCTGTCCGTCTATCGAAACTGCATGTAAGTTTGTTGTGTCCAAATGGGAAAAATATTGAAAGTTCTCAGACTATATTATCTGCAATTGGAATATGTGAATGCAGAAAATATCCATTATAATCATTAGATGGAGCTGAGGAGCATACATATTTTCTATTATAGGTCAACACCATCTAGTGTCCAAAATGCCATATGCATTCACACATTTGAATTGCAGAAAAGGATCAACAGTGGAACCTTGGATTACGAGCATAATCCGTTCCAGGAGAATGCTTGGAATCCAAAGCACTCGCATATCAAAAAGAGTTTCCCCATAGAAGTTAATGGAAACAAAGATAATTTGTTCCACATTGACTTTTATTGCATGCAATGTCGCGGTGGGGTGGGTTGCCGGAAAGACCTCGGAAATAATTGGAGCTTGCTCAGATGCATTCGCAAACCTCCGGAAAGGCTCGGGAACTGAGTAATACGCGGTTAACGAGCATTTCGCAGTACGAGCAATTATTTTTTGGAATCCTGCTCGTTTTGCGAGACAACACTTGCAAACCGAGTCAGGATTTGAAAAAAAAAAATCTCGTATTGCGAAACGCTCGTTAACCACGTTACTCGCAATCCGAGGTTCCACTGTATTGAGAAATCTATGGACGATGCAACAAGATTTGTCCAACACACATCACTGATAGTACAAGAAAGACAGAGATCTCAAACACAATTATTTTTGAAAGAAATGGTCACAGACTTGGTGGTCAGCTCTGTAATTTGTATGTGTAATATTTTATTAGGTACAACCAGCTTGTAGGGTTTTTCCCAAATGACCAGTGTCATAGCCACAGCTATAGCCAGCAAAACGTATCATTGTATTCTGCTGGCAGGAAAGGCTCCCTGCTGGCAGAATACAATAGCTGAGTAGAAGGATTCCCCCGTCCACATCCAATGTGTGGATGGGGGAATCAGTTCAATTTTTTTTTTACATTCAACCTGCCGATTGAACAAAAAAAAAATGAATCATGTGTGGCCAACCCTGTTTGAAAAGATTGTTATTGCACACTGAATCTGTCAACCTAAAATCAAAGTAAAATTCTAATTTAAAGGCCAACTCTAGCCAACTTTTTCCCATTTTTGCTAGAATTTGAAAGGGATAAAGCATCAGTTTTTTTTTTTTTGTAGTCTGTATCTCCATCAGGAAGATTGTCATTATTGTCTTGGTCATGTGACACAAGGTTTGACAGTTTTAGGTGAAGGGAAATCTCCCCAGATATGCAGCCATGCCATCCATTGGTCCAGGTTCTTTCCTTCATCTACTGTAGCTACTACAAGATAAGGGGGATATCAGTGTGGACCGTTGGTGTACATATCCAGCAGAGGCTTTCCTGGCAACCAATCCATTTTACCAACTAATCATTAACAGGAATTTCCAAGCTTGCTGCAAAACTAAGGATTATAGATTGTAAGCTCTAAGGAGCAGGGCCCTCTGATTCCTACTGTATTAAAGTGTATTGTATTTGTACTGTCTACCCTCAAGGTGTAAAGCGCTGCGCAAACTGTTGGCACTATATAAATCCTGTATAATAATAATAATAATAATAATAATTATAGATGCTATTTCAGTTTAATTTGATAATTATGACAAACCTATTTCAACAACCCTACCATTTAAGGCATATGTGTGAGTACATAGACAGACGGGGACACACACACACACACATCGATACAGACAGACAGTTTTAACTCTGCAAATGTAGTGTCCATAGTCACTTTTCAATAAATGTAATTTAAATAATAAAATAAATTTCAAATTAATGTTTAATCTGAATTGGTCAATTTTCACAAACCAGTATTAGCATTTACACTAAGTGGTCTATTTATAAAATATTTGCAGTGTGAATGCCTCAGCATAGGTCAAATAATTCCTGTAATGTTTTCTATAATCACCAGCTCCATCTAGTGACCATAATGCGGTATTTTACTGAAATACCATAATCAGTAAAATATTACATTATGGCCACTAGATGGCGCTGACAATCATAGTAAATACATATATTGGACACTTTATGGGTATTTTTTGCAATGGCTGTGTGAATGCTGTGATGTACTCATTCATCTCTAGATTGTAAGCTCTAACGAATAGGGCCCTCTGATCCCTCCTGTATTGAATTGTATTGTAACTGGACTGTCTGCCCCCATGTTGTAAAGCACTGCGCAAACTGTTGGCGCTATATAAATCCTGTATAATAATAATCAGTGGGAACAAAAAAAAAGAGCCTAGAAAGTAACAAACTAGGTATCATATTAATTTTTTTTTATGAACATAGTTTCAGACATGGGGGACACAAGCTTTATTTCAATTTATTTTTTAAATTGTAAGGAGTCTATTTCAGCATATTGGGTCTGTCTGTCTCTGAAGCCAACAGGAACAGACAGATCAATGTAAATGCTGAACAGAGGAAGTTTTACACCCCGAGAAGAGGAGATGTGTCATTTATAATTCGGCTGCTATGGTGGAAACAATGTTTTCTAATTACTGACAGTAATACAAGTACATGTATTTAATGGGCTGATTCTGTTTTGGCAGTACGCAGAGATTTTCCAGCATAACAAAGCATTTCATTCACCTGTGTGTGGTTCAGTTCATTATGATAATCATTCAGAGCCACAAGCACACTGATCACTTAGTACTAGACAAAGACACACACCAAGAGTTTTATTACCTAATGCTATAAACAAACATGTGTGGTCAAACATGTCAAGCATACCCAGAGCCTGAAAACTATGCCAGCAATGTAAACCAGTCAGTGCACTAATCCGTAAAACAGGATTGCTTGGGGGGGGGGGGCAGTCACTGGAATGGAAACGGTGCAAACATTGGTAACAATCTTTCTGCAGGGGATATCCACATCATATGCAGTATAATACAAACATCCTAAGTGTATGGTACATTTAGACAGTAATGATAAAAAAAAAATATTATACTAGTACCACATCCCCTAGGTATTCGAATAATACAAAAAATGCAAGAAATGAAAAAAATAGGGACTTTTCAGATGCTTGGAACTATGTAACTATGTTGTATGGTACATTTGTGTAATAATCACAGACTGAGAAAAAAAGCCATGTCTATTCTATTACATAGTTGAACCAGAGAGGAACTGGGGACATTGATCACGTTAAAAACGTATATAAGCCTAACAATAAAGTTGCATTTATTTATTACAGGTATTTTTATATAGTGCCGACAATTTACGCAATGATTTACATTGTACAATTTACGCAACGTTTTACATCAGTCCATCTCCCCAAGGAGCTTACAAACTAAAGTCCCTATCTCACATGCAAACATACATATTTTGGCCAATTTAGTCTGCTTTCACCCTGCTCCGTTGGAAAAATGCACTAAAAACACATATTTTTTATGTGATTTTAGTGCGTTTTCTGAGTTCCTATTACCCAGCATGCACCTGTGAAAGGTGGACATGTGATAAAAAAAAAAGAAGAAGCAGGCTGGTGCCTTTTTATGTATTTTTGTCTTGTTTTTGCTGCATTTTCTATTAATCTGAGTTTTTAATTTTAATTTTGAAAACCGCATCAAAGATGTGGCATGAAGGATTTTTCAAAACGCACTGCACCCATAGTGCAGTGGTGTGAACAGTCCCATACGATAGCACGGTAAAAACGCAGCAAAAACACATCAGTGTGAAAGCAGCCTAGTACATACGATAAGAATATCGGACGAATGATCGTCCATTTTTTTGCATGCTATTCTCATATCGAAAACCAATAGGTTACCAATAGCCTCTGATGAAGTCATGTGATATGACGACACGCGTCAGGACGGAAGCACAGACACACCGCCAGCAGATCTGAGAGGAGACGAGCTCGCCGCTCGTAAGGATTCAACACCCCGCTCTGACTTTTAAATGTGAGTTTTTTACTTTGATTTTATTAAAACGCCCTTAGTGGTTTCAGACCCACACTATTTTTCCTTCCTTTATTTTGTACATCTCAACTTTGTGACTGCCGCTGCTGACACCTGAGGGATGCACTGATTGCACCATAGATGCTACACCCTTTTCCCACTGGCACGAGCTCGGCGCTCGTTTGGATTGAGGTCCACGCTTACTTCATCACAAGTGAGTGTGCGAATGTATGCCCCAGTGATCCATCTTGCTGCACTCACAAAGTTGCGCTATTGATGTGCTTTTTGTTTGTATTTTTTCATATACACTCCAATGATTAACGGTGCCACAAAGACCAGCCCATAAGGACGCGATACCCTCCCTAACTACAGAGAGTTGCTGCATACCGCCCCCCCCCCCTCCAATAGGGAGGTAAGCCAGGTGTGATCACAGGGTGGATGCCACAGGACTTTCTCCAAGCATTTGGTGACGGGAACTTATTCACATATATTATCCATTTACCATAAACTTATTAGTTATTTTTGGAAGTATTGGGAAGTCACTACCAGGACTTTTTTTGGGACTGTTTTTTTTACCAGTTTAGTTCACGTATGCACTGAGTGTGTTACTCTATTTATCCTATCCACCCTATCCTTTTCAGTTATGGATAATGTTTGTGGATTACTAATATGTTTTAGTGATTTAATTTTTTAACACGTGCTGTACATTTTGATTATTTAGATAGTGGTTGTATATGTCACTTATATTGCCTTACTATTCACTGTGTTATATAGTTTTTTCTTTTGTTGATCTGATTATATTCTGATCAGTCCTCTATTAGTGCACGTACTTTTGTGTCACTGTGCACATTGCACATCGCTGTTAGTTAGCGGAATACCAGCTAATTACTTACTCACTCTGTCTCTCATTTTCCCCCATTTGCCCCTTCCCCTTTCCCTCCCCCTCCCTTTCACCTTTTTTCACCTGTGTTTGTCCTATCCCCATCGTTTTTTCATTTACACTTCCTCTCCCCTCCCCAATTTTACTTTATCTGACACATTACAGCGCAGTCACCATCACGTTTTTTATATTTTTTATTTTTTATTTTTTAATAGGTTACTAAAGTTATAAAAATTCTCATAGGACAGAATACAACTTCAGAAGTGATGTAATGTGTTGTACTGTATTATAATGTATTCTTTCATTTGGTCACACAATTTTTTTGGTACAAATACAGTAAAACCTCGGATTGCGAATAACACGGTTTAAGAGCTGTTTTTTTTTTTTTTTAAATCCTGACTCGATTTGGAATCGGCTCGCAAGACAAACAGGATTCAAGCTTCTGGGGTGTGCAGTACCGCATGTGACCAGAGGTGCGAGGGCGCCGGTGACACTCGGAGACAAGGTACTACTGTACATAGTTACATAGTCTAGTTGAAAAAAGACACAAGTCCATCTAGTTCAACCAATAAATACTATATTAATACTATACTAATTACACGAAAATCATTTGTTCGATTATCATATGAGAACATTTTTTGTCCTTGCCCCTTCAGGTATTTTTTTGCATGAACAGTCATGATCGGCTCTCGAAAGCTGTCTACTAGTGATCAGATTATCGGATGAACGCTCCGAAAGCAGTCTTTTTTGTTCGATTTTCTCATCGTTTGTACTAAGCATTACACAGGAGCCAATTAACCCTATAACATGCCTTGGGTGTGTAAGGTGTAACCAGAAGAAATTAATACAAGCACAGGGAGAACATGTAAACTTCATGCAGGAAGTGTCCTGGTTGGGATGCAAACCGAGGACCCCAACCCCAGAGTTGCAAGGCAGGAATGCTAACTACCAAACCACTGTGCCATTGATTAAGTATAGACACGAGTCCATATACGGGTGACCAACATCCCGACCCTTTATTTTACATGTGATGTGAGACAATTAATGATGCTGCCTGCAGCTGGTTGGACTACAAAAGAGTTCAATGTTTACGTTTGGATAGACTTGTTTTCAGTGGACGCCCAAGCTCACCTCTAATTGGAGACATGCTTTCTAAGATTTACATACCCTTGAAGTGAATACATAGCAAAAGAAATGTGAATTGCCACCAAATGATTACAAAAGGCATCCACAGGTGTCTTTTATTATTCCAATAACGGCCAGAGCTCAGCCTGCCCCTTCCCACACCTCAAGGCTAATAAATAAGATGACCAACAGCAAGACACAGGAAGCACATAAAGCCCAGGGTGCCAGTCACTAGGCGTGAAGTCAGTAGACATTTGCTCCTATTTATTTATTTATTTATTTATTTTCTCCTTGGTTGAATTAGATGGACTTGTGTCTTTTTTCAACCTAACTATGTAACTATTAAAGTGCCATCAATTTACGCAGCTCTTTACATACTGTATGTTGACATCGGCCCCTGTACTAAAGGAACTTATCATCTAAAGCCCCTACATAAATGCACATACTAGGGCCAATTAAGACAGAAGCCGATCTTTGGAGTGTGGGAGGAAACTAGAATACCCGGAGGAAACCACAAGTACAGGGAGAATTTGCAAACTCCATTTATTCATCATAGTATGGTTAAAATATAACTAAAGGCAAAAGTTTTTCTTCAGTTTTGGATAATGTGGAGATGGTTTAGAACACTGGTCAGTTTTTATTGCTGTATGTGTCTCTGTCAGGGAGATCCATCCTCTCTATTCGTCATGTTTACCATTATCATTGAAAGTAAAAGAAAATCCAACATTTTGGATTGTTCCCAGAAAAGTAATAGAGGGGAAATTTTCCAATGGGGACACTAGTTCTGATGGCATGGGGGTCCCCAAAGGATTCCTTGAACTTGCAGGGATTTCCTCTTACTTTCTCTTTTGGCTATAGGACAGGAAGTAAAAGGTAAATCTCCCCAACGGGGGTTTAGATGGTGAAAAATAAACCAACAGGAGTTATAACCCTCCCTTCATCCAAAATAATAAAAAAAAGTTTTGCCTATAGCTCTACTTTAATTCTGGATTAAAGGGAATATATTAAATGCTACAATCAAGACTTATTTTCAGGCAAGTAAGTTAGAACGAGTTTAACCTTCCTAGCGGTATTCCCGAGTCTGGCTCGGGGTTAAGTTTCAGCACCAAAAGCGGTAACCCCGAGCCAGACTCGGGCTGCATTGCAGTGATCCAGGCAGGAGTTACTTACCTTGTCCCCTGGATCCTGCGATGCCTCCCCGCTGTGTGATCGAGCCGTCATCTCGCTCGATTCACACACTTCCGAGTGCCGCCGAGCTCCGTTCCCTGCGACGTTACGACGCACGGGGACGGAGATCGGCGCCAAATTCAAAAAAGTAAAAACACAGTATACATACAGTACACTGTAATCTTACAGATTACAGTACTGTATGTAATAATTACACACCCCCATTGTCCCTAGTGGTCTGTCCAGTGCCCTGCATGCACTTTTATATAATAAAAACTTTTTTTTCTGCCTGGAAACTGGAGATTGTCCATAACAACCAAAAAGTGTCCCTTTATGTCAAAAGTGGTTTTAGACCAGCTAAAAAACAGCGATAATAAATTAGAATCACTCGCAGAATTAAGCGATAGTGATTTGTGGGGAAATTCGTCATCAAACACTGAAAAACACTTTTATTATTATTATATTATTATTTGTTATAATTATTTTATAGTTATTTATTTTATTATAATGTATAATTTTGTTTTTTGAACTTTATCATACCCGGGATGTTTACTAGACTCTGGTTTGGACATATTTAAGTGAGTTATTCTTAAGAATTACAGGCCTGCAATATAAAACGCCAAATTTCCATGCAGAATAATGGTACCGCTTTCAGCACCTAAAATCTGACAGAATCATACTGCCAGGGAGGTTAAACAAAGTTCCCACACATCACTTCTGTATGCATGTATATGACCATTCTTTATTTATACTATAGTTCTACTTATCAAACATAAATGCATATTTGTGCTGTGAGAACGGTCTCTGAAAAATTGTGCTTTTATGAATCGTTAACTCGGCATGACAACCATATTGACAAGACCCCATTTTTTTTTTCAAAAGCTCATCTACTGTGAAGAAACTCCATTGTGGATGTATAGTATATCAGAGGCCAGTACACTCCTATGGGGAGTCAATAAATCATTGTTCATCTTCACTGAGCAGAAAGATAAAATAACTTGTGTAAAATATGCTAATGAATAGGTCAAAGAAGTTATTCACTAATTTTGACACCGATGCAGAACTGGTGCCATTTTAATCCCCACCCCCTGCAATTTCAAGACTAGCTGGAGATGATTGTTACTTCAAACTTCTTCTATTCTTTCTATATGATGAGAGTGAAGATTCTGCTGCCAGATGACTGTCTGTTGTTTCAGAGGCAAGACATAAAGGATATTTAATCAGCCAATTCATCTTTACTCTGAAATTACACGGAACGTTACTAATTAGTAGGCACTCCGGTGGTGACTGCTCTTTGTTGACAAAGGACAAGTGTCTATATGGAGAGTGGGGCCGGATGAGCTCTCAAAAAAAGTGTTTCTGTTCTCGTCTGTGTCCAAGCCGATTTCAACTAGACTTGAAGGTGCTGCTATGGGTGGTGTGAAATTCCTATTATTTATGTCTATGATCTGTGGCAAAAAAAACAGACATTCTACCAAGCACTAAATGTCACCAGTTAAGAAGTGTGTACTTTTAAACATATTAAGATAACAGCAACATATTTTCCCTGACTTGTCATGATCGTAAAAAGCCACCATTCGTTGACAGATATGGTCGCTGCTCAAAGCCTCCTGCCAGAGGCGTAACTACAACCTCCAGGGTCCTGATGTAAGAAACCATAAAGGGCCCCTTGACTCCTAGCCAGGGCCCCCCCCCCCCCACGGTGGTGTACACTAGGGCCCGGTCGCAAGTGTGACCCTGGTAGTTTTGTCACTGGTGTCAGTATTATTTTATTTTATATCATTTTTTACCATTTTGTTTTATTTTTTTTACAATTTTATTGTTTTAATTATTTTTTTACAATTTTTCAGAAGCCCTGTTGGGGGTCTTTGGTGAAATATCAGGGGTCTAAGCAGACCTCTATTGTTCCACCTTTTAAACAGAGAAAGGAGATTAAGGACACACCCCTCAATCTACTTCTCTGCAGCCTCAGCTGTACAGAATGAATGGACAGGAATAGCTCTGTACAGAGCTTCCCATTCATTCACAAACTGAAGCATAGTAAACACAGTTTACTATGCCTCAGTTATGAATGAACAAAGTCAGTGATCGTAATGGATCACTGACTCTATTCATTAAGACAAGAAAAGGGCTGGTAAACGACACATTTTCTGGCCCCTTCCCCGCTCCCAATTCTGACAGATCCCCTGCAGCAGCCAGCGGGAGAGGGGAGGGGGAACCCAGCAGTGCTGTGGGGGATGGGCTGGGGAGTAAACAGGAGCTCAGGGCAGTAGGAGGTCGATAGGGGGGGGCAGCATGTAGAGGAACCAAGCCCCTCCATTTTCCTCTTGCAGCCACTGAAAAGCTGCAGGAGGAAAATGGAGGGGGATCGGTTCCTCTATATGCCGTCCCTGCCGCCTCTCTTGTCCAGGTGTGCATGGGGCCGTTTCGCAATTGTGACCCCTGTACATATGCCCCTGCCTCCTGCATACCATCCCACAGGCTCGCTCTGTGATCCAGGTGCTGGTCCCTCAAGGGGCATGTTCTGCTCTGTCTATCCACAGTGATTCAAAG
Organism: Rana muscosa; assembly: GCA_029206835.1. Lineage (NCBI taxonomy): Eukaryota > Metazoa > Chordata > Amphibia > Anura > Ranidae > Rana > Rana muscosa. The sequence continues at coordinate 536,723,836 of CM055118.1, read as the reverse complement.
CCCTGGGCCACACTCTATTAGGTTGATTTACTAAAAGCAAACAGACTGTGCAATTGCAAGTGCAGTTGCTCAAAAGCTTAGTAAATTAGAAAATGCTGCTGACTTCTATCATCTAATTATGTGCAAGCAAAAATGCATATATTTTTTTTCCCTTACATGTGATTAGGTATGCTTTACAAAGTGAACCTTTACCTCATTTACTAAGCTTTGGAGCAACTGCACTTGCAAACTGCACAGTCCATTGGCCTTTAGAAAATCAACTCCTGTGTGTACTAACCAAGTCTCAAAATGAAAGTAAAAAAGTTTAAGTTACAGCCTTGCCCCTATGACACGTTTTACCCTGATGAGGTTTAATCATATAGGTCTCTATGATTATGTCCAGCCAGAGTGAAATGCGTTAGTCGGTTGTGGCTAACGGGTGGGGACTGTAGCTTACGCTTTTTGGCTAAATTTACAAATTTAAAAGCTAACACGAAAGGCAACCAAGGCACCTTATTTAAGGGGGGGAGGGGGAGGGGGTTTCCACCTCACTGATATTTTAGAAATGGTTGTCAAAAGCACTGTAAACGTGCTTTTACAGCCCATTACCATAGACTTGAATGGAAGCAGTTGACATGCTTCAATGCCTTCCAGACTCCGAATGTAACGTTGTTTTTGCTGCACAGCAATGCAAATCTTACATGTTTTTTTAAGTGTGAATATATCTGTCTACTGTCTACTGTCCATAGAATACATAGTAGGCCGCTTTGCTAGGCTTTCAGGGAATGGCAAAAACACTAATGCCAGTGTAAACGAGGCCTTACTTTCACTTTGAGCCTTGGTTGAACCAGTGAGGACCAGGGCATTGTATCACTCTGGGCTGTCCTTGTCTTCCTTTCTTTACTATACTTACCTACTCCCCCAGCGATGACAGATCAAACCTGTCCCTTGATGCTTCGTCTGCATCTTCTCCAAGAGTCCTGTTGGTCAAACATCATTCATCTCCACCAATTGGATGGTGGCTTCTGATGTAACCCTTGCTCAGGAATTGCATCATCCCCATTACCTGGATGTATTTCTGACATCTTATAGATTCCAGGGATGAGCTGGGGTACACCACACTATGGGGCAGTGAGTGCCGTTTCTCTATTCGTCCAGAAGAAGCAACGTGACATACTAGTTGTGAAACATGTCGACGACGCTAGTTGATCCGTGATGCCGCTTGTTTGATCTCCCAGTCAAGGGGAAGTGGATAGGTGGAGGCTAGAGAGCTCTGAATCTGACGCCGCAACTAACTTCAAATCAGCTGTGTAGCTCGGGCGGAATTAGAAAAGGCCCGCGGGAAGCGCACTAAGGATGTAAGAAGTATACAAGGACGTTTATTGTTCAATCTTACTTGGTCCCCCTAAGGCATGTGTGCACACATCAAAGAACAGGATAACCGAAAAAAGCAACTATCAAAAAATGTGGAGATACTAACCGGAGAACCGGGGATATCTACATCATCTTAGAAGACGGTAAAGTAAAAGCCTGTTTTCAAGCTACCCGTGCAATAGTGCTTCATTCTCTTGTTCACAATTTGGAAAGTGGACTTCATTGGTGCTTTTCAATTGTTATTCAACTGTATATGAGATAGTGACTGTCACACATCCTACATCAGCTAATAAAAAGCACTAAAGAGATAAGATCTGAGCTGTGCCTCATATATATTAAAACACAACACAGGGAGAGGAAAAGGAGGGAGGCTGAAAAAGATCTGCTTTATAACTATGAAGGATCACTATGTGAGCTGCCTTTCCAATGAACAACACTAATAAAATTGCTTTCCAGTGGATACATTTTTGATTTATACAGGAATTTGGCTAGAACCTTTTTCTTGCTGTTGGCCCTTTATTATTGATTTTTTTTTTCCTTCATACATCGATTTGAACAAGCTTGTGGGGACCCTTTTTTTCTACAAAACAAGGAAATTATTTAAGCAAGACTATTAGGATTTGTTCCTTTATTCTCCTCAGTACATTATCTTGTTCAATGAACCTTTTCCATTTGCATTTCTAAATATAGATGTCGGCATCTATTTCAGAGTTAGGATTTCCTAATTTACACCTGCTACTTCCCACCTCCACCCCCGGGGGGTCATATGTGTTTTTGATAAATCTATTTTTTATCTAAATTGGTATTGTTTAAATGACATACAGCGTAATTTTCCGCAGAACTATCCAAACACATATGACATAATAGGCGTCCGGACCATTTTGTTATCTGTTCATTGTTTGTTGTTGTCCTTCTATATGTTTGTTGTCATACCCAGTGTTTCCACCACAAATATGGTGGACTAATACTTTGCTATTGCATTGGACTGGTCTCCATTAGCTCCTTTTTGGAGCAAGTAATTTTTATCTCTGTATGTGACTATGTTTATTTATCATTTGATATTTTGATACTTTAATAAAATTTACATTTACAATTCTGGCTCATCACTGCCCAGGATCTGCCAATAGTAGCCGTCTTCTATTTTCTCTAGACGGAATCAATCTCTTTGATCCTAATAAAGAAAGTAACCCCCCTTTTTATATACACCACACTATGCATGGGCCCCAGGCAGTGTAAACTTTTTTTTTTTTTTAATTACTAGGAGAGGGGAAAGGTTTTTTTTAGTAGAAGAGACATACAAAGTCGCTTCTGCTCAAAATCTCTATCTACTAGCAATTTCTAAAAAAATGATCTAAAGTTCCACTTTAATGAGTCACTGATATAAAACAAGTATGCAGGATAGGACCTCTGACATCATCAGCTTTATACTTGTTGCTGATTTTCTGCCATCAATGCATATTGAGGGATTTAGGAATAACAGCATTGAAGAACTTACTTTCCAAAACAGGTCAGCAGCGTCAGAACCTATATTTCTACACTAACTTGTTGCTTATACAGAGGAACCAGCAGCATAATTTTTATTAAAGTGGAGTTCCACCGAGAAATGGAACTTCCACTGTTTGGATTCCTCCCCCCTTCCGGTGTCACATTTGGTACCTTTCAGGGGGGAGCAGATACCTGTCAAATCCAGGTATTTGCTCCCACTTCCAATGAAAATCGCCACACATTGTGCGTCGATCTACGCAATGTCTGACAAATCCTCCCCCCGCTGCCTTCTGGGAGACACACAGGTCCCAGAAGACAGCAGGGACCAATCAGAACGCTCAGCACGACTCACGCATGTGCAGTAGGGAACCAGGAGTGAAGCCGAAAGACTTAACTGACTGGTTCCCTTACCAGGAACGGCAGCACCCGGGAGTCGATCTGAAGCTCAGCTTCAGGTACCGACATCGCGGGCTCCCTGGACAGATAAGTGTCCTTATATTAAAAATCAGCAGCTGCAGTATTTGTAGCTGCTGATTTTAAAAGCGAAACTCCACTTTAACTGCACTTTAACTGGTTTCTGAAGTAGCAGCTTTGCCTCTGCATCCCCTAACTACTAAAGAGTGAATAATATAAAAGTTGCTTTTGCCTCGGCAACCTTCCTCATCACTGGCCTCTATACAAGTATTGCAGGGTTTACCTACGATGTGTATTAGCTGTGGTAAATAGTAGTTGGACACATTCTCCTGGAGTGGAGTGGTAACTCCACTTTCGTGAAGAAAAAAAGATAGCAAAGAAAGAAAAAATAATATAGCGTCTACACTTGCAACACAAGTCATATTGTAATTGAATGTTATTGAAAATGACCTTACGTTTTCAATCTGCAGCTGCTGTAATTTTATGAAAATACAATGCAATATGGCTACCTAGAGGTGTTCTGTACACAGAATGTGTACAGAACGCCCATCAAATATGTAATTTCCTGTTTGTGTGATTGGCTCACCAATTTTTCCAGTCTGCACTAAGATACAAGTCAGATTTCAGGCATCCCCTGCAACAAAAATTTCCTTTTTTGGTGAGATAATTCCAATAGAAGCACGGGATGCAGGCCCAGCAGCTTTCCTCATCAGAGCCCTGCAGCTGCTGCAGCTGATTGATAATTATGAAACCACTCCCATTAGACCCACTTTCCCTCATGGGACAGAGGAACAAACAGGGATTTCTTCAGAACAACAAACAACAAAGTTTGTTAAATGCCCTGCAATGTACATAGATTACCCAGAGGGGAACGTTTTTTTTCTCAACACAAGTGGAGTTACTCTTTAGTGTTGAAGGATGTTTTACAATAGCAAGATTTGCAAACCACTATGATTAAAGTGGGATTTAACTGTATCTGAGCACGACAAACTGAAAACGCTATTTAATTAATTTTTAATATTTAAAGAAAACTCTCTCACCCATCCATTTCTCCATTCTTTATTTGGCTGAGAAATCACTTAAAAAAAACACTCCCCTAGCATTTCTAGCGAAGGCCATCTTGAGTAAGGGCAGATGGTTAATTTAGCATTTACTCCTGGAATCCATCTGCCCTTCGCTCAATCATGCAAGCAGGAGGGTGTGCGTAGCTGAGAAAGTCTCTCCTTCCTTCATAAGACATTTTTTATTACCATGAATGCTCCAGGGGAGTCTTTCATCATTTGGCCTAGGCCAGAAACCAGAAAGCAACTGAAGAAATTTAGAAAAAAAAGAAAAAAAAACAAAAAAATATTAAAAACCAAGAAAAACCTTCCTATCCATTTACCAAAAAATTGAAATACTTAATCTTGATTGAAAAAAAAAAAAAAAGTTTAGTTCTGCTTTAGAGAAATTTTAGGTGAGCCATGTTACATAGTTAGTCAGGTTGAAAAAAGACACAAGTCCATCTAGTTCAACCAAAAAATAAAAATACAATCCCATATACACAATCCTATACCCACCGTTGATCCAGAGGAAGGTGAAAAACCCCAACAAAGCATGATCCAATTTGCTACAGCAGGGGAAAAAAAATGCCTTCCTGACCTCCCGAGAGGCAATCGGATTTTTCCTGGATCAACTTTACCTATAAATGTTAGCACCCAATTATATTATGTACATTTATGTTCATCTTTGCAAGTCAATACTGAATCCCAGCACTCTGCAGTCCTTGTGTGGCAAGAGGTTTGATTTACTACAATGTAACACATTCATAATGTAGAAAAACAGGTTTGCATAGTAGAAAGTTTGAAAGATATCATAGCATTTAGAAAAAATGGCTCACGTTCATCCAATTATTCAACAAGGCAGAGAAGTGAAAGCATACAACGTCAGGTACAGTAACAACTTCTTACACTCAAACACCTGAGAGTTGTTTCGGATAAAAAGGAATTTCATTGAACTTGTGGCTTCAAGCTGAACTTGGCACAAGATAAGTATGTACCTGGACTGAGCTTTTTTCCGTGGGGCCACATATTTGCCCATCTACCTTTGTGCTGGAAGCGCGCCACACGGTGTGCTCCCAGAACAGAGACCGGGGGCTCACTCAGAACCCCAGGCCCTGTGCTAATGATTGGGACCCGAAACTCACGATTCCGGGTCACCGGATCGCTGTGATAGCCTCTGATTGGCTATCATAGTCACTATGAAACTCGCCCCGTGCTTTCTCTTACTGTGAATGGAGGAGAGAGATAAAGCATATCTCTCTCTCCTTTTGGAGGGAGAGAAAAAAAAATTGTGTGTAAAAAATAAAATAAAATAATAATAATAAAAATAGATACCTAGATAAAGGTTTTATCTAGAACAGTGCCAGGGTTAGTTTTTGGGTCAAAGGTCAAGTTAAGGATCAATGGTCAGGGTCAGTATTTTTTGGGGATGGTATTTTTTTTAAAAATCAGTGTCAGTGTGTTTTAGGTAGGATAAAAAAAGCAAATGTGCACCATTGTTTCTGGCCTGTACTACAGGTAAAAACAACAAATAACATACACATGTGGTATCGCTGCGATCGTCATGAGCAGGATAATTTATTTTGGGTTGAAATATAGCTAAATTTAAAATATATATATATTTTTTACTATTTTGGGACAGATTTCCTATGATAATAAAAAACAAATCAGGAGATATCCATTACCATTTACCACGAAATAAAAGTCCAATTTGTCCTGAAAAAACAAGGTATAATCCACCTGGATGCACAAAGTAGTTGTGATGATATGTTCAGTATTAATAACATAGGTCAAAGTTGCAAAATTGTGCTCAGGCATTAAGATTTGTTTTACCCTTAGGAGCGAAAGGGTTAAGTAAAACCACTGCTAAGCAAAAATCAGTGCCTTTAAAAGGGATGAACAAATATGGCTGCCCCCCATGCACACATATATTTAGAAGGTTCACAAAAATTATTTTTCTTAAACACGAACAATTATTAATTCGATTTGTATTAAGTGGATGCAAACATTTACATACATTTTTATAGGTTTATAGATTCCCTTTAAAACGTACCCCACATATAAATGTCAGTTTTAAATTTTAATTAATGTCCCATAGAGTCACCAGTAATTCCTTAGATAACACAATGAGCCCAGAGAGAAGGTCAGATTGCCCCACAAAATACAATCAAAGTCCCCTTTCTCAGGCAGATAATCAGCAACGAGTTGCTGACATGGTCCATTTCTCAGAAAGTCTACAAAGCATCCTAATTCCTAGGAATTATTAGGTCAAAATCAGAAACCTTGAGAGGGGAGCTGAAGAGATTAGCTCATTACATGTTGTTGTAGTAACACAGCGTTCTTTAGAAAATGTAAATCCAACATTTAGATTAAAGTCACAACAATCAAAAGAGAAACTAACAAGACCAACTTGGAAATGGAAAAGTCTTCAACATCAACAAAACAGCTATTCTTTCAACAGATATACACATGCAAACAAATATGAATGGGCTATTGTGTTTTTGGATGGGCAGAATTCTTAACATGGCTTACAGCCTAGCAGTCAGTGTTACAACCAATAACAATGCAGCGGATGTGTCCTTTGTTTATAATTAGAGTATTACAGAAGAAAAATCTTATGTACTTACGATTTATACAAAAAGGGCAAAGGTCAAAAACAGTAGACCCATTAACTTTTTTTAAAGGGTTTCTTTTTTTTTTTTTTTTTTATAAGTAACAAGAATACAAACAATAAATCATAGCACATTCTGTACTACAACATAGCTCTCTGTAGCTAAATTCGATCAAGGAAATAATTCTTCTTCAGATGAAACCGATGCATTATTAATCTGACGAGCGAAGAACGCGACCTGCTAGGAACAGTGATCACCACTAGCTGTCTACAACAGTGGGTGAAAGAGGCACATGTTAAAGAAACAGGTTAGCAGACAACCCGGTTTTACAGGGAATCCGCTTGCTGGGAGTCCCTCCCGTTGTTTGATAACAACTGACAAATATTATACAATTTTGGGACATGCTATAAAAATTTAATAATTTTAAGCGTGGGTGGATAATTATTAAAAAATAAAATAAATAAACAGGATGGGGTGTTATAAAGCCGATGGAGATGTTTCATTGAATAAGACTGTCCACTGTGCTGACGATTTCCTTGAACCAAACCAGTTCCTGAGAGTAGAACCATTAATACAATATACAGTAGGACAGATGACCTTGCTGGGAAAGGACTGTTTTTAGATTACTTCAACAAAGTGGTGGGTAGAAGGACCAAAAGAATCTGTTTACTTTGCATGGAGGTGACTGATTTTTTCCATGCCAAAGCCCCCTTCAAATCGGAGATCTCTAGGATAAACATGCCTATTATAGGGAGATGCAAAATATTGCTCTCCTTTAAGACAGCAAACACTGAGGGATCGAAATATCAATGTTTTCACACAAGATACACATGAATTTTAGTGCACAAAGACACTATAATGCCCAATTTTTTGGTAAAATATAAAAGTTGAGGACATGCCGAGTACATAGATAGCAAACATATCACACTTTAAAAGTGTGCACACCCGTGGAAGGTGGTGGTGGGGGGAACCCTCTTTCTGCCCCCTGTAAAAGCGACTCAGTGGCTAGTTAGTTAGTCGCTATGATTGCTTTTACATGAAAGAGCATTGCCGGCTGAAAAAAGTAACCAGGATATTTACTGTAGCTGCAGCCGTCATCCCGGTATAACCCCTTTAATGTACGGGTACATCGATGAGGCTGAAGTGGCTTGGTTGGGCTCTACAGGCAAATATTAAATGCTCTACCATACTGGATGGCATTCTGCCAATGCCTTCCCTTCACATCACATGATGTTTGATCAGGTCAAATAGGTCACCCTATACATGTGTTTGCATGTCAAAAAACAAAACAATTATTGGTCACTCTACCCACCGAGTCGGTTAATTAAGTAGCTCTGAAATCTGATGTTTTACCTATATAAGCATCAGGCTTGTATTTCAACAAGCTTCCAACAGTAAGGTCTGCTGTGACTGAGCACAATAAAGAGCAGCGCAATTTGTTGGAATTGGCATGGGCAGAAAGGCCAGGTATTTATGAAAAACATAGACCTGGTATTTGTGGAATGTGGCTTTGATGGCTTTATTTGACTTTCTGATGGCTTAAAATTTGAGACTCTCCAGATGACAATTTCCTGATCTTATCTAAGCGGTGGTTTACTATGTTATATATTTTAATAAAAGTGACAATCCTTCATGTCAACAACCCTCAACCACAAAACAAGATTTAATAGAAATAAATGAGAACTTCAAGTAATTACATGTTGAGAACTAATTTTCCACAAACATGTACGCCTTATAAGAACAGGGTACAGGTGTATGCAAAAAATAGAAAAATCTATATTTTTGCATTTGCTATACTTCTGTTTACATGAACACCAGCATATGACGATGTACAGCCACGTACAGCCATTCATGTCCATATGTGGCTGTTTGCAGCACCTAGGCTTTCTGTTAAGGAGAAATATGCCAGAAACGTTGTTGCAGTAAGAAAAACTGCAGAACAAAATTATAGTTTATAATTCAAAATCCTAAAAACATGTAATGGTTGACAAAATGTTGTACAGCCAGTCTAACATTAGGCATATATTTAAAGACTGGATATAGACACACACCTATATGTAAATAAAAGTATTATTTCTCATGTCGGGACATGGCAGTGTGCAAAAAACAAACACCAAAGTGTACAAAAGAATGCATGTGAACACACACATAAACAAAGTGCACAAGAGTGTGTCAAATGCCCCACCCTGACCCCCCCTCCCCTCCCAGGCAGCAAGACTTCTGACAGGGGAAAGGCATGCTAAGGTCCACCTAACCAAATGGCCCAGTGGACCCGCTCCTCATGGTCAGTCAAAGTCGAGCAACAAGTAACAAGTACTAGATGGGAGGCTCTCCCGAATAGAAACCTACCCCCAAGGCAGGGGAAGAAGGAACCTTATGGCTAGACATGCAAACAAAAATTGCCCCAGTCACTGCCAAAAGGCCTAGTTCATGAGGCATTGCACAAAAAGCTTTAGTGTTGTGGTTGAGTGCCATTTCACACAGTGGGGTCCCAAAACCATAGTAGGTGCTCTGAGCATCACAGAACACCACCACCAGGGGGTGCTTAAAACCATGGGCTCTGTGCCTTCTCAGTCCCTGGCTAAACCAGGAAGCACTGCCCAAATTTGGAGGCACTGGGCCCCTCAGAATCCTTCATCAGGTAGTTACTCCAAGCCTCCACTGCCCAGAAACCCTCTGGTGTCTATTCCCAAGGAAAGATCCCTCAGGACCCCCATCATACCGGCAGGGATGCTATACAGCCAGCTGTCCCAGCCACAATGCAACATGTTGTGAAGTACTTTACAGAGAACACAGATCTATTCACATCAGTTATTTTTATATTATTAGAGAGTTCAACAGTCCCTGAACAACTCTACAGGTAATTCAATGCACATCTGTCTTTGTCAAGTACAGCTTACAAAAGACTCACCCAGTTCATAAAGCTTCATACTTTATAGAACTTCAGTCTACATACCTGACATTTTTAAGTACACAAGATAAAGGTACAAAAAGCGTATTTGACATCTGAGTAGCGACACCCTTGCAAACACTACCAGTGAATGCTAATAATGACATGTCAAGGAACTTAAAACTATGTATACCTTTTCTTAAAATAAATCTATCAGAAACATGAGGGAGCCACTGGCCACTTAAGAGTTACTTAAAGCATGAAAAAAAACTGAACCTTCAAAGAAGCAAGTGAATACTTACCTGAACCTCTCCTACAGCTTGCACCAGCAAACATCACTCTGTAAAAAGTGATGCCCCCCCCCCCCATGCACTCAGTGGCTCCTCTTGCCAAAAGTATCCTGTGCTGAAGTAGGGGTCAGTGGGAATTCAAAAGAGCAGTAGGGGACATGGGTGATTCCGAAGAAATTCCAGGAAAGATTTTTTTTTAAAGCATCAGAGCAGTGTTTGGCCACAGGGGCAACAGGTGAGAGATGTTACTTATTTCAAGGTACATTTTGTTTTTAGCAAGTTTGTTTAAGCAACCAGGTCCCTTTATGCACGCAATAGAAATGTTTTAAAACATTCCAAAAAAAAAGTTTTGATTGTTCATGCAACCAAACAAATCACCAGTTCGTTCTTCTCTACATGGTAGGAAAGGAGGTAGACTGAATTGCAGTATTTATGACTAGCATAACCACATTCCTGAAAAACAGCTGTGTCGTATTAAGGTAGCATTAAAACAGTTATCAGAGTGGTCTTTCATAAAAATATATATTTTTTTTCAATATTATGGCTTTTTTTTTAATATTTTCGGTTGGTGAGGAAATACAGTATTTAAGATATTTAATGGCAGGCTTAAAAACTCCAAGTCATTCACATGTGTTTTTGTTGCCCTCAGAATGGCCTCTGATATGCTACAGTACTCCGAGCAATGCCTATGAGTCATTTGTCCACTGATGACCTTCAAGCTATCCTCATAGTTGTAACAAAGCATTTAAAACCATAGAGCTCAATTAGTTACTATGTAATTTACCTCCATTGTCTTTTGAAGACTCTCTCGCATCTTTTTCAGTTCTTTCTCATATTGTTCTTTTAGCTTATCAATTTCCTGATCATGAGTTGACACCTCTTCTTTAAGTGCTCCCTTTAAAGCAGTGAGTTCTCGTTCTCGCTTCCTTAATAGATCTTCTTGTTCTTCTTTTGCCATTAGCAACTCTTGAACTCCTTGTTTCATGTGCATGAGTTCCTAGGAAATACAATCATATGGACCATATTTACTAAACATGATAAAACCTGTAATAACAAGGGTCCAGAATATAATTCTTTCATAACAGTCACCATTTGGTATGTGTAGATGACATGAAAAACAATATATTTAAAAAGCTTTACATCACACCACAGAGTATCATTGAAGCCTTTTGGTTGCACCCTACTACACTTTTTGCATTACATGCTGTGGCTTAGGTATAAAACAAGTAATAAAGGCGAATTGTACAAGTACCTCAGTTTATGATGTAGAGTACCAATAGTCCGTGGTCAATATATTGAGAGATAACTCTTAGGTGTATACATAAAGAAAGGACAGTCAGGGCAGCCACCAGCAGGACCAGAAGCTACTTTCCAGTGAGCTAAAACAGAAAAAACAAGGAGAGGGGCGCCTCTGAGATAGATATCAAAACAACATTTATTGGTAGCAATATTCTCTCACATTGAAGATGAACCAGTTGCATTCAGCTGGGCAGAGGAGTAGATGAACTACAGGTCACAGAGGGTCCATGGAGCTGTCATCACAGAGAATCCTGTCAGGGAAGCTGGTGATGGTAAGCAAGCAGGAGGATTTCCTTCTGGACAGATCTTTATATTGCCACTAATGCTTGAAAAAGGAGTGCCGTTGCTCTAAACATCTACAACGAGCCCGCTCAGAAACGCGTCGCATGTTTATGACGTCATAGCTCGGCGCTGTGTACTGTTGTGCTGCCCAAGTGCTGCTCAAGCCTCGTTCTGAATCAGATCACATGGTCTGGCTCCTCCATCCACCAGGAAGTGCAGTGAGCACCTGCGACCTCAGCACAGCGCTGCCAGCCATCCGGCTTAGATGTCTCCCCTCCTGTCCACTGTTTGGAACCTTAGACTGAATGAAAACCACTCTGTTTTTACTCACTCTGCCTTTTTAATAAACTCTGTTTTTGCTGTGGCAATATAAAGATCTGTCCAGAAGGAAATCCTCCTGCTTGCTTACCATCACCAGCTTCCCTGACAGGATTCTCTGTGATGACAGCTCCATGGACCCTCTGTGACCTGTAGTTCATCTACTCCTCTGCCCAGCTGAATGCAACTGGTTCATCTTCAATGTGAGTGAATATTGCTACCAATAAATGTTGTTTTGATATCTATCTCAGAGGCGCCCCTCTCCTTGTTTTTTTTGTGGCTTAGGTATGAACATAAGGGCAAAATAATTGTAAGTGATCACAACTAGCAGATGCTTGTATTGTTACTATACACTAGTAAAACAAGTGCAGTGGTTGTGGCCAATGATACATATGCAGCTTTCTAATACAAAAGTCCTTGCTTTATGGTTCTTCCATGTAAGGCTATTAAGCCTGCGCTAATACCAAATGCACTGCTCGTTATTGCCATTCTCCTATGAACACACATTGCTTAAATTTGGTGATTAGCAAAAATAAATACCGTATATACTCGAGTATAAGCCAAGTTTTTCAGCCCATTTTTTAGGCTGAAAAACTACCCCTCGGCTTATACTCGAGTGAGCGCGTACCTTTCATTACTATAACAGCGTGTGTCTCCTGCTGTGTAATGCATTCTGTTTGCCCGTCCATTGTAATAAAGCCCCGCCTCCTCCTTGTCTGTGATAGGCGGAACACTGATACAGTTTCCTAGCATCGTATCAGTGTTCCTCTATCACGGACGGATTAGGAGGAGGCGGGGCTTTGTTTCACGGGATGGCCGAACAGACTGCATTACACAGCGGGAGACACACACTGTTTTAGTAATGAAAGGTACGGCTGCAAATGGGCACAGTGAGACTACAAATGGGCACAGTGAGACTGCAGATGGGCACAGTGAGACTGCAGATGGGCATAGTGAGACTGCAGATGGGCATAGTGAGACTGCAAATGGGCACAATTAGACTGCAAATGGGCACAGTGAGGCTGCAAATGGGCATTGTTTACCCAGTATCTGCTGCATTTTCCCACCCTATACTCGAGTCAATATGTTTTCCCAGTTTTGTGTGGTAAAATTAGGTGCCTCGGCTTATATTCGGGTCGGCTTATACTCGAGTATATACGGTAATAATAACATGATTAACATGATAAAAAAAGAATGTTGGGAAGCAGCAGGTGAGAACTCAATAAAAGCTGATATTCAGCAAACACAGCTCAAATGTGTAAAAAACAAAACAAAACAAAAAAACACTATATTAAAGAAGAATTCCAGATATGTAATTTTATACATAGTTACATTGGTCCAGCTTGGAACTATGCATACACCATACCTGTGTTATGGCACCCACGCCCAGTACCCAACCTCCTGTGCTTACTAGTGGAGATCACTGTAGTAGCAGAACCTCTAAAGCCCTGTACACACGATCGGATTTCCTATGGATTCTAATCCGATGGATTTTTCCATTGGAAATCCGATGAAGCTGACTTCCATCAGTCTTGCATACACACCATCAGTCAAAAATCCGACCGTCCCAAAACGCCATGACGTAAAACACTCCGACAAGCCGAGAAAAATTAAGTTCAATGCTTCTGAGCATGCGTTGACTTGATTCTGAGCATGCATGGGTTTTTTGTCCGATGGAGTTCCACACAGACGATCGGAATTTGCTATTGTTTTTTTTCCCATCGGATAAATTTAAAACATGTTCTGTTATTTCTCGCCGATGGAAAAAAGACCACTGGGGCCCATACACGACCGGTTTGTCCGATGAGAAAAGTCCATCGGACTGTTTTCAGCGGTAAAACCGATCGTGTGTACACGGCATTACAGTGATTTCCAGCTTTTAGAGCAGTGTTTCTCAATCTTTTTTCAGTCAAGGCACCCTTTAAAATCCTCCACAATCTTGAGGCACCCCATTCTAAAATGTCAAAAACAAAACAAAGTTTTACATAATGCAGCAACACCCACACACGTAGGACACCCAATGTTAGAGGTGATTTATTCTCACAAAACAATAATACCTTTGCACACTGGTACTGACTCTTATTCCAATGTTTCTCTTCTCCCTCAGTTTCTTTCTCATTCAGCTAAAGTGACCCCAGAGCTGATAGAGAGGGGGCAGGGGAGGGTCAAACAAGGATGCTGTGCAGGAGCCCCACATCCTCCTTATCAACCAATGACATCATTGGTTGTTCGGATGCAGACAGCTAGAAGGTTTTAATGGGGCACAATAAAAACCTGTGGCTTTGTGTAACTAAAAGGTAGGCTTGATCTACCCACTGGCTTGTATAAAATTTTGGGCAATTTCCAAGGCACCCTGGTTGAAAAAGGCTATAGGTATAGTAAATGCATAGTTATATTGGTCCAAGCTGGACCAATGTAACTACGCCTAAAATGCCATTACCGGAATTCTTCTTTAATCACCCTTAAAATGATCATTATTGAGATATAACTACCGTATTTATCGGCGTATAACACGCACTTTTTCCCCTTAAAATCAGGGGGAAAACGTGGGTGCGTGTTATACGCCGATCCCTGCTGTCTCTGAGGGAAGAGGAGCAAATGCTGCTGAATTACATAGAGCCGCGATCTCTTGTGTACCCGGCGCTCCGTCACGCACGGCCACACCTTCTGGCCCCGCACTGGGCCACTGTTCTGTCTATCATATGAGCAGGGCCAGAAGGTGTGGCTGTGAGTGACGGAGCGCTGGGTACACAGAAGATCGCGGCTCTGTGTAAATTCAGCGGTGCTCGCTCCTCCTCTTTCCTCTGAGACAGCAGGGATAATCCAACACTGGCAAGGCTACAATGATGGGAAAGGTGAGGCTGAATATGGGCACTGAACAGGCTGCATTACTTTGGCATGCATTAAAATCTAGGTTTTCCTAGCATGCCAAAGTAACAATTTACGAAAGTAAAGGAAATAAAAATGCAACTTGTGATTTTTGATTTTTTGACTTGAGCAGATCTCTGCGCAAGTCAAAAAATCAAAAATCACAAGTTGCATTTTATACAAAAAAATGGTAATGAGAAGTTAATATTTCTATGTACTTTTGGTCCAAAAATACCACTGTGATCCAAAACACATCTAAAAAGATCATTTCTAAAAATAAAACTTTGGAACAAACGAATAGATACAGTGGTACCTAACATAAGGGTTGTAATTGTCCAATCACTCTTATGATTTACACTCCCTCCATGCTGCACTGCCCAGAAGATCACTGTACTATTTCCTGACTCTCTACTGATCAATTGTCCCGTGAGCAGACTGGAGGCACTGAGGTGATAAAAGGAAGCTGAATTGCTGAACCAGTAAATAGTTGTATTACCTGCAATGTGTCAGGTGTGTTTATAAAATTGCAAGACTAGCTGCACGAATCCTTTCGGCAGGAAAAACAGTAAACATATGTATTCAACATGCGTATTTATCATTTTTCCCCTGGAGTTTTCCTTTAAGTATGTTGATACGCCCCAATCAAACTGATAAGCTTTATGTGTGCAACTATGAATACCGTAATTATACATAGAAGTATTCCAGTCTCTGTGGTTTCCCTTTCATCATTATAGCTTTCGTAATGGCCTGAAAATTGGGTTTGTAAATTAAAATATATTAAATGTAATAAATAGCAGCAGCATTTATGCAACACTACAAAACTGACCTCTATCAAATCCTCCCTTTCTCCATCATCAAAAGAGTGCTTTGCATTGTCCAATTCATCATGCATTTCTGACAGCTGCTCCTGCAGGTCTCTAATTTCAGTCTGATACTGCTCCTGCTCCATCTTCAACTCAAATAATCTGTCAAGAAGAAAACAAATGCTGCAAAACCAAGGCTTCTCACAGTATTTTGGAACTTACAGTACATGTGCAAGACGCTTGCCAGAACAAAATAAACAAAAGGCTCCTTCATGGTTACTTGGCAAGAAATGAAAACCATAAAGGTTCCCCGAGACATCAGACCCCCAATTCAATACACATAAAAAAGGAATAAAGAAAAAAAAGTTGACCTAAGAAAAGAGGTCATCTTGGTTTTTTACCCCAACCACGTTCCAGCACACCAAAGTGTCAGCAAATAAGCAAGACAAAATCTTGAAGCATTGCTTAACATGTTGTGAGTGCAAACATTTTTGTTAAAGGATGATGATTGGACTAAGTAGCTGTTTTGAAAACCTGTTCATTTGAGGCCTCTCCCTTTGCCAAAGAACAAAACTCTTGTTAATTGGGTTCTTAGTAAGGATTTATTTTCTCTGTGACATTGTAAAGTAGGCTTTAGTAATAGAGAGTTTGTTCCTTGTAGTTATCAAAGTTTTAATGGCCGTTTGTCTTTGCTATCAATAAGCACACAAAGGGTGTTGCATTTGCTTTTGTGAGATACCTTTTGTTGTATGCATGCTTACAATAAGTAAAAAACAGTAACATTATTTTGAACTGAGAAAATGCCTGCTTGGAAATCTTAAAGTATACATTTTGTGAAATGCTGACAAAAATTTGGGAAGATTGGGTTTTCATAGAGGAAGGCAACTTAATTATCTTTAAAAAAAAGGGGGGGCTGGGGCTCATGGACTCCAATGAGAGAGGTGAAGGCTGGTTTTGAAGAACCCCTGTTAACTCTTGAAACGGAGGATCAGAAAAGATGAAAAGATGGATCAGAATGCTGTCAAATATTTAAAAAAATCAGAAATCCACAAAACTATTTTAGGTAAGAGGTAGAGCGGCACGATTCTGGCTAAAATGAAAATCACAATTTTTTTTGCTCAGAATAAAGATCACGATTCTCGCGGCGTAACATCATCTTTCACATTATGCAAAAAAATTGGGCTAACTTTACTGTCTATTTTTTTTATTTTTATTCATTAAAGTGTAAGGCCCAGTTCACATAGGGGCGACTCGTCAGGTGACTGTTAAATGGAACTCAGGTCGCTCCGACTTAGAAAAAGGTTCCTGTACTTCTTTTGGGGGCGACTCGGGACGACTTGCATTGACTTCTATACAGAAGTCCTTATGCAAATCGCCTGAACCGGGCGTCTCAAGTCGTCTTGAGATCGCGCCGCCGAGTCGCCCCCAAATTCGTGCCGCCCCTGTGTGAACCGGGCCTAAAAATTGTGTTCTGAAAAACCACTGCACAAATACAGTGTGACATAAAGTATTGCAACAACCACCATTTTATGCTCTAGGGTCTCTGCTAAAAAAAACAAAAAAAATATATACATATATATATATATATATTGTTTGGGGGTTCCAAGTAATTTTCTAGCAAAAAATACTGATTTTGACTTGTAAGCAATAAGTGTCAAAAAAGATTTAGCCTTTATGTGGCTAAACTGACCTAATTTACAGACAGAAGTTCATCCCTTTGATCTAAAATAACGATATGTTACAATGTTTCTCTTTAGGGATGTTGTGAGAAACTTGGCAGGCTGCCTGTTTTTTTTTTAAGATGTGGGCTTGAGCAGAGAACTCTCTGCACTGACTTGAGGAAATGCTTTTTTAAGATGGGGGGTGGGTAGAATCGTGATCTTGATTATTTAACAATTAATCGTGCAGCTCTAGTAAGAAGGAATAGGTGGGAGTCTGAACCTTAAAGCATAGGCAAGGTAAAGCTTTCAGAGAGCTGGAACATTTAGTTCCAGGAAAAGAAAAATCACATTTCCCTTTATTCCTTAGAAGGAAACTATTCTAATCAAAAGGAGTTGTCTGATGTTTAAGAACCCCTGTTATTCAGAAAGCAGGCTTATTTGTACTCTTTATCTGTGAAGGAGCCTTGGAAAAACAAAATAAAACAATCTACACCCCAATAAAATTGACAATGAAAGTGCTCAACTTGAGAAACTTGAGATCATTGGGTCTTGTTGACAAGGGGCTTAAATACTTATCCTTCATTGACTTTACCATTATCGAAGTCACATTTTTCTCTCCTGAGGCTGCTTGACACAAAAAAAAAAGAAAACTGTCATGTTCCCTTCAGGGTCAAAACAGGTTTCCTAATGTCTTCCACTTTTTTAGGAATCCTTTTTTTGTTTCATTTATGAAACCAAAAATAAGCGTCTTGGACTGGATCTTGAATCATAATGCACTATAACTAGAGGAAATCAGATTCTACATATTATCCAGACTGCTTCAGGACTGCATCTACTGGGGCACTAGCTTTACTATGTTTTGGCTGAAGCCAGAAAGAGATTGCAAGTGCAATTAAATTCTTATGCAATATGGAGTATATCCATGCCATATCTATAGACATTACATCAGATTTCTAATGTACTGGTACAAATCATTTGGTGGAGGGGGAATTATGGTGTGGGGCCATTTTTCAGGGGTTGGGCTTGGCCCCTTAGTTCCAGTGAAGGGAACTCTTAAGGCGTCAGCATATGAAGGCATTTTGGACAATATCATGCTCCCAACTTTTTGGGAACGGTTTGGGGATGGCCCCTTCCTGTTCCAACTAGAATACCCACTAGTGCACAAAGAAAGGTCCATAAAGACATGGATGAGCGAGTTAGGGGTGGGTGGACTTGACTGGCCTGCACCTCATGTAGGTTGTCATAACTATATGCATATTTATATAAATATTATATTTGTGAATTAGAGCATAACAGGATAAGTATTCCTTTAGGCCCCTTTCACACTGGGGCGTTTTTAATGCGGTTTAGCGCTAATAATAGCGCTATTATACCGCATGAAAAATTCCTGCCCTGTAGCCTTCAATGTGAAAGCCCGAAGGCTTTCACACTGAAGCGGTGCGCTAGCAGGACCGCTCCAAAAGTCCTGCTAGCCGCTTCTTTACAGCAGTAAAGGAGCGGTGTGTTCACCGCTCCTTTATCGCGGGTGCCCATTGAAATCAATGGGACACCGCGGTAATACCGCCCGCAAACCGCGGCAATAGCCGCGGTTTGCGGGCGGTATTAACCCTTTTTCAGCCGCTAGCGGGGGTTAAATTCACCCCCCTAGCGACCGCATACCGCGGTAAGAACGACGGTATAGCAGCGCTGCAAATCGCGCTGCTATACCGCCACCGCTCCTGCCCGCCCCAGTGTGAAAGGGGCCTTAGGGATTACAATCTTAGTATTTATACAACTTTGTGCCTGTAACGTTTCTATGATACCTTAATTATTGGCATGAATAAAAACATTTAGCATGTTATGGAGGTTGTGTATTTACCTTTTTCTCTGGGCTATGTTTGGTACTTTAAAGTCCCTTTTCCTCTCTTTTTTTTGCCATTTGTGCTTATCTTGGATAACGTGCCAACTGAGCAAACTATATTACCTATATGTGTATTACAGGCATACCCCACTTTTAAGTACACAATGGGTTTTATTTACTAAAGCTGGAAAGCCCAAAATCAGGCTAATTTCTGCATAGAAACCAATGAGCTTCTAACCCTAGCTTGTTCAATTAAGCCTGGTACTAAAACCTGGAAGCTCATTGGTTTTTATGCAGAAGTGAGACAGATTTTGCGCTTTCCAGCTTTAGTAAATAAAACCCATTGTGTACTTAAAAGTGGGGTATGCCTGTATATCTTTTTGTAATTTAAGCAGTAGACATACCAGATGTTGGTCAGTTTGGCTGACATGACCATCTTAAACACATAGAAGTGGTAGACATTCTCATGTAGAGAGTTGGCAAATCCTGGTGATGTCCTCAAACTTCAACAAATAATGCTAATGTTTGCCATCCAGTGATACAGTTGAACTAACCAGTGGTTTACCTGATCAAGACTCATCTCAAGAATCAAATGAAATGTGTAAAGATATATTTTTTTTCCTTTTTTTAACCTCCCTGGCGGTATGATTCTTTCTGATTTTAGGTGCTGAAAGCGGTTTTGCATGGAAATTTGGCGTTTTATACTGTAGGCCTGTAATTCTTAGGAATAACTCACTTAAATCTGTCCAAACAAGAGTCTAGTAGACATCCCGGGTATGATAAAGTTTGAAACACAAAATCATAAATTATAATATAATAAATAACTATAAATAATTATAACAAATAATAATATAATAATAAAAATGATTCAATAATGTAATCAAATTAAAAACACTGAAATTTGCTCAGTTGCAGAATTGTCGCTGTCATTAGATTTAGTGTTTGATGATGAATTTCCCCACAAATCGCTATCGCTAAATTCTGCAAGGGATTCAAATTTATTATCGCTGTTTTCTATTTGGTCTAAAACCACTTTTGACATAAAGGGACACTTTTTGTTTGCTATGGACAATCTCCAGTTTCCAGGCAGAAAGAACAGTTTTTATAATATGAAACTGCATGCAGGGCACTGGACAGACCACTAGGGACAAAGGGGCATTTGGCTGTCCATATCCACTTAGCTCTTGCCTCTCTACCCAGGAGCTCCATGATTCATGAAATGACAGACACTGCCGCCCCTGTATCAACATCCAGTAAGCGATGTAATGGGTAAAGCTGGTAAGCTTGCTTTAAGTCTATTTTTGTAAACTTTTGCCCCCCAGCCAATGAGCTAAATAGATCTTCAGTGTGTAATTATTTGATACAGTACTGTAATCAGTAAGATTACAGTATACTGTATCTATACTGTCTTTTTCACTTTTTGAATTTGGCGCCGAACTCCATTACCGTGCGCCGCAACGTCGCAGGGAACGGAGCTCAGCACTCGGCAGTGTAAATCGAGCGAGGAGACAGCTCGCACACACTGCGGGAGGACATCGCAGGATCCAGGGGACAAGGTAAGTAACTATCCCTGGATACTGCGATGCAGCCCGAGTCTGGCTCGGGGTTACCGCTTTTGGTATGAAAAACTCACCCCGAGCCAGACTCGGGATTACCGCTAAGGGGGTTAAAGATCAGGTACCAATACGATTAATACAACCCTCAGTCTTTTTTTTCTGTAATCATTTCATCTGGTTTGCGCTTAATTCGATTTGGGGTAACGGTGCCTTGTTTTTAACATGGTACATTGAACTAAGTATTGCTCTGCAAAATAACTTCACGCCACATATAAGAAAAGAAAAATCCAGTCTGTGGGATATTTGCAAGTTAAAGCATCAGCTAGACAGACATGTAATATTAATATTTAAAATTAATGTATCTAAAGATTAAAAAAAAAAAAAAAAACACTTCTGCTAAGTATGACTCTACTGCCAACACAGATTTATAATTATTGCAGTGTTAACTACAAGCAGTAAAAAAAAAAATCTTTTAGAAGCCTTCCCATGCCGTTTGATAAAAATGTAACAGGTCTACTTTAAGGTATGCCTTTGATGGCTAAACACCTGAGCTTCCCAGTACACTTGTCAATTCATACACCTGACTAGTGATGAGCCGAACACCCCCGGGTTCGGTTCGCACCAGAACCCGCGAACGGACCGAAAGTTCGAACGAACATTAGAACCCTATTAAATACAATGGATGCGAACGTTCGAATTCTAAAGTGCTAATTATAACAACTATTATGCATGTTATTGTCATAAATAGGGTTTGGGAACCCGGGTTCTGCACCAGGGGACATGTATCAATGCAAAAAGAAGTTTTAAAAACGGTCGTTTTTCGGGAGCAGTCATTTTAATGATGCATAAAGTGAAAAAAAAAAAGTCAAATATTCCTTTAAATATCGTACCTGGGGGGTGTCTAAAGTATGCCTGTGAAGTGCCACGTGTTTCCCGTGTTTAGAACTGTCCCTGCACAAAATGACACTTCTAAAGGAAAAAAAAGCCATTTAAAACTGCTTGCGGCTTTAATGTAATGTCTGGTCCCGGTAATATGGATGAAATTCTTTAAGAAAAATGGCATAGCTACCCCATGACCCCCCCCCCCCTACCCCAGCCCATTACCAGCCCCTTTGGGTCTTGTATGGATATTAAGGGGAACCCCGCACATAAAATAAAAAAGGCCCTATATACTCTGAACAGCCGTATACAGGCGGTGCATACAAGACAGGGACTGTAGGTTTGTTCTTATGTAGAATCTGTTTGTAATTTTGAACAGGTACATTGTTGAAGTGTAGCTCCAGCCCAAAAATCTATTTTTAAACTTTTTGGGAAACATAGGTAAGGGTTATCAACCCTGTAACATTTGTTTTGCTGTCTGTGCCCCTGTTCAGAACATTTCACCTCACTTTCCGTCCCAATGACAACTGTTTTTGAAATGTGGTGTTTTTCTTGAAACAAGGATTGCTGATAAAGCATCAGTACAGATGAGACCCCTTTCTCCCATATTTATTCTTACAGGAGAGAATTTTCCTTTCTAGGGGTAGATTTCCTCTCACTTCCTGTTGTCTTCTTTCGTTTGCAAGTAGGAGTCGTTTGTAAGTTGGATGTTTGAAAGTAGGGACCTGCCGTATATACTCTGCAGAAATAGGCCCCTTAGTTGTTGGTGTTGGCACAACACTGTAAGCACTCAGTTACTCTTGGTTGGTGCTGGAACGCCCTGCTGTCAACTATTATATCAGGAATTTTAATTACATATAATTGTTGAACAGTGGTAGTAAAAATTGGGGCTTTGATGGTGGTGCTGGTGCCACAACACTGTAAGCCCTGACAGTTACTCTTGGTGGGTGCAGCAATGGGCCCTGCTGTGAATTATTAGATCAAGAATTGTAATTACATGCCCCTTTTGAACAGGGGCTGAAAAATTGGGCCTTTCGTGGTGGTGGTGGTGGTGGCGTTGCCACAAGACTGTAAGCCCTCAGAGTTACTCTTGGTGGGTGCAGCAATGGACCCTGCTGTGAATTATTAGATCAAGAATTGTAATTGCATGCCCCTGTTGAACAGGGGCTGAAAAATTGGGCCTTAGGCACTGGTGGCACAACACTACAACCCCTCACAGATACTGTACTTGGAGCACAGCAATGAGCCCTGTTGCAAAGTATTGCTTCAAAAATTGTAATGACACGCCCCTGTTAAACAGGGGCTGAAAAATTGGGCCTTAGGCACTGGTGCCACAACACTCCAACCCCTCACAGATACTGTACTTGGAGCACAGCAATGAGCCCTATGGCAAATTATTGCTAAAAAAATTGTAATTACACGCCCCTGTAAAACACGGGCTGAAAAATTGGGCCTTAGCCACTGGTGGCGGCACCCATAAACAAAAATGATCTTCCAAGCTATCATCATCAATCGTATCATTGAGGACTCGGAGGAGGAGGATAGCCAGTCAACATAACAGCACAGGCACTCAGCATCAGTCTTGAAGGGATGTGACATGTTAAAATCAATTAGTCTGTTATATCAGCATCAGGTGTGTGGTAGCTGGTGGTGATCCAAGACTGGTTCATCTTGATGAAAGTCAGTCGATCAACCGAGTCGGTGGACAGGCGCACCCTGTGATCCGTGACAAATCCTCCAGCAGCACTGAATGTGCGTTCCGAAAGAACGCTGGATGCAGGACAGGCCAGTAGCTCAATTGCATACTGTGCAAGCTCTGGCCAGTGATCCATCCTCAAGACCCAGTAAGCCAGAGGATTTTCGGTGGGGAAGGTGTCCAAGTCTGACCTTGCCCCTAGATATTCCTGCACCATGTTTATCAGACGCTGGCGATGGTTGCTGGAACCGATCATACTTTGGGGCTGCGGACTAAAGAATTGTCTGAACGCATCGGTCAGACGGCCACCTTCCCCACCGCTCCTTCTTTGACTGGCCGAAGCCTCAGCAACTCGTTGTCCAGGACCAGGAGTTTGTAACCTCCCAGTCTCTGGGAACGCGTTGCACAGACCTTTCTGCAAGGCCTCCCGGAGTTGTCTCATCCTCTGCTCCCTCTGTGACGGTAACATAAGGTCCGCAACCTTACCCTTGTACCGTGGATCAAGGAGAGTGGCCAGCCAGTAATGGTCCCTCTCCTTGATCCGAAGAATACGAGGATCCTTCCGCAGACTTTGCAGGATCAGGGAGGCCATGCAGCGTAGGTTTGCTGAGGCATTCGCTCCGGAGTCCTCTGGGTCACTAAGGACGACATGATCCGCAGCCACCTCCTCCCAGCCACGTACAAGTCCACTGGTTTCTTGGGACTGTAAATCATCCCTAAAAGACTGCTGCTGATGATGCTGAGTGCCAGCCTCCACCTCCATGCTGACACAATCCTCCTCCTCCTCCTCCTCCTCCTCTTCCTGTGCGATGGGTGGGACAGAAGGAACACTGTCTGGGTAAAGGGGGCCTTGAGAGGCAAGGAAGTCCTCCTCTTCCTGCCTCTGTTCTGCCTCAAGTGCCCTGTCCATTATTCCACGCAGCGTGTGCTCCAACAGGTGGACAAGAGGTACAGTGTCACTGATGCATGCACTGTCACTGCTCACCATCCTCGTGGCCTCTTCAAATGGTGCCAGGACAGTGCATGCATCCCTGATCATGCCCCACTGGCGTGGAGAAAAAAAACCAAGCTCCCCTGACCCTGTCCTGGTGCCGTAGTCGCACAGGTACTCATTGATGGCCCTCTGCTGTGTGTGCAGCCGCTGCAGCATGGCCAACGTTGAGTTCCACCTGGTGGGCATGTCACATATAAGGCGGTTCTTGGGCAGGTTCAACTCCTTTTGCAGCTCAGCCAGGCGAGCACTGGCATTATAAGATCTGCGGAAATGCACACAGACTTTCCTGGCCTGCCTCAGGACATCCTGTAAGCCCGGGTACCTGCCCAAGAACCGCTGCACCACCAGGTTAAGGACGTGAGCCACACAGGGCACATGGGTCAGTTGTCCCTGTCGGAGGGCGGAGAGGAGGTTGGTGCCATTGTCGCAAACCACCATTCCTGGCTTAAGCTGGCGTGGCGTCAACCACCTCTCGGCCTGGCCCTGCAGAGCAGACAGGACCTCTGCCCCAGTGTGGCTTCTGTCCCCCAAACACACCAGCGCAAGCACGGCATGGCATCTTTTTGCCTGCGTACTTGCGTAGCCCCGTGAACGGCTACGGAGCACCGCTGGTTCATAGGACAAACCACAGGAAGAGGCCATGGAGGAAGAAGAAGAGGAGGGGGTGGAGGAGAGAGGTGTGTCACAACCAGTAGTAGCATTTTGGAGGCGTGGCGGTGGGACAACCTCCAACACTACTGCACCTTGTCCTGCATCCTTCCCAGCTGCCAAAAGAGTGACCCAATGGGCCGTGAAAGAAAGGTAACGTCCCTGTCCATGCCTGCTGGACCATGAGTCAGCGGTAATATGCACCTTACCGCTGACCGCCCTGTCCAGCGAGGCCAAGACATTGCCTTCCACATGCCGGTAGAGAGCCGGAATAGCCTTCCGTGAGAAAAAGTGGCGTTTGGGAACCTGCCACTGAGGAACCGCACATTGCACAAACTCACGGAAGGGGGCCGAGTCTACCAACTGAAAAGGCAGCAGTTGAAGCGCTAGCAATTTAGCCAAGCTAGCATTCAACCGCTGGGCATGTGGATGGCTGGGAGTGAACTTCTTTCGACGGTCCAGCAGCTGGGGCAGGGAAATTTGCCTGCTAGAATCGGACGTCGGTGTACTGCTAGCAGAGTGGCCGCAAGTACTTGGCTGTGACACACCTAATTCTACACCTTCATTCCTCTCAGTGCATGTTTCAGAGAGGACTGAAGTTATAGTGGGGTTGGAGATCCCAGCTGATGCGGTGCAAGGAGAGGTCCGCTTTGTTCTTTGGTGTGGGTCTTTGAGGTAGGCTTGCCAACGAGCTGCATGGCAGGTCAACATATGTCTGGTCAGGCATGTGGTACCCAAGCGGCTGATGTTTTGGCCACGCGATATACGCTTGAGACATATGTTGCAAACAGCAGCTGTGCGATCTGATGCACTAGCCTCAAAAAAGGCCCACACCAAAGAACTTTTTGAATGACGGGCAGAGGCAGCGCCCTGCACAGGCGGAGCTCTGCGGTGTGATTCCTTCGGTGTACTGCCCTTACGCTGGCCACCAAAGGGCATCCTGCCTCGTTGGAGATGTGCCTCCTCCTCATCCTCCTCCTCCTCCTCTCTCCTATTAGGCACCCACGTGGAGTCAGTGACCTCATCATCACCTCCCTCCTCATCACTGGAGCCAATCTGGCAGTATGCTGCAGCTGCTGGAACATGACTGCCAGATTGGTGTCCTTCTTGAGCATCCCCTCTGTCTGCTCTCACGCTACTGCCTTCCTCTAGCTGGGTTTCATCATCAGACCCTTCGAAACGCTGGGCATCCTCCTGGAGCATGTACCCAACACTGTGCTCAAACAGTTCGGGGGACTCCTCAGGAGGAGGACATGGTGGGTCTAGGGAAGGAGTGACTGATGATGAGTCTGACATTGATACCAGGGAAGAGGACGCTTTGGCAGCTGCTTTTCCAGTACCCTGAGCCTGGGTGAGAGAGGATGAGGAGGAGGAGGAGGGCTTGGTCATCCACTCTACCAAGTCTTCGGCATGATGTGGCTCAACATGTCCAGCTGCCGAAAAGAAGGACAAGCGTGTCCCATGGCCATGTGCTGATGACAATGCACCGCGTCCACGACCAGCACTGTTGCCCCCAGACACAGAGCCTGCTTGCCCTCTTTTATTGCCTCCTGACTGTCTGCCTCTCCTTGTTTGCCTTCCAGACATTCTAATAGATGGCCTGCAGGGAGATGGGAAAAAAGCAATAAGGGCTACCTTCAGGTGTCCTTCTCTGTCCCTTGAAACAAGGACTTTGACAGTGAAAGAAACTGACACACTCTCCCTACCTACAGTTTTCTGTCCCTAGAAAAAATGTTTTTTTTAAGCACAATTTAGCACAAGGAGAATTCACTCACTGTCCTTCCAGGTCCCTGGAAACAAGGACTTTGACAGTGAAAGAAACTGACACACTCTCTCTACCTACAGTTTTCTGTCCCTAGAAAAAATGTTTTTTTTAAGCACAATTTAGCACAAGGAGAATTCACTCACTGTCCTTCCAGGTCCCTGGAAACAAGGACTTTGACAGTGAAAGAAACTGACACACTCTCCCTACCTACAGTTTTCTGTCCCTAGAAAAAATGTTTTTTTTTAAGCACAATTTAGCACAAGGAGAATTCACTCACTGTCCTTCCAGGTCCCTGGAAACAAGGACTTTGACAGTGAAAGAAACTGACACACTCTCCCTACCTACAGTTTTCTGTCCCTAGAAAAAATGTTTTTTTTAAGCACAATATAGCACAAGGAGAATTCACTCACTGTCCTTCCAGGTCCCTGGAAACAAGGACTTTGACAGTGAAAGAAACTGACACACTCTCCCTACCTACAGTTTTCTGTCCCTAGAAAAAATGTTTTTTTTAAGCACAATTTAGCACAAGGAGAATTCACTCACTGTCCTTCCAGGTCCCTGGAAACAAGGACTTTGACAGTGAAAGAAACTGATACACTCTCCCTACCTACAGTTTTCTGTCCCTAGAAACATGTTTTTTTTAAGCACAATTTAGCACAAGGAGAATTCACTCACTGTCCTTCCAGGTCCCTGGAAACAAGGACTTTGACAGTGAAAGAAACTGACACACTCTCCCTACCTACAGTTTTCTGTCCCTAGAAAAAATGTTTTTTTTAAGCACAATATAGCACAAGGAGAATTCACTCACTGTCCTTCCAGGTCCCTGGAAACAAGGACTTTGACAGTGAAAGAAACTGACACACTCTCCCTACCTACAGTTTTCTGTCCCTAGAAAAAATGTTTTTTTTAAGCACAATTTAGCACAAGGAGAATTCACTCACTGTCCTTCCAGGTCCCTGGAAACAAGGACTTTGACAGTGAAAGAAACTGACACACTCTCCCTACCTACAGTTTTCTGTCCCTAGAAAAAATGTTTTTTTAAGCACAATATAGCACAAGGAGAATTCACTCACTGTCCTTCCAGGTCCCTGGAAACAAGGACTTTGACAGTGAAAGAAACTGACACACTCTCCCTACCTACAGTTTTCTGTCCCTAGAAAAAATGATTTTTTTAAGCACAATATAGCACAAGGAGAATTCACTCACTGTCCTTCCAGGTCCCTGGAAACAAGGACTTTGACAGTGAAAGAAACTGACACACTCTCCCTACCTACAGTTTTCTGTCCCTAGAAAAAATGTTTTTTTTAAGCACAATTTAGCACAAGGAGAATTCACTCACTGTCCTTCCAGGTCCCTGGAAACAAGGACTTTGACAGTGAAAGAAACTGACACACTCTCCCTACCTACAGTTTTCTGTCCCTAGAAAAAATGTTTTTTTTAAGCACAATTTAGCACAAGGAGAATTCACTCACTGTCCTTCCAGGTCCCTGGAAACAAGGACTTTGACAGTGAAAGAAACTGACACACTCTCCCTACCTACAGTTTTCTGTCCCTAGAAAAAATGTTTTTTTTAAGCACAATTTAGCACAAGGAGAATTCACTCACTGTCCTTCCAGGTCCCTGGAAACAAGGACTTTGACAGTGAAAGAAACTGACACACTCTCCCTACCTACAGTTTTCTGTCCCTAGAAAAAATGTTTTTTTTAAGCACAATTTAGCACAAGGAGAATTCACTCACTGTCCTTCCAGGTCCCTGGAAACAAGGACTTTGACAGTGAAAGAAACTGACACACTCTCCCTACCTACAGTTTTCTGTCCCTAGAAAAAATGTTTTTTTTAAGCACAATTTAGCACAAGGAGAATTCACTCACTGTCCTTCCAGGTCCCTGGAAACAAGGACTTTGACAGTGAAAGAAACTGACACACTCTCCCTACCTACAGTTTTCTGTCCCTAGAAAAAATGTTTTTTTTAAGCACAATATAGCACAAGCACAAAACACACTGACACTCTCCCTACCTATCCTTCTCTTTCCCTAAACTAAAGGAATCCAGGTTAAGCAAGAAAGAAATAAAAGTCACTGTCCCTGCCTATGCTGCTCTATCCCTGCTCCGGAACACACTACACTAGGCCGCCGTGCTGGCGGCCTTTTATAGTGTGGGGCGTGTACTAAACACCCTCAGCAATAATTGGCCACAGGCATCCTGCCTGTGGCCAATCATTGCTCTCCTCGCTGACGGCGCTGTGATTGGCCAAGCATGCGGGGTCACAGTGCATGCTTGGCCAATCACAGCGCCTGGATGACACTGCGATGGCGTAGTGCATTGTGGGCCGTTCGCGTCACTCGAATTTGGCGCGAACGGCCCAAATCGTTCGATCTTCGTCGAACGATCGAACAGCCGATGTTCGAGTCGAACGTATGTTCGACTCGAACACGAAGCTCATCCCTACACCTGACACAAATGACTGAAAACAAAGTACAAATGTTATACAAAACCCTGGGAAAACCAGACATACATTACAAAAATGTCATCGTGTTAAACCAAAAGAAAATCTTACTCTTCTAGATGTTTTCTTAATTCTTTCTCACTCTCCCCTAGTTTCCCACGAAGAACCAAGTTTTCTTCCATGCTATGTTCAAGTTGTTCCTGGATGTCTTTCATGCTTGCCTTTGTTTTATTGTTCTGTTCTTTGTTGCTTTCTTGACTCTAAGGTTCATGGCATGTAAAGTCAATTTTAGTAAAGCTCAGACACAAACAGTTAATATAAACATATATAAAAAGGATGCACAAACCGTAACACAATAGCGAGATCAAGTATCGCTTAAGGCAGACTACCTGCATACCCAGCTTATTCTAGTAAAGTCATGTTCTTCTATCAATAAAAGCCTTTATAATCTGTATAGTTTCAATTATTCTGGTTTCATTGTACTTGCCTTGCTGATGTATTAAAGTAAACCTGTAACGAGAAAAACATGGGCTGCCAATGCTAACCTTTTAAAAATTATTTTAAAAAGGGTCACGCTGACCCTTGTGGATCAGGAAATCAGAGAAAAGTCATAGGTTCTTATCTGCCAACCAGTTTGGGGTCAATGATTTGAAAAATATTGAAACCAATGGTCAGATTTGCATCCAGCCAAATATAGTTTTCAGTAGCCTCCATATTTCTATCTTGACATATTTTAAGAGTACACAACGTAAAATGCAAAAATGGACCTACTGCATGCAACGCCGTATACTTACCATTCTACCATAGCCAGTTTTATCTGTTCTGGACTGTGAAACGGAAAAAAAACTGCTCAGTCAGTACACCATCTCTCAGTCTGGACAAGAGAGACTACTTTATATTGTGTATGCTTGCTCCGGGGTTCTCTTCCTCACTAATGGAGAGATAGTATAGAAGATGCCTGCCTAAAAAGACACCAGGGGTGTCCAACCTACAGTCCAAGATGGCTCAACAAAAAAACATAAATTTGTTTAAAATGTTTCATTTCTGGGGGTATTTTTTATGTAATTTTTTTGTAAAAATGCGTTTATACTTCATGAACACGTGCTATGACATCCTCTCAAAAGGAGCCGCACAGTTGCGCAATCTGTCACTAGCTGTGTCCATGGGACACAGCCGATGACTAATCAATGTGCTGGCTCGCTGCCAGTATCATGTGACCGCTGTGACCAATCACAGCAGATCACACGACAGTAGTAAACAATGGATGGCTTCCTTTAATGTCATCCATTGTGTACAATTGTGTTGCTAGCTGTGATTGGTCAATGTGATCACATGGTACAGACAGGATCAATCACAGCCCATCTGTACCATGTTATTAGCTCTGGCCAACCACAGCTAATCACAACAAAACAAACTGAATGCATCAGTTTCCTTCAGTAAAATGCTGGCTTATAGCAATGAATGTCACTGTAACTTGCCATGCCTCTTACTAAATACCTTGGACTGTCTTCTTTCCAAAAAGGGGCCATTTGGGGGATATTTGTGATGTTCTGACATTTTTGGGCTTCACGAAATGGGATAAGCCATCAGTACATCAGGATTGATCAACTTTCAGACATATACCATAGTTTGTGGACTCTATAACTTTCCTACAGACTAAATAATATACACTAATTTGGGTTATTTTCACCAAAGAAATGTAGCAGAATACATTTTGGCCTAAATTTATGAAGAAAGATTATTTATTTGCAAACTTTTATAAACAAACAGAAATTTTCAAAATGTTCAGTCTTTTTTAATTTATTTAGTACAAAATAAAAACCTAAGTGGTGATTAAATACCACCAAAAGAAAGCTCTAGTTGTGTGAACAAAATGATAAAAATTTAGTTTGGGTACAGTGTTGCATGACCGCGCAATTGTTATTCAAAATGCCACAGCACTGAAAGCTGAAAATTGACCTGGGCAGGAAGAGGGTAAAAGTGCCTTGTATGAAAGTGGTTAATGGACATTTATAGATTTTATCTTCACCAAAGAAACATTTCCCCCTCTTCACAATCAAGCCTTATTCATGGCATCAGTTTTTAGCACCACCTATATTTGTAAGCAATTACAGTATATTACAGGATGAAGCACACGAAGGGCAAAATTAGAACCAATATTTCTGATGAGCACCTTGAGAACTGAGAATTGCTACTACAATCCATGGAACCAGATATTGATGCGTTCGTTTATCAAAAACAGTGTCAAATATTACACTAGTTTTATGCTGCTCTCTTTTACTTAAAAAAAAAAAGAAAGATTTTTTTTTGCTTTGAAAAAGTATTCATACTTCTTGAAATGTTCCACATTTTGTCATGTTACAACCAAAAACTTAAATTTATTTTATTGGGATTTTATGTGATAGACCAACACAAAGTGGCACGTAATTATGAAGTGCAAGGGAAATAATAAATGATTTTCAATTTTTTTACAAATAAATATCTGAAAAGTGTGACGTACATTTGTATTCAGCCCCCCTGAGTCAATACTTTGTAGAACCACCTTTCACTGTAATTACAACTGCAAGTCTTTTTATGTCTCTACCAGCTTTGCACATCTAGAGAGTGACATTTTTGCCCATTCTTCTTTGCAAAATAGCTCAAGCTCTGTCAGATTGGATGAAGAGCATCTGTGGACAGCAATTTTCAAGTCTTGCCGCAGATTCTCAATTGGATTTAGGTCTGAACTTTGACTGGGTCATTCTAACACATGAAAATGCTTTTATCTAAACCATTTCATTGTAGCTCTGGCTGTATGTTTAGGGTCGTTGTCCTGCTGGAAGGTGAACCTCCGCCCCAGTTTCAAGTCTTTTGCAGACTATAACAGGTTTTCTTCTAAGATTGCCCTGTATTTGGCTCCATCCATCTTCCCATCAACTCTGACCAGCTTCCCTGTCCCTGATGAGGAAAAGCATCCCCACATGGTGTGTTCAGGGTGATGTGCAGTGTTAGTTTTTTGCCACACATAGCGTTTTGCTTTTTCGCCACGATTGTCGCCCGACAAAACGCGGTAAAAATGCGCAAACAGAGGATGGCAAGGGTGTCCCGCAATTTGCGGTGATTCCGCTGGCGATCCAGAATGCCATGGTGTGAACGGAGCCTAAAACATGAAACAACAACAATTCCTTCTTTAAATACTGTATATATAGTAAATTGTGGGTAATAAATCATATGAATATATTACATATATCTCAGCACCTCCAAATTAGGGAATAATGTATTCCCCTAGTTTCTCAGATCCGGATCAAATTGTATGAAGCCTACTTGACAGTAAAAAGTGACTTGGTGCAATAAATGCATCCTCATCACTTCATATGTCTATAGACTAAGACCTTGTCTGCAGCCGAATGAGTGGAAATAAAAAAGAGAGCCATACATTGTATGCAATAGTTATTTGGTGACCTAAGCAGCCAAAACAGATGTTGTATATACTGTAACAGCTTTACAAAAAGCCAACACTTGTGTTGCTTTCACATAACTGACTATCTATTTTGTATAGAAACAAAAATGCATATAAACATGAGAAGTAATGGTGAAAATAAAATTGTACCTTTGTTTGGTCATCAAGCCGTTTCTGGAGGGAAGCCAGCTTTATTTCTAGTTCACTCTTTTGGTCGGTCAAAGCTTTGATTTCTGCTGTTGGATCTGGACTCTAGAGGGGAAGAAAGGAGCAGATGAAATTCATTTCATACAACCCAAATATAATATTTAAACAGCCTGAACCATAAGAAACTTTGGTGAAGGATAAGCACTAGTTCCACTCTGTCCTGGGACCAATTCGGTGTAATTTATTTATAAATGATATAGGTGGGATAAATAGTGTAATCTCAGTGTTTGCTGATGACACAAAACATGTAGGGCAATAACAACACAGCAAGATATGGAAACTTTACAAGAGGACCTGAAAAAATTATTGGAGCGGGCTACTTCATGGCAAATTAAGTTTAACATTGAAAAATGTAAGATAATGCACCTGGGGGGTAAAAATATAAATGCAAGCTACTCCTTAGGGGGGAGTACCCCTAGAGGCTTCCAGGATGGAGAAGGACCTAGCAGTTCTAGTAGAAGACAGACTGAACAACACCATGCAGTGTCAAGCTGCGGCTACCAAAGCCAGCAGAATATTAGCATGCAGAAAAAAATAGGATTTTTGTACTCACCGTAAAATCCGTTTCTCTGGCATCCATGGACTGACACAGCGTGTCTTATACACCTTTACACGTGGGTTATGTCCCTGCTTACAGGAGAAGACCTAGGCAGAATGTGAGATGTTATACATACATTCTAAACAGCCAGAGCTGAACAGCCCCGCCCAGGGGGGCGGTCCCTCCGGACATAACCCTCCCACTGCAGTCAGCAGACCTCAGTTCGTAACAAAGCAGTACAAACCTAAAAAGAAGGGTGGGTGCTGTGTCAGTCCATGGATGCCAGAGAAACGGATTTTACGGTGAGTACAAAAATCCTATTTTCTCTTGTCATCCATGGACTGACACAGCGTGTCTTATACACCTTTACACGTGGGATGTCCCAAAGCAGTGTCAAGAGGGATGGGAGCAGTATAAATGGAAAACCAAAAACTTCACTCCAAACAAGGCAGAGCTCCTCAACGGAGGAGTTGCAACATCAAACAGCGGCCTGCAACACCTTGCGGCCGAAGGAAGCATCCGAAGATGCAGCCACATCAACCTTATAAAACTTAGAAAAGGTATGAACAGACGACCAGGTCGCCGCCTTGCACACTTGTGCAACCGACGCTTGATGTCGGAAAGCCCAGGAAGCACCAATTGCCCTGGTGGAATGTGCCGTAACCGGAAAGGGAGGCGCCCGCCCCTTGAGAGCATAAGCTTGAATGACGGTTGGTCTGATCCACCTAGAAATGGTGGCAGACGAAACCGCTTGGCCCTGTTTTGGACCAGAGACAGCCACAAATAGTGAGTCAGACTTCCGAATAGAGGCAGTAGCAGACAGGTACACCTGCAAGGCTCGTACCACATCCAAAGTGTGAAGCGCAAACTCTCTGGGATGCGATGGGTGAGGACACAAGGACGGGAGGACAATGTCCTCATTTAAGTGGAAGGCCGAGACCACCTTTGGCAGAAAAGAAGGTCGCGGACGTAACATCGCCTTATCCTTATGGATGACCAAAAAGGGCGACTTGCAGGACAAGGCCGCCAATTCAGACACTCGTCTAATGGAAGTAATGGCCACCAAGAAGGCCACCTTCTGAGACAAAGTCAAGAGGGGAATATCTCTAATATTTTTAAAGGGAGGTTCCTGGAGAACCGAGAGCACCAAATTCAGATCCCACAGGGGGAGAGGAGGCTTGACAGGGGGGAGCACATGGCGAACCCCCTGCACAAAGGTGCTAACCAAGGAATGACCCGCCAGCGGTCGCTTAAAGAAGATGGCCAAGGCCGAAATCTGACCCTTAATGGTACTCAAAGCGAGCTTTTGGGTCACGCCACGCTGCAGAAAATGCAGGATTCTGGGAACGGAATACGTTCGTGGGCGCCAGTCCAGCTCTTCGCACATGGCGATGTAAGCTCTCCAAGTACGGTGATAGATCTTTCTGGAGGAAGACTTCCGTGCCCTTAACATGGTCGAAATGACCAAATCCGAGAGACCTCAGTCTCTCAGCACCTGGCTTTCAATAACCATGCCGTTAAAGCCAGAGACTGTAAAGCAGGATGAAATATAGGACCTTGAAACAGAAGGTCCCCCCGTATTGGTAACCGCCAGGGAACGTCTGCGACGAGACGTACCAGATCGGCGTACCAGTGACGCCGAGGCCAATCCGGAGCAATGAGGATCACCGGAATTACCTTGGTCGCTACCCTGCGGAGCAGGTGAGGGAGCAACTGCAGCGGAGGATAAACGTATATCAGGTGATACTGACCCCATGGGGCCACCAACGCATCCGAACCATCCGCCCAGGGATCCCTGGATCTGGCCACAAACCTCGACACCTTGCGATTGAGTCGAGAGGCCATCAGGTCCACATCCGGCGTGCCCCACCGTCTGCAAAGGAGTTGAAAGACCTCCGGGTGCAAGGACCACTCTCCCTGGTCCAGCGTCTGGCGACTTAGATAGTCCGCCTGCCAATTGTCTATGCCCGGAATGTAGACGGCCGACAGAGCCGGCACGCATCTTTCGGCCCACCTCAGGATGCGGGCGACCTCGGAAGCCGCAGCTGAGCTCCGAGTCCCCCCTTGATGGTTGACATACGCCACTGCTGTGGCGTTGTCCGATTGGATCCTGATGGAGTGACCCTGTAGTTTCTCCGACCATGAGGAGAGGAACAGTCTGATTGCCCGTATCTCCAGCACATTGATCGGTAAGAGGGCTTCGTCCGGAGTCCAAAGCCCTTGGGCCGACAGGACTCCCCAGACTCCCCCCCAGCCCGTCAGGCTGGCGTCCGTCATGATCACCGTCCATTGGATGGGGAGGAACGACTTCCCGGACCGAAGAGCCGGGGACCTCAACCACCACGTCAGGGACGCCCTGACCAGGTGACTCACCTGGATCTGAAGATCCAAGGACAATGGGGATTTGTCCCAAGTGGACAAGATCTCTTTCTGTAAAGCCCTGGTGTGTGCTTGGGCATAAGGAACGGCCTCGAAGGAGGCCACCATGAGTCCCAGGACTCTCATGCAAAAGCGGATTGACGACCATTTTCGGGACGTCAGCACCCGTACTGCAGACTGAAGTGTCAGTAGTTTGTCTGGAGGTAGGAAGACTCTTGCCTCCAAGGAGTCCAGAATCAGACCTAGATACTCCAGACGCTGAGTCGGGACTAGAACCGACTTCTGAACGTTCAGGAGCCACCCAAACTCCCTGAGGGTCTGTCTGACGATAGTCACACTTTCTTCCAATTCTGAGCCACTGTCTGCTCTTAGAAGAAAATCGTCCAGATAGCCCACGATAGCAATGCCTCGCTGTCTCAGCAAAGCTAGGACCGGAGCAAGCACCTTGGTGAACACCCTCGGTGCCGAGGCTAGGCCGAAGGGAAGAGACACAAATTGATAGTGGACTTCGCCGACCGCAAAGCGCAGAAACTTCTGGTGGCTTGCGCAGATCGGAACATGCAAGTAGGCGTCCTTGATGTCCAAGGATGCCAGAAAATCCCCTTGATGGAGTGTAGCGATCACCGTGCGAATGGATTCCATGCGGAATTTTTGCACCTTCACAAAGGCATTCAGGGCCTTGAGGTCCAGGATTGGCCGAACCCCGTCCTTTTTTGGAACAACAAACAGATTCGAGTAGAACCCCTGAAACCTCTCCTGGGACGGAACCGGCACAATTACTCCGGACCCGATCAAATCCTGTACAGCCCCCGAGAGGGCTGCTCGACGGGCAGGAAGGAGAGGGAGATTTGAGGGAAAGAATCTGTCTGGGGGCCAGGAGCGGAACTCTATTCTGTATCCTGAGGTGACCACCTCGCACACCCACCGGTCGGAGATCCGGGAGGTCCACCGATCCGTGAACCTGCGAAGTCGTCCCCCCACCCCAGAGACGGGCGGGGGCAAGACTTCACGCGGAGGCGGGCTTGTTCGGCTTACGCACCCAGGGGCGCTTGTGCCCGCCAGCCGCACTGTTGTCAGTCTGGGATGGCTTACCCGTGGACTCTGACGGACGAAAAAAAACCTTTTTTGCTGGAAAGGAAGGACCCGGTTTACGTCGGGCCTCCTTACCCTTGATAGTTTGAGGAAGGAGAGTGCTTTTACCTCCCGTGACATCCTTGATGATGTCATCCAGAGCAGCACCAAAAGGTCTACCACCCTTAAAAGGTAGATCCGTCAGGAGCTTCTTAGAGGCTAGGTCAGCAGACCAGCATTTCAACCAGATGAGACGACGCAATACCACCGCCGAGACAGAGGCCCTGGATATTAAAGGGGCCGCGTCCAACGTGGCGTCGCACACATATATCAGACCCTGCACCATCTGGTGGGCCAGAGCAATAGTGTCTGGAGGAAGGTTATACTCCTGCACAGTTTGGTGCAAAATTTTTGCCCATTCCGTGAGTGTCTGAGACACAAGGATCGCCGCTACTACGGGCCGTAGGGCGGATCCCAACAAGGCGAACATGGCTCTACTCACCACTTCTGACCTCCTGTCAGTGGGGTCCTTAAACGCAGGAGTCCCCTCCATCGGGAGAGTGGTGGCCTTGTTTAAACGGGTGACTGGAGGGTCGGCCACCGGGGGAGAAGCCCACTTTTTAAGGAGGGCGTCTTCAAAGGGGTATCTAATAGACAAACGCCGCGGGACCATGAAAGTCTTCTGCGGCTTTTCCCAGACCTGGTCAATGAGCTGGTCAAAGAAAGGTACATATGGAAAAACCTTTTTAGAAGGCTTGGTCTTAAAAGAACCAAAGGAGACTGTATCCGCCTGAGGTTCTGCAGTCGCAGCATTTAGCTTGAGAGTGTCCCTCACAGCATCAATGAGTTCACTAACAAGCGCCCTGTCATTTACTGACTCAGAACTGGAGTCTTCCTCACAAGGAATGTCCTGTTCAAAACCATCCAGCAGCAATAGCTAGGCCCATATCTGAATCAGAGCACTCCCCTTGTGGAGATAAAGTGGGGAGAGGGCGCTTTTTTGCTCCCTTGTGCTCACACACAGCTTCCATCTTGGTCAGAAATGATTCCAGGACTGCCGACAACTGGTCCATAGGGACCGCAGGTGCTGGAGCACTGGCTGCTGCCTCTGGCATGTGAGGGGAAGCTGGTGACTCTGACTCCATAATGTCCCTCTCTGAGACCACCCACAGGCTGTGCTGACTGAAGTAGGGGAATGCCCAGGGAACCCACCAACCTGACCAGGACCGCTCGGTTCCGCTGCCCTGTCTCACTGCGCCGCGCTGCTCAGCGTGAGTGAGCTGAGAGTAGAGAGTGTGAGGAGATTCGCGCCGTTCCCAGCGGCGCTAGAGGCCAAACTAGTGCTAGAAAAACGTGCGGCTACAAGAAAATGGCCGCCGCAATGTGCTCCGGCGGACCACGGCAAGATGGCCGCCAATGTAAAATCAGCACACACACCAAACATGGCGCCGAACGGCGCCCAGGCCCCTCACATCCAAAAACAAAACAGCCCCAGTGAATGCAGAGCAGCATGAGCCCCCCCCCCCCCCCCAGGACAGTATGGCCCCCAGGCACCCCACACAGTACAGCGCCAGCACTAGTGAACAGAGAGTGACATTAAAAAACACAGGGGGAGACAGGGAAATCCCCCACACAAGAAACACACAGCATGTACTCACCTGCAGCCAGGAGAGACTACTTACCCATCCCCTGGGGGACCCACTGGTGTGTTTCTGACAGAACTATCACAGTGCGGTACTGAGTAGCTGTCGGCCCGGTCCACCACGAAAGATACAGCCGGACTGTTCTATCTTGAGAGGACCGCGGAGCTGGAAGCCCACCGGCCACCCCTGGAGTCGTGGGGCATGTCGTGAACTGAGTCTCACGCACACAAGGCGAGGATCAGCACGCTCGATGGTCGGACAGGGAAGACTACGAGGTTATCTTGTACCCAACCTGTTGCCCAGCCGACAGTTGATAGAAGATCTCAAAAGAATAAAATAGGAAAAAATTCCAAAAGGAATAAAAAAATAGGTCAGGAGACTGGCTCCTGAGAGAGCCACGTCTTCTCCTTCTGCTAGGCAGAAAAAAACTGAGGTCTGCTGACTGCAGTGGGAGGGTTATGTCTGGAGGGACCGCCCCCCTGGGTGGGGCTGTTCAGCTCTGGCTGTTTAGAATGTATGTATAACATCTCACATTCTGCCTAGGTCTTCTCCTGCAAGCAGGGTCATAACCCACGTGTAAAGGTGTATAAGACACGCTGTGTCAGTCCATGGATGACAAGAGAAATGGAATTTACTCCAGAGATAAAACAATTATTTTGCCACTTTATAAAACTCTGGTTCGGCCGCATCTGGTGTATTCCATCCAGTTCTGGTCACCAATCCTCAGAAAGGATATGCTGGAGCGAGTCCAGAGAAGGGCAACTAAATTAAAATGGGGACTGGAGGACCTCAATTATGAGGAATGACTACAAGCGCTAAATTTATTCTCCTTAGAGGAGAGACGCTTGAGAGGAGATATGATAGCGATATACAAATATCTCAACTACAAATATGAAACTTTTCAGTCCAAGGGAGTGTAAGAAGACACGGGGCCACATGATGAGACTGGAAGAAAAGCGGTTTAACCTTAAACTGCATAGGAGGTTTTCCACTGTCAGGGCGGTAAGGGTGTGGAACTCTCTTCCACAATTGGTGATGTCGGCAGGAAGTATGGATAGTATTAAAAGACTCTTGGATGTGCATCTTAGCGAAAAATAATATATGAAATGATTTTTACACACACACACACACACCAACACAGGTTGAACTGGATGGAATGTTGTCTTTATTCAACCTTACCAACTATGTAACTAGTATAAAAATATAATTCATTCAGTTTTGCGATGCATTACCAACAGTAACCAAAGTAACATCATCTGCTTCCACAATGAATTTCAATTATTTCTGGCCTGCTCCTATTAAAGCCCCATTCTGGGGATCAATGTAACCACCCCATCAAGGGGTAGAAAACCAGTGGTCTTTTGGTGCCATAGCAGGGCTGGATTAGCAGTCCCCTGTACCAGAAACAACCTTTTAAGGGACCTGGATAGGGGTCTTAGGCGAGTATTGCTGGCTCCACAAGGTAAGGGGCAAAAACTGTCAGCTTAGGTAAAGAGGGAGTGGGAGGGAGGGGTGGCATTTAAATCCATGCCATCTCATAATCACACTCTTCACCCACAAATGGAATAGTCAGTGTTTACCATTAATCAGCCCCACTAAGATCGGACACTTATGCCTTGTACACACGATCAGAATTTCCGATGAAAAAAGTCAGACGGAATTTTTTCATCGGATATTCCGACCGTGTGTGGGCCCCATCTGACTTTTTTCCATCGGAGTTTAGAAATAGAACATGTTTTAATTTTTTCGGATGGAAAAAAATCCTATCGTAAATTCCGACTGTCTGTGTGGAACTCCGACAGAGAAAAAACACGCATGATCAGAATCAAGTCAACGCATGCTTGGAAGCATTGAACTTCATTTTTCTCGGCTTGTCGTAGTGTTTTACGTCAACGCGTTTTGGACGGTCGGAATCTGGTCTGACAGTGTGTATGCAAGACAGCTTGAACGGAATTCCAACGGAAAATTCCATCGGATTTTATCCCATCGGAAATTCCGATCGTGTGTACAGGGCATTAAAGATATTGATTCCCAAATTCAAAGTGAGCTTGACCTTTTATGATTTAAGGACTAAAATCCTTTGATGTCTTATCATAGGGGTGCATGGATTGGAATGACTATTTATTGGAGGACTATTAGACTTTTATATTTATGATATTATCTACTGTGAGGGGGTTAGCTCGGTAGCGGGTGTGTGTGACCCCTGGATGGGCTCCCCACACAAAAACAGGCCCAGCAGACGGAGGTTGTGGTTTTCAAGATCAAAAGGTGCGGTTTATTTCTCTATTTACAGTGACAAAAACACAGCAAAGCAAAAAAAGAAACATAAACAAAATAAATCCTGGTCAGCTTGACCTCTGACTAAACATGCAGGTTTCCCTAACTAACAACTGGGATCAGCCTGGTGCTGTCCTAGTCCCTAAGTCCCTGGTTTAGTAAATGTCCAAACAAATAGCCACACAGGCTTTGTCTCACCGCACAGGGGTTCACTCTCCCTAGACAGTCCACACAGGTCTGGTTCCAGGCATGAGCAAACACCTAATGAAGCTGGGAGTTTTTATAGAGGCCTTAAACGAGCTGACAAGCTTCAGCTGGTCTCATCAACTCCCT
This sequence comes from Rana muscosa, assembly GCA_029206835.1. NCBI lineage: Eukaryota > Metazoa > Chordata > Amphibia > Anura > Ranidae > Rana > Rana muscosa. The sequence continues at coordinate 536,682,810 of CM055118.1, read as the reverse complement.
GCCTGCACGACGCCCAGCACTCTCCCTAGAGGTATGAATCATCCATGAGCCCACTAGCCTCAGCTGGGCTTCATCAACTCTCTCCCTAGTTGTATAAGTCGGCATAAAGCCTGAATCTGGGAGAAATATACCTACCCCCCTGGATGCAACCAGGTGACTTTACCTTCCTGCTGTCACATACCCCCCCCTCTTGTTTTAACCTTGGGGTTGGAACACCAGCAATCAGGCATTCATGTACTCGAGACAAAGCATCCACATTCCCCATTTGAACGCCAGGGCGATGCTTTACTGTGAAGTTGAATTCCTGTAGGGCCAGGAACCACCTATTTACTCTTCTATTTGTCTCCTTGTTTTGAGCCATCCACTTTAACGGAGCGTGATCCGTAACCATGTCAAAGTGCCTACCTAGCAGATAGTACCGAAGGGAATCTAGAGCCCACTTCACCGCTAAACACTCCTTTTCAACCGTGGCGTAATTTACCTCATGGGACTTCAACTTCCTGCTGAGGTAAATGACTGGGTGCTCTTCCCCCGTTCCAGACCTGGGACAATACTGCTCCTAACCCCACATCTGACGCATCACTTTGTACGACAAAGTCTTTAGAGAAGTCGGGTGAGTACAACACTGGCTGGCTACATAAGGCTTGTTTCAAGAATTGGAACGCTGCCTCAGCCTCGGGGGTCCATTTAATCATGACCGACCCTTTCCCTTTCGTCAGGTTGGTTAGGGGCACAGCCTTAGAAGCAAAGTGGGGAATGAAGCGCCGATAATAACCCGCGATTCCCAGAAAGGCTCGTACCTGCTTCTTGCTGTTGGGACGTGGCCAACTCTGGATGGCCTCGACTTTGTTGAGTTGGGGTTTTATTACTCCCCTGCCAATGGTGTACCCAAGATATTTGGCCTCCTCCTGCCCAATGGTACACTTCTTGGGGTTAGCCGTAAACCCCGCTTCCCGGATAGAGTCTAGGACTGCTTGCACTTTTGGCAGATGTGAGGCCCAATCTGTGCTATGGACAATTACGTCATCCAGGTAAGCCGCAGCATACTTCCGATGGGGCCTCAGTATCTGGTCCATTTTCCGCTGGAATGTGGCCGGCGCATTCTGTAACCCGAACGGCATTCTCTTATATTGGAACGCCCCGTCTGGGGTTACAAATGCGGTTTTCTCTTTGGCCGACTTGGCCAGGGGAATTTGCCAATACCGTTTTGTGAGGTCAAGAGTCGTCATGTATCGGGCTGTTCCCAGCCGGTCGATCAACTCATCTATACGTGGCATGGGGTAGGTGTCAAATTTTGTAACTTTGTTCAACTGACGAAAATCGTTACAAAATCGCCAGCTCCCATCCGGTTTAGGCACCAACACAATGGGACTAGACCAATCACTTTGGGACTCCTCTATCACCCCTAAGTTCAGCATTTTCTGTACTTCCTCCCGTATTGCCTCCCGTCGGGCCTCTGGGATCCGATAGGGTTTTAACTTCACCCTTTCACCGGGCGGGGTAATAATATCATGCTCTACCCCAGATGTTTGTCCCGGCAGCTCAGAGAACACCTCCTTGTTGCGAAGCACAAACTCCTTAACCTCCTGTTGTTGGGGTTGTGACAAGGTGGCTGCTATTCCAACCTCCGGAATCACGCAACCAGTTTGAGCTGGTGACCAAGTTTCTGCGACTAGGGACTCTCTATCCCTCCAGGCTTTCAACAGATTAACGTGATAGATCTGTTCGGGCTTTCGCCTTCCTGGTTGTCTGACCTTGTAATTCACTTCGCTCACTTTTTCCATTATCTCGTAGGGGCCTTGCCATTTGGCAAGGAATTTACTTTCAACCGTAGGGACAAGTACCAATATCCTATCCCCCGGGGAAAAGGTACGGGTCTTGGCTCCACGGTTGTACACTCTCTGCTGTGCTAACTGCGCTTGGGCCAAATGTTCCTTCACGATGGGCATTACCTGTGCAATTCGATCTTGCATCAGGGCGACATGCTCAATCACACTCCTGTGGGGAGAACTCTCATTTTCCCAAGTTTCCTTGGCAATATCCAACAGCCCTCTTGGGTGTCTCCCATACAGTAACTCAAAGGGGGAGAATCCCGTAGAGGATTGGGGCACCTCCCTAATAGCAAACATCAAATAAGGAAGTAGACAGTCCCAATCCTTTCCATCTCTATCCACCACTTTCTTCAACATTTGTTTTAGGGTTTTGTTGAATCTTTCAACCAGCCCATCGGTTTGGGGGTGATACACAGACGTACGCAATTGCGTCACTTTGAACAATTTACACAGCTCTTTCATAACCCGGGACATAAAGGGTGTACCTTGGTCCGTAAGCAGTTCTTTACAAATACCCACCCGGCTAAAAACAAGAGATAGCTCTTTGGCTATGGTTTTGGCCGAGGTATTTCGGAGAGGGATCGCTTCTGGATAACGGGTGGCATAGTCCATTATAACTAATATGTACTGGTGCCCCCTAGCGGACTTGATTATAGGACCTACCAAATCCATTGCGATCCTCTCAAACGGGACCTCAATGATGGGTAGAGGGACCAGCGGGCTACGGAAATGTGGCATCGGGGCCGACCTCTGACACACAGGGCAGGAGGAACAATAATTTTCTATGTCCTTCATCACCCCAGGCCAATAGAATCTCTGTAATACCCTCTCTCGGGTTTTCTCTGTCCCCAGATGACCTCCAAGAATGTGCCCATGGGCCAACTCCAACACCAACTTCCTGTAAGGTTTGGGCACCACAAGCTGCTCAACGGTTTCTTCTGCCCTTTTTGCCACCCGATACAGTAGGTCCTTCTCTACGCTGAAGTATGGGTAAGTGCAGGTATTATCTGGGTTCACTAACTCGCCATCTATTTCCACTACGTTTTCCCGTGCCTTTATTAGGGCGGGGTCCTTTAACTGTTCTGTGGCAAAATTTTCCCTGTGAACCTCAAGATCAGAAAACTCCACAGACGGTAGGTTTTCGTCTGAGGAGGTGGGCTCCTCTCCAGTTTCTTGAGTCTCGCCTGCCAATACTGACAAGGGAAATTCTGGAGAGTCCTCACCACTCTCAGAGGAGTTCTGGCTATCACCTTCCTGGTACATAGGGGCACCAGTGGGGGGCTCAGGATCATCCCACAGTTCCCAGAACTTCGGAAAATCCCTTCCCACAATGGCATCATGCGGTAATTGAGATACTAACCCCACTGGATGAGAGAGGGTACCTTTGGGGGTCTTGAAACACACTGTAGTTACTGGATACTCTCGGGTGTCCCCATGCACACAAATAACAGCTACCTTGCTATTCCCAGAGACCTCTGTTTTAACTAATTCAGCCTTTATCAGGGTCACAAGGCTACCTGAATCCAGTAATACCACAACATTTCTACCATTAATACACATTTTGCATAAATGTTTCTCAGTTCCCCGAATGGCAGTGCATGCGACTGTCGCACACAGCGACTGACGTCTGTCCGTCAGAAAGTCACATTGCATGGGTTCCTCCACAACCGGGCAATTTGCTGCAATATGTCCCGTTTGCCGGCAGCGGTAGCAAACAATCCTTTTGGCTGCCTCTTGAGCCCCCGACTTCCCAGGCTGTTCTCGCCAAACCCTGGGCAGAGCTCCCACCCTCTCACTCTCTCCACCCTCACCCCTTGGAATCATCTTATCCGCCCCTGGGGATGGTCTGGTCTTAGGGTGGAAAGTCTGAGAGTCTCTGGAAGAGGCCGTCAGGTTCTCTGCAGCCAAGTATCTCTCTACACGATCCACAAGTTTACCGGCCGTTTCTGGGTCTCCATGGCTTACCCACTTTTGAATGGCGGTAGGAAGAGCTCTCAAGAAACGATCCATCACAACACGTTCCACAATCTCCGGTGCGGACAAAGTCTCTGGCTGTAGCCACTTCCTGCTCAGGTGAATGAGATCATACATTTGAGACCTGGGGGGTTTTCCAAGCTGGAAAGTCCAGTTATGCACACGCTGAGCCCGGACAGCCAGGGTGACACCCAGCCTTGCCAATATTTCAGCTTTTAGCATCACATAGTCTTTTGCTTGGTCAGGCTCTAGGTCATAGTAAGCTTTCTGCGATTCACCAGTTAACAGAGGAGCCACCAGTCCAGCCCACTGCTCCCTCAGGCCACTTTTCTCTTTCAGCAGTCCTTTCAAATGTGGTCAAAAATACCTCTGGATCATCCTCTCCAGTCATTTTTGTCAATAAACGACTCACCCCAAAGGACGCGGTATTAGTGGGACGGCTTTCCTCACTGGTCTGCGGACGTTGCTGCATTACTGCTTCCATCTGTTGTTGTAGTCTCTGCTCTTGCTTCTGCAACAGGTCTATGAAGCGGGCCTCAGATTGCTGCTGGGCTTGTTGCTGGGCTGCGAAGCTCTTTTGCAAACCTGCATTTGTCTGCTGTTGATTGGCATTTGCTAGAGCCAGCTGTTTCAGTATCTCCTCCATGCTGGCTTAAAAAAAAACTGCCCGCATTCTCCACCAACTGTGAGGGGGTTAGCTCGGTAGCGGGTGTGTGTGACCCCCTGGATGGGCTCCCCACACAAAAACAGGCCCAGCAGACGGAGGTTGTGGTTTTCAAGATCAAAAGGTGCGGTTTATTTCTCTATTTACAGTGACAAAAACACAGCAAAGCAAAAAAAGAAACATAAACAAAATAAATCCTGGTCAGCTTGACCTCTGACTAAACATGCAGGTTTCCCTAACTAACAACTGGGATCAGCCTGGTGCTGTCCTAGTCCCTAAGTCCCTGGTTTAGTAAATGTCCAAACAAATAGCCACACAGGCTTTGTCTCACCGCACAGGGGTTCACTCTCCCTAGACAGTCCACACAGGTCTGGTTCCAGGCATGAGCAAACACCTAATGAAGCTGGGAGTTTTTATAGAGGCCTTAAACGAGCTGACAAGCTTCAGCTGGTCTCATCAACTCCCTGCCTGCACGACGCCCAGCACTCTCCCTAGAGGTATGAATCATCCATGAGCCCACTAGCCTCAGCTGGGCTTCATCAACTCTCTCCCTAGTTGTATAAGTCGGCATAAAGCCTGAATCTGGGAGAAATATACCTACCCCCCTGGATGCAACCAGGTGACTTTACCTTCCTGCTGTCACACTACATATAATTTTGTTGTGTTACATTAATAATTTGAATCCTGTATTTGTGTATTATCAGAAAGTAGTGGAGGTGCTGCTTACTGTATATTATACTCTATCAAAAAGTCACTTTAATAAAATATTTTAATTATTTGTACAAAAGTGAACAAAAAGACAAACATCACAAATAGAAAAAATGCATTAAAAAACACCAAAAAAATAAATAAGGAAATGAGGTGTAAAAAGAAAGCTCTGTCATTAAGTGGAGGAACACATAGTACATTTAAGCAATAGTCATTAGGTGCTAGCACACAGGTGCATTTGCTTGCATGTTCTAAGGAGTGCTAATCTGCAAAAGAAAGTCATGAGACTTGGATTATTTATAAAAATAAAAATAAAAAAAAATGCCTCCATATTTGGAAATTCTTTAAAGAGTCACAGCTTCTACTTAATCTGGCCAAAGATGGGCAGAATTTCGAAATAAAAAGTCTTAGGCCTCATGCCCACTGGCGTTTTTACAGCTGCGTTTTTGAGCGTTTTTTACAGCTTAAAAACGCCTGTCCATGTTATTGTAAATATTTTTTTTTTTTTTGAAAAAAAAAAAAAAAAAACGTCGGAGCTAAAAACGCGACCGCGCGTTAGTGCGCGTTTTTTGCGCGTTAGTGCGCGTTAGTGCGCGTTAGTGCGCGTTTTTGCGCGTTTTTTGACGCTCGCGTTTTTTCCTGCCTAGTTCTGACGCTGAGGAACGCACTGGCCCTGGGTTTTTTTTACAGCTTACAAACGCCTATGCTCTTTACAGCTCAAAAACGCCTAGGTGGGCATGAAGCTATAGACTAACATGGACAGGCGTTTTTAAGCTGTAAAAAACGCTCAAAAACGCGGCTGAAAAAACGCCCGTGGGCATGAGGCCTTAGGAAAAGATTGTTAGTTCGTTTTTCTAACCATTAGTGGGTCAAATTGACAAAGGTTTTCAACTGCAGTGACTTGAGGGAGCAGAACGGATTTTTTTTCTCAAATAAATGAATACCTAAAACTGTATGTGGTTTTCATTCAGTCAAGTCCATTCATTCCAAAATCCAATGTTAAAAGTAATCAAAATCTTTAGAACTACAGTATATTTGAATGTTATGAGACCTAAAACTTAGTACACACAGGCCGAATGTCGGATGGCATTGGACAGTTTCTATTCTATTTCTATTCGGCCGTGTGTACTGCACCCGGTCTGACAGAAGCCAGCCATTCAGCCAGCTTCTGTCAAAGGGGAATGACTAAAAAAAGGTCTGCCGATTGTCTCCCAATCAGCTCTAAGCCAATGAGTGGGAGGGGGGGGGGGTTCAGCGTTGGGCGTCCCCCTGTTAGAACACAAAAAAATAGCGAGAGAGATCGCTGTACTAATATTGCATATATATTGCTCTGACCTGAGCGGTCGTTTTTTGTGTTCAGCCCGCTGGGTTGAACGAAAAAAACGAGTAGTGTGTACGAGGCTTCAGTATTTTCATTCTAGATTCTATCCATCTACGACAAGCTTAAAGCCTAGTACACAGTATTAGAAAATTGGAATAACAATCGTTTGTTTGTTTTTCTGAAAATGTACGTACCATGTTGAAAATGAAAATGCCATTAAATGGTACAAATATTCTCAAATGACAAAAGAAAAACTTCCCCCATATGTAGCTACATTCCAGCATATAATCAGGCTGTACTTTGTTTCCGATCATGCATGTCTTGCAAATTCGATTTTTTTAAGCACGAATATGGTCCAATTCAATGAAAAAAATCGGTTGTTCTAGTAACATTTTCCAACATATCCTTTCAGAAATTTGCGTCCACATCGGCTCTTGAAAGCAGTACACTAATGGCTCGTTTCCACTGAGCGGAACGGTTCGGGTCGGTACAGTTTGGAAGGGTAAGATGGTGCGGCCTATTCAGGTGAGCGTTTCCACTGCAAGTCGGACCGTCAGGGGCCATACAGGTATGAGAAAAAATGCCTAGCGTGTCTGCCAATCAGTGGAATGTAATGTAGCTCCGCCCTAACCGAACGGCACCATTTTCTGTGGCCCCACATCTGAAGCAGAAAAAATGAGACTTCCAAAGGTTGCCATGTACGTTGCCACCATCCCCAATGAATGAACAAGAAAGTTAACCTCAAAAAAGTGGGATTTTAAGGGCAATGAAAAGGATATGCAAATATATGAAGAAATTATATATAAAAAAGGAAAAATTATTTTATAGAAATGTTATAAATGTAATAATTTTATATTTTTCTATAAAATAAATTTTTCTTTTTATATATAATTTCTTTATATATTTGCATATCCTTTTCATTGCCCTTAAAATCCCACTTCTTTGAGGTTAACTTTCTTGTCCATATCTGTGGCAGGACCCAGAATGGTGCGGTATGGTTTGGTTGTATGGGCCGCTTTCATAATGGAAACACTCAAAATAGCGTAACGTACCGAACCAACCTGAACCGATCCACTCAGTGGAAACGAGGCATTACAAACAGAAAATCAAATAACCGTTTCAAATTCTGAGATTTTCCTTCGATTTTCTAATAGTGTGTACTAGGCTTTAAATTCACTGTAATTTAATTGCATGCACAGTTGGTTAGATTCATACTGTTAAGCCTTGGTGTACTATTCTTATTGTTTCCAGAAACAGAATCTCTTATTGAATTTCCAAGCTAATAGGACATGCAATAAAAACATCACTCTGCTGTCAGAAATGCACAGGAATGGCAAGAGTAATCAATTTCATTCCTTTTATTAACATTTAATAAAAGAAAAATCGCCACTTTGTCAAAGTTAAAGATTGGTAATATTGATCGTATGCTAGTAAAGTAAACTACCGTAACAAATGCAACACACCAAAAGGAAATCTCAAAGCAATAGAAAGGTCATTAAGGAAAAACGAATAGTATGAAAAGGTTCTTATCTTCACGCGTGCAAAGTGTAAACATAAATTAAAGAAAAGGACTATTTACCTGGACATTGCTGGAGGCACGGGATTTTAAAGTCTGAATCTTTTCAAAGACCAAGTTGACTTTTCTTTTGGTTGCATCGTCATTATCCTGACTTCTGAAAAACAGAAATTCAATTGTAGTTTAAATTGCAATTCATAATTTTTTAAACATATTTTATTTAGCAATTCGATGTTTGCTGGGAGCAATGATCCATGTGTCTGACAAGACTTTATAAATGTCAAATAACACTGAGTGTCCAATAAGAATGCAGCATGAGACATGTTGATTACCAGTGGACAACTGTGACAGAGCAGCCCATTTACTGAGCATGTGCAGGATTCTTTAAAAGAGAAGTACAGTGGAACCTTGGATTACGAGCCTAATCTGTTCCAGGAGAATGCTCGTAATCCAAAGCACTCGCATATCAAAGCGAGTTTCTCCACAGAAGTCAATGGAAACGAAAATAATTTGTTCCACATTGACTTCAATGGCATGCAATACCGCATGTGGCTAGAGATGGGGGGGCGCCGGAGAGCCTCGGAAACACTCGGAAAGGCCCGAGGACATCTCGACTGAACTCGGAAAACCTCAGAAAGGCTTGGGAACTGAGTATTTCTGAGGTTTTCTGTGCATTTCCGAACGGCTTCCAAACGGCTCTGATCGGCTCCGCTCGGCTTGCGGCGCCCCCCCCACCTCAGGCCAAACGCGGTACTGCACACCGCTTTGGCTTGAATCCTGCTAGTTTTGCAAGACAACACTCACAAACTGAGTCAGGATTTTTTAAAAAACAGTGCTCGTGTTTTGAAACACTCGTTAACTGCGTTACTCGCAATTCGAGGTTCCACTGTATGGGTTTGGGGGGGTTTTCCTCCATTTTCTTTGCCTCTGCACTGAGAACCGAGCGACTGAACATCGCAGATGGCTAGGTTCTCTCACCTCCCTGAGTGGAGAGCTGCTGCCTGTCAATCAGCAGCTCTCCGCTCTGCTCCTCCACGCTCATTGGAGCGCTGAGCTGTGGAGGGGCGGGGAGCAGCTGTCTCAGACTCTCACTGGCTCGAGGAGAGGCTGAGACAAGTGTCAGTCCAGGTACCTGGTGGATCCAGACTCCCATTGTTGGAATGATGCGGTGCCTGGACTGATATCCGTGACGTCAGCAGAGAGCAGACTTCAGACTGAAAACGGGTCACAGGAGTGCAAAACGAATTGCACTTCTGTGACCCATAGGAGTAGCCCAGCCAAAACAGCTCAGGCTGGACTTCTCCTTTAAGGACCATTGGGGGAGATGTACCAACACTGGTGCACTGAGAATCTGGTGGGCTGTTTGTGGTGTTCAATCAGCTTCTAACTTCAGCTTGCTTAATTAAGCTTTGACACTAAAACCTGTAAGCTGATTGGTTTCTATGCAGAGCTGCACCAGATTTTGCCTCCTCCAGTTTTAGTAAATAACCAACTATGTCTATGAACTTTTGTTCACATCAGACCGTTTTTGCATTTCTATACAAGTCTAAGAGGATGCTAAACCCACTTGAATCAGGTCAAATGCAAGTCAGAAGGAAGCCAACTGCAGATAAAATGCACCTCTCATTGTGAATGATCTCAGAAGCATCTCAAACTGACATCAAATTCATGCAATTAACACAAGCTCTTAAAATACGGGCACTAATAACAGTGCTGAATAAAGGACAAGATGTGCTCACCCTTTTGCCACCATGTTATAGGGAAAAATTGAATCACCTGGGATTTTTCAATAGCATGGGGACTGCCTCACTGGATAAATGACTTTTGACTTACTGGATGAAAAAGGGAACAGTATTTAACCACTTGCCTACAGGGCACTTTCACCCCCTTCCTGCCCAAGCCATTTTTCAGCTTTCAGCGCTGTCACAATTTGAATGACAATTGCGCGGTCATGCTACACTGTACCCAAATGAAGTAGTAATGGCGGCGATCAGCGATTTTTATTGTGATATTGCGGCGGACACATCGGACAAATTTTTGGGACCATTCACATTTATACAGCGATCCGTGCTATAAAAATGCCCTGATTACTGTATAAACATGACTGGCAGGGAAGGGGTTAACACTAGGGGGCGATCAAGGGGTTAATGTGTTCCCTGGGAGTGATTCTTACTGTGGGGGGAGGGGACTGACTGGGGAAGGTGACCGATGGTTGTCCCTATGTACAAGGGACACACCATCGGTCTCCTCTCCCTGACAGGATGTGGATCTCTGTGATTACACACACAGATCCATGGTCCTGCTCAGTTACTGGGCAATCGCGGGTGCCCGGCGGCCATCGCGGCCGCCGGGCACGCGCATCAGGTCCCCAGTGACGCGGCGCGCCCCCTAGTGGCTTTGGAAGGCGTGACGTCATATGACGTCCGCCCAGAACAACAGGGTCTTTCTCCCGCCGTCATTTGATGGCGGGCGGTGGACAAGTGGTTAAAGTGGTTCTAAAGCCTTAACCCCTTTGCGCCTAAGGGTAAAACAACTCCTAATGCCTAAGCCCAATTTTGCAACTTTGTGTGTTAGTAAAACCAGACATATCATACTGTATGTATCCAGGTGGATTATACCTTGCTTTTTTTAGGACAAATTGGGCTTTCGATTGGTGGTAAATTGTAATGGATATCTCCTGATTTTTTATTATCAAAGGAAAACTGGCCCAAAAAAGTTAAAAAATAAATTATTTTATTTAGTATTAGCTGTATATTTCTTGCTACTACCATAACCTACCACCAAAGAACAACTCAAAAATACATATTCCCGCTCCTGACGATAGTAGCGAAACCACACATGTGTATGTTAGTTGTTGTACTGTATGTACCCATAGTACAGCCCAGAACAATAATGCGCATTTTGCTTTTTTTATCCTACCTAAAACACACACTGACACTAACTTATTTTTTTTTTTTTTTAAATCCTGTCAAAAAAAATACTGACCCTGACCTTTAACCCAAACACTAACCCTGGCATTTACCTAGATCAACTTGATCTAGGTAATTTTTTACATTTTATTTTTTTAAATATTTTTTTAAATATTTTTTTTTTTCTACAAACACTTTTTTTTCCTATCTCTACAAGGACAGAGAAAGATACAATGTATCTTTCTCATCCATTCACAGAGACAGAAGACATGGGGGCGGGCTTCACAGTGACTGATTATTGTGATAGCCAATCAATCAGGTGACCCGGAATCGGACGTTCCAGGTCCGATCATTAGAACGGGACCCGGGGCTCTCTGTGAGAATCCGGTCACTGTGCTGGGAGCGCACGGTGTGGCGATCTTCCAGCACAAAGGGAGGTACGCAAATACAGGTGGTCCCCTACTTACAAACATCCGACTTACAAACGACTCTTACTTACAAACAGAGGGAGACAACAGGAAGTGAGAGGAAATCTACCCCTAGGGAAATTCTTTCCTGTAAGAGTTAATATGGGAAAAAGGTGTCTCCTCTCCACTGATACTTTATCACCAATCCTTGTTTACCTAATAACCCAAAATTTTCAAAATCCAATTGTCATTGGGACAGAAAGTGAGGTGAACAGGTGCACAGACAGAAAAACAAATGTTACAGGGGTGATAACCCTTCCCTATGTTTTCCAAAAAGCTTAAAAACTGATTTTTTTGTCTGGAGCTACACTTACAAAATGTACCAGTTCCAAATTACAAACAGATTCTACTTAAGAACAAACCTACAGTCCCTGTCTTGTTTGTAACCCGGGGACCCCCTGTATGCGGCCATACGGCAAAAAACCCAGTGCAGCAGGGCAACATATTTGTGTGATGTCAATGCCAAGGGGTTAAAGTTTCTTAACTTAATGCATTCTCTGCATTAGGGTAAAAAACCTTCTGTGTTTATACTTACCAGAGCCCGATTTCGATCCAGCGCTGTGTAGGAGAGCAGCGTCTCTCTTCACTCTCTTCCTCCTCACTGGGCAGATTGACAACAGTGAGAGCCATTGGCTCCTGCTGCTGTCAGATGAATTCTTTGACAAGGGAGCGGGGGGCAAGGCCAAGCCCAACTGTCTATGTCCATGGATGCAGGCAGCGTGGCTCGGGATTGAGCCTGCCCGACTGCCCCCATAGGAAGCGGCTTCACTAGAGTTAAAAGTATTCCAGAAGTTAAATTCTTATGAAAGGCCCACTTTTAAGCTGAAGTTTATCTGATTATATTTTACCTTCCCTGGTTCATCTCCACCCCCCCCCCTTCCGTCTTTCATCAATATGCAAGTTCAATTTTAAATAACAGCTTCCCATTTTCATTACATATCTTATTTTAGACCCAGTGATGAGATCTCTTTGCTTCTCTAAGCAGTGCCAGCAGATCATGGCTGAGGATAGGGACTGTACATAGCTTTCAGGAAACAGCAGGGCACCCTAGGCAAAGTCTACATGTGATGCTGAGCCTCCATGATTGATTGAAAGAACTGAAATCCAATGAATGAAAGGGGCACACACCTAATTACACAGACACATATAATAAAAATAATATGTGTGCCAACACACATCTGAATGCATTCACATTCTCCCAGTGTAAAATGAGATCCTTCTTGCTGACTGACAGTCACCAACAGTGATCGCAATGAAAACACCTGACAGGCTGGTTGTACTGATGTTGATCCGTCGATCGACTTCTGTACAACCAGCCTGCCCTTAGATGGACTAAAATGTGTTCGGTTCCTGCTGAACTGGCAGAATTTTGATCCATCTGTGCCCGGCCTTACAAATAAATATACACAAACATATTAAGATGAGAGCGAGGGAGGAAGAAAGAAAGAAAAAAAGAGCGAGAGATAGACGGAGAAAAATAATGCATGCACAGTGGATGGATGGATCAGCAGGCTGCATCTTTCCTCTTCTGTTTGCTGGGCCATAAACTTCCCACCCACACATCCCCTTCTCTGAGGCACAACACTGCCGGGGAGTGTGGGTGGGGCAGACACAGGATGAGAGGGCGGGAGGAGGAGGAGCAGAACCAGCTCTCTCTCCTCTCCTATCTGGTGTGTGGGGGGGCTGTCAGCGATGACTCTGATCTGCCTGCATTTCTGCAAAATCAAAGATAGTGCTCCAAAATGCTGTCAGCTGAGCGGCTCTGTGCTACAGGTGGTAGGGTTGGTCGGCAGATCATTGGCGGCATCAGGAGAATTGTGATACTTCAGTAAGGCGCAGGAGGAGATGCCCAAACCCTGAAGCTCTTAGCAGGCCCTCCTCCACACTTCACTCGGGGTGATTAGGGTGTGCCCACACCCCGAGCGCAAGCCTATGCATATTTGACATAAATGGATTACCTAAAAAAGAGGTATACATATTCAAACCTAGTGTTTCAAAATGCCACATTTGCAAACTACGGTAATTTTAATCCAACATAAAATAGAGTTAAGTAGACACAAACTGCAAAACCAGTGGTACCAAAACTAAAACCACAGAAACCATGAGAATATCCTTTTTTCATCAGCCATGCAAATCCACTGTTTAGTGTATTATGAACTACCTGGGGATCTTGTTCCATATACACAAGGCAGGTTTATTGCTGCACAATGGCCATCAATATAATTATCCATTGACATATTACACTCAACCATTATACTAACCCTTCTTTCAAGTAATTAAAGAGTATCTGTTTTGCAGTTTCCTCATTGGTTTGTTGTGCTAGTTGTTGCTGGCCCTTCAAAAGGTCTGGTGTCGCCTGAAATTAAGAAAAAAGAAAAAGATTGAAAAATATAATGTTATTAAACAAAGCACTGCAAAAAATGAAGAGTACCAGTGCTTAAAACGTGAGCCCAATTAAACATAGTTATGGTTTTGAGTAGCTGTCCGAATACGCTGAGCAGCAACTGCAGCCGATGATTGAGAAAAAATTTCCAACGAGCCTAATCGACTTCTATCGAGTGGGAGCAGCCACACATAGATCAAAATTTTGTCGGTTCCTGCTGAACCAGCCCAATTTCAATCCATCTATGGCCAGCTTTACACTAAGGACAATACAGCAGGAAAAGGCAGACAGTCTGCAGCAGCCGCAGAAGCAACGCCAGCCATACATGGTTCAAATCTCGGCCGGTTCAGCAGGCTTGATAGATCAACGTGGGTACAACCAGCCTGCTGGATTCACTTGTGATTATCGCTAGTGGCTGCTAGAGCCGCTAGCAATAATCACTGTCTTCTCAGATAATTGCTGATTTCCCTGTCAGCGCTGTCTGTGTTGATGGAGGAATTGTGCACATGTGATTGCAGGAAAGAAATTTGCACCGTGTATGGCCAGCTTAAAGTGGTTCCAAAGGCAGAAGTTTTTTTTTATCTTAATGCATTGAGATAAAAAACTCTGCGTGCAGCAGCACCCCTCTGCCCCTATAATACTTATCTGAGCCCATCTCTATCCAGAGATGTGCAGGAAAGCCTCAGCTGTCTGGGACTCTCCCTCCTGATTGGCTGAGACACAGCAGCGGGCGCCATTGGCTCCCGCTGCTGTCAATCAAAGTCAGTAAACTAATGGGAGGAGAGAATGAACACACAGACCAGCGGCTCGGGTGCCCCCACAGCAAGCTGCTTGCTGTGGGGGAACTGGGCAGGAGGGAGGGGCCAGGTGTGCCAGTGAGGGACCCGAGAAGAGGAGGATTGGGGCTGCTCTGTGCAAAACCACTGCACAGAGCAGGTAAGGATAACATATTTGTTATTTTAAAACAAAAAAAACCACAAGGCTTTAATATCACTTTAAGTCAAAGAACGCTGCTGAAGCTGAGTTTGTCCCTGGACTTTCTGAGATGTATTGAAGTCAGTGAAATTCATCCATGGAGCGGGAGATTCGTCACTTTCGGGTCCCATGTGACTATCCAGCAGGCCCAGCATTGAGAGCGAGGCGTGGATCGCACGCCGGCGTCCCATTGACAGGCCCATCTGCACATGCTGTATTTCTCCAGTGCTGGGGCTCAGGCACACTTACATTGATTTTAAAACGATTAATAAATCTATTACACTATGAGCTACTTCTTTATGTCTCCTGTGGAGTTTACTTGTACACCATAATCTGACCTGAGGGATATTTGGAATGGCAAGGTGCTACTGAGGAATGAATTGGGTTTCCAATAGCGATTTTCAACCTCCTGTAATTAAGGGGTCAAACACCTCTGGTGAGTTTCCATCTATTTCCTGAGCACCTACGGTGATGGATTTGGAAGACATGACTAAATAGAAGCACAAGATTGGTGTTGGGATATGTCACAAATGGACTTTTATTTAAAGGAGAAGTCCAAGTAAAGCTTGTTTGGCTGGACTTCTATGGATCACAGGAGAGCAATCAGTTTTCCACTCCTGTGACCCGTTTTCAGCAGAGAGTGGACTGTAGTCCGCTCACTGCTGACATCACAGATTTCAGTCTGTGCCATCCCGACAATAAAGTCTGGATCTGCCCGGTGCCTGGACTGACACCCGGCTCAGCTTTTCAGTGGGCCGTTGAGAGCCTGAGACGGCCGCTCCCTGCCCCTCCACAGTTCAGCGCTCCAATGAGAGAGGAGGAAGCAGAGCAGAGAGCTGATGTTCGATCGCTCGGGTTCTCATTAACGAGGCGCCGGGGACAGATGCAGCATCGGACTGATGCTGCATCCACCAAGGAAAGTATGGTTCACAAAAAAAAACAATCCTTTACTTCTCTTTTAATGCAATATATTTAATTGTTCACTTTTCAATGCACTGTATTCACTTTATTGTTGGAGTTATATGTGATGCACAGGTCACCATATACAGTTTGTGAACGTCAATTTCCTTATATATTTGAGGTTTATGCACTAAGGCTGGATTCACACCTATGCAGTTTTAATGCACGCGATTGGAAAATAGGTCAAGAAAACCGTGGATTTTTTTCCGACGGAATGTTGGCTCAAACATGTCTTGCATACACACGGTCACACAAAATTCCCACCGCCAAAAACGCGGTCACGTACAACACTACAACGAGCCGAGAAAAATGGAGTTCAATGATTCCGAGCATGCGTCGAATTGATTCAGTGTGTGTGTGTGTGTGTATGTGTATGGTGTGTATGTGTATGGTGTGTGTGTATGTGTATGATGTGTGTGTGTATGTGTGTGGTGTGTGTGTGTGTATGTGTATGGTGTGTGTGTGTATGTGTATGGTGTGTGTGTGTATTTGTATGGTGTGTGTGTGTGTGTATGTGTATGATGTGTGTGTGTGTGTATGTGTATGGTGTGTATGTGTATGGTGTGTGTGTGTATGTGTATGCTGTGTGTGTGTATGTGTATGGTGTGTATGTGTATGGTGTGTGTGTGTATGTGTATGATGTGTGTGTGTATGTGTATGGTGTGTATGTGTATGGTGTGTGTGTGTATGTGTATGCTGTGTGTGTGTATGGTGTGTGTGTATAGTATGTTTGTGTGGTGTGTGTGTAATGGAGACGTTTTTTCATAGAGCCAGCTGGACAGTGAGGTAAGGGGCGTGAAGATAAATAGAAAGATGTTTTATTTCTGCGAAATAAGTACATTGGCGCTATATTGGTACATAGGGGTGCTGGAATTTAGAAAAAAAAGTGAACTTATTATTTAAGTGGGAAATCTACTTTTGTGGAGTAAATTTAAAAAAATATTATAACCTATACAATTGCTACACAAGCCATTGTGTAATTTATTGTTATTAAAAATACTGTTCCAGTTCAATTTGCAGCACTGTATTTTTCTGTAATGTTCATTGTAATATGGCAACCCGAAGGTGTGCTGTAATTTCCAGCTTGTGTGAACGGCTCACTCAATGTTTCAGAAGTGGACACTAAGATACAGGTCAGAACTGAAAGAAATTAACTGAACTCTCAAACAAGGCTATCTTTCTTTCAAGGTATCTTCTATAAACAACAAATCCCTCTGCCCCCATGTAATAGAGGTGGAGAGGAAGACATATTTGTAGTCCAAATTAGTAGAGCAGTCTAGAGGGACCATGCCTATCCTCCATAGAGTGAGTGAGCGAAGATAGGGTGCTACTGGCCTCCCTATAACCCTACCCCACTCCATGAGTCCTACATTTTTTGCTAGTGTCCTAAGGTAATGGACCTCTTTAACCTTATGGAGAAATCACTCTTATACATATAGTGGCTGTATTATTTTCTTCCTTAAAGCGGAGCTCCGACTAAAAAAAAAAAAAATTAAAAGTCAGCAGCTACAAATACTGCAGCTGCCGACTTTTAATAATCGGACACTTACTGTATATACTGGAGTATAAGCCGACCCGAATATAAGCCGAGGCACCTAATTTTACCACAAAAAACTGGAAAAACGTATTGACTCAAGTATAAGCCTAGGGTGTCCATCTGCATGCCTCACTTTGCCTCACTGTGTCCATGTGCATGCCTCACTGCGTCCATGTCTCACTGTGCCCATGCCTCACTGTGCCCATGACTAGACTGACATTTAACATGGGAGTCTATGGGCTACATGTTTGCAAAGTTTCGGGTCCAGGTGACCTACGACCGGCCGGTCCTGGGTCCCCAAAGTCACTGGAGAAATGACCGTTTAACATTGGAGTCTATGGAAGGGGTGCCCGGATTTGAAAAATCGGTGCTCCCCGGCTGTAGGTCCCCCAGACAACAAACTTTGCACACTTATAGAGGAGAAATGGGGCTATATGTGTGCTAAGTTTCGGGTCCAGGGGACCTACGACCGGCTGGTATCGGGTCCCCAAAATCACTTGAGAAATTACCATTTAACATGGGGGTCTATGGAAGGGGTGCCCGGGTTTGAAAAATCGGTGCTCCCCGGCCGTAGGTCCCCCGGACAACAAACTTTGCACACTTATAGAGAAAGAGTGGGGCTACAAGTGTGCCAAGATTGGGGTCCAGAGGACCTACGGCCGTCCAGTACCGGGACCTCAAATCCGGGAGATCAGACGCAAAAAGGTGACGAGTATAAGCCGAGGGGGGCATTTTTAGCACAAAAAAAGTGCTGAAAAACTCGGCTTATACTCGAGTATATACGGTACCTGTCCCAGGGTCCAGCAATGCGGGGAAATGAAGCCTTGCTCATCTCCCCCTCCTCCCAGCAGCGCCAGCATTGTCACTGTGGGCACCCGGCTGTGGCTTCACAGCCGGGCACACACTGCGCATGCGCGAGTCGGGCACTGTGACTGTCCCAGAAGATTGCAGGGAGGGAGGGGGGAGAGGTGAACTTCCTTCTGTGCCCTGGGAGGAAGTGCGAGCTTGAACCCTCTTAAAAGAGCGTTTCCACTCCCCCCCCCAAAAAATGGCATGCCAAATGTGGCATGTCAGGGGGTCACCTTCCCTTAAAGCGGAAGTTCCATTTTTGGGTGGAACTCTGCTTTAAGCTTTTTTTCTTTTACTTGTGAAAATAAACAAAAAAAGCCACAAAAAAATGAAAATTATTGCAGCCATCTCATATATAAGAGCGATTTCTCCATAAGTTGAAAGAGGTCCGTGACCTTAAGACACAGTAGGTAGGTTTATGGGGGGGGGGGGATAAAAAATTTGGATAGCTACCGCATCTAAGGATTAGTAATCTGCAATATATTCATTTTTTGTTGTTGTAAAAATGAAACCTTAAAGTGGTAGTAAACCCTGGAATTAAATTTTTACCTACAGGTAAGCTTACCTGTAGGTAAAATTAATGTCTCCTAATCGTGCACCGTTTAGGAGATGTTCTTCCAATCTGCAGCCAGTGACGTCACTAGCGCATGCGCTCCAAAGAAACGGCATTCCCGTGCGGTTCCTGCAGAGCTGTGTGACGCAGCCGAGACTCCCGCGTGCATGCACGGGAGTGACGTCATCGTGGCTCAGCCAATCAGATGCCTGAAGTCCCCGAGATAAGGAAAGGGATGGTCAGCACTCAGGATGACATTCAAAATAGTATTCCTTTATTAAATACATGTACAGAGCTGAAAAACAGCCTACGTCATGGCTGATAAAAAAACAAAATAGGTAACACTTAAATAGTAAATACAAAAGTCACATGATTAACCAACTGCCTGGAGTCCCCGGACCTGGAAGGAAGCCCAGGTGAAGATGGAAGCCTCTGCAGTGGTGACAGCGCCCCACTGGAGGGCTTCGTTTTAAGGTAAGTCTTTCATAATGTGCTAGTATGTGGTGCATAATAGCACATTATGATATTGCCTTGCAAGTCTAAACTTTTTTTTTTTACAGAGCTTACTGCCGCTTTAAAAGTAAAAACTCTTTACTGAAGAAGGCTATATATGTTATGAGATGCATTTCCCAACTTAAAAACTTAATATTGCACCTTTCCCTGGTAAAAAAAAAAAGTCAATCAATGATTAATCCATGTATTCAAACACTGCTTCTACAGACTGCACTAATTACAAAATCAATCAAGTTTTTTGCAGAGGGAAGATTGACTTTCATTAGATAGTTCAACTGCAGATATACATAGAACCCTGTGGATTATCCTCCATTATGTTCCGCTTTCCATTAGCATAGCCCTCCTGGCTTCTCCACAGGAATGGAATCAGTCTTCCTCTTATAGCTTTATCTTTGCAGTCGCATATTGAGGCCAAGTAATGAAAGATACATTTAACTCATTCCATAGCTGCAGGACTATCAGGCTGAATTCATTGTAATGGGTGGAGAAGGGTCTTTCCCATTGTCAGGAAGTGCCTTCAGACTGCAGTCATTTTCCACCCTGATGTGTACATATGTACTGAACTGATAGTCAGGAGGGTGGTGTAGGATTAGTAATACAGTCTCAGAGGACAATTTGTCACACGTGTTGAGCGTACAGTGATAGGTTAGAACTCTTTGAAGGTGAACTCCATGATAAGCAAATATTGCCAAGTGATGTGTATTCCTACTTGAATCTTGGCATGCTTGTATTCTTTTTTCGATTCGCAATAATAAATAAATATTTCCGAAAAATACATTTATTTAGTTACTCCCGAAATTCGTTTTTATTTATTTTGTTTCGTTAAAAAATGCATTCCGAAAATCCGAATTAATTAAGGTCGAATCTGTCATTGAAGGCTTATGGTGTCTGTCGAATGTTCTAAGAAGATTTGACGAAGCAGCTAAACTGTACGACGCCGCAATCGTACATTTCCGGTCGAATGTTCCGCCTACAAGCTATAGAAGAATTCTAATGTTGTATGACACTAGTAATAATTATATTTATAAATTATTATTACTAGTCAACCAACATTCGAATTCTTCTATAGCCTATGGGCCGAGCATTTGACCGGAAATGTACGATTGCGGCGTCGTACAGTTTAGTTGCTTGTCGAATCTTCTTAGAACTTTCGACAGACACCATAAGCCTTCAATGACAGATTCAACGTTTGTATGTTTTTCGCTGCTTCGTTAAATCTTCGTTGTTCATGTCGAATGGTCTACCCCAACACTGTCTCTATAATGTCGAATATTTCCTCTCTATGTAGAATAATCTTGGACTAATAGAGTTAAGGTTAGGCACATTCGACCACAGGTTCGATAGACACAGATCGCTATTGTCAGCATCATGTCGAATCTCCTATCTATATCGAACTGTTGTAGCAACGAAAACGAAAATAAAGCATTTTTTTATGTTGGATCTTTCGGATTTCGGATTCTGCGCGTTCGTTTTCATTTGTTAAAACGATAACGAAAATACCCGAAATTCGGACAAAAATGCATTCGGACAAAAACGAATGCACATGTCTAATAAAGACCAGTCACTTCTGCTCTCTGTCCTTACGCACGATGACTGCTCTCATCTTCGCCCCTCCTGTAGTATTCTGCAGGTAGGTAGTCTGTACTGGCTGGGACTTACTGGGTACCTCCCACAGCTCAGCTCTTCACAGGATGGGTTTGTAACAGCATTTGGTGCACACAAAAATAGAAATATATCGTTTATGGCCATTGAGGAATAGAATTTAATGATGGCTTTGTCTATTCAGGATTTGGCCATAGCAGAGGGCAATGAGAGCTGTTGCAGGTATAATGCAAACATCCATTTTACATGGAGCCACCAAACCCTGCACATATGCTACCCAGAGTCCTCAGTTTTTATACCCCTATCGACACAAATTGTAATTCAAGAGCCTCAGTGGCCAAAAGAGAGGTGCCTGATTGAATAATGGATTCAAAAAGTGTTCACCCAAATTTTAAGGCATTTGCTTTTGGTAGCTTTTTTTTTTTTTTCAAGCCTAGTGCTAATGGGTTGCACAAAATGACAGGGCACTATCTGAAGTTCTGAACACAAAAACAAAAATCTTCTATATAGCAGCTCTACAGTTTTTTTGAGGCTGCATTCATTTTATTTTTAGGCTTTTTCCTTTATTTCCTTTAGGTATTATTATATAGTTCTCTACAGTCTACTTTTGGAGTCTCATGTGGCCTTGTTTGATGAGAACAGAGCAAAGCCAAGTGCCTCTTGAAACTAGAACTGCAGATGTCACCTTGAACATGATGCTGCTGGTATGGGCCATATTATCACTTAAAATAAAGTTAGTAATCAGATAAGCTTTTCCCCAATTTCAATATGGAATCTATTGGCTATATTTGGATCTAGAGGGTAAAAAACTGCGCTAGGATAAACAGCTATAGATATAGGCAGCAGTAATAGTGAGACAGCACCAAAACAGATAAAAAGAAAAAAAGAAAAAAAGAAAAGAAAAAAAAAAGAAAAAAACTGCGCCAACTGTTGGCGCAGTTTTTTTCTTTTCTTTATATTTGGATCTAGTGACAGGTATGTTTGATGGTCTTTTTTAAGGATACAGGCTAACATTACTGATGCATCCAGTTTAAATACGAACAATATATTTTTATCTTGGTAAAGAGGTAGGATTCAATGTTCTAAAATCTGCCATAAAAAGAATGCAAGTTGTCTAGCTGGCCTGTTATAGCCCATTATATGGTATAGCTTGGGTGATTAACAAGATTGACAGTGCATTTATTAAAATGATTGGGGTCACAGCAGTAACTCAGGATTTCTATAACAGCCAAGTTTATCAAAGTTTATTGTGAAAAGGGCACTGTGTGGCTCATGATGTTATTGCCTGTTAGGTGCCAAACTTCAGCTGCTGGACCAGAGCCACCATCCTTGTGTTTTGTTCTCACTTTACTCCAATGAGGCAGGGAAACTGTTCTAGTTTGCAGTACAACTGATTCAGAAGAGGCTTTCAGTAAAATAAATGTCTAGCAGGTACACTGGTAGAAATAAAACACATACTAAAATTTGCATTTTTTTATACCATGATGGAGATAATGCAGAAGGGTATTTGCAATATGGAAAAGTCCTTCTTGGTGCTTTTTCCTCTTTAATAGCAGGGCTTTTTTTCAGCAGGAACGCGGGGGAACGCAGTTCCGGCACCTCCAGCACTAAATGTATGTCATGGTAAGGGGTGTTGGGGTGTGCTGAATGGTCTATTGATGCTGTGGGATCTATTGCCGCTGGAGGCGATAAAAAATGTTTTCGTGGGGGTCTGTTGTTGCTCGGTGGTATTTTATTGCAGGAGGTCCATTGTTGCTTGAGGGTCTATTGTTGTGGGAGGGATCCATTGTTGCTGGCTATAGGGGATCTACTTTTCTTGATATCATTAACAAATGCCATACAAATTGCTTAAAACCACAAAATGAAACTTTGTTCTGTCTTCTCTAAAATAGGTGGTACTGGGAGGTGGGTAGGGGGTGGAACCAAGGGACAGTGCGCAGAGGTGGGTAGGGTACAGAGACAAGGGGTGACTCAAAAGGGAGTTCCTGTAACTATTTATTGAGAAAAAAGGCCTATTTTTATATATATATATATATATATATATATATATATATATATATATATATATATTGTCTTTCAGAGTCAATATTGATGTGCCCATGATACTGAATTATATCTGTAGTATATTTCAAAGGAAGTGTTCCATTTGTCAGCTTGTCAACAGTTTAGAGCTCTTAGAAGCTGCTCACACCCAGGTATTTTACCGTGAGCAAACAGCTACCAAACTACAAAAATTGCCGCAATTACAGCAATCACATTTTCTTAAAATGGGGAGCCAACATTGCGTCCTATCTATGAAAATCGAACTGTCTGAAATCACGACAACCACTACAGTAGGCATGACATTTGTTGCACAAAACATAAGTATAGCATATTTAAATGTTCGATTTACTTTGCAGTAACTCAAGTTTGGTTTAAAAAGGTATTTTTTTTCAATTCTACATGCTATGAAACAAGATTAATGTAATCTTTTTAACACAAAGGACTAAAACTTAAATAAATGTATTAAAAATACATTATCCATTAAATGTAAATATTTGAACTAACCTGTGCACTTTGACCTGAACTGTGTGTATTTTCTTTAACTCTTCTTTTTGCCTCTTCCGATGGGGCAATGCTGTAGTTTGTCAGTTTTAATGAGGAGGTCATGGTTTGAACATCTCCATTTCTCTTGTTTTGCCTTTGTAGCGTGGCCGAGTCAGTCTCACTGAATGAAGTTAACCTGCTGTTCTTGGTTTCTTTGTAGTAAGGCAAAGAACTATAGTTTTGCTGCTGGACCTTGTCTGTGGGTGAGGCTTGGCTGACAAGGCTTCCAGTTGTATTTTGCCTTTTAAAGGGCAGTTTATAGTTCTGCATATGTGCTTTCTGCTGGCAGATCTGGGATGGCCGTAATAAGTGTTCATTTGACTTGCCTAAATTTCTACTGAACTCGTTTAAGTAAGCCGTATTGCCTTGTAAACCAAATGGTAGAGCACTGTCAACACTTCTAGCCCGCTTTCTATCCTCTGGATTAATCCTATTCCGTTTGGCAGACCTGCCTCTTCTTTGTACAGGGACACTCACGTCAAACTTTTCAATCAACTCATCTACTCCAGGAATACACCCAGTATCAATATCACGACCTGTTCCAGGTACAAAAGGAATATACCTCCGATTTTCATGGCGGTTCACATTATCAGCATAAAGAGCATCCTCTTGCTCCTCAAGCCACAACTTTTGTAAGGACTGAGACGATGTTGCAGTTGCTGAAGAACAGGATGATCTACGTGAACGAGGTCCATCAACAGCCTGACCCGAATCTTGTCTTTTAAACTGAAGGACATCAGGCCTTGTTCTCCTAGACTCTGCAGTAATAGTAGAGCTTGTACTATATGGGGATCCATTACTGGAAGAGAAAGACTCTGAGGTATTATTATCACTTGTACTACTCAGCATACTTGTGTTGTCTATCGGTGACTTGATTTGGTCTTCTTGCATGGAAGATGCATCTTTACCGTTTTGTTCAACTATATCAGCTGACTTACTGCGTCCATATTTAGAAGTAACATCTTTAGGTAAAAACATAAAAGGCTTGGAATCTTTCTTTCTTTGCTCTTCTGTAGTCAACAAACCAGAGTCATTTTTAGCTGACTTGTAATGGTCTATGTTCAAGGGGTTTTCATTTGGATTATATGGTTTCAAAAGCTCAGGATGTCTTTGAAAATTCAACACGCTTGTTTTTAGGGACCCATCTTTGGATTCCGGGTTGCTATTTTTAGAGTGGAGATAGTTACTATTGTTTGAGGATTTGTATGACTTGTATGGATTTTCTGGAAAATCCTTGTCATCTGTCCTTACAGAATTTTGACTGTTCTTTAAATTCAGTAACGATCTGTCTTGCGATAGACGTTCCTTTTCAGGTGGGGGAATATTACTTGATGAATATCCTTCTTTATTATTTAATACAATGAATGGATGTCCATCAATTCCCTGGACCCTGATGCTAAGACCATAAGAACCTTCCTTTATATTATTCCTTGTCCTTCGTGTATTTTCTTCATTGCGCCGAATAATAACACCAGAGTCTTGCCTGTATTTTAGTCCATCATAACGTGAATCCATTGTAGTCTACTGAATCCAGCTGCAGGAACAAGACATTGACAAATTAGAAAGTTATTTTGCTGTCTGCTATAAGAAAACAGAAATTATTATCTCTGAGGTGATACGCTGTAACCCATAATATAATTTAAAAAGACTCCCCTCCCCAAAATAATAATAAAATAAAAAAAAATGATGTGGCATAACTATATAAAAACTAGCCTAATCATTTTATTGCAGTTCAAGAAGGTTAGTGCTTCTTTTAAATGTTTTCCTAAGGTTAAAAGTTGTTAATGTACAGGAACAGGAAAGCTTAGGAGATCCCAGTGGACCCAAAATTCCAGACAATGGATCCTCTGGGAAATTAGATGAAAATCCATTACATTCATCTATGGGCATTAGAGCCTATTTTCACAAGCAATCCAAGTCTTACACCAGGGATACAAACAGGGGTGAAACATGGCGCAGCATCTAAGCATTATAGTTTCTTACTCAGTTAATAATGGAATCCTATATAAGATCCTACATATGATCAATATGTAGGGTGGGTATACTTAACCGAGCAGTAAACAGCAGCAGCAACATATTAGTTGGATATCATTTCAAAGTAAAGTATGCTATGTTTTATATATATATATATATATATATATATATATATATATATTAGGGCTGTGGAAATTAACTATTAATTCCTCGATTAATCGATTAATTGTTTTGACCGATCAAAATTCTTTGGGCTTGCCGTGTCCATCTGAAGGGCTCCTTTGCTGTGCCTTCATATCTGCATGCCGGCGGGACCTTACTATCTGCCACACGCAAGGGCGGTTACACTTCCCTCTATCACTTCCCTCTATCAACCTGGGATTCTACAGCCATCCACTGGGAGTTGTGATAGTTCCCTTCACGGGACATCTACATGCGGATGGACTGATGTTAACCCCTCCTCATCTGGATTCAGCAGTGGTATCGTTGCACACATTTTTATACCAGTATCATACTTGGCTACATGTTTTTATGACTGCTTTTGCTACCGTTTGGTATTACTCGCACTATTTTTACAGCTTATGTAGCTACATCGATTTTATCTCCAGTGCAATATTTATTTTGTTACCTACTTGAAGACTATAAAAGTTTTAATGCTATTCCCATCGAGCGCTGCCTTTGTGTGTTTTTTGTATCCTGCTATCGATTTTTCCAGTGGTTGGTAGCTGCACTGGGAATCGGCCTGCAAGGAGATCAGTTAAAAGTAGTTGGATCTGTGTGCATTATAATTACCGTATTTTTCGGACTATAAGATGCACTTTTTTCCCCCAGAAATATGGGGGAAAATGTCCCTGCGTCTTATGGTCCGAATACATAACAGGGGCCCCGCCCCCCGCCACCGCCCCTGCCATCAGCTCACAGCCTCTGGAATCCCCCGACCGCCGCCACTGGCTCCGCCCCCCCGCCGCAGTGTCAGGGGCTTTGCGAATCGAATTAGAGCCGCTCTCTCTCTCTTTCTCTTTTGCTTACAGAAAGGGAGGGGGGCGGCGGGGGATATCCGCAGCTCTCCTCTCCCTGTCACAGCGCCGCTGCCGAGTTCTCTGGCAAATAGAGCAGCGGCGCTGTGACAGGGAGAGGAGAGCTGCGGGCTGTCTGTATATCCCCCGCCGTCCCCCTTCCCTTTCTGTAAGGAGAAGAGAAAGAGAGAGCGGCTCTAATTGGATTTGCTGGGTCGCCACCCAGCTTCCTGCCCACTGTTTCCCCCCCCATGATTGGCCACAGCAGAGGGCCAATCAGAAGACACTGGGAGCATCATGGGAAATGAAGTCCCTGCAGAGTTTATGGCACCAGTTCCCCCAGCATGCAAGCACTCTGCTGGAGGGGAGGGAGGGGGTGTTAGAACTTGAAGAGGAGCAAAAGAGAATACTCTGCTGGGGGGCACCACCAGAGAGCCACGCTGTACCCCGCACCACCAGAGAGCCACGCTGTACCCCGCACCACCAGAGAGCCACGCTGTACCCTGCACCACCAGGGAGCCACGCTGTACCCCGCACCACCAGAGAGCCACGCTGTACCCTGCACCACCAGGGAGCCACGCTGTACCCCGCACCACCAGAGAGCCACGCTGTACCCTGCACCACCAGGGAGCCACGCTGTACCCCGCACCACCAGAGAGCCACGCTGTACCCCGCACCACCAGAGAGCCACACTGTACCTGCACAACCAGAGAGCCACGCTGTACCCACACCGCCAGAGAGCCACGCTGTACCCCGCACCACCAGAGGCACGCTGTACCCACACCGCCAGAGAGCCACGCTGTACCCACACCGCCAGAGAGCCACGCTGTACCCACACCGCCAGAGAGCCACGCTGTACCCACACCGCCAGAGAGCCACGCTGTACCCACACCGCCAGAGAGCCACGCTGTACCCACACCGCCAGAGTGCCACGCTGTACCCACACCGCCAGAGAGCCACGCTGTACCCACACCGCCAGAGAGCCACGCTGTACCCACACCACCAGAGAGGGAGCCACACTGTTCCCGCACCACCAGAGAGGGAGCCACACTTTAACCGCTGTACCCGCACCACCAGAGAGGGAGCCACATTGTACCCGCACCACCAGAGAGGGAGAAAGACCGAGCCACTGCCAGGATACAGACATGCTACACTACTGACTAGAGTCACCCCAGGCAACCCAGAGTGAGCGAACGTCCAGCCAGAGGGATCACTGTTGTGATTTCGCTGGGTCTGGTAAGAGGGCCTGTTGGCCATTATTCATTACTGTTCCCAGGGACTGAGCCATTAGGAAGTGCCTAACCTGATATCCTCTAGGCCTTATTGACCGCCACAACGTCCCTCTCTGTCCTCTTCCCACGGCGTCCCCTCTGTCCTCTTCCCACTGCGTCCCCTCTGTCCTCTTCCCACGGCGTCCTTCTCCCAGGGCGTTACTCTGTCCTCTTCCCAGGGCGTTACTGTGTCCTCTTCCCAGGGTGTCCCTTTGTGCTTCACCCACGGCAACCCTCTGTCCTCTTCCCACAGCGTCCCCTCTGTCCTCTTCCCATGAAGATGACAGGGCGGGCCTTGACAGGAAGGGGTGGGTCATATTTAAATTAGGGGGTGCGCAAGTTTAGTCAGGCCTAGGGCAGCACAAAACCTAAATACACCACTGATGGCATGGTCACTCTGCGTTTACTGTGGCATGGTCCCTCTGCGTTTACTGTGGCATGGTCCCTCTGCGTTTACTATGGCATGGTCCCTCTGCGTTTACTATGGCATGGTCCCTCTGCGTTTACTATGGCATGGTCCCTCTGCGTTTACTATGGCATGGTCCCTCTGTGTTTACTATGGCATTGTCCCTCTGTGTTTACTATGGCATGGTCCCTCTGCGTTTACTATGGCAATGGTCAGGCTGCATTTAATGGGCACTGAAAAATATTTTAGTACACAATTTGGTTCAGAATATTTTTTTTTCTTGTTTTCCTCCTCTAAAACCTAGGTGCGTCTTATGGTCAGGTGCGTCTTATGGTGCGAAAAATACGGTAATCGAAATTAGTCGATTAATCGATTAAAAAAAAAAAGATTAATCGAACACGAAAATTTTAATCAGTAACAGCCCTAATATATATATATATATATGTATATATATATATATATATATATATATATATATATATATATATACACTGTAATATATTTATATATTCAATCACTTTATGAGTTCCTCTATAAATACATACAAAGTGGGAAACAAACTTTAGTTTTTTTGTTTAATCAAGTTTTATTAGGTATTTTTAAATTTACGTGCAGGTTCCACTCACAGCATATAAAATTACATAATCGTGTATATCCATTCTAAGATTGGATTATTCCCAGAGCATAGCTCAAGATCTTACTCTTTAGTACATAACCGCTAGATAGGAAGAGAAACAAGGATACACAACACAGAGAGAAAAGCCACTAGAAATAGCAAAATCCTAAATAATATAAATTTTTACCCAATCTTCCATATTGATTTCTTGAAAAAAAAAAAAAAAAGGCAGACAACTACAGACATATACAGACCTAGAGAAACATACAAATTCTTCTGGAAAGCCCTCCTCCCAACCCTCTACTATATCATGCCACGCCCACACAGCCCAATCAGCTCTGAATCATGCTCATTTTTCACAAATAAAATCTCAAGATGTCCGAATTTAAGAACTCGATCCAAGAGGACCACACTTCCAGAAACTTATGATAGTATCCCTGGTTACTTGCCGTTATTTCCTCCATTCTTTTTATTTGGTTGATTTCAGCTACCCACTCTTGAATAGTGGGAACGACTATTGTATTCCAATGTCTAGGTATAATTATTTGCGGCAGAGATTAAATGAGGGAGCAGTCCTTTTGAGGCCTCTTGCAGTGCCCCTGGATATATGGATAATAAGGCTATTTCTGGAGATTTATGATAAGATACACCAGTGACAAAGGAGCAGATTTGGAATACAGACTCTTTAATCTGGGCGCATGTCCACCAAATGTGGATCATTGTACCAACGTCTTCTCCACATCGCCAGCATTCCCTAGGATAAATCTGAGAAATTCTATGTAACAAACTATAACAACTCTCTGCACCCTTTACACTCCCAATCTGACTGTGAAACAATTATGACAGCATAGCTCCCAGCTGTCCTTCATTTGGAGGGACTGTAACTCCGAGACCAAATCCGAAGTCCCTTGTGCAGCCTCAGTGGTCTCTTTTTGGTCTGATGTGTACATCGCTATACAAAAATTACTATCTTACTACCAAAAGTGTTATGTTGGACTAAACTTTTAATCCAACCTCTATTACTGTTACTGCATTTGAAAAGCCAATAAAAAGAAAAAATAGAGGTCAAAAAAGCCCTGGTGTGGTTTAGCCAATCATTTTCTGTGATTAGAACTTTGTGGTCCATGTAACTGGGGCTGTGGCAGAGACGTGTCCTTGGCCTACATACTGTCTGCTAAAAGGAGCCCCTCCATCATTTCAGAAGGTTGGGTGGTATTTATGACAGTATCACTTTTGGTGACGAGAATTTATTTAATGTTAAAGGGATACTAAAGGTTAGTTTTTTTTTAAATCAAACATGTCATACTTACCTTCACTGTGCAGTTAGTTTTGCACAGAGTGGCCTTGTTTGTCCTCTTCTGGGGTCCCAAGGGCGGCTTTCGCGGCTCCTCCCCGCAAGAGCTAACCCCCTCTGGGAAGCTCTCTCCTGAGGGGGGTTACCTTGCGGGCGCGCTCCCGCCAAGTGTATGACTCGGCCCCGCCCCCGGCGCGCCGTGTCATTGATTTGATTGACAGCAGCGGGAGCCAATGGCTGCGCTGCTATCAATCATCGAATGAGGAGCCGTTCAGAGATTGAGAGAAGGATGCGGGATCGCGCCCACGGAGATTCGGAGCTCAGGTAACACGAAGGTTTACAACCCCTTTAAGTTCACTTAACAATATAGGGTGCTTTTATGAACTAAATACTCAATAAGCATATTCACAGTTTAAAATAAACAAAAAATTAGCAAGCATGTCAAGCTCTTATTTGCAGAAAGCTAATAGCTTGATGCTGTAAAAACATCCTTAGTAAAAGTCTAATATAAAAGTTAGTATTATCATAACTGCAAATAGAAATAATTTTAGCATTCCAGCATTTGTTAGATTTGTGAGTAAAACTAATTGAGCTAAATTTTTCTCTCGACAGAGGAAGTGTTTTACCTAAGCAAGTTACAAAAACTCACAATACTGGTATCCAGCTGGATAGTGTCCTGTAAATTCTACATTTAATGGAATGTTCGGGTGTGTCTGCATACTTTTATCTTGATTATGTGTTCAAATAATAACTCACCAAGCAAAAGAATTTAATTGGGAGGCAAAGTATGGTTTCACTCCCAACAAATAACATGCTTTGCTCATGAAATTACTACGCACTGTCCAAGTTTTTAAATGTGCATGAACAGTCAAAACGATGCTGTTCGAAGTGAACTGACAAGTGCATTTTATATGGCGGAATGGCCGTTATTTCTATAAACCATCCTGGCACAGACACTACTACTATCTCCATCGCTGCAAAGCAGTTTACCCTCTTTCAAGAGAACGAGAACCCGAGCCACTGTAAATGCTGTACCAACAATGCACAGGCTAGTTCTACTAAAAATAATATATTATTATTATACAGGATTTATATAGCGCCAACAGTTTGTGCAGACAGTACAGTTACAATACAATTCAGTACAAGAGGAATCAGAGGACCCTGCTTGTTACAGCTTACAATCTAAGAGTTGAGTTATAATTACTGGATGCTATTCGCTGCAACTTTCCCTGAACTGTACATTTTTTCATCATTGCCTGAACTAGCTGAAATAAGGAAAGTATTGTTTAAAGCCTATGACAACTTTTAGAAAGAAATATTTATTTATGAATGTTAATTTTTAGTTGTAGTCAACCTGTCCTAGTTCCAAATAAAAGTCCTAGTTCCAACGTAAAATCCTAGTTCCAAAGTAAGAGGAACCAGTGGCAGCTGGTGGCTGTGGGTGCATTGTTTGCCGCCCCCCCCCCACAAAAATATACCACCAGTTGCCCCCATCGGCCGCCAGGTCAACTCCAAGCCACCCCTCCCCCCCGTCGCCGGTCACACTTACCCCATCTAGGTTGTGGCAGCTCCGGGCTTCCCCATCAACTCCTACTCCCATGCATCACACCGTGCGTCTCCTCCCTACTCTCCTCCTCACGCCATGCATCTCCTCCCTCCTCCTCCTAGGCAGCCAATGGAATTGCCCCTTTTTGGCCAAATGGGTGATGGGTCTTATGACCCGCTTCCTGATTAGCCAGGAGGAGAATCAGTGTGACAATAGCGAATATATATTTGCTTTTGTCACACAAGTAAGTGTGACTACCCTTATGTGACTATCCTTATTTGAAGCCTATTAGAGCCTCTGGCTCTAATCACGTGTTTAAAAAAAAAAAAAAAAACTTCATTGGAATCCATGAGTCCGGCGCCCCACATGGATAGGGGAGGGCACGCTCCTGCGCCCCATATGGATGGGCCACCACTGACAGGAACTCTTTATAGGCCATGTCCTCCCCTTAATTTTTTGGTGATAAGTGAAATACCCAGTATTTCCAGGTATGAGTAAGCATGTATCCTTCTCCCCTTTCTATCACTAGCACATGGCGCCTAAGCAGCCAATTACCAGGTGAAACACTGTCATATTGGAAAAAGGTCCATTGCCCTGTGTAAGCTTTAAAGTATGAGTAAACTCCTATACATGAATTTTACCTATAGGTAAACCTATAATAAAGCTTACCTACAGGTACTGTAAATATCTCCTAAACATGCACCATTTAGGAGATATTTACTGTACATGGAGCTGGTGACATCATCGGTTCCTTCAGAGTGCTGTGCCATTAACGGAAGCTCATGCATGGGAGTGACGTCATTGTGGTTCTGGCTACTCACGCAGGTTAAAAAAAAAAAAAATCGCCGGCGGTATAATACCGCTTTAAGCCCAGGTTCACACTGGGCTGCGAGAGTGAAGCCGTGCGAGTTCAGCTAAACTCGCACGATTTCACTCCCGCTGGTCAGTCCCGATTTCGGCCACGATTATAGAGACATCTGTGCAGGTTTCTGCACAGATGTCAATGTAAATCGCGGGGCAAAATCGCAAAAAGTAGTACAGAAACTACTTTTTTGAAATCGGTGCAGCGCCGCATATGCGGCGTCGCACCGATTAGGACGGTGCCATTTCCGGCAATTTGCGGCAAATACCACAGTTTTGACATGCGATTTCACATGCCAAATCGCATGTCAAAACGCACCAGTGTGAACCAGGCATTGTTCATTTTTACATAGTTTCTTTGGTCCAATGAAATGATGCATTTACTAAAACCTGGCCAATGCCCCTGGAATGATGTCACTGCCCCACTTCTCTACCTCATCCAATCACTTTACATTCATTCGGAAAATGCAAAGCATTCTCCAAATGGCACCTGTGCTGAGGGGCCGACCTTCTGTGTTCACAATGCATCAGGCTGGCCACTCAGCATGGGACCAGAAGCAAGTGGAGATCACTAGAGTAGCAGTGTCTACTTCAGTGGTTTTCAGCTTCCGGGACATCAGCCAGATATTGTATATACAGTTACATTGGTCCAAGCTGGTAACCATGTAAAATATAATATGCTTGCTTTCTTCTTTAACCGCTTCTGGACTGCCCATAGCATATATACTGCGGGAGGACGGCCTGGCTGCGCAAAAATCACGTACCTGTACGTGATTTTGTGCACGCAATCTGGACACAGCAGGAGCCAATCAGCGGGTCTGGCAGCCGCCCAGGACCTGCCGATCGTTTGGAGGAAAGGCAGAGCTGCGATATGCCTATGTAAACAAGGCAGATCGCTGTTCTGTCAGGGAGTAAAAGAGAGATCTTGTGTTTCAAACACGGGTCTCTCTTTTTGTCCAGTGCATCAACTCAGCCCCCACAGTTAGAAATAATTTCCTAGAAGCACACTTAACCCCTTATCTGCCAGTGTCATTCATACAATGACAGTGCATTTTTTATAGAATTGATCACCCTATTGGTGTCACTGGTCCCCAAAAAGTGTCACTTAGTGTCAGATTTGTCCGCCGCAATGTTGCAGATCCACTAAAAATCGCTGATCACCGCCATTACTAGTAACAGTCCATAAATCTATCCCATAGTTTCTAGACGCTATAACTTTTGCACAAACCAACCAATATACACTTATTGGGATTTTTTTTACCAAAAATATGTAGCAGAATACATATTGGCCTAAATTGATGAAGAAATTCGATTTTTTTTATTTTTTATTTATTGGGTATGTTTTATAGCAGAAAATTTAAAATAATATTTTTTTTTAAACAAATTTAGGGTGTTTATAGTGCAACAAATAAAAACCACAGAGGTGAACAAATACCACTAAAAGAGAGCTCTATTTTTGGGAAAAAAAAGGACATACATTTTATTTGGGTACAGTGTCGCACGTGCAATTGTCAGTTAAAGCGACGCAGTGCCGTATCGCAAAAAATGGCCTGGACAGGAAGTGGGTAAAACCAGAGCTGAAGTGGTTAACACAAACGGACACAAGGCTTACACAGGGTGATCTACTTGGGGATCGGGTGGGTGAACAGGGGTGTGGGGGAACACAGTGAAGGTAAATATTAGTAACAAATGAGCGCAGTTATAAAGAGAACCTGTTACATTTCCCTTAATGAGCAAAGTGAAAGGCTCACTGTACTACTGTGTGTTTTCAGTTTAGATGACCTTGTTCTGTTTTCTACAAAGTAAAACAAAATGTACAAACAATTACAGAAAATAGTAAAAAGACATTTTAAATGCCATTAGTCATTATATGTGTGTTGTATTTACCCTCTTAGCATTCAAATTTGTTAGACCTTAACTAAGTATCACCATCGTTTAAATTACTTAATACTATTACTTCAAATGTTCTTTCATGTTGCTCACAAAGCAGCTTGACCTTCTTCTGCTGATTTCTCAATTATATACAAGGTTGCATACTTTGCATAACTTGGCAAGTCATCTATTTACAATGCAGAACACGTATTAAAGGAACATTAAAACTTTACGTTTTGGTATGTGGCAAGTGATAAGATTATTATTTCATGACTAATATTGTTATGCAACCCATGACGAAGTCTACCCATATTCCAGTGTGGTATTTGTGTCATGGGAATGTAGGGCACAGATGTGTATATTATATATGAATACGATTAGAGTGTTTATACAAGGCAAGCGTTGGTGCTGAGGCTGTAAAAGGTAAGATGAGTGGTTTATGGACATAAAACAAAGCATACAAAAAAATCTTATGGAATAGAGCAGGTTTCCACATATATTTATTCAATAAAACGACAAACATTTTATATACAAAAGGTGCCGCCGACATTGTATATCTATCGCGATCCCATCGCGGAGATTCTCGGCGACAGGGTGCCGACATCTCGGCGACAGGGTGCCGACTTCTCACGCTCGCTGCAATAGCGTGAAGGCGACACGACACTGTATTGAACGGGAACCGACGTCCACGCCAAATTTTAAATAAAAAACCGGCATGGGTTCCCCCTCCAGGAGCATACCAGGCTCTTCGGTCTGGTATGGATTTTAAGCCGAAAAAATCAAAATCAAAATCAGACCCTTATCCGAGCACGCAACCTGGCAGGCCGCAGGGAAAGAGGGGGGGACGAGAGAGCGGCCTCCCCTCCCTCCTGAAGCGTACCAGGCTGCATGCCCGCATGGCCCCGGAGCATGTGACTGTGACGTCATGGGAGCATGTGACTGTGACGTCATGAGAGGCCTAAATAAATCGTTGCGGACCGCACACCCAGCATTACAGCGGGAGGAAGCGACGAGTGAAGACCGGGCCCCCGCTAGCAAAAGAGCTGGAAGAAGATAGCGAAGGAGCCCGGCAGAAGGCAGAAAGAACGGGAGAGCAGAAGAAGAGACCCCCGAAGTCGGAAGAAGACCCCCAAAGTCGGAAGAGACCCCCAGAGTCGGAAGAAGACCCCCGAAGTCGGAAGAGACCCCCGGAGTCAGAAGACCCCCGAATTCGGAAGAAGACCCCCGAAGTCAGAAGAGACCCCCGGAGTTGGGAGAAGACCCCCAAAGTCAGAAGAGACCCCCGGAAGCCAGAAGAAGACCCCCCGGAGCTGTGTAATAAATTACTTTAAATTACTTTAAAAACCTGTGTAGTGTTTTTTTATTGACATTTTTTCCCACCAGGTGAATGGGTAGGGGTACAATGTACCCCATACTAATTCACATAGGGTGGGGGGCCAGGATCTTGGGGCCCCCCTTATTAAGAAGGCGACGGAGAAGACCAGGCCCCGCTAGCAAAAGAACTGGAAAAAGGTGAATGGGTAGGGGTACGATGTACCCCATACTCATTCACATAGGGTGGGGGGCCCTATGTTATTAAAGGGGGGTTCCCGGATTCTGATAAGCCCCTGCCCGCAGACCCCGACAACCAACGGCCAGGGTTGTCGGGACGAGGCCCTTGTCCCCATCACCATGGGGGCAGGGTGCTTTGGGGTGGGGGGGCCGCAGGTCGCCCCCCTGCCCCAAAGCACCAAACCCCCCATGTTGAGGGCATGCGGCCTGGTACAGTTCAGGAGGGAGGGGGTGCTCTCTCGTCCCCCCCCCTCTTTTCCTGCGGCCTGCCAGGTTGCGGGCTTGGATAAGGGTCTGGTTTGGATTTTGAGGGGGACCCCCTAGCCGTTTTTTCGGCTTAGGGGATTCCTCTTCAAATCCATACCAGATCGAAGAGCCTGGTATGCTCCTGGAGGGGAACCCATGCCGTTTTTTTATTTAAAATTTGGCGTGGAGTTCCCGCTCAGAATTCATACCAAACACAGTGCCTGGTATTGGCGGGAATCCACGTCGGATCTCCGTCCACCGGCCTCAATGTCAGCAATGCGTGTCGCTCATTGCGAAAGAAAAAAAACAATTTCCTTTCCCGATGGCTCTCGCGACGGGGCTCGTAGGGTGTCAATCTCGCCGCTAGAAGAGGTGAGATTGACACAAAATCGGCAGCACCTACTGTACATACAGTGGAACATTGGATTACGAGCATAATCCGTTTCAGGAGAATTCTCGCCATCCAAAGCACTCGCATATCAAAGCGAGTTTCCCCATAGAAGTCAACGGAAACGAAAATAATTTGTTCCGTATTGACTTCAATGGATGCAATACCGCATGTGGCCAGAGGTGGGGGGCACCGGAGAGCCTCGGAATTGATCGGGAACAGCTCGGCTGACCTCGGAAAGGCTCGAAAACACCCGGGAACGGAGTATTTCCGAGTATTTCCGAACTGCTCCGATTGGCTCCGGCGCCCCCACACTTCTGGCCAAATGCGCTACTGCACACCCCATTAGCTTGAATTCTGCTAGTTTTGCGAGCCGACACTCGCAAACCGAGTCAGAATAAAAAAAAAAAAGTTGCTTGTCTTTCAAAATGCTCATTAACCGCGTTACTCGTAAACCAAGGTTCCACTGTATATATACACTCACCAGCCACTTTATTATTAGGTACAGCTGTTCCATTGCTTGGTAACACAGATTGCTAATCAGCCAATCACAACTCAAAGCGTTTAGGCATCTAGACGTGGTGAAGACAACTTGCTGAAGTTCAAACCGAGCGACAGAGTGGGGAAGAAAGGGGATTTAAGCGACTGTGAACGTGGCATGGTTGTTGGTGCCAGACAGGCTGGTCTGAGTATTTCAAAGACTGCTGATCTACTGGGATTTTCACGCACACATATACACACACATACAGTGAAAATTCTGCTTGTTTGGGAAGGCACATAAGCCCCTCAAAAGACTGAATGGCAGAGGCGCCCATAAGTAATGTATAGTGTGATGTGTCTAGAAACAGATCGGGGTCATCATTTTAAATAATCATCATATTTTATTTCACCAAAGACGCATTCCATGGCTCAAACTGGCCATTTTCTTAGTTAAAGATGATACGCAGATATCTGCAAATATCACCTTTAAACTGAGGTAATTTCAAGTTTGAGCCACGAAACGCATCTTTGTTGAAATAAAGAAATGGGAGGTTTATTCAGCACAATGACCCCGATCCGTTTCTAGACACACCGCATTAAACATTCTAAAGCCCCGCACACACGGTCGGACTTTTGGACAACAAACTTCATTTTGAGCAAGTTGGACCAACAATCCGACCGTGTGTACGCTCCATCGGACAAACCTTTTTTTTGCTTTTTTCTTGTTTTCATCGGACAAAAGTTGGGTCTGCAAACGGACAAACTTTTGGCCAACAAAAGTCCGATGGAGCAAAGTCCGACCGTGTGTACAAAAAACCATCGGACTTTTGTCCGATGGACAAAACAACTAATGTTAAAATCAACCAACAATAGCAGAAGTTGACCAAAGGGTGGCGGTAAAGAGCAGAAAAGAGCAGAAAAACCATGTGATGTTGCAAAAAGTTTAGGGAAAGTTTGCAGAAAAGTCAGAGCGTGTGTATGCTATGGGTGTTCCCGACCAACTCCGTTCGGACAAAAAACCACGGAAAAGTCCGATGGAAGTCCGACCGTGTGTACGGGGCTTTACAGATGTCTCAGTCTTTCCATCTATTGATGGATTTTTGTTCCTTCTAAAACAACAAGCCAAATATCACCCTTCAAGGACCAGGACCCCTGAAGCACTCAGAGTGACCAGACCTATCCTGAATGGAGAAAGGGATATTCTCCACCGTGAACTAGGAAGGTTGCGTGTTTTACCCCATGAGAAAAAGGGCATCCAAGAGGCGCTGGGAATTTAATTTGAGTTTAACCACTTAACGACTGCCCACTGTAATTATACGTCGGCAGAATGGCACCGACAGGCAGAAACACGTAGATCTACGTGATCGCCTTTGTATAGTTGGGGGGTCCGATCGGACCCCCCTTCTGTACAGTGAGCGGTGGTTAAGTGTTCGGGAGCGATCCGGCATGAGGGGACGGCCGTTCGATTCCGGCCACCCCCTCTCGATCACTCCCGGCGAATGAGAGAGCTTCCCCTGCCTGTGTAATGTAAACACAGGCAGAGGAAGTGATGTCATCTCTCCTCGTGGCGGTCTTTTCGATCCGGCCCGAGGAGAGAAGACATCACATAGTAAGTGCACCAACAGCCCACTGACACCAGTACACGTAGGCACACTTACACCCCCCAGTCACCCCCAGATCACCCCCCAGATCACCCCCAGTACCCCCAGTCACAGTGCACCGTTTGCAGTGATCATTTTTTTTACTGATCACTGCAATCAGTGTCATTTGTGACTGTAAAAAGTTGCAGGGCAGTTAGGATTAGGCCCCTTTAGGTCCAAGGTAGCCCCCTAACCCCCCCTAATAAAGGTTTAACCCCTTGATCGCCCCCCAGGTAACCCTTTCACCCCCTAACGCCAGCGTCACTAAGCGATCGTTTTTCCGATCGCTTTTTTCTTGTCGCTGGTGTCCTAGATAGCCAGTTAATTATTTTTAGGTTCGCTGCAGGTTTTTATTAGCGTCAGGTACCCCCATATATTATTTTAACCCCCTGATTGCCCCTAGAGTTAACCCTTTCACCAGTGATCACCGTATAAGCGTCACTGGTGACACTGGTTACCCAGTTAGTTATTTAGTTATTTAGGTAACCCGTCAGGTTTTTATATAGCGTCGGGTACCCCCATATTTAACCTAATAAAGGTTTTAACCCCCTGATTGCCCCTAGTTAACCCTTTCACCAGTGATCACCATATAAAGGTTACAGGTGACGCTGGTTGATTAGTTTGCTTTTTATAGCATCAGGGCACCCGCCGTATATAACCCAATAAAGGTTTAACCCCCTGATCGCCCGGCGGGTGAGATCAATTAGGTTTTAGCGCCAGAGAGGGTCTGCGTCGCCCCAGGCAGCGTTAGGTTAGTGCCAGTAACGCTAACACCCACGCGCAAAGCATACACCTCCCTTAGTGGTATAGTATCTGATCAGATCTATACTAGCGTCCCCAGCGGTTTAGGGTTCCCAAAAACGCAGTGTTAGCGGGATCAGCCCAGATACCTGCTAGCACCTGCGTTTAGCCCCTCCGCCCAGCCCAGCCCACCCAAGTGCAGTATCGATCGATCACTGTCACTTACCAAACACAACACACATAACTGCAGCGTTCGCAGAGACAGTCCTGATCCCTGCGATCGCTAACAGTTTTTTTGGTAGCGTTTGATACATTTGGTGACAGTCAGGTGCTTTTTTTACCTGTGAATCTTACTAGTGTACCCCTAAATTTAGAGCCCAAAATGGCAAGACGAAGGTACACTAGTAAAGAGGCCTACGAGATTCTGAGCATGACAGATAGTGAAGAGAAGGTCACGCATCTGTCAGATTCAGGCTCAGAATATCTTCCCGTAGAAGACAGTGAAGTCAGCGGCCCCACGTCAGATAGCTCTGACAACGAAGTTGAGGTCCCTGCTAAGGTCAGGCGTACCCGATCCCGATCTTCTGAGGTTGTTGAGGAGCAAGAACCGCAGGGCTCTCGTATCATGGAGCAGAGTAGTACTAGCGCCGCTATTCCTTCTGGTGAATTGGCAAGCACCAGCGGCCTAGTACAGCCTGGGCGTACATCCAGCACTGCAGTATCACGTGGTGACGTGGCGAGTCCCATAAGTGCAGTTCAAGCTGGCGAGGTGGCAAGCACAAGTAGTGTCCTGCTGCCACCAAGAAGACAAAGGCAGGCCCGTCGTGCCCATAGTGCCCTTCCTGCAGAATTCGCCTATCCTGATTGGGTCCCCACCACTTCTGCAGAACCCGTACTTCCCCCATTCACTGCCCAACCCGGTATTCAGGTGGAAACAGCTGATTTTTTGCCAATTGATTTTTATTCGCTGTTTTTCACGGAAGATCTCTATAGATCTATTGTGGACCAGAGTAATTTGTATGCTGGTCAATTCATCGCCGCTAACCCCCAGTTGCCTAAAATTGCCAAAGATTGGAAACCAATTACAGTTTCCGACTTTAAGACCTTTCTGGGCCTTTCCCTCAACATGGGCACACATAAATTCCCGTCATTGCGTGCTTATTGGTCCACGCACCCAATTGACCACATGCCCGTGTTCTCTG
This sequence comes from Rana muscosa, assembly GCA_029206835.1. Taxonomy (NCBI): domain Eukaryota; kingdom Metazoa; phylum Chordata; class Amphibia; order Anura; family Ranidae; genus Rana; species Rana muscosa. The sequence continues at coordinate 536,642,357 of CM055118.1, read as the reverse complement.
CCTCCATGCCCAGGACACGATACGAGCAGATTTTGCGGTTCGTGCACTTCAACGACAATGAACTTTGTCGTCCACGTGGGGACCCTGAATACGACCGGCTCTATAAAATTCGGCCCCTCATAAACCACTTCAACAAACGTTTTGCAGCCTTGTTTATTCCCGATCAAGTTGTCTACGTTGATGAGTCCCTGATTAAATTTTCTGCCCGCTTGGCTTTCAAGCAGTACCTTCCCAGCAAGCGTGCCAGATACGGGGTCAAGCTCTATAAGTTCTGTGACAGGGCAACAGGCTATGTATGGAGCTTTATGGTTTATGAGGGAAAAGATAGTCAGGTTGAGCCGGTCAACTGCCTGGATTACATAGGGAGCGCTGGCAAGATAGTGTGGAACTTGGTGTCACCCTTATTCGGAAAGGGGTACCACTTGTATGTGGACAATTATTACATGAGCGTGCCACTGTTTAGTCACTTGTTTAATCATCAGATTGGAGCATGTGGCACCGTGCGACCTAATCGCCGGGGCTTTCCCCAGCGGCTTGTAGATGCCCGTCTTAGGCTGGGGGAGAGAGCCTGCGTAAAGTGTAATAACTTGCTCGCTATGAAGTGGAGGGACAATAAGAATGTTTTCCTTCTTACCTCCCTTCATGCAGACACGACAGTCCAAATTCGTACGGCGACTGGTGTTGTGGAGAAACCCCAATGTGTCCACGAATATAACCAAAATATGGGAGGGGTGGACCTCAACGACCAGTTGTTGGCGCCGTATCTAATTGACTGTAAGGCGAGACGCTGGTACAAAAAAGTGTCTCTATCCTTATTCCAATTGGCTTTGCTGAACGCTCATGTGCTATACAGAGCTTCAGGCGGGACGTTATCTCTTCTAAAATTCCAGAATGAGATAGTCACAGAACTCCTGTATCCAGGCGGTTCTGCACCTCACCATTCCCAACCAAATGCAGAAAGCCGGCTGCATGAGAGGCATTATTCGTATGCCCTCCCGAGTACCCCTACCCAACGAACCCCCCAAAAAAGATGTCGTGTCTGTGGCAAGCGCGGGTTTAGGCGTGACACCCGTGTTTTTTGTCCACTCTGTCCTGACAAACCTGGTCTTTGCCTTGGTGAATGTTTTGAACGCTACCACTCAAAAGTGAAGTTTTAGCGTAGGGTACAGCATTTCACAGACTAGGACACACTTACACAGGGTCTCCCAAGATGCCATTACATTTTGAGAGACCCGAACCATTACAGTTGTTAAAGTTACAAAAAAAAGTGTAAAAAAGAAAAAAAAAACGTAAAAAACAAAACACAAAAAAAATATAAAATAAAAAAACCAAAAATAGTTGTCGTTTTATTGTTCTCTCTCTCTCTCTCTATTTTCTCCTCTATTGTTCTGCTCTTTTTTACTGTATTCTATTCTGCAATGTTTTATCATGCTTGCTTTTCAGGTATGTAATTTTTTGTTTTCAGGTACGCCATTCAGTTGCAGCGCGGATCTATTTATCTTGACAGCAACAGCGTTTGCTCCCACGATACATAAAGCCGTGACTCCAACGCTGTAGGAGGTGATTTCACCACCACAGTTAAAAAAAAGAGCATATATGCCGAAGCATGGGGGCAGCAGGGGCGGAGGAGTGATTTTGCTCCTAATGCCGCGTATATACGGTCGAAATTCCGACGGAGGCTTGCCCGTGGAAAAGTCAGACCGTGTGTACGCGGCATAACTTTTTTGCGGGAGGATGCCCCCATGCTTCGGCATATATGCCCATCATTAGAAGTGGGTGGATGAAGGGAGGTATTCTAATGGTGGGCATACCCACCGATCAATCTCTTTTTTTCGTTCAGCCAACAGGCTGCATGAAAAAAAAGATTACAATACATGTCCAACAAGGACCAGCAACGTACTGGTATGTTCCTGGACTTTGAATGTTTATACCAGAATGATGCCTGCGGGTTTAGGTATCATCTTGGTATCATTCTTTTCAGCCAGTGGCCGGCTTTCATGTAAAAGCAATTCTAGCAGATAATTAGCCTCTAGACTGCTTTTACAAGCAGTGGGAAGGAATGTCCCCCCCCGTATATAAACAGCGCCATTGGGAAATTGGGAAAGCATTTTATCACACCGATCTTGGTGTGGTCAGATGCTTTGAGGGCAGAGGAAAGATCTAGGGTCTAACCCCCCAATTTTTTTCAAAAAAAAGAGTACCTGTCTTATTACTACTTATTGCTATCATAGGGGATATTTACATTCCCTGAGATAACAATAAAAATGGTAAAAAAAAATAAATATGGAAGGAACAGTTTAAAAATAAAATAAAAAAGCAAAATAAATAATAAAAAAATAAAAAACACCGCTGTCCCCCCCTGCTCTTGCGCAAAGGCGAACGCAAGCGTCGGTCTAGCGTCATATGTAAACAGCAATTGCATCATGCATGTGAGGTATCACCGCGAAGGTCAGCTCGAGGGCAGTAATTTTAGCAGTAGACCTCCTCTGTAAATCTAACGTGGTAACCTGTAAAGGCTTTTAAATGCTTTTAAAAATGAATGTAGTTTGTCGCCGCTGCGCGTTTGTGCGCAATTTTAAAGCATGTCGTGCTTGGTATCCATGTACTCGGCCTAAGATCATCTTTTTTATTTCATCAAACATTTGGGCAATATAGTGTTTTTTAGTGCATTAAAAATAAAAAAAGTGTGTTTTTCCCCCAAAAAATGCGTTTGAAAAATCGCTGCGCAAATACTGTGTGGAAAAAAAAATGCAACACCCACTATTTTAATCTGCAGGGCCTTTGCTTTAAAAAAATATATAATGTTTGGGGGTTCAACATAATTTTCTTGCAAAAAAAAATGTTTTCATGTAAACAAAAAGTGTCAGAAAGGGCTTTGTCTTCAAGTGGTTAGAAGAGTGGATGATGTGTGACATAAGCTTCCTAATGTTGTGCATAAAATGCCAGGACAGTTCAAAACCCCCCCAAATGACCCCATTTTGGAAAGTAGACACCTCAAGCTATTTGCTGAGAGGCATGTTGAGCCCATTGAATATTTATTTTTTTGTCCCAAGTGATTGAATAATGACAAAAAGAAAAAAAAAAAAAAATTACAAAAAGTTGTCACTAAATTATATATTGCTCAAACATGCCATGGTTATATGTGGAATTGCACCCCAAAATACATTCTGTTTCTTCTCCTGAGTACGGGGATACCACATGTGTGAGACTTTTTGGGAGCTTAGCCGCGTACAGGACCCCGAAAACCAAGCACCGCCTTCAGGATTTCTATGGGTGTAAATTTTTGATTTTACTCCTCACTGCCTATCATAGTTTCGGAGGCCATGGAATGCCCAGATGGCACAAAACCCCCCCAAATGACCCCATTTTGGAAAGTAGACACCCCAAGCTATTTGCTGAGAGGTATGTTGAGTATTTTGCAGATCTCGCTTTTTGTCACAAAGTTTTGAAAATTGAAAAAAGAAAAAAAAAATGTCTTTCTTCATTTTCAAAAACAAATGAGAGCTGTAAAATACTCACCATGCCTCTGAGCAAATAGCTTGGGGTGTCTACTTTCCAAAATGGGGTCATTTGTGGGGGTTTTGGGCTATCTTGGCATTTTATGGCCTTCAAAACTGTGATAGGTAGTGAGGAGTGAAATCAAAAATTTGTGCCCTTAGAAATCCTGAAGGCGGTGCTTGGTTTTCAGGGCCCCGTACACGGCTAGGCTCTCAAAAAGTCCCACACATGTGGTATCCCCGTACTCAGGAGAAGCAGCAAAATGTATTTTGGGGTGCAATTCCACATATAACCATGGCATGTGTGAGCAATATATCATTTAGTGACAACTTTTTGTACATTTTTTTTTTTTCTTTTTGTCATTATTCAATCCTTTGGGACAAAAAAAAAAAATATTCAATGGGCTCAACATGCCTCTCAGCAAATAGCTTGGGGTGTCTACTTTCCAAAATGGGGTCATTTGGGGGGGTTTTGTGCCATCTTGGCATTTTATGGCCTTCAAAACTGTGATAGGTAGTGATAGGTAGTGAGGATTGAAATCAAAAATGTATGCCCTTAGAAACCTTGAAGGCGGTGCATGGTTTTTGGGGTCCCGTACGCGGCTAGGCTCCCAAAAAGTCCCACACATGTGGTATCCCCGTACTCAGGAGAAGCAGAATGTATTTAGAGGTGTAATTTCACATATGCCCATGGCATGTGTGAGCAATATATAATTTAGTGACAACTTTGTGCAAAAAAAAAAAAGTTTGTCATATTCCCGCAACTTGTGGCAAAATATAAAATATTCCATGGACTGAACATGCCTCTCAGTAAATAGCTTGGGGTGTCTACTTTCCAAAATAGGGTAATTAGGAGGGGTTTTGTGCTATTTTGGCATTTTATGGCCTTCGAAACTGTGATAGGTAGTGAGGAGTAAAAACAAAAATTTGCGCCCTTAGAAATCCTGAAGGCGGTGCTTGGTTTCCGGGGTCCCGTACGTGGATAGGCTCCCAAAAAGTCCCACACATGTGGTATCCCCGTACTCAGGAGAAGCAGCAGAATGTATTTTGGGGTGCAATTCCACATATAACCATGGCATGTGTGAGCAATATATCATTTAGTGACAACTTTTTGTAATTTTTTTTTTTTTTTGTCATTATTCAATCACTTGGGACAAAAAAAAAAATATTCAATGGGCTCAACATGCCTCTCAGCAATTTCCTTGGGGTGTCTACTTTCCAAAATGGGGTCATTTGGGGGGGTTTTGTACTGCCCTGCCATTTTAGCACCTCAAGAAATGAGATAGGCAGTCATAAATTTATAGCTGTGTAAATTCCAGAAAATGTACCCTAGTTTGTAAACGCTATAACTTTTGCGCAAACCAATAAATATACACTTATTGACATTTTTTTTACTAAAGACATGTGGCTGAATACATTTTGGCCTAAAAGTATGACTAAAATTGAGTTTATTCGATTTTTCTTATAACAAAAATTAGAAAATATAATTTTTTTACAAAATTTTCGGTCTTTTTCCGTTTATATCGCAAAAAATTAAAATCGCAGAGGCAATCAAATACCATTAAAAGAAAGCTCTTCTTGTGGGAAGAAAAGGACGCAAATTTTGTTTGGGTACAACATTGCATGTCCGCACAATTTACAGTTAAAGCAGCGCAGTGCAAAATTCTGAAATCACCTCTGGTCCTCTAGCTACCAAATGGTCCGGGGCTTAAGTGGTTAAACAAGGTATTGAGAGGGCAAAAAAAAAACATTTGAAGAGCCAGCTGGCTCAGGTTAGGCTGCTCACAACAGGCAAGGCTTCCCTACTGTGGGTATCCCAGCAGGTTTCCAGGAAAAGACGTGTAGCACACGGACCCTTTTTCCTGCTTACCTTCACTTGCATGCCACATGCCCGTATCCTCCTGGTATAAGAGGTTGAGCGGTATTCATACTATTGTTGGGTCCTGCAGCGAGTTACCTCCCTCCATTGGTTCTCGTCCCTAGAATATAGGGAAAAGTCTATTCTTTCCCCCAAAATAAGGCCAATGTCCAGACTGTGTTTAAACTCCAACAGACTAGTTTATTTTCCTTGCTTGGAACAGATTGGGAAAAGGTTGAAACAGAGATAGAGTTGGGTAGGGAGATTCAGGCACGCGGCACCCAGTTACCCTATTCTCCACTCAAGCCTAAGTGGGTATTGCTCACCCGGATAGATCCCTCTCACAGTTCTAGCAGCCGGAGTGAAGCACGAACAGTTACTTCAGATTTAGTTCCCTTCAAAGACAAGTTCAGGAGATCCTTTGCCACAGAATCCTTTAGTTCCTGAATCTAGAACTCTTTAACGCCTGCAACCTTTAGAGACCATAGGTGCCAATGGGGCACATCACAGACACTACTGTGCAACTCACGGAATCCTTCCCTCTGATAGGTAACCAGGCCTCTCCTGAGACAGTGACTTTCTTCACCGATCCTCCGGACAGGTCCTCCCCTGGTTTCCTTTCCTTCAGAGCGGGCCACCCTCCCTCGGGTTCCCTGGGACTCCAGTGGTTGAGCTGTAGACCCATTTGAAGGTACTGGGCCTACCTGGAACACTAAAGCCTCGGGCTGAAAGTGCCCGAGACTTCTCGACCAATTCACGCACCCCTGGCCAGCAGGCCAACGGGCGCGACTCTCGCCACCAGGGGTTCCCCCTTGGAATCCCCCGGCCAATCCCCCTAGATCATGGCGTCTGCCCCTTATATACCCTCTCCCAGCATGCACAGCAGGTAAACCACCCCCACCGTATGGCTGCCGAGAGAGGACACCCAATCACGCTATAATGCCACCTGTGGCTCAACCCGAGAACTTGAGCGACAGCGCCACCCGCAGGTCATGGGGAACTACACACCCAGGCAACACCACAGTAGAGCAGAGTCCAATCTATAGAATCAGAAAAACCTGAGCCAAACTATTGCTCAGGCTGCCCTTAAATTTAAGGCATAGCGACCCCAATTTTGGGGGTCCGCTACAGACGTACATATATGAAAGGAACGCCAGAATAAAAGATACAAGTCCAAATTCATTTATTGATGTTGTGTTAAAAGACAGCCAATGTGTTTTGGGGGTCAAAGGAATTCCCCCTTATCAGGGCTACAATAAAACATAATATAATGTAAAAATAATTGCAACTGATAAATTCATGAGCCTAACAATCGTAAAACATCATGGATAACATGCAATGGCATCTACTAACCATGTAGAATCTGATATTATTTTTGAAAAAGAACCCATTGCACCTTATCACTTAATATCTGATATTCCCTCATCTCTTTATCTTTATTTCATTGAGGCTGGGTTGACACTTATGTGAATTGGATGCGGGTTTCCCCGCATCCAATACGCATAGCAGCAGATTGTGACCGGCTCTCTTTGGAGGCGGTTCACACATCTCTGCAGTGGCTCCGGTGCAAATTGCACAGGAGCCCTGTGCGTCTTTTGGTCCATTTCAGATCTGAATTCAGCCCAAAATTCAGGCTGAAATCAGACCTGAAACGGTGAATGGAGACGCACCGGACTCCTGCTGTGAGCCGCTGGGTGTTCTAGCGTGAACCCAGCCTTAACGTATGTATGTTTGTGAATATGCAGGTATTTTTGGATGCAGGTATGTGTACACACATGTATATGTATGTTATCCATAAAGTTTTACGATTGTTAGGGTCATGATTTTATCAGTCAATTATTTTTACATTATGTTATATTTCATTGTAGCCCTGATAAAGGGGGATTCCCTTTGCCCCCCGAAACGCATTGGCTGTCTTTTAACACAACATCAATAAATAAATTTGGACTTTTGTATCTTTTGGTCAGGCACTCCTTCCATATATGTGTGTGTTTTACCTGACAGGGTCACTGCAATCTCATCAAATGCAAGTTACGATTTAGAATACTTCTAAATCACTATTAGCTATATATACATACTTAGAGCTACCCACCTCTCCTCTTATTTTTTTTCTGTGGATACACCAGTTTGTCCCCTGGACCTTTATGGTACTCCCTCAGCTTTACCTTAATTGAACCCTGAGGACCACCACCACACTACCACAACGTGAAAATGTAATTTCTGTATGACAGTTTTAGAGTGTGTCATCTATTAACAATACAGCAACATCCTAGCACCTTTACACCTATACAGTAAAGCTTTGGATTGCGAGCATAATCCATTCCGGAAGCATGCTTGTAATCCAAAGCACTTGTATATCAAAGCAAATTTTCCCATAAGAAATAATGGAAACTCAAATGATTCATTCCACAACCATTTATTCATAAGTCCTTCAGTCTAAAGTCCATATAAAAAGATTAAAGCAATGTGATAAGTTGTGTAACCATAAAATGTCCATCCACAAATGGCAGCCTCCCCAAGAGGATTAGAAGCAAAATCCAGCAGGAGCTACAGAGCATAAAAGAGAAGAGAGGCGCCTCTAAGTGTAGCAATATGTTTACATTTAATGAAGGTACAACATTTAGCAACTCACATGGTTGATGATTAAAAGAGGCACATCTAAGTATGCAGGCATCCGGAATAAAGCGATTCACATAGACCGTTCTCCTCACCGCCGGGTCTCAACGCTGTCAGTCTGCAATTGTGACCGGGAAGACTACCCTGCAGTAGAGCAATCTGAAAGCGAGGCTTGAACCGCTCGTGGGAGGGACAACATCAATGGCGGTGAGGAGAATGGTCTATGTGGACAGCTTTACCCCGGATGCTTGCATACTTAGATGTACCTCTTTTATTCATCAACCATGTGAGTTTCTAAATGTTGTACCTTCATTAAATGTAACCATATTGCTACACTTAGAGGCGCCTCTCTTCTCTTTTATACTCAGTTATGACATGACGCTACTCTTATATCAAGACATCGCTTGTATATCAAATCAAAATGTATTAAAAATGTTTGCTTTTCTTGCAAAATGCTCTCAAACCAAGTTACTCTCAAACCAAGGTTTTTCTGTATTTTCTCGACCAATTACCAGTTCCACAGTATTTTAAATCCAGCATCTGAAAGGCAAATTCAAAAGTGACAATGATTCTCATGTTTCAGACAATCACTGTGTACAGCGATTTGCCAAGAATATACTGTAAATAGAGCAGTTCTGAATGAGTTGATATAGCTTTACCTAGACAGCCTAGTATTTACACATTTGCTGGACAGTGTCACTGATTTAAAGCTGAAATAAACTCTTCTGTCCATTGTTAAAACATTTCCAAACCCCTTTGCTAAAGTTCTACAAATGTTTGACAACAGATCAATACACCGATATTTGCATGTTTACTGCGTGTTGAGTTGAAGGCCACACTACCCTTGCTGCCGCAGAAACAGGCGCCATCTTTGATGTATCCTGGCACCTACTTTCTTCATGCCCTCTTCCACTGAAAATGCACATCATCAAAAGATCCTACACAAGCGCAGTAGTTAGTCATAAGGGGTTACTGAAAGGAGATAGTATATCATGACAGTGAGCGCCAATGTTGGAGGTGGAGGCCGATGTCATCCTAGCAAGGCGCTTTGAAGGTCTTGCCATGAAAAGGATTGCAGAACTGAAGGACACACTGTGAGCATTCACAGGTATATGTCACCTGCTTAAATAGCATAGATAATACAGCAAGGCTTTAGAGGACTTTACTACTATGGAAGTAATATATGCATTCAGCACTTTTATATTGGGGAACACTTCCAGGAACTGTTTACATCCACTTTAACAGAGCAACAGTGGCTTGCTGAAACCCCTGTAGGTCTCTTGGTCATTTTTGGCAGTTGATCAGATTTTTTCTGGCAGAGCAATTGTTATGTAGGAGTGCTTCTTTCAACATTTCTAACATCAGTGTGCTAAAATCCCCTGAATGCAACACACACAAATCTTTTGGCTAGAAATATACTTTATGCCAGAGGATGACCAAACAAGCAACACAAGCCAGGAATAGGGAACATTTCCAATGTCATATACTAGCAAGCCAGAACTATAAATACTGGTGTTTGCAACCTCGCTCCGTCCTCCCTATCCATACCTGTTTTCTGTCTTGTTGCATAAAAACAGTGTCATTTAAAGTGTATGTATAGCCAAACTTTTTCATATATATATTTTTTTCGATAGAATAGGGAAGGCTTTATATTTTGCTGTGTACCAGAGAAGCAATAGGAAGGGATAGGAAATATCTCCAAATAAAAGGAAATTCTCTTCTTAGGGAGCTGTCACTGGAACAGGTCCTCATTCAAAGTTTTACCCTCTCCTCTTGATCTGGCGACAGCTCTCAATATTGAATTTCCCTTTATATCTGTTTCAGTGGCAATGGACACTAGGGCAAAATACAGAAGGGTTAACCTACCTAGCTGGGAGACAGACAGTAATAAAAACTTGACAAAGGTTCCAGTCTTTCCCTATTCTATCCAAAATGTAAAAAAAATTAAAAAAGTAAAAAATTTGATAAACATACAATTGGAGCCTTCATTCAAACCAAAGTATTTAGTAGCTTGAAGCTCAACACTCCAAAACTTCCCAAAAGTGAAATTCCATATTTTTAAATTGCCAATTTTTACATTTGAGTGCCCATGCACCCGTAGCTCCAAAATTTGACAATCCAAAAAGGTACATCAGTTTATCTTGAAGGGTGTTTTTGACCCCACTGACTTCAATGGGAGTGCACAAAAAAATGTTTCAAAAATATAAGTCTAGGGAGCCAAAAATGTGCAATGCTGTACAGCACTTTATTACTAAAAATTCAAAAAAGGCCCCCAAATCACCTACATATGCTATGCTCGAGTGTGAACTGGGGCAAAAAAAAAAAAAAAGCCAAATAACACTGGCCACAGTTTCCTCTATTCTCAGATGCCCTAGTCTACAGTTTTCACCTGTCCAGTGATCAATAAGAAGCAAGAAAATATATCTAAAACAAAGAAATACCCGAGAACAGTTAAACTCATCTTTAGAAATGATGTTACACATAATAAAGACAGGAATGGCATTTCTGCTCCAACCACTGTTCAAACAGACGATGAATAGAAGGGTTGTTCATACTCAATGCATCTGGCAGCATAGACACCCATCCAGTTACAAAAATACTTAAGTCAAATATAAATAATGAGTAATAGGTAGCAATGCTAACAAGTAATCTGCACCAGCAAATACAATGGTCAGGTTAATGCCAAGCATCTGATGTATTGGTCTCTAGAGGATTCCTTCGCATTTTCCGCTCATTGTGAGTATAGAACAATCTGAACTCAAACTGAAAGGGTTTCGTCCAACAGTAAAATTACATCACTTAATGGAAACTAAAACACAATTCACATGAGAAAATGACTAGGTAAGAAAAAGCCTTCTGTTAATCTTGCCCATTTTTCCTCTCACGCCCTATAGATAACTATACATATTAGCGGATGTGGCTCTGCATTTCTGCGCCCACCCTTCCTCTATCTCTATCAAGCAGGAAGGAGTTGATTCCCCTGAATTAAGGGCAGCATTTTGCAGGTGTGAACAATCCTGTCTTAAAAATTTTTTTTTGGGGGGTGCCAATACATCTGAGCAGTAAATTAAAATTCCCCTCCCCATCCGTGACATTATTAACCAGTTAAGGACCAGCCGCCGCAGTTATCCAATAGGAACACGTCTAAAGTAATGCAGGCCCTGCAGCTTCTTCATTAGAGCCCTGCAGCTGCCACAGCTGACTGATAATTATGAAACCACTCCCATTAGACCCACTCTGTACAGAGGCACAGACAAACACACATGGATTTCTTCAGAATACCAAAAGGTAGGAATCTGCAACAAAGGTTGTTATAGTCCTTGCAATGTACATTGATCACCCAGAGGGGAATGTTTTTTTCTCAACAAAAGTGGAGTTACGCTTTAAGCTCAATGATGACATGTGCAGAAAGTATGAGTTTGTTTTTTTTCCCTTTCAGTGTCTTCCAATTGCAGGTATGGCGAGCTTGGACTTCTTCAATGTGTCGGGGGACCACCATTGAGAGCGTTAGGCCAGCCATACTCAGTTCGAATCTTGGCCGGTTCAGCAGGAATCGGACCAGATTCTAACCATTAATTGTTAGGCTGAATGTACCAAACTGATCAATCAACTTGGGTTCAAACAGCCTGACAGATTTGCTTGTGATTATAGCCGCTTCTATAGCTGCTAGGAATAAACACTGCCTTCTCCCGCCCACCCCCTCCCCCGGAAGAAGACAATGGTCCAACAAGAGGGATGGGTTGATGGGGGAAATTAGCAAATTTCTTTCCTGCAACCCGTGAACCCATATAGACAGGCCCATGAAGAGTCCTCCGTTTGTCAGTTAAGATATAACAAATTAGGACAAAAGGAGGGGATAGGAAGACATTTATTAAGTAATAGCAAAAAAATCTAAATACAGTAAACAACAGAAAAGGAAAAAAAGGGGGTGGAAGGAAAGAGAAAGGTGTCCCGCGTGGTCTTACTGCAGAGGCAAGGTGTCCGTATATTAATACTAATTACAGAGAGAGGGTATGGTCAATATTTAAGTCATTGACATGATCTAACCATGGACTCCAAACTTGAAGGTATTTAGCATGTGTATCATTAAGAATGGAGGTTCATTTTTCATGTCACACATCAGGGAGGCTGCAGGAGCTCCACTGTGCCTCACAAATGCGAAGTGGGGAGCTGGCTGTGACTTCCTGGTGTCTCACAAATCCAAAATGGCGGCATCAGAGAGAGGAAGCCTGGATAAGAATTAACTGCGAGGTAAACAGCACTGGGCTTGAAAAACTGAAAATACACTAGTAGATTTTCAAAGGAACATTTGTACAAATAAGCTTAGTAAATATAAATGTATTAGTACATTTGACAACTTGATGAATATCATTCAAAAAATACCGTAGTTAAAAATGTTGTTAGTGTTTAACATTTGATTTTGGAGTGAATGGACTTTACTGAATGAAAACCACATACACCATTAGAAAATTGTTCCTTCAAGAAAAATTTTCCATCCCACTGATCACTTTGAAAATGACCATCGATTTGACTCCACTAACAAATAGAAGACTTAACGAACGTTTTTAAAGTAAACATTTTCAAATAAAATTCCACAAGTTTATACACAGTGTAAAGCCTCATACACACGGTACGATTGTTGGCCAACCGAGCGTCTGATTTTTGTCAAAAGGGCGTGTGCCAGGATCTTGTCTTGCATACTAATGGTACACAATTGTCAGGCCACAAACACGAACGTAATGATGTACTACGAGGAATTTCAGCTCTTGAGCGCCACCCTTTGGGCTCCTTCTGCTAATTTTGTGTTTGGTGACCATCGATTCCATGCATGCGTGTTTGTATTTTCGACTTTTGTGTGACAGATTTGTGTACTGACCATACAAAAATCAGACGTTGAGCCATTGTCCGCACCAAAAATGTACTAGCCTGTCATCCGGCCGAGAATTGGACAACAATAGTCAAAAGGAGCGTACTACCGGTAAGAATTTAGGACAACAGTCTGTCAACAGACAATCCCCTTCCAACAATCGTACTGTGTGTACGAGGCTTAAGTGTCCGTTTCTGAAGTTCCAGTTTAATCTCTACAGCACTTTGGAATCAGAATGCAGGCTGTAAGATGCACAAACTGAAAAAAAAAATGAACAAAAATAAGTGGGGCAGAATGGTGCAATAAAACAATAATTGGATAAAAAAAACTGACCCCGACCAGTACGGCCAAATCCTTCTTTTTAAGTCTTGCTGAAGTATACCTTTAGAAGTTTGTATGAGGATGGCAGCCTGAGAGCCTGCACCAAAAAAGTCAGAAATTGCAGGCCCATATTTTTTTATCACCAGGTCTGTTTAAGAAAGCTATTCTAGTCTGTTTTCTACCTGTACACACAACTATTGGAAGCCTTTGCAACAAAACAGAAAACAGATTGTACCTGGGGAAAGTAAATCACTTGACAAGCTCCAGTTTCTTGTTACCCCAGTCTGCTCTTTGTGTCCAGGAGCCAGGATTTGATGTCATGCACTTTCCTGCCCAGCTGAGAAGGATATGGAAGGCTGGGATATGAGCAATATGCTTCCTGTTTCTGATTGGCAACACTTGTGAAACTTGTTCTACATTGCATTCTGCTAGCCGAAACCATGCAAGACAATTAATCTGTTCACTGCTGGAGGAACAAATGATTTTAGTGCCAAAGGGAACTCGAAATAGGAAGCTCTAAATTTAAATAAAACTTTTGGTTCCATGAGCCAAACATTAACTCTACAGAACTCTAAAGATTTTGTCCTGCAAGAAATGCCATCCACTTTGCCTATGGTTAAAGTGGTTGTTAAGCCTCTCTAACCTGTATACACCGTCAGCACTGCCTCCTATTGTAGTGTCCCCCTCTGTGTGTGATTTATAAAAATAAATGCTGCTCATTTCACTGCCGAGATTGCGATCACATGACTGCCCAGCTTTCTCCTTTGCTCCTCTGAGAGATGCAGTGGGCGGGGCTGAAATTCCTCTGCTGATGTCAGTCTGGAGGGGAGGAGGAGAGAGCTGGCTAATCATGTGATCACAATCTCGGCTCTTAAATTAGGTATTTACAGCATTTATATTTATAAATCATTCACAGAGGGGGACACTGAAATAGGAGGCAGTGCTGATGGTGTATACAGGTTAGCAGGGCTGCCATCAGGGGGGACAGCCGATACAACTGTAAGGGGCCCGCCTGGGCCAGAAGAAGGCAGGACGGGTGAAGGGAAGCTGTTGCTCTATAGAAACGATCTTGTAGCTTCTGCTGCTCTCTCTGTCATTGAGCTCAGACATCGAGCTGTTTACTGCTACCTCTGTCTACTATGTGCATGTGCATCCCTCGTGTTTGCTGCCTGTACTGTGCTCCTCTGTGTCAGCAACATGTCAGCTTTGTGAAAGCAAGCTGGGACTAGGTAGGAAGATTTCCTTTACAAGTAGGGGCTGTGAAGTAAAGGGAGGGGCTTTTTGTGTACAGGGAGGGGCCAGAGGCTTGTGTGTTTACAAATGTGTGTATGTGTGGGGCTGACATATATATACAGGTGGGGGGGCTGACATATATACAGGATTGAGGGGGGGCTGAGTGCATACAGGTGAGGCGCCGGTGTTTGGATTCGGTGGGATGGCCAGTGGGCAAGCCCTGAGGAATGTTGGTGGCCAGGCTTGGGGGGCCCAGGCCTAAAGCTGTGAAAGGGGCCCTTTGATGGCCAGGCTTGGGGGGCCCAGGCCTAAAACTGTGAAAGGGGCCCTGCAGGTTAGTGTCATGAGATCAGCAGGGGGGGCTCACACACAGACTGAGGGGCAAGGGTGGAGGAGGACACAGGAGCAGAGAGGAGAGCAGAAAGCAGGCTGATGATGACAGAGGCATGTAAACTGACCACGGTGTCTGGTCTCAGCAGCCATGATACACAGTGGTCAGTTTACAGAGGGGTGGGGAAAAACTGGCAGGATCAGCCAGGGTTTTTTGGTGGTACAGGGGGCCAAATGACACAGGACAAGCACTGTGTCATATAACATGCTTTAAAGGAGCAGGATCCATTTTTTTTTGAAGGGGGGGGGGCTAACAAATGCTTTAAACTACAAGAGGCTGAACACACCTCTGTAAGAATGCAAAATGGTGACAACCTAAATGATTATTCTATATAAAGACATGAATAGGGTTACCCAATATATTTTGTCAAAGGCATCTACACTGGTCCTAGTGATGTGCTATGCAGTGGTGAGATGATTTGAGCTTTGTGACATGGTGCGTTATCCTGCTGTAAGGAGCCATCAGAAGATGGGTACACTGTAGTCATAAAGGAATGGACATGGTCAGCAACAATACTCAGGTAGGCCATAGCATTTAGACGATGCTCAGTTGGTACTAAGGGGCCCAAAGTGTGCCAAGAAAATATCCTCCACACCATTACACCACCAGCCTGAACTGTTCATACGAGGCAGGATGGATCCATACTTTCATGTTGTTTACGTCAAATCCTGACCCTACCATCTGAATGTCGCAGTTGAAACCGAGACTCCTAAGATCAGGCAACATTTTTCCAATCTTCTACTGTCCAATTTTGATGAGCTTGTGTGATTTGAAGCCTCAGTTTCCTGTTCACTATATGGATCACGAGCAGGAGGAAGAAGGTTCTGATTCCCCTATATAGATCTTTAGTGACACCTCATTTAGAATGTGTCCAGTTCTGGAGACCTCACTTACAAAAAGATATTGATAAGATATTACGAGTTCAGAGACGGGTAACAAAAATGGTGAAAGGTTTGGGGGATAAAACATATGGAGAGCGACTTCAGGAATTTAATATGTACAGTCAGGAGGAAAGAAGGGAAAGGGGAGATGCCAGTCACGGCACGATCGCCGTTAGAAACGGCACGCTTAGTGCGCCGTTGTCTTACGGCGCATGCGCCGTAGACATCGGTGCCTGTGTTTTTTGCAAATATCTCCTAAACCGTGTAGGTTTAGGAGATATTTCTTACACCTACAGGTAAGCCTTAATCTAGGCTTACCTGTAGGTAAAAGTGGTCTGTAAGGGTTTACAACCACTTTAAGGGGGTGAATAAGGTTCAGGAAGGCAGTCTTTTTCAATATGAAACCAAAATCAAGAACACGGGGACATGACCTCAAACTAACTGGAGGAAAGTTCAAAACTAGTTCTAGAAAGTATTATTTTACAGAAAGGGTGGTTGATGATTGGAATAAACTACCAACTAACACATTCAACAGTAAACAGCTTCAAACATGCTTGGGATAAACATAAATCTTACTGTTGCCTTTCTATCATCTTGAACCAGTCTGCCCATTCTCCTCTGACATCAACAAGGCATTTTCCTCCACACAGCTGCTGCTCACTAGATTTTTTTCTCTGTTTCACACCATTCTCTGTAAACCCTAGAGATGGATGTGCATGAAAATCCCAGTAGATCAGCAGTTTTTAAAACACTCGGAGCAGCTCGTTCAAAGTCACTTAAATTCCATTATTTTTTTTACCCATTCTGATGCTCTGTTTGAACTTTAGCAAGTCATCTTCACCACGTATAGATGCCTAAATTCACTGAGTTGCTGCCATTTGATTTGCCGATTAGCAATTTGTGTTACTGAGCAATTGAACATGTGTACATAATAAAGTGGCTGGTGAGTGTATATTGTACATTCACATCAGTAGCTGCCCACAAGGTGCTTACAGTAAAGGCCCTTAACATATTCATACATACATACACATACAAGGGCCAATTTAGACATTAGCCAATTAACTTACCAGCATGTCTTTGTAGTGTGGGAGGAAAACGGTGTACCCAGAGGAAACACATGCAAGCGCAAGGAGAACATGCAAACTCCAGTTTTATAGGTGGGATTTGCACCAATGACTTTAATGCTGGCAGGCAAAAGTGCTAACCACTAAGCCACCATGCGTCCCATTATTTTAGATATGTTATTTTTTACCCCAGTTTTTTACCCAATATCATTTTAAACACAAGGAGGCTAACACGGGGGGGGGGACATGAGGAGGGGGAGTTAATTCTGCAGAAGTTTGGAGATACACCCAACATGAAAAGCCTAGGAAGACTGAAGTTATTATAATTAGTAAATATATTCAAGCTATTACCAAAGTATATCTAAATCCTGAATGGATGATTCTTAGTTTGCTAAATCAATAAACAGCATAAACAACTGTCATTTTTTTTAATATAGATTTTCAGCCACTTCCTATCTACATTCATTGACTTACAGGCAGGGGAGATAAGCGATATATCTTTGTACAATAAATTGTGTGAATATTCACCTTAAAGTGGCTGTAAGGGAAAAAAGTTATTTACCTTAATTAATCCTCTGCATTAAAGTGATATTAAAGCGGAGTTCCACCCATTTAAAAGTCAGCAGCTACAAAATGTGCAGTTGCTAACTTTTAATAATCAGACACTCACTTGTCCCACGGTCCAGCGATGCGGGTGCAGGAAGCCCCGCTCCTCTCCCCCTCCTCTCCGAGGCGCCAGCATTCTAACTGTGGGCGCTGGGCTGAAGCTTCACAGCCGGGCGCGCACTGCGCATGTGCAAGCTGTGCTGTGAATGGCCGGGCAATCTTCTGGGCCCTGTGACGTGTCCCAGAAGATTGCAGGGAGGGAGGGGGAAAGGTGAACTTTCTTCCGGCGCCGCAGAGCCAGCGGAGGAAGTGGGAGCTGGGTGCCCATAAAAACAGGGTACCCGCTCCTCCCCCAAAAAAATGACATGCCAAATGTGGCATGTCAGGGGATCACTTGCTCTTAAAGTTCAATTTTTGGGTGGAACTCCGCTTTAAACAATATGTCTATACTTCCCGGCTCTGTGTAATGGTTTTGCACAGAGCAGCCCTGATCCTCCTCTACCCGGGTCTCTCGCCAGCGCTCCTGGCCCCTTCCTCCTGCCCCCAGAGCAAGCAGCATGGGCACCTAGGCAGGCTCGATTCCGAGCTGCAGCTCTGTATGTCCATTCATACACAGCTGGGGCTCAGCCCCGCCCCCTCTCACTCCTGATTGGCTAAGTGACTGTGATTAACAGCAGTGGGAGCCATTAGCTCAGCCAATGAGGAGGCAGAGTCCCTGAAGGGTCGAGACACTCATGTACAACATTGGATAGAGATGGGGCTCGGGTATTAAGGGGGCCTGGGGGGGAGGGGATGCTGCACAGAAAATGTTTTTACATTCATGCATAGAATGCACAATGGTAAATAACCTTGAACTATTTTCAGGTAAAAAGCCTTCTTTAAATGCTTACCTGAGCCCAATCTTGATTCAGAGCTGTACCTTTTCTGCAGCAGCTCCTCCCCACTCTCTCTATCTCTCTTCTCACAGAAGGCTGCTGTCAGTCAAAGCCTGCGAGGAGGGAGGGGGCGGGGCTGAGCCGCACTGTGTGTGTCTATAGACGTACAAGTGCCCCTCTAACAAGTGGCTTGCTATGGAGGCACTCAGAGAAAAGGAGGAGCCAAGAGTGACGGCGGGGAACCCAAGAAGAGGAGGTTCAGGGCCGCACTGTGCAAAACGATTGCACAGAGCAGGCAAGTATAAAATGTTTGTTATTTAAAAAACCCTTTAAAGTCCACTTTTTTACATCCCATATGCCCCCCCAATACAAATAGCTTTAAAAATCCATTTGCAAACAAACCAATTACCCAAGAAAAACATAAAAAAAAAAAAAAGACTGATTACCTTTGCCCTGGCCTCTGACACCTCCGGGAAGCATGTGTTACGTCACCGTGCCTTGCTGCAGACCTGAAAGCTTGAAATCCTGCAAGAACGCACTCCATCGCATTAAAAGAGTGCATTCCCACAGGATTCCGATCTATTTCAGAAGGGAGCATGGAGGTACGGTGATGTCACCTATTGTTCCCGGAAGTTTTGTAGGCCAAGGCCAAGGTAAAAAAAAAATTCCCAGGTGATGCTTTTATTTACAAGTGGCTTTGAAAGGGCAACATGGGACTTGCAAAAAAAGAGGGGACCTTCCATTCAGCATGCAAGGTCCATGTTAATTATCCATTCATGGGGGAAAAACAGATTCCTGTTTACTCATTTCATCACCATATTACTGGATAACTGAAGAGAACATTTACACAATTTATTTTATTTAATAAATCAGCTCATGTGTGTATTAGAATCAGCTCCATTTATATTTTGGGGTTGTAAACACACATTTTATAGAAAAAGAAAATAATGGAAATTATTCAGTCAAGGTCTCCGCAAGCTGACCTCTCTTCTTCTTTTCAAAGAATGAATGTCTCAATGTGTAAATTCACGGGCTGGGAACAATGACACTGACTTTGAACTGGAAGACCTGACCCTAGTATCAAGAAATCCCAAGCATGTGTTCATGTTGTGGTCTCATGGAGAATATAGCAAAAAAGGAACGGTTAGTAGAAAAGAGAAAAAGAAAAAAAAAATGTACCATGGTTTAAAAAATAATTGGTCTAAAAAAACAAAACAAACAGAAATGCATTTTTGTTGTGCAGTTTACTCCACGTGTACTGTAAGCAGGAGGACCAACTAAAGTAACTACACATTGCTCCAAAAAAGACATGCTGGTAGGTTAGTTGGCTTCTGTCTAAAAAATTGGCCCTAGTATATGAATGTGAATTAGGGACTTTAGATTGTAAGCTCCTTGAGGGTAGGGACCGATGTGAATGTACACTATATATTTAAAGCGCTGCATAAATTGACGGCGCTATATAAGTACCCAAATAATAATAATAATAATAATAATAATTGCTGAACAAGCCATCAATACACATAACTATTTAAAGCGGAGCTCCGCTGGAAAAAAAAAATATTAAAAGCCAGCAGCTACAGCTACAGCAGCTGCTGGCTTTTAATATTTGGACACTTACCTGTCCTGGAGTCCAGCGACGTCCGCAGCAGAGGACGAGCGATCGCTCGTCACTCTGCTGCTCCCTCCGCCATCCTTGCTGAGGGAACCAGGAAGTGAAGCCCTGCGGCTTCATGCCCGGTTCCCTACGGCGCATGCGCTAGTCGCGCTGCGCCGTTCTGATTTGTCCTCCTGTGTTCTGGGAGCCGAGTGTCTCCCAGAACACTACGGGAAGTCTGGGGGAAGTGACGTCACTCCCGCAGATTCCCGGAGAGAGGACTCCCGGATGTGGGTGAAAATACCTGTCTTAGACAGGTATCTTCACCCCCCCTCCCCCCTGAAAGGTGTCAATTGTGAGACCGGAGGGGGGGAGGGTTCCAAATAGCAAAAGTTGCTATTTAGGGTGGAGCTCCACTTTAAGGATATCCATCCAGAGGTTAAATCACAGCTACAGTACATTATAAAAAAAGATTATGATACTGCTGTAATAATAGTAATATATGGGTGTATGTGTACATATAATTATATATCACATTATAGAGATCCAGACTCAACACAGTTGAAGTTTTTTTATGAAATATACCAATGATAAGGTTGCAATGTATCTCTAAATTTAGGAACCCAAGGGATTTTATGCTTTAATGACACCGCTAGTTCCCAGAAATTGTATAGGCTAAAATAATAAAGGTCTGTCATCCTAATCCTTGACATTCTGCAGATGTCATCCAGAACACCTGCATGCCACTGCAGGTTAGGCATCTGTTCTGGAAGTTTTATAGATAGGCAAATCCTATAATCTTATTGAGAATTGGTTCTAAATTAATAATAATTTATATAGTAAAAGATACACTCAGCATCTTTCCAAATAACTGTTCTGTTTATTTGTGCAATTTAAGTTTTTATACACATGATTAGGTAGGTATCACATTAATATTACAATTGTACTTTTATGGTAACAAGGGGCGTAACATAGGCAGGCTAATTTCCAATCAGGACTCGAAAAGAATGCAACATGTAATCTAAACATTATTAGTGCCGAGTGCATAGTGAGTGCAGAGTGTAATACATAGGCAAAGCATGCAAAATAGAATATCATTTTAAACAGATTTAAAAAACTTGCTTTACAGCGTCTCAACACTTCAATGGCACCATTCTTATCCTGTGGCCATCAGTAAAGAACACGCAAGGATGACAGCCCAGGATCTTGCACCTTTACAAACAATTCATCAATGGGAGCTTCCATATCTATTCTCAAGCTTGAAGATGGATGGTAGGTTCTCCTTAAAGAACATATGCCATTAGTGGGATTCTAAGGCTGCCATTGCCAACTTCCTTCAGAAACCTGCATGATAATGCCTGGTTGTTCTGACTCAATGGGGTTGATTTACCAAAGGCAAAAAGTCTGTTCAATTTTCAAATAAATGTTTGCCTTAACAGAGAAGATCAGCCGGATTTACTTCTCCTATGGATCACAGAAGTGCAATTCGTTTTGCACTCCTGTGACCCGTTTTCAGCAGAAAGCGGTCTGAACTCCACTCTCTGCTGACGTCGCTGGAATCAGTCCAGGCACCGCGTCATCACGACAATAAAGTCTGGATCTGCCAGGTGTCTGGACTGATGCCCGTCTCAGCCTTTCAGCGAGCCGCAGAGAGCCTGAGGCGGCCGCTCCCCACCCCCTCCACAGCTCAGCGTTTCGTGGAGGAGCAGTGAGGTGAGCGGCTGACTGTCAGCTGAGAGAACCGAGCCATCGGCAATGTTTTATGTCTCTGTTCTCAATGCAGAGACGCCGGGGGACAGATGCAGCATCGGTCCAATGCTGCATCCACCTAGGTAAGTATGATGGGTTAAAACAAAAAAAACATACTTCTCTTTTAAGTCAGCCATACACCAGTAGAAATTTGTTAGAATTTTTCTGTTTCTAATAACATTCATTAATTTTCTAATTTTTAATAGAATCGTTTTGACCACAGTAAAGAGAAAATTGTAAAGAGCAGGATAAAACATTTTTTCACAAATGTATGGATTTCTAACTATGTTAAAAAGTGAATTTTCACCACCTTCACTATGCCAAGGGAGAATTTACTTCCAAAATGAAATGTCCCTTACAAAAAGAACAGCCTATTTTTCTTCAGTAAATCAATGCCAGTGAATACTGAATCCAAAAAAGTCATAATGACAGGCAGGGAACTAGCATTTTCAAAAAGGCCATTAAAGAGGAATGTTTTTCCTGCAAAAAAAAAAAAACCCTGCAAGAGAAAGGCATAATGAGCTAGTATGCATAGTATACTAGCTCATTATGTGGCACTTACCTGAGATCGAAGCCCCCAAAGCGCTCCTCGTTCCCCTCCGCCGCCGCCGCCACCATGTCCCCTCCGAGCGTCTTCCGTGTATCGCTGCTCCGGCACTGTGACTGGCCGGAGCGGCGATGACGGCACTCCCACGCATGCGCATGCGTGCGGTTCCGGCATTATCCCATTTAGAAAACCGCTCAGTGTGCCTGTGCTGTTGTCTATGGCGCGCAAATGCGCTGCAGTGTTTTCTGCAAATATCTCCTTAATCGTGTAGGTTAAGGAGATATTTCTTGCACCTACAGGTAAGCCTTAATCTAGGCTTACCTGTAGGTGCAAGTTGTTAGAGTGGGTTTACAACCACTTTAATGGCATGGCCTGTATTTTTTAATTTTTTTGGTGAGGTATGTTAACATATTACTGAAGTCAACATTGTCAATCAATTTAAACCAAAATTCCAACTGAAAACGAGATAAAAAACATACACTGCATCCCCAGTGTACATTTGAGACATGCCTTGGTTCCGAAATGAAATAACGTTGGGGTGCACGAGATAAAGTTACATCATCCAGCTTAGCCAATCAAGTTGGCTGAAGATGCCAAGCAAGAAAGAAGGCCAGATAATGTTGTTGGTGCCGGCGAGGGAATTCACAGACATCAACTTATTGGAGGAGAGGGGAGGTGAGGCGAGTACAGGTAGATTTTAGTTCTGCTTTAAAGCGGAACTAAACCCTCCTATCTTTTTCAGCCAAGGAAGCTGCCATCTTTAGACTCTGCTTGATCTGCAACTGTCATCATGCTGCACATGTGATCAGTTATGACACCAACCATTTGATGGTTTGACAGTTCGGTTGAGAGCACAACCAATGTGACAGTTAGACCCCTTTCACACTGGGGCGGTTTGCAGGCGCTATTGCGCTAAAAATAGCACATGAAAACCGCCCCTAAACAGCGGCTGTTGTTTCTCCAGTGAAAACCTGAGGGCTTTCACACTGGAACGGTGCGCTAGCAGGACCACTCCAAAAGTCCTGCTAGCCGCATCTTTGGAGCGGTGAAGGAGCGGTGTGTATACCGCTCCTTCACCGCTTCTGCCCATTGAAATCAATAGGACACCGCGGCTATACCGCCGGCAATGCGCCTCTGCAGAGGCGCATTGAGGGCGGTATTAACCTTTGTTCAGCCGCTAGCGGGGGTAAAACCGCATCGCTATCGGCCAAATACCGTTGCAATTCCAACGCAATTCCAATACCGCCAGTGCACCTCCTGTCCCAGTGTGAAAGGGGCCTTAACATTCCCTGCATGATGGGAATGTAATTTTTTTTTTTTTAACTGTTAAAACTTTGAGTTTAGTTTCCGCTTTAAGGTATTTTATACCCAGCAATGTACAGAGCTCTGTCTAAACAACAGCCCCTTTGTAGAAATCACAAGATCAATGTTTCATACCTGGTCACCTTCATGGCTGCCAGAAGTAGCACAGAGCCCTTCATTCTCTTGCACATAAAGTTTTCCACAACCTTTTCCACAACTTTACGGTAGTTAAGCCTTTAAAACTTCTTGCTAGTATACTAAAGTTGGCCACAAACAGTTTGATTTTCATTTAAACATTTGTACAGAAATTGTGAAAAATTCAATCAACATAACATTCTTTCTTGTCATCATGGGGTCAACTAATCTCATTGGAAAGCCCTTAAATTTTGAATTTGAATTAAATCCCAACTGTATTAAACAGGTTTCATTACAATATATACAAATTGTCCTTTACGGAAAACCACATTTGCAGTTATAACTTCATGTGTTTGAATTTTCTCGTTACTATGGTCAAAAAAATGAACGTTGGTTTGTATCCATTAACAACTAAAGAATTGAACAAATGCACCAAAAAATAAAATTAAAAAAAAATTCTACTGGTTTATGGGCAGCTCTATTAAAACCTGAGGATATTGCAAGTTGGGAAAGATTTACTATACGTCCAATAATGTATACTCATAACATACAAACCCCTACCTAGCATCTCTCCGCCTAAATAATGGCACAGCTACAAGTGTGAACTTCATTACATAACCATAATAGAAAGGTTCAGTATCATACACGATCACACCCGTCTCCACCCCAGGAATCAACTCATTCATGACACAGGAGGGGGGAATTCAGAGGTGCCCAAAAGTTCAGGAATTCCAGGAATGTCATTGGGAAGCTCTGTACCATCCCCTCCCCCAGGGATAATGGCTATTGTCTAGAGATGCCACTATTAACGATGTCACAGCATTGTACTCAGCAGTCTATCCCATTCCTAGTCCAACCAAAACATGAGGGCTAGCAGCAAAACCTGCCAGATTCCTGAATTTCAGATGTAATTCGTTTACATGATACTTATTTGGGTTTCAGCCAGTCCTTCTATTATACTATATCACCTGGACAGTTTACTGCACCACGCATTAAATAAAAAGGTGCATTTAAATAATTCCGAAAAGTCTGGGAGGACTGTACACTGTGCGTGTTGTTATATTCAAATACAATGTCTGTACATTGTAAAATTGTTTAAACTTGTTCATTAAACACCTTTTTGATAAAAATAAATAAATAAAATAATTCTGAAAATACCAGAATTATAAACATTTTACATTGCTGAAAAGACCTAAACTGGCCATAGATGGATCGAAATTCCACCAAACTGGTCAAATTCTGATCCATGTGTGGCCGGCCGTTCTTCTTAATAAGCAATGACTGTATCATCACAGAGTGCTACTGTGGATACAAATACTGCAGCTGCTGACTTTTAAAAAATGGACACTTACCTGTCCAGGTCGCCCGCGACGTCAGCAGCCGAAGCTGAGCTACCGCCCGGCTCTCGGCTTCCCCCGGCGCCATCCTCGGTGAGGGAATCGGGAAGTGAAGCGCTGCGGCTTCACTGCCCGGTTCCCTACTGCGCATGCGCGAGTCACGCTGCGCCGTCCTCACTGGTCCCCGCTGTGTCCTGAGAGCTGTGTGTTTCCCAGAACACAGTGGGGGGGGGGGGGGTGACGCGAAGGGGCGGGAGTCTATACCCGGAAGTGGTGCAAATACCTGTTTTTTACAGGTATCTGCACCCCCTCCCCCCTGAAAGGTGCCAAATGTGACACCGGAGGGGGGGGGGGAGGGTTCTGAAAAGCGGAGGTTCCATTTTGGGTGAACCTCCGCTTTAATAGAGTAGACAGTGCCACGTCCCGTTTGGATTAAAGAGATATTTTTTTTTCAAGAAATTTTTATTGAGTTTGTAGTTATTAAGAAGTAAGTAGACAATACAAAAATGAAATGAACAAAGGTTGTTGCACACATTGCACATTGCTATATAGTCAGTGTAAGAATTGATGGTTGATACATATCATATGTTACAATAGTTCTCTGTCCATATTAACCAAGTTTTATCAAACATTTTACAGTGCATAGAGTTGATAGCAATGAGGCGTTCAAAGGTATGGTTACGTTGGGCATGTTTTATTACGTCCGAAGAGTTTATGCATGAGATATCTTTCCATTTGCGGAGTATTAGATTACGTGTTTCGAGTAAGATGTGAGATATAACAAGTCTGAATTGGGGAGGGAACTTTTCTATTCCTATGTGGAAGATTGCAAGTGCTGGTGTTCTAACAGTATGGTTCCCCCTATCAGATAGTGCCCGGGGTGGACTGCGCATGCGCAATCGGAGATCACGGAAATCTCTGAGACGAAACATCTATTACATCAGCTGTTGTTAGAGCATGTGGAGTTAAAACACGCGTTCGCTCCCGCCTAGATAGAACAGCGGTGGCCGCGGGAGTATTATTGAGGACCCATGTCGTATCTATCGAGATGGGTCCCCCATCTGATAGAACGAGCGGCAGGAGCGAGCGCAGGGAGCGCGGCCAGCGCTGTTGTATCTATCGAGATGGGTCCCCCATCTGATAGAATGAGCGGCGGGAGCGAGCGTCAGGAAGCGCGGCCAACAGCTGATTGAACAGAGCGGAACAGATGTTTATTTTCGGGCATTTCCGTGACATGGGACTGTGCATGCGCAGTACAACCCGGGCACTATCTGATGGGGGACCCAGAATGATAGGACACCGGGTTGGTGGTGGGTATGATTTCTGTAATTGAGGAAATTAGTTGAAAAGATTTGGTTCCATAAGCTTTTTATACTTGGGCATTCCCAGAATGTATGTAGCAGATTTCCTATGTGGCCGCAGTTCCGCCAGCATAGTGGCGACTTGTCTGAATAGTATTTATCTAGCCTGAATGGTGTGTAGTGCCACCTATTTATGATTTTGATCGTCATTTCCCAGTGTTTGACGCAGTAGGAGGCTTGATTAAAGAGAATTTGAAGTATGTAGGCTTGGACTTTTTAGACACGACTAAAAAAAAAAAATTTACAAAAATATATTTTATTAAATGGACATAACAGATAAGTATATATTAAAATCCACATTTAAAAGAATTCCACATTTAAGAGAGACACTGCGAATTCAGCCATACAATCTGTATGGCTGAATTCGCATCGCACAGACATCGCATGTGATCTGCACAGCAGTGTGGTGCGAATCACATGCGATGTCTAACATCGCACCAGCGTGAACCCAGCCTTAGATGTCCCAAATCAGATACCCTGCCTCATCCACCCACAGCCTGCCATAGACATTAATAGGCCGCCTGCTGCACCTGTCTCTCCTGGGTGTACTAAAACGCCAGGAGGGACGCACTGCTCCTAGATGGCCCTGTGTACAAGGGTCTTAAAGAAGAACTTTTTTCAAATTTTGGACAGTTTACATACCCCACCTTCACCGCTCTGCAGGCATCGTATCTGTACATTCTCTATAAAAAGGTGCATTTATGACAGTGGAGGGACAGCTGCAAGGTAAGCTGGAACTTGTGGTTCCCCCCAGCTGGCCCCTTTGTCTATTGCTGCAATTGTTTCTAACTATAGAATGATATACGCGGAGGGGGAGCAGAGGGCACACATCCTGTACACAGGGCCATGTGTTTCCTTTCTGACAAGCCTAATAGGAAATCTTCATGAGGTGTTGTTTATAAACAGACGCACCATAGAGAGGTATATAAATTGTCCACACTGACAGCTTCTATACACAACAATGGGGTCCATTCACAAAGCGAACGCACCAACTTCACTTTTTAAAAAGTGAGTTATTTTCAGCTAAGGGTCCATTCACGCTGCAATGTGTGCGTCAAGCGCAGGCAAACACACATGCGTTAGTGCACTGCATTGCATTGCAGCACGTGCTGTCATTTTTTTTGTTCTTTGTAACTCCATTAACCTCCCTGGCGGTATGATTCTGTCAGGTTTTAGGTGCTGAAAGCGGGTACCATTATTTTGCATGGAAATTTGGCGTTTTATATTGTAGGCCTGTAATTCTTAGGAATAACTCACTTAAATCTGTCCAAACAAGAGTCTAGTAGACATCGCGGGTATGATAAAGTTTGAAACACAAAATCATAAATTATAATATAATAAATAACTATAAATAATTATAATAAATAATAATATAATAATAATGATTCAATAATGTAATCAAATCAAAAACACTGAAATTTGCTCAGTTGCAGAATTGTCGCTGTCATTAGATTTAGTGTTTGATGATGAATTTCCCCACAAATGGCTATCGCTCAGTTCTGCGAGTGATTCTATTTTATTATCGCTGTTTTCTAGCTGGTCTAAAAGCACTTTTGACATAAAGGCACACTTTTTGGTTGCTATGGACAATCTCCAGTTTCCAGGCAGAAAAAACTGTATTTATAATATAAAACTGCATGCAGGGCACTGGACAGACCACTAGGGACAAAGGGGATGTGTAATTTTTTTATACAGTACTGTAATCAGTAAGATTACAGTGTACTGTGTGTGTTTTGTGTTTTTACTTTTTTGAATTTGGTGCCGATCTCCGTCCCCGTGCGCCGCAACGTCGCAGGGAACGGAGCTCGGCACTCGGCAGTGTGAATGGAGCGAGACACGGCTCGCACACACTGCGGGGAGACATCGAAGGATCCAGGGGACAAGGTAAGTAACTCTCCCTGAATACTGCGATGCAGCCCGAATCTGGCTCGGGGTTACCGCTAATGGTACTGAAACCTCATCCCGAGCCAGACTCGGGAATACCGCCAGGGAGGTTAAGCTTTAGTGCCTGTTTATACCACAATTTCTGCATTCCAGTTGTGTTTCTGCATGTGCGTTTTTGATATGTTCCAGTGCGATTCCCCCCGTCTTTTTTTTACTTCATCTCAATTGAGGACATTTGCGTTCCTGTGTGTTTTTGGTGCATTTAACCACATCTGGTAAATGCTCTGCACTGGATGAAGTTGGCCATACACTGATCAAACGTGGAGTGGTTCAGCAGAGACCCAATAAATTTCGATCAGTGCGTGGCCGCCCCTGCTTGACAGAAGTTAATCGATTGATCAACATGATGGAAAACTTGTCGATCATCGGCTGCAGCAGCTGATCAGTGTATTCTGTCATCAGCAGGTCCTCCCATCAGAATACAATGTCCCAGCAGGAGGGGAACCCCCCATCCATTTTGTTTGTTTGGATGGAGGAAACTGTTTTTTTTGTTTGTTTGTTTGTTTTTTTGCTCAGCTTTCCTTAACGCAGGGTTATAACCTGAGAGTTTTTTTTTTGCTTTTGCTTTGCATTAGGGAATTTTTTTTTTTTTTTTTGTATTATCTTTTATTTATATAGAGCAAATAACATGTCGTATCAAGCAGTCCAGTGTATCAGGAGCCATAGACATAAAAAAAATGTATACTGGATAAAACACAATGACAAACATAGCGATACAGTATGGAACAATAATTGAAGATGGGAGCGACCATAGGGCCCGCGGCCTGTGAAGAAACAAGCAGAAAATCATAACAATAGAGCCTAAAAGCTAGAACTAGGCAAGTCAATACTGATCCAGATGCTAAATTAACTACAGAGTAGGCCGGTGGTGGAAACCCCAGAAGTGGGGGAGTAAACAACCTCCAACCATTGGGGAGATTTCCCTTCACTTCCTGTTCCATAGCCATAACAGGAAGTGAGAGGAATTCCCTCCAAAGTTATTATACACCTGGTTGTCATCAGATCTAGTGTCCCCATTGGAAGATTTCCATTCTAATACTGTTCTGGTGACAACCCAAAATTTGGGATTTTCTTTCACTTTCAATGGTAAACAAATAGAGAGGATGAATCTCCCTAACATGGACACAGACAGCAATACAAAACCTGACAGGGATCCTGAAAAAAAAAAGTTTTGCCTTTAGTTATACCTAAAGCTTTGTGAATTGAGTCGAATATGTTCTACATCTGATAGTGTTTAATAACAAATTTACCGAACCATGCGGAAAGAAAGCTAATGCCACAAACCTGCCAGAAAAAACATCAACCACAAGGTCGATCGTACCCTGAGGGCAACCTCACTGTGTGCATACTACACGGGATGTAAACAGTGCTGGAGCAAACTGGGTGGCTGCCCGGGGGCCCAGACCTCAGGGGCCACCTCATATTCATGTCCCTGTATATTCTACCATCACATCTGCAGTTTGTAGAGAGTCTACCACTACGAGAGACCCATTTCCAGCCCGCCTTCCAAATCCTCCAAAATGCTTGAAGGACACATCAGAAGCCTATATACAGCCATCCATCTGCACGATCCCATTAAACTGGTGGGGGCCCCAATGAACTGAACCCAACCGGGGCCCACCGTACGATTTGTTCAAACCTTGTCCTTTGATCAGCGCAAGGACACAATCTTTTTCGATCAGCCCTAATTACACCATACAGGTGCTGTGTATTAAAAGGCAGCATGTCTGCGCCTACACAGTGCACAAAAAACGCAAGTCAATGCAATGCATCTAATAATAACAATACAAGAAAAAATAAGTAAATAATAATCACAAATAATAAAAAAGAAATAATAATAATATTATAGGAAAAAAATAGATGTTAGAATTTTGACCCTTGGCCTGTACAGAACAAAACGCATGTAAACAAACAATGTTCAACACACAGCAAAACACAGAGCAATGCGTTTAGGGTTCATTCACACTTACTGTTAAGGACCCTTTCACACTTGTGCGACTTGTCCTGCGACTTGGGACTGAGAAGTCGCATGACAAGTCGTACTTCATGATTTCCAATAAGTACCCTTCATATATGTGTGACTTCAAGACGCGGCGACTTCAAAGTAGCTCCTGCACTACGTTGGTCTGACTGATGCGACTTGAGGTCCATAGACCTCAAGATTACACAGGTATTGCTTCAAGTCGCATCCAAGTCATGGCAAAATCGTGGCAATGTTTCACAAGCGTGAAAGGGGCCTAAGGGATGGCAAAACCCCACAGTTGAAGCCTTGTTTTTACTGTCCTCCCAACCGCTCCCCACTTTAGCTGCAGAACCAACGGCCGGGGAAGTACACATGCCGCAGTGATTTGCTGCGCCGAGCGCGACGCATTCAAGTAAATGAGGCTACTCTACGAGTGCTCCTCTACTGCATGCAATGCATAGGGTTATGGCGCACTAGTGCAAGGTGTTAAAGCAGGCAGTGAGGGGGGGATACAACCCCTCCTCACCAACTGTCACATGCTCTCTGAAGAGCAATCTGATTGCTCTTCAGAGACCAAAGCAAGTGTGAATGAGCCTTACAAAAAGCAGTTTTCTTTGCGTTTTTTTTTTTGCGTTTTTCAGTGTAAATTACCCCTGCTTCTACCTGTGATGATTGCACATTAAGTTACATGGTGCAACTTCTATGCAACAAAATTTGTGTCTAACATGTTAGAACAGTCCTATCCAGTATATTAGTATCCCCCATGTCTCAGTAGGGCTATGATCACACTAGTAATGCAAACAGCTGTCAGTGTGCGTCTTTATGTGCTTGTGCGTATTTTATCACCTGCGATTATCCAGCGCCTAAAAACACAGAACACCACAAATAGTGCAATGCTGGTAATAACAGACAGCGCAATTGGGTTGATCTCCTTAGGAGCTGACACTTAGATCCCCCCTCCCCCACAGGGGGACTACAACTTGCTGGGAGTCCCAGTTCCAGAACAGCTGCAGTCCTATCCAGGGACAGCCTGCCAATACTTATCATTATTAGCCAGAAAGTCAACACACAAAACAGACACCAAGGTCACTGGAAACTAAATCACCCAACTAACAAAGTAACAAAGTTTTCTACAAGAATCTCCAAAGAATGCAGAGCACAGTAATCAGCCTTCTGCTGAATGATTGTCAGCTCTGCAGTCCAGGGAAAGTTCTCACAATCCCATGAACAGATCACCCACCCAGACATACAGATCACCCACCCAGACATACAGATCACCCACCCAGACATACAGATTACCCACCCAGACAGACAGATCTACTACCTGCACACAGACATCACTTTACATGGAGGAGGAAAGTTCTCCTATTCCCAGCTCATAGCACTACACAGGTGCTGAACTCCAGAAAGTAAACAGGTGTATAGGAAGAAACAAGGAAACCAAACTCCTTACCTTTCTTAGTCTGTCCCTCTGCTGACAACTGATTACCATATTATCCCAAACTCAGCTCACATCTCC
The DNA here is from genome assembly GCA_029206835.1 of Rana muscosa. Taxonomy (NCBI): domain Eukaryota; kingdom Metazoa; phylum Chordata; class Amphibia; order Anura; family Ranidae; genus Rana; species Rana muscosa. The sequence goes on along the minus strand of CM055118.1, from coordinate 536,610,697 downwards.
TCTCCACCCCTACAAGGTGACCACCCCTTCCTCCCATTGTTCCAGCCATGGGAGAGTCAGCTCCACACTGCCATCTACTGGGCGAACTGCACATCTTCACCAGCATGGCAAATGCAATGATTTACTACACAGAGCAGAGATTTCCTACAGAGAGCAATGATTTCTTATAGAGATCAGTAATTTATTACAGAGAGCAGTGATTTCTACAGAGAGCAGAGATTCCCTACAGAGAGCAATGCTTTTTTATAGAGATCAGTAATTTACTACAGAGAGCAGTGATTTCTACAGAGTAGAGATTTCCTACAGAGAGCAATGCTTTTTTTATATAGAGATTAGTAATTTACTACAGAGAGCAGTGATTTCTACAGAGCAGAGATTTCCTACAGAGAGCAATGATTTCTTATAGAGATCAGTAATTTACTACAGGGAGCAGTGATTTCTACAGAGAGCAGAGATTTCCTACAGAGAGCAATGATTTTCAACAGATAGCAGGGATTTACTACATAAGCATTGGGGTTGATTTATTAAAAGTGGAGAGCGCAAAATCTGGTGCAGCTCTGAATAGAAACCAATCAGCTTCCAGGTTTTATTGCCAAAGCTTAATTGAACAAGCTGAAGTTAAATGCTGATTGACAACAATGCACAGCTGCTCCAGATTCTGAGTGCTCCAGTTTTAGTAAATCCCCCCAACTGTATGTAGCGGCCTCACTCCCTCTTCGACTTTATCGGTTACACTCCAGCTCATGTCTAGGGGTTCCTGGGTTGTGAGAGTGAGATGCGCCACGGCCCATGTCCTCCCCATTGTAGTAGGGAGGTGAAGGCCACTTCCTGATGTTTCCTCGGGCCGGTGTGTTCTGTGAATGCACTGAGTCTGTAATTGCAAGCTCACCAGCCTCCCCTTTGCTTCCAGTAACTGGAGTTCGCACACCGAAGAAAGGTCCAACACTTGTTTATTTGACACTTCAATACGCAAAGCACAATAAACAGTTCTTTTGCAACAAACTGGTTGGGACCTATAACCTTGCCAACGGTGGGGCGAGCAGATCGAGGCACTTCCTAAAGTTTAAGTTCTATGCCACTGTACTATGACCAGCGGCGCCTAAGCCAATCCGGCTGTTACAGAACAGGAAGGATGGGGTCTCTTCCAGCAACCCCTATGAACAGCAATGGAGCCCTCTTCGATACGCTGTGGCCCCTATCAGGGGGATGTGTCCTCCCAAGAGAGTTCCCAGAGGCCCACTGTCACCGGGTTGGTGCTGCTCCGGGTCTCCAGTGGGTAACCTCCCTGGCCTCCTCACCTCAGGTACGAGTCCCTCCGCCCAGGGACCCTCGGACAGTCCACCCTAGCGGGACCCAGTCGAAGGTACTGGGCCCCAGGCCTCCTCGATAGTACCTCACCCCAGGCTAAAGGTGCCTGGGATGGACGCCAACATGACTCCGGACCAGGCCATGGGCACCTGGACCAGACTCCTGGATCTCCCGCACCCAGGCCTAAGGGCCCTGGGTGCGGACCGCAACCCTCCTCCTCCGAGGACCTCCTTCTCCGCAAGACCTCGTGGTAAGCCCGTCTCCCCCTTTTATCTCCTCCCATCAACGGCCCGGCGGGTTCCCCGCCCCAGCCATACCATCTCCAGGAAGGGACAAAACAGGGAGCACTGCGAAGATGATTCTACCTGAAGCCTGTGGGTACCTCACCACCCACAGGCAAAGGAGAATATTACATCCTCCAATCCTCCACGAAACAAAAAGGGGTCTGAATCCTAACATAATTATACACCTGGGTCACACTATTGCCCAGGTGTATCCCATCAATTTGAGGACCCCGTTACACACTCCCCCCTGTAATTTGACGCTGGTCCCCAGCGTCAGGTGCACACCCATGCCTCCCATAAAGTGGTGACATGGAGTGAAACCCCTGAGGCAGTTCCTCTAAATTTCCCAAGTGCCAAGACCTGCTCAGGGAATGGGGAACATATAAAACAACTTATGTCATAAAACACTTTAAACATCTGCATAGTCACAGCCCCTCTCCCACACTGTCTAAGAGCCACCCAATCTCAATGATCTTGACTGACGATTCTCCTGCAGGGGAAAGAAAAACAACATCCTAACATAATTTCGTGTCATTTGGGATGAGTGAGCCCGTCAGCCGAGAGACCCACTCACTCCAACAAGCAAGGTGATGTGTGGGTGAAATATTTTCAAACATTTGTTGCGCAACACTGCCACCTGGTGACAACGCCGCGGTCATGACACTCAACGAATCTTCGTTCTTCCAGCTTTTCCCTACTCTGCCACTATTCCCAAATGTCCTTGCCTTTGGCACATGAAGAAAAGGGGAAACACGAAAACACAACAGTCCCCAAGTCTCCAACGAGAAAAAGAAAAAAGCCCAAACAAAAACAAAAACAGGGCACAGTCCTGCGTGTCTGGGAATGGCTCTTCCAGAAAGTTCAAGTGCACAAAAGAAATAAACAGGAGTTCTTTTCTCCTGTAAGTAAAACTTTGGATCCGGCAGGTACAGGGGTTTCAGGTGTTTGTCAAATGCCTCTATCGAATACTCGACATCTTCTCCGCAATCAGACAGCGACTCTAGGTCGGAGGTGTCATACATCTCCGCAGGCAGATATCTTCCGGTGGACACAGAATCAACCTCCCTGGGGGGCTCCACCTCCAATGGGCCCCCGACACCTCCAACCACCACCACAGTCCCAGCCCCTGGCTCACCTGACCCTTGTAGAGGACTGGGATGTCCGGGACTTCCTTCTCGACCGGCGCCATCCAGGCCAGGCAAGCAGCGGGGTGAAGCTCGACCACGTCCATAGGATGCCTGTACTAGGCCAACTTTCCTCTTCGGTGGTGGAAGCAGAGAACTTGTGGCGACCGAGGCAGCATCCTCGGATTTTTCTCTGTTGGGCAGTCCATCGCCCTGGTCAGCGCGCACGGGAACCTCGACAGAGGCCTTGACCTCCCCTTCCGGAGTAGCAGTACCCGTGAGGTGGTTGAGGCAAAGGGCCCGGGGCCTTGCTGTGGACGACTCGACCTCAAAAAGGAATTCTCTGCACTCCTCACATCGCCCGAATGGCTTCAGGGTGACCACCAGTCCCGAGCAGCCGGGACAGATCACACCGAGGGCCTCCGTGTCTCTGCAAGTGTACAGAGCCAACCGCCCTCGGGGCCTAAGTCTTATCCCCGTGTCTGTGATGGGGGCAGCAAAGGAAGTCATTCTCGTGGGGTGAGGAACCATAATCCACGGGGCACTTGAGGTCATCCCGACTATCTGCTGCTCCATCATGCACTGACCCCGCGCCGGAGTCTCCACGTGTATCCCCACACTTGGCCAGACTCCTCCCAGGAGCTGTACATTTTCGCGGGCTTCCTCTTGACTCCGCCCACGAACGATGTCGCCATGGGGTGCCTCGTGGCGCAGTGCGTTAACAGTCCCCACGTGCAGTACGTCACACGGCTGGACCTCTCCCTTTTTCCGCTCCTCCGCATGGGCCTTTCCCGTGTTAGGGTCATTTCCACAACTCCGAGCAGGGACGCACTTTGGCCAGTAATATGGCCGATCTGCTCGGAACTCCTCTGGGCAGCAAAGTTCAAATGTAGACATTCTCAAGTCCATCTCTAGAACACACTCTATCCCGGACTCACGAGCCCCCACGTGTAGCGGCCTCACTCCCTCTTCGACTTTATCGGTTACACTCCAGCTCATGTCTAGGGGTTCCTGGGTTGTGAGAGTGAGATGCGCCACGGCCCATGTCCTCCCCATTGTAGTAGGGAGGTGAAGGCCACTTCCTGATGTTTCCTCGGGCCGGTGTGTTCTGTGAATGCACTGAGTCTGTAATTGCACGCTCACCAGCCTCCCCTTTGCTTCCAGTAACTGGAGTTCGCACACCGAAGAAAGGTCCAACACTTGTTTATTTGACACTTCAATACGCAAAGCACAATAAACAGTTCTTTTGCAACAAACTGGTTGGGACCTATAACCTTGCCAACGGTGGGGCGAGCAGATCGAGGCACTTCCTAAAGTTTAAGTTCTATGCCACTGTACTATGACCAGCGGCGCCTAAGCCAATCCGGCTGTTACAGAACAGGAAGGATGGGGTCTCTTCCAGCAACCCCTATGAACAGCAATGGAGCCCTCTTCGATACGCTGTGGCCCCTATCAGGGGGATGTGTCCTCCCAAGAGAGTTCCCAGAGGCCCACTGTCACCGGGTTGGTGCTGCTCCGGGTCTCCAGTGGGTAACCTCCCCGGCCTCCTCACCTCAGGTACGAGTCCCTCCGCCCAGGGACCCTCGGACAGTCCACCCTAGCGGGACCCAGTCGAAGGTACTGGGCCCCAGGCCTCCTCGATAGTACCTCACCCCAGGCTAAAGGTGCCTGGGATGGACGCCAACATGACTCCGGACCAGGCCATGGGCACCTGGACCAGACTCCTGGATCTCCCGCACCCAGGCCTAAGGGCCCTGGGTGCGGACCGCAACCCTCCTCCTCCGAGGACCTCCTTCTCCGCAAGACCTCGTGGTAAGCCCGTCTCCCCCTTTTATCTCCTCCCATCAACGGCCCGGCGGGTTCCCCGCCCCAGCCATACCATCTCCAGGAAGGGACAAAACAGGGAGCACTGCGAAGATGATTCTACCTGAAGCCTGTGGGTACCTCACCACCCACAGGCAAAGGAGAATATTACATCCTCCAATCCTCCACGAAACAAAAAGGGGTCTGAATCCTAACATAATTATACACCTGGGTCACACTATTGCCCAGGTGTATCCCATCAATTTGAGGACCCCGCTACATGTATTTATGGCAGAAATCTGTGATTTGCTACAGAGAGCAGAGATTTCGTACAGGGAGCAATGATTTTCAACAGATAGCCTAGATTAAATACAGAAAGCATTGGATTTATTGCAGAAATCAGTGATTTGCTACAGGGAGCAGAGATTTCCTACAGAGAGCAATGATTTTCATCAGATAGCAGAGATTTACTACAGAAACCAGTGGATTTATTGCAGAAATCAGTGGGATTGATTTACTAAAGGCAAATAGACCAGGCACTTTGCAAGTGCAGTTGCTCCAGAGCTTAGTAAATGAGATTAAAGGGGAGTTCCACCTTTTTTTTATGTTTATTAAAAGTCAGCAGCTACAAAAAGTGTAGCTGCTGGCTTTTAATAAACATACACTTACCTGCTCCACTGTCCAGCGACGTGCCGCCTGGAGCTCCGCTCCTCTCCCCCCTTCTCCGCCGGCGCCTCCATTCATTGTGTGGGCACCCTGCCGTGACAGCTTTCGGCTTCACGGCCGGGCACTCACTGCGCATGCGCAAATGGCGCAGCGCTCTCTGAATGGACAGGCGATCTCCTGGGACCTGTCACGTCCCAGGTGATCGCCTACAGGGAGGGGCCGCCACAAGGCGATATGACGTATCGCCTAGGCGAGCCCAGGGCGGAAGGAGGAAGTGGGACAGGAAGTCCCACTCCTACTGAAGCCCCCACTCCCATCCCCCCAAAAAAATTGCATGCCAAATGTGGCATGTAAGGGGGTGAGGAGTGGATAAAGCGGAAGTTCCAAATTTGGGTGGAACTCCGTTTTAAGCTTCACTTTGCAAAGAATACCCAATCACATGCAAGGAAAATAAAAAACAGCATTTTTTGCTTACACATGGTTGGATGATGGAGGTAAACCAAACTTCCTCTCATTTAACAAGCTATGGAGCAATTGCAGTTGCAGAGTGCACACTCTATTTGCCTTTAGTAAATCCACCCCAGTGATTTGCTACAGAGAGCAGAGATTTTCTACAGAGAGCAATGATTTTCAACAGATAGCAGGGATTTACTACAGAAAGCAGTGGATTCATTGCAGAAATCAGCAATTTGCTACAGAGAGCAGAGATTTCCTACAGATGGCAGAGATTTACTACAGAAAGCAGAGATTTCCTACAGAGAGCAATGCTTTATTATAGAGATCAGTGGTTTACTACAGAGGGCAATGATTTTTACAGATAGAAAAGATTTATTACAGAGAGCTGTGATTTCTACAGATAGCAGAGAATTACTACATACAGCTGTGATTTATTGCAGAGACCAGTGACTTGCTACAGAGAGCAGAGATTTACTACAAAGATCAGTGATTTAATACAGAGAGCAGAGCTTTACTACAGATAGAAGTTATATACTACAGAGAACAATAATTTACTACAGAGAGAAGTGACTTAATACAAACAGCAGAACTGTAATATAAAGAGCAGTAATTTACTACAGAGAGAAGTGATTTACTACAGAGAGCAATGATTTACTACAGAGAGAAGTGATTTAATACAGACAGCAGAGCTTTAATACAGATAGCAAAGCTTTACCACAAACAGCAGTGATTTACTACAGAGAGAAATTATTTTATATAGACAGCAGAGCTTTAATACAGAGAGCAGCGATCTACTACAGAGAGAATGCTTTAATACAGATGGCTATAATACAGATAACAAAGCTTTACCACAGAGAGCAGTGATTTACTATAGAGAGCAGTGATTTACTAAAGAGAGCAGTGATTTACCACAGAGAGCAGTGATTTACCACAGAGAGCAGTGATTTACTATAGAGAGCAGTGATTTACCACAGAGAGCAGTGATTTACCACAGAGAGCAGTGATTTACTATAGAGAGCAGTGATTTACCACAGAGAGCAGTGATTTACTATAGAGAGCAGTGATTTACCACAGAGAGCAGTGATTTACCACAGAGAGCAGTGATTTACCACAGAGAGCAGTGATTTACTATAGAGAGCAGTGATTTACCACAGAGAGCAGTGATTTACTATAGAGAGCAGTGATTTACCACAGAGAGCAGTGATTTACTATAGAGAGCAGTGATTTACCACAGAGAGCAGTGATTTACCACAGAGAGCAGTGATTTACCACAGAGAGCAGTGATTTACTACAGAGCAGGACAACCTGCAGCTCCCAACGTACACAGGATTATTAAAATACTCCCCATCTATGCTGAAATTCACAGAAAAAAAAATCATGCGCCTATGGCATGTAGGGGGTCATTTACATGGACACTTTGCCCTGTACAGCGTGAAGAGTAGGGATGAGCTTCGTGTTCGAGTCGAACATACGTTCGACTCGAACATCGGCTGTTCGATCGTTCGACGAAGATCGAACGATTTGGGCCGTTCGCGCCAAATTCGAGTGACGCGAACGGCCCACAATGCACTACGCCATCGCAGTGTCATCCAGGCGCTGTGATTGGCCAAGCATGCACTGTGACCCCGCATGCTTGGCCAATCACAGCGCCGGCAGCGAGGAGAGCAATGATTGGCCACAGGCAGGATGCCTGTGGCCAATTATTGCTGAGGGTGTTTAGTACACGCCCCACACTATAAAAGGCCGCCAGCACGGCGGCCTAGTGTAGTGTGTTCCGGAGCAGGGATAGAGCAGCATAGGCAGGGACAGTGACTTTTATTTCTTTCTTGCTTAACCTGGATTCCTTTAGTTTAGGGAAAGAGAAGGATAGGTAGGGAGAGTGTCAGTGTGTTTTGTGCTTGTGCTATATTGTGCTTAAAAAAAACATTTTTTCTAGGGACAGAAAACTGTAGGTAGGGAGAGTGTCAGTTTCTTTCACTGTGCAAGTCCTTGTTTCTAGGGACCTGGAAGGACAGTGAGTGAATTCTCCTTGTGCTAAATTGTGCTTAAAAAAAACATTTTTTCTAGGGACAGAAAACTGTAGGTAGGGAGAGTGTGTCAGTTTCTTTCACTGTCAAAGTCCTTGTTTCCAGGGACCTGGAAGGACAGTGAGTGAATTCTCCTTGTGCTAAATTGTGCTTAAAAAAAACATTTTTTCTAGGGACAGAAAACTGTAGGTAGGGAGAGTGTGTCAGTTTCTTCCACTGTCAAAGTCCTTGTTTCCAGGGACCTGGAAGGACAGTGAGTGAATTCTCCTTGTGCTAAATTGTGCTTAAAAAAAACATTTTTTCTAGGGACAGAAAACTGTAGGTAGGGAGAGTGTGTCAGTTTCTTTCACTGTCAAAGTCCTTGTTTCTAGGGACCTGGAAGGACAGTGAGTGAATTCTCCTTGTGCTAAATTGTGCTTAAAAAAAACATTTTTTCTAGGGACAGAAAACTGTAGGTAGGGAGAGTGTGTCAGTTTCTTTCACTGTCAAAGTCCTTGTTTCCAGGGACCTGGAAGGACAGTGAGTGAATTCTCCTTGTGCTAAATTGTGCTTAAAAAAAACATTTTTTCTAGGGACAGAAAACTGTAGGTAGGGAGAGTGTGTCAGTTTCTTTCACTGTCAAAGTCCTTGTTTCCAGGGACCTGGAAGGACAGTGAGTGAATTCTCCTTGTGCTAAATTGTGCTTAAAAAAAACATTTTTTCTAGGGACAGAAAACTGTAGGTAGGGAGAGTGTGTCAGTTTCTTTCACTGTCAAAGTCCTTGTTTCCAGGGACCTGGAAGGACGGTGAGTGAATTCTCCTTGTGCTAAATTGTGCTTAAAAAAAACATTTTTTCTAGGGACAGAAAACTGTAGGTAGGGAGAGTGTGTCAGTTTCTTTCACTGTCAAAGTCCTTGTTTCCAGGGACCTGGAAGGACAGTGAGTGAATTCTCCTTGTGCTAAATTGTGCTTAAAAAAAACATTTTTTCTAGGGACAGAAAACTGTAGGTAGGGAGAGTGTGTCAGTTTCTTTCACTGTCAAAGTCCTTGTTTCCAGGGACCTGGAAGGACAGTGAGTGAATTCTCCTTGTGCTAAATTGTGCTTAAAAAAAACATTTTTTCTAGGGACAGAAAACTGTAGGTAGGGAGAGTGTGTCAGTTTCTTTCACTGTCAAAGTCCTTGTTTCCAGGGACCTGGAAGGACAGTGAGTGAATTCTCCTTGTGCTAAATTGTGCTTAAAAAAAACATTTTTTCTAGGGACAGAAAACTGTAGGTAGGGAGAGTGTGTCAGTTTCTTTCACTGTCAAAGTCCTTGTTTCCAGGGACCTGGAAGGACAGTGAGTGAATTCTCCTTGTGCTAAATTGTGCTTAAAAAAAACATTTTTTCTAGGGACAGAAAACTGTAGGTAGGGAGAGTGTGTCAGTTTCTTTCACTGTCAAAGTCCTTGTTTCCAGGGACCTGGAAGGACAGTGAGTGAATTCTCCTTGTGCTAAATTGTGCTTAAAAAAAACATTTTTTCTAGGGACAGAAAACTGTAGGTAGGGAGAGTGTGTCAGTTTCTTTCACTGTCAAAGTCCTTGTTTCCAGGGACCTGGAAGGACAGTGAGTGAATTCTCCTTGTGCTAAATTGTGCTTAAAAAAAACATTTTTTCTAGGGACAGAAAACTGTAGGTAGGGAGAGTGTGTCAGTTTCTTTCACTGTCAAAGTCCTTGTTTCCAGGGACCTGGAAGGACAGTGAGTGAATTCTCCTTGTGCTAAATTGTGCTTAAAAAAAACATTTTTTCTAGGGACAGAAAACTGTAGGTAGGGAGAGTGTGTCAGTTTCTTTCACTGTCAAAGTCCTTGTTTCAAGGGACAGAGAAGGACACCTGAAGGTAGCCCTTATTGCTTTTTTCCCATCTCCCTGCAGGCCATCTATTAGAATGTCTGGAAGGCAAACAAGGAGAGGCAGACAGTCAGGAGGCAATAAAAGAGGGCAAGCAGGCTCTGTGTCTGGGGGCAACAGTGCTGGTCGTGGACGCGGTGCATTGTCATCAGCACATGGCCATGGGACACGCTTGTCCTTCTTTTCGGCAGCTGGACATGTTGAGCCACATCATGCCGAAGACTTGGTAGAGTGGATGACCAAGCCCTCCTCCTCCTCCTCATCCTCTCTCACCCAGGCTCAGGGTACTGGAAAAGCAGCTGCTAAAGCGTCCTCTTCCCTGGTATCAATGTCAGACTCATCATCAGTCACTCCTTCCCTAGACCCACCATGTCCTCCTCCTGAGGAGTCCCCCGAACTGTTTCAGCACAGTGTTGGGTACATGCTCCAGGAGGATGCCCAGCGTTTCGAAGGGTCTGATGATGAAACCCAGCTAGAGGAAGGCAGTAGCGTGAGAGCAGACAGAGGGGATGCTCAAGAAGGACACCAATCTGGCAGTCATGTTCCAGCAGCTGCAGCATACTGCCAGATTGGCTCCAGTGATGAGGAGGGAGGTGATGATGAGGTCACTGACTCCACGTGGGTGCCTAATAGGAGAGAGGAGGAGGAGGAGGATGAGGAGGAGGCACATCTCCAACGAGGCAGGATGCCCTTTGGTGGCCAGCGTAAGGGCAGTACACCGACGGAATCACACCGCAGAGCTCCGCCTGTGCAGGGCGCTGCCTCTGCCCGTCATTCAAAAAGTTCTTTGGTGTGGGCCTTTTTTGAGGCTAGTGCATCAGATCGCACAGCTGCTGTTTGCAACATATGTCTCAAGCGTATATCGCGTGGCCAAAACATCAGCCGCTTGGGTACCACATGCCTGACCAGACATATGTTGACCTGCCATGCAGCTCGTTGGCAAGCCTACCTCAAAGACCCACACCAAAGAACAAAGCGGACCTCTCCTTGCACCGCATCAGCTGGGATCTCCAACCCCACTATAACTTCAGTCCTCTCTGAAACATGCACTGAGAGGAATGAAGGTGTAGAATTAGGTGTGTCACAGCCAAGTACTTGCGGCCACTCTGCTAGCAGTACACCGACGTCCGATTCTAGCAGGCAAATTTCCCTGCCCCAGCTGCTGGACCGTCGAAAGAAGTTCACTCCCAGCCATCCACATGCCCAGCGGTTGAATGCTAGCTTGGCTAAATTGCTAGCGCTTCAACTGCTGCCTTTTCAGTTGGTAGACTCGGCCCCCTTCCGTGAGTTTGTGCAATGTGCGGTTCCTCAGTGGCAGGTTCCCAAATGCCACTTTTTCTCACGGAAGGCTATTCCGGCTCTCTACCGGCATGTGGAAGGCAATGTCTTGGCCTCGCTGGACAGGGCGGTCAGCGGTAAGGTGCATATTACCGCTGACTCATGGTCCAGCAGGCATGGACAGGGACGTTACCTTTCTTTCACGGCCCATTGGGTCACTCTTTTGGCAGCTGGGAAGGATGCAGGACAAGGTGCAGTAGTGTTGGAGGTTGTCCCACCGCCACGCCTCCAAAATGCTACTACTGGTTGTGACACACCTCTCTCCTCCACCCCCTCCTCTTCTTCTTCCTCCATGGCCTCTTCCTGTGGTTTGTCCTATGAACCAGCGGTGCTCCGTAGCCGTTCACGGGGCTACGCAAGTACGCAGGCAAAAAGATGCCATGCCGTGCTTGCGCTGGTGTGTTTGGGGGACAGAAGCCACACTGGGGCAGAGGTCCTGTCTGCTCTGCAGGGCCAGGCCGAGAGGTGGTTGACGCCACGCCAGCTTAAGCCAGGAATGGTGGTTTGCGACAATGGCACCAACCTCCTCTCCGCCCTCCGACAGGGACAACTGACCCATGTGCCCTGTGTGGCTCACGTCCTTAACCTGGTGGTGCAGCGGTTCTTGGGCAGGTACCCGGGCTTACAGGATGTCCTGAGGCAGGCCAGGAAAGTCTGTGTGCATTTCCGCAGATCTTATAATGCCAGTGCTCGCCTGGCTGAGCTGCAAAAGGAGTTGAACCTGCCCAAGAACCGCCTTATATGTGACATGCCCACCAGGTGGAACTCAACGTTGGCCATGCTGCAGCGGCTGCACACGCAGCAGAGGGCCATCAATGAGTACCTGTGCGACTACGGCACCAGGACAGGGTCAGGGGAGCTTGTTTTTTTTTCTCCACGCCAGTGGGGCATGATCAGGGATGCATGCACTGTCCTGGCACCATTTGAGGAGGCCACGAGGATGGTGAGCAGTGACAGTGCATGCATCAGTGACACTGTACCTCTTGTCCACCTGTTGGAGCACACGCTGCGTGGAATAATGGACAGGGCACTTGAGGCAGAACAGAGGCAGGAAGAGGAGGACTTCCTTGCCTCTCAAGGCCCCCTTTACCCAGACAGTGTTCCTTCTGTCCCACCCATCGCACAGAAAGAGGAGGAGGAGGAGGAGGAGGAGGAGGATTGTGTCAGCATGGAGGTGGAGGCTGGCACTCAGCATCATCAGCAGCAGTCTTTTAGGGATGATTTACAGTCCCAAGAAACCAGTGGACTTGTACGTGGCTGGGAGGAGGTGGCTGCGGATCATGTCGTCCTTAGTGACCCAGAGGACTCCGGAGCGAATGCCTCAGCAAACCTACGCTGCATGGCCTCCCTGATCCTGCAAAGTCTGCGGAAGGATCCTCGTATTCTTCGGATCAAGGAGAGGGACCATTACTGGCTGGCCACTCTCCTTGATCCACGGTACAAGGGTAAGGTTGCGGACCTTATGTTACCGTCGCAGAGGGAGCAGAGGATGAGACAACTCCGGGAGGCCTTGCAGAAAGGTCTGTGCAACGCGTTCCCAGAGACTGGGAGGTTACAAACTCCTGGTCCTGGACAACGAGTTGCTGAGGCTTCGGCCAGTCAAAGAAGGAGCGGTGGGGAAGGTGGCCGTCTGACCGATGCGTTCAGACAATTCTTTAGTCCGCAGCCCCAAAGTATGATCGGTTCCAGCAACCATCGCCAGCGTCTGATAAACATGGTGCAGGAATATCTAGGGGCAAGGTCAGACTTGGACACCTTCCCCACCGAAAATCCTCTGGCTTACTGGGTCTTGAGGATGGATCACTGGCCAGAGCTTGCACAGTATGCAATTGAGCTACTGGCCTGTCCTGCATCCAGCGTTCTTTCGGAACGCACATTCAGTGCTGCTGGAGGATTTGTCACGGATCACAGGGTGCGCCTGTCCACCGACTCGGTTGATCGACTGACTTTCATCAAGATGAACCAGTCTTGGATCACCACCAGCTACCACACACCTGATGCTGATATAACAGACTAATTGATTTTAACATGTCACATCCCTTCAAGACTGATGCTGATGCTGAGTGCCTGTGCTGTTATGTTGACTGGCTATCCTCCTCCTCCGAGTCCTCAATGATACGATTGATGATGATAGCTTGGAAGATCATTTTTGTTTATGGGTGCCGCCACCAGTGGCTAAGGCCCAATTTTTCAGCCCCTGTTTTACAGGGGCGTGTAATTACAATTTTTTTAGCAATAATTTGCCATAGGGCTCATTGCTGTGCTCCAAGTACAGTATCTGTGAGGGGTTGGAGTGTTGTGGCACCAGTGCCTAAGGCCCAATTTTTCAGCCCCTGTTTAACAGGGGCGTGTCATTACAATTTTTGAAGCAATACTTTGCAACAGGGCTCATTGCTGTGCTCCAAGTACAGTATCTGTGAGGGGTTGTAGTGTTGTGCCACCAGTGCCTAAGGCCCAATTTTTCAGCCCCTGTTCAACAGGGGCATGCAATTACAATTCTTGATCTAATAATTCACAGCAGGGTCCATTGCTGCACCCACCAAGAGTAACTCTGAGGGCTTACAGTCTTGTGGCAACGCCACCACCACCACCACCACGAAAGGCCCAATTTTTCAGCCCCTGTTCAAAAGGGGCATGTAATTACAATTCTTGATCTAATAATTCACAGCAGGGCCCATTGCTGCACCCACCAAGAGTAACTGTCAGGGCTTACAGTGTTGTGGCACCAGCACCACCATCAAAGCCCCAATTTTTACTACCACTGTTCAACAATTATATGTAATTAAAATTCCTGATATAATAGTTGACAGCAGGGCGTTCCAGCACCAACCAAGAGTAACTGAGTGCTTACAGTGTTGTGCCAACACCAACAACTAAGGGGCCTATTTCTGCAGAGTATATACGGCAGGTCCCTACTTTCAAACATCCAACTTACAAACGACTCCTACTTGCAAACGAAAGAAGACAACAGGAAGTGAGAGGAAATCTACCCCTAGAAAGGAAAATTCTCTCCTGTAAGAATAAATATGGGAGAAAGGGGTCTCATCTGTACTGATGCTTTATCAGCAATCCTTGTTTCAAGAAAAACACCACATTTCAAAAACAGTTGTCATTGGGACGGAAAGTGAGGTGAAATGTTCTGAACAGGGGCACAGACAGCAAAACAAATGTTACAGGGGTGATAACCCTTACCTATGTTTCCCAAAAAGTTTAAAAATAGATTTTTGGGCTGGAGCTACACTTCAACAATGTACCTGTTCAAAATTACAAACAGATTCTACATAAGAACAAACCTACAGTCCCTGTCTTGTATGCACCGCCTGTATACGGCTGTTCAGAGTATATAGGGCCTTTTTTATTTTATGTGCGGGGTTCCCCTTAATATCCATACAAGACCCAAAGGGGCTGGTAATGGGCTGGGGTAGGGGGGGGGGGTCATGGGGTAGCTATGCCATTTTTCTTAAAGAATTTCATCCATATTACCGGGACCAGACATTACATTAAAGCCGCAAGCAGTTTTAAATGGCTTTTTTTTCCTTTAGAAGTGTCATTTTGTGCAGGGACAGTTCTAAACACGGGAAACACGTGGCACTTCACAGGCATACTTTAGACACCCCCCAGGTACGATATTTAAAGGAATATTTGACTTTTTTTTTTTCACTTTATGCATCATTAAAATGACTGCTCCCGAAAAACGACCGTTTTTAAAACTTCTTTTTGCATTGATACATGTCCCCTGGTGCAGAACCCGGGTTCCCAAACCCTATTTATGACAATAACATGCATAATAGTTGTTATAATTAGCACTTTAGAATTCGAACGTTCGCATCCATTGTATTTAATAGGGTTCTAATGTTCGTTCGAACTTTCGGTCCGTTCGCGGGTTCTGGTGCGAACCGAACCCGGGGGTGTTCGGCTCATCACTAGTGAAGAGCCATTTGTTCATTTTTCTGTACTAGCTCTGAGTTGCATGCAGACAGCCCATGTCAGTGAATGGAGATTATTGGCTGTTCAGACTCACCCGCATATTCAAGCTTATAGGTACACAGGGACAGATGCACGGATCCCAATGCAGAGCCAGTACACCAGGGGTCGTGTATACCTATTAGGCCTCATGCACACTGGACGTTATTACAGCTGCCGTTTTTGGCGTCAGACGTTTTTTTCTACAGTCAATAAACTCCCCATCATGTTATCCTATGTGTCCATGCACACATAGGCTGTTATCAACTGTTTTGGGCTGGGGCGTTTTTGGGTTGTAAAAAAAAAACCAAAACTAGTGGGTTCTGACAAGAGTTTTTCAGCTGTAAAAACGCTCCATGTCAAAAAACGCTGATAAACGCTCAAAAACGCAGCTCACCAGCATTTTTTAACGTTTTTGATCCCATTGACTTTAAAATAAAATAAAAAACGCTTAAAAACGCTAATCCTGAAAAACGCTAGAAACGCTATTGCGAAAACGCTGAAAAATGTTGAAAGACTCACTGCAAAGCTACTGCTGTTTTTACAATGCTATTAAAGCGTCCAGTGTGCATGAGGCCGTGTGGGTGAGTCCCTACAGCCGATTTGTGTCCATTCAGTTATATAGGCTTCTTGTACACAGCTCAGCACTAGAACAGAAAAGTGAATAGGCCCGAGTGCCCTAACAATATCTGCAGCTAAACTCATTTTATTGGCTACAATATTCACTTATTCCAGCTTCTAGAATGAATTTATACACACACACTAATGCATGTGTGTGTAAATTATACCAGTAAACTCCCTTCTGAACGCCTTTTTTTGTTTTTACGCCTCTGAACACCACTCTAAAATACAAATCTAAATGTAACAATGTGCCTGGACACATTGGCTAGAATAGAGGCAAAAAATAAATAAAATGCTCTTAACCACTTTAGCCCCGGAAGATTTGGCTGCTCAATGACCGGGCATTTTTTTTTGCGATACGGCACTGCGTCGCTTTAACTGACAATTGCGCGGTCATGCGACGCTGTACCCAAAAACGATTGACGTCCTTTTTTACCCACAAATAGAGCTTTCTTTTGGTGGTATTTGACCATCTCTGTGTTTTTTATTTTTTGTGCTATAAACAAAACAAGAGCGACAATTTTGAAAAAAAACACTATATTTTGTACTTTTTGCTGTAATAAATATCCCCTTTTTTTAAAAAAAAAGGTAATTTTTTTCCCCAGTTTAGGCCAATATACAGGGGGTCCCCGACTTACGAACGCCCAACTTACGAACAACTCCTACTTGTGAACGGGACGCTGCGGGGACCATCTGCCATTCTGCGCATGCGCAGCAAGTCGAGCATCGGAAATGTCCGTAATTGCCGTTCTGTGCATGCGCGGCCATTCGACGGACATCGGAAAACATCGGAAATGTCCGTAATTGCCGGTCTGCGCATTCGCGGCCATTCGACGGAACATCGGAAAACATCGGAAATGTCTGTAATTGTCGGTCTGCGCATGCGCAGCAAGTGGAGCATCGGAAAGGTCCGTAATTGCCGTTCTGTGCATGCGCAGCCATTCGACGGACATTGGAAAACATCGGAAATGTCCGGAATTGCCGGTCTCCCTGTATATTCTTGTACATATTTTTGGCAATAAGCGTATATTGATTGGTTTGCGCAAAAGTTATAGTGTCTATAAAATAGGGGATAGATTTATGGCATTTTTATTATTATTATTATTTTTTACTTGTAATGGCAGTGATCTGCGATTTTTATCGGGACTGCGACATTATGGCGGACAGATCTGACACTTTTGACACATTTTTGGGACCATTGACAATTATACAGCGATTAGTAGTGCTGTAAAAATGCACTGATTACTGTGTAAATGTCACTGGCAGGGAAGGGGTTAACACTAGGGGGGCGATCAAGGGGTTAACTGTGTTCCCTAGTGTGTGTTCTAACTGTGGGGGGATGGGACTGACTAGAGGAGATGACAGATCGCTGTTCCTAGCTAGTAGGAACTCACAATCTGCCTCTCCTCTCCTCACAGAGCAGGGATTTGTGTGTTTACACACAAACGTCCCTGTTCTGGCTCTCGTGCCTGCGATCGCATGTGGCCGGCGGTCATCGCGACCCCCGCAGTGCAGTGAGTGCGTGCCTCCTATCCCACTTAAAGGAGCCGACGTACAGCTACGGTGGCTCACGGGATTGTGCCGACCTGCCGCAGTATAATGACGGCGGCTGGTAAGCAAGCGGTTAAAAGCGGCGTTAATTTAAACCCCTGTGATTGAGGCCCCTATTAGAACTTTGGCTTGGCTTAGCAGATGAGTGGACACGAGCTGCAGGCATTATTAAACCCAGAAGCAAACATTTATTATATTGCAGCCTAGCAATTCTTAGATGTGATGGGTGAATTAGTTTCCTCTTCTAGGATTTTTTTCTTCTATTTTCATCTGGTGATCCAGCCAGCAAGTTTGTTGTTTCTCACAGCACAAATTCTCCAGCAGAATGTATCAGTTTACATGGATGAGACAAACCACTTAAAGAGGAAGTAAACCCTCTTTTTTTTTCCATGAAAAAAAAAACCCTGCAAGAGAAAGGCATAATGAGCTAGTATGCATAGCACACTAGCTCATTATGTGGCATTTACCTGAGATCGAACCCCCCAAAGCACTCCTCGTTCCCCTCCGCCGCCGCCGCCATGTCCACTCCGAGCGTCTTCCGTGTATCGCCGCTCCGGCGCTGTGACTGGCTGGAACGGCGATGACGTCACTCCCGCGCGTGCGCACGGTCCCGGCATTATCCCATTCAGAAAACCGGCACGCTCAGTGCGCCTGCGCTGTTGCCTACGGCGCGCATGCGCCGTAGACATCGGTGCAGTGTTTTTTGCAAATATCTCCTTAACCGTGTAGGTTAAAGAGATATTTCTTGCACCTACAGGTAAGCCTTCATCTAGACTTACCTGTAGGTGCAAGTTGCCAGAGTGGGTTTACAACCACTTTAAGGGCTCATGCACACTGCATCTCAAAGAAGCGGCTCCTAAAGGCTTTTGCTAATTTTTGAGCTCTCATTCTTTTCTGCCTGAAAACTCCCCTCCTTGTTAGCCAATGTGTCCATGCACACACTATGGCCCTTACAGGAGTTTACAGGCATATGCTCTTACATGCAGAAACCCCCCCAGCCCCCACTAAACTCGTGTTTTTAAGAGGATCTTTCGAGTAGAAAAGACGCCCAAAAACATGCAAAAAAGTGTGAAAAAGCATGAAAAAGTTCAAAAAAAGCTTGAAAATGCTCAAAAATAGGAAAAATTAGCTGAGAGAAGGGTTTGTGGAAAAAAAACGCTTATGCCGCGTACACACGACCGTTTTTAATGTCATTGAAAAAACAAAGTTTTTCTCGACGTGATTCTTCTCAAGCCTGCCTTGCCTACACACGATCAGAGGCGTTGCTAGGGGGGTGCGGGGGGTGCGGTCCGACCCCGGGTGACACCCGCTAGAGGGGTGACACCCTCCCTTTTTTTTTTTTTTTTTTTTTACAGCTGACCCATTCATTGATTAATTTCACCCCGCTGGGCTGGAAGCCTGGAACAACACCTCCAGCACCGCGGCCGCGCCTGGTGTGTGTCCTCCGGCTCCTTATTCTTCCTATTCCTAAATTCCAATCCTCCTCCCTACCCTACAGAGCCAGAGAGCGACTCAGCCTGTCACATCATCACACTGCACTGTAGTGTCACACTGGAGTGTCAGTGAAAAGATTATCAACAACACGCTGGAGTGCTCATCATGCTGCAGTTAAGCCAGTAAAAGAAAAATTGAATATGTTTGTGTCTGCAATCGAAGCGCTTTGTGATCCTTCTGAAAATATGGACACAAGAGGAGCAGCAGAATGTCTACTGCCTGCTGTCTGTGATTTTACGTTTTTGTGCTACCTATACTTCTGGGGTGATGTACTTCAAGAAGTTGATATTACACAACAGTACCTGCAGACCAAAGGCTTAAGTCTGGACAAGGTGGTGACAAAGCTAGAGTCACTAAGACTTTTTCTGTTTGAAGAGCGCAGTCACCTAGTGGAACATGCAATTAAGCAGGCACATTTAAAATCTAAAGAATATGGAATTGCCGTAGAGAGAAGAGCCAGGTTTAAGAAGAGGATGGCAGGGGAACAGGCACGTGATGCTGGAGGCATAAGTCTACAAGACGAGAACAAGAGGGCAATGCTTGAGTGCATTGATCGCTTCCATTCTGAACTCCAGATCAGATTAAGAGCCATCATGGAAGTTGCAGCCATGTTTGAGGCTGTTCAAGCAAAGAGTCTCATATATGAAACTGAAGAAACATTAAAGGTGTCCATTCCAAAACTGACCACTTTTTATGACGAAATATCTGAGAGTGAGCTGTTAATGGAAATACCCAGACTGAGGAGACATCTCAAAGCAGCCAAGATCAACCTAGAAGAAGTCAAAGATTGGTCGGCTTTACAAGTTTTGACCTTCATAGCAGAATGGGACTTCATTGAATCTCTTCCAACCCTTTCACTATGTCTAAAAATATTTCTGACAATCTGTGTGTCTGTGGCTTCATGTGAGAGGAGCTTTTCAAAGTTGAAGCTGATAAAAAACTATTTGCGTTCAACGATGGGACAGGCAAGGCTTTCTGATCTTGCAATATTATCAGTTGAAAGTGAACTAGCGAAATGTATTGATTTTGATGATGTTGTTCACAATTTTGCAGCTGTCAAGGCTAGAAAAGCAAAGTTTTGATTTAGATGTTAACTAAATGCTTTCATATTTGTTCCTGTTTTTGTGTTATTTATTTATTAATTCAGTAAAGTTTAAAGTTAAAATAAATACAGTTCTTTAACAGTTTAAGCTTTGATTTCTATTATTTTCATATGATTTTGTTATTCAAATTTGCTAGTTGATTGATAGTTATTAACGGCACTACTGTTGCCAATATATGCAGTGTTATTAGGGTGAAAAAAATTATGGGGGGGGGGGGGTGACACCATGTTATACCGCACCAGGTGACACCAACCCTAGTGACGCCACTGCACACGATCATGAAAAAAAATGCTCAAGCAAAGCGCGGTGACGTACAACACGTACGACGGCACTATAAAGGGGAAGTTCCATTCGGATGGTGCCACCCTTTGGGCTGCTTTTGCTGATCCTCGTGTTAGTAAAGTTTGGTGAGAGACGATTCGCGCTTTTCAGCCTCGTGCTCTTCAGTCCGTTACAGCGTGACGAATGTGCTATATCCATTACGAACGCTAGTTTTACCAGAACGAGCGCTCCCATCTCATCACTTGCTTCTGAGCATGCAGGTTTTTTCACGTCATTAAAGCGTACACACGCCCGTTTTTCATGACGAGAAAAACGACGACTTGAAAAACGACGAGATAAAATAGAGCAGGTTTCACGTTGCGAAAAATGCTCTGGAGCCCACACACGATCGCTTTTAATGACCAAATAAAAAAATTGCATTTTTCTCGTCATGAAAAATGGTCGTGTGTACGCGGCATAATGCTCAGAAAAAGCTCAAAGAAGCTCAATAAAAACGTGCAAAAGAGCACAAAAAGCACAAGCTTCTTGAAGCTGAAATAAAAGCTTGAATGCCTCTAAGCAGCTTTTTTTGGAGCTGCAGTGTGCATGAGCCCTAACACTGGCAGGGGTGATTAAAATAATCAACTTTTATTTATTCATGCAAAACCTTTATCCTAAAATAAAAAAAAAACATTGCTGTAACTGATTATAAAGCATGAGCTGCAATTTGGCTTCAATTTGTTAGTGTATGTACTGTGAATCTTCTAGTACATTTAAAAATATCCCCCCCCCCCCCCAGACTGACAATGCTGTTGTCTGCTGTGCCTCCTGTTCTCATTCATCCAGAGAGTTCAACTGTAGTTGCCTTTAGTAAATCAACCCTGTTGATTTACAACATTTAATTTAGTGACACTTTAACCTGTTATGGACAGCCCCACGCATATATACTGCAGCAGGGCTGCATGAAATCACGTCCCCGGACATGATTTTGTGCACTGGGTCTGGGGAGCGCCCAGCCGGCGACCCACTCTCGCTGTGATTGGACACAGCAGGAGCCAATCAGCGGGTCCGATGGACACATTGTCCGCCGGGACACGCCAATCGTTCGCCGATCGTTCTCAGGAGAGGCAGAACGATAGTCTGCCTATGTAAACAAGGCAGACCGCCGTTCTGTGAGACTAAATGAAAAAAAAAATAACAGGAGCCAGCGGGAAGCAGAACCCACAAATTCTATAGGAGGGGGGTCAGATTGGGGGTGGGGGCTGCGGACTGTGACCCTGTTTCATGTTACATCCTATATATGGGTGTAACATGACACATGGTTAGATAGAAGGACTTCTGACAACCAAATTTAGGAGTCTGCAATATATGCCACCTACCACCAGTGGAGACCACAACATTTTGCTATAGAGCCCTGTGATTTGTAGTAACACCCCTGGCATATTCTGAATTTTCCTATTTTTTAAGTGTTTACCTTAAAAAAAAGATATATTACTTTTACAGCTATGACCTATAACAACTAAAGGGAGCTCTCAGTGGCTCAGGGCAATTACTCTCTTAGGTAAACTATCACCATAACGTGCAAGTACATACTTACCTCTCAGTGTGCCCTCCTCCAGTGGTGACAGATGAAGACTCTAGTCGCCACTCCATCTGCCACCACCAGCATTCCTCCACCAATTTTTCTAGGTCAATCTGCCTGATGATGAATCTCCCGAGTATGGGCACAAGAGCTACATCATTCCTGACACCCGTCACTATCATGGCATGCATGTCGAGACCTATCTGGGGCGTACACTGCAATGGAAAGGAAAAATTGCAAAGAGTTTGGAGAAAAAGTTTTTAAAAAAAAGACCTCTAGGTACACCATGCAAATATACAGTATCCCACAAAAGTGAGTACACCCCTCACATTTTTGTAAATATTTTATTCTATCTTTTCATGTGACAACACTGAAAGAAATGACACTTTGCTACAATGTAAAGTAGTGAGTGTACAGCTTGTATAACAGTGTAAATTTGATGTCCCCTCAAAATAACTCAACACACAGCCATTAATATCTAAACCCCTGGTAACAAAAGTGAGTACACCCCTAAGTGGAAATGTCCAAATTGGGCCCAATTAGCCATTTTCCTTCCCCGGTGTCATGTGACTTGTTAGTTTTACAAGGTCTCAGGTGTGAATGGGAAGCAGATGTGTTAAATTTGGTGTTATCGTTCTCACTCTCTCATACTGGACACTTGAAGTTCAACATGATACCTCATGGCAAAGAACTCTCTGAGAATCTGAATAAAAAGAATTGTTGCTCTACATAAGGATGGCCTAGGCTATAAGAAGGTTGCCAAGACCCTGAAACTGAGCTGCAGCCAGGTGGCCAAGACCATACAGCGGTTTAACAGGACAGGTTCCACTCAGAACAGGCCTCGCCATGGTCCACCAAAGAAGTTGAGTGCACGTGCTCAGCGTCATATCCAGAGGTTGTCTTTGGGAAACAGACGTATGAATGCTGCCAGCATTGCTGCAGAGGTTGAAGGGGTGGGGGGTCAGCCTGTTGGTGCTCAGACCATATGCCGCACACTGCATCAAATTGGTCTCCATGGCTGTCATCCCAGAAGGAAGCCTCTTCTAAAGATGATGCACAAGAAAGCCTGCAAACAGTTTGCTGAAGACAAGCAGACTAAGGACATGGATTACTGGAACCTTGTCCTGTGGTCTGATGAGACCAAGATGAACTTATTTGGTTCAGATCGTGTCATACATGTGTGGTGGCAACCAGGTGAGAAGTACAAAGACAAGTGTGTCTTGCCTACAGTCAAGCATGATAATGGGAGTTTCATGGTCTGGGGCTGCATGAGTGCTGCCGGCACTGGGGAGCTACAGTTCATTGAGGGAACCATGAATGCCAACATGTACTGTGACTGAAGTGGAGCATGATCCCCTCCTTTTGGGCAGTATTCCAACATGATAATGACCCCAAACACACCTCCAAAACGACCACTGCCTTGCTAAAGAAGCTGAAGGTAAAGGTGATGGACTGGCCAAGCATGTCTCCAGACCTAAACCCTATTGAGCATCTATGGGGCATCCTCAAGCGAAAGGTGGAGGAGCGCAAGGTCTCTAACATCCACCAGCTCCCTGATGTCGTCATGGAGGAGGGGGAGAGGACTCCAGTGGCAACCTGTGAAGCTCTGGTGAACTCCATGCCCAAAAGGGTTAAGGCAGTGCTGGAAAATAATGGTGGCCACACAAAATATGGACACTTTGGGCCCAATTTGGACATTTTCACTTAGGGGTGTACTCACTTTTGTTGCCAGCGGTTTAGACATTAATGGCTGTGTGTTGAGTTATTTTGAGGGGACAGTAAATTTACACTGTTATACAAGCTGTACACTCACTACTTTACATTGTAGCAAAGTCATTTCTTCAGTGTTGTCACATGAAAAGATATAATAAAATATTTACAAAAATGTGAGGGGTGTACTCACTTTTGTGAGATACTGTATGTTCCTGTTAAAAAATAAACAAAAAAAAAACACTGTATCCATACCTGTTTTCCTGCAGTCCTCAGACCAAGACTGAGCAGTTATGGGTCCTTCCTCAGTGGCGGTCTGTACTTCCTCCTGGACTGAGCAGGGATAACATGATGATGTATCAGTCAAGGAGTACTGTGAGCCTAGTCTAGTGATGATACAACCCCCAAGGGGTGTGTCCGTGACAACCTGAGTCAATAGGAAGTAGGTTGGATGACATTGGCCAGAAGATGAGTGCTGCTATGCCTTGGAGGACAGCACTGGGAAGAAGGTGAGTACAGTAATACCTCGGATTGCGAGTAACGCCGGTTAACGAGCGTTTCGCAATACGGGCTATTATTTTTTTTAAATCCTGACTCTGTTTGCGAGAGTTGTCTCGCAAAACGAGCAGGATTCAACCCTCTGCGGTGTGCAGTACCGCATTTGGCAAAAGGTGGCGGGGGCGCTGGTGACATTCGGAGCCGCTCGGATGCACTCGGCGGCACTCGAAAACACTCCGTTTCTGAGTGTTTCCAAGCCTCTCCGAGTGCATCCGAGCAGCTCCAAGCAGTTTCCGAATGTTTCCGAGTGTCTCCGGCACTCCCCACCTCTGGCCACATGCGGTACTGCATACCATAGAAGTCACTGTGGAACGAATTGTCTGAGTTTCAATTGACTTCTATGGGAAAACTCACTTTGATATACCAGTGCTTTGGATTACAAGCATTGTTCTGGAACGAATTATGCTCGTAATTCAAAGTTCCACTCTATTGCATTAAAAGCATTTTTTTTTTTTTTTTACAGGCGCAAGGTAGCATATTAAAAAAACAAATACGGTATATTTATAGACTCGACTATTTATGATTAGTGTTCACATTTTTACACTATTTAATAATACAAAAGGTACTTTGCCCTGGACACAGAGGTGGTAATTACACTCACACCCCCCATAAACAATTAAGTCCACATACTATAATTAGAATTTTATATCCTATCTTTTATATGCTGTCTATTATTGGAAGTTCAAATAAAAAAATCATAGTGGCAAGTTCTAGATTTATGGTAAATCTCGCACACAGAGGTATTATTATATCATTTCCTAGATTAACACTGCAAGCCTGGTGTTCTCTGCTTCCTGATCAGCTGCTGCGATTGCTTCTTAAAAAATACATTTTTGCTTGGTTTCATATAGGCCCCTTTCACACTGGGGCGGTTTGCAGGCGCTATTTTGCTAAAAATAGCGCCTGCAAACCGAGCCTAAACAGCGGCTCCTTTCTCTCCAGTGTGAAAGCCCCGAGGGCTTTCACACTGGAGCGGTGCGCTAGCAGGACGGTAAAAAAAGTCCTGCTAGCTGCATCTTTGGAGCGGTGAGAGGAGCGGTGTGTTTACCGCTCCTCCACCGCTCCTTCCCATTGAAATGCATGGGATACCGCGGTAATACCGCCCGCAAACCGCGGCTGTAGCCGCGGTTTGCGGGTTGTATTAACCCTTTATTGGCCGCTAGCGAGGGTTAAAACCGCACCGCTAGCGGCTGAATAGCTCAACAATCCTGACGGTATAGCGCCGCTAAAAATAGCGGCGCTATACCGCCACCGCCCCCACCGCCCCAGTGTGAAACCAGCCATACTGGATCTGTTCTTTGTATCCATTGTTGTCCTTAATGCATATTTTTAGTCCAAAAACAAAACATAATATTTTTGCAAATTACTGCAAATTACACTCATTCAGGGCCGCCATCAGGAATTTTGGGACCCCTTACACAGCCAGCTTCAGGCATGGGCCCCCTGGAGCGGAAGAGAACCAGGGGGGGTGCTGCCGCCGCGAATTGAGTAGCGGGGGGGTGCCACGAATTGAGAAGCGGGGGGTGCAATTGTTAAGATCGGGGGGGCTTTGGGTGCTGACGAACACAAAAAAAAAACAAAAGAACAAAAAAAAGGGGGGGTTGCTATCCGGGGCCCTGGGGACCTCTGGGCCCCTTACAAAAAATAATAAAAAGAAAAAAGAAAAAATAATAATTTTTATAAAAAAAAATTAAAAAAGGGGAGGTTGCCATCCGGGGCTCTGCGGACCTCTGGGCCCATTACAAAAAAAATAATAATAATAATCATTTTTATAAAAAAAAAAAAAGTAGGTTGCCATCCGGGGCCCTGGGGACCTCCGGGCCTCTGGGGACCTCTGGGCCCCTTACAAAAAAAAAATAACATAAATAAATAAAATAAAAAAATTAAATGAAAAAAATGTATATAAAAAAAAACAATTATAAAAAAAAAAGGGGGGGGGGGTTGACATTCAGGGCCCTGGGGAACTCCGGGCCCCTGGGGACCTCTGGGCCCCTTACGAAAAAAAAAAAAAAAAAGGGGGGGCCATCCGGGCCCATTACAGGTGTACTTCCTGTACCCCCCTGCACTCATTCTTGAAACTGTTGATGGTTGTGCTATGGAAGTATCGCTAGAAGTCCTCTTCTATAGTAAATCTTATCTAAACTGGTTCAATTTCTGTTTCTGTGTATTTAACTTTGTGGACTTTAAACCCAAGCACACTGATTTTTCCTTATCAGTAGGGATGACTAAAACTAAATATTGACTGGGAATAAATGTTATTTGTAATGGTGGTCATTACTGTGCCCTGGGATGGCGTATATTACAACATGGCCATAATTTCAGACAGTTAATTTTCATTATTTTCTTTGACCTTACATATGTTTTATTAAACTAGCAATACACACCATGAGCTTAGTTGTAATGATTTCTCATTAAAGCATTCTGTTTTTGGCCTATATGAGAAGATAAGCCAAGTATCTGTATATGAGCACAGAGGAAAAATACTCTGGCTGTACAAAATGTTTGAAGGACTGGATAAATTTTTGTTACATTTTTCAATATAATGGTGGTCTACCCAAAAGGCTGAATTACAGCAGACCAAGTAGTGTGGCTTTTGTGCCACCTAGACTGCAGTAATCCTACTCTGGACTGTGTGCCACCTAGGCTGCAGCAACCCTGCTCTGGGCTGTGTGCCACCTAGGCTGCAGTAACCCTGCTCTGGGCTGTGTGCCACCTAGGCTGCAGTAACCCTTCTCTGGGCTGTGTGCCACCTAGGCTGCAATAACCCTGCTCTGGGCTGTGTGCCACCTAGGCTGCAGTAACCCTGCTCTGGGCTGTGTGCCACCTAGGCTGCATTAACCCTGCTCTGGGCTGTGTGCCACCTAGGCTGCAGTAACCCTGCTCTGGGCTGTGTGCCACCTAGGCTGCAGTAACCCTGCTCTGGGCTGTGTGCCACCTAGGCTGCAGTAACCCTGCTCTGGGCTGTGTGCCACCTAGGCTGCAGTAACCCTGCTTTGGGCTGTGTGCCACCTAGGCTGCAGTAACCCTGCTCTGAGCTGTGTGCCACCTAGGCTGCAGTAACCCTGCTCTGGGCTGTGTGCCATCTAGGCTGCAATAACCCTGCTCTGGGCTGTGTGCCACCTAGGCTGCAGTAACCCTGCTCTGGGCTGTGTGCCACCTAGGCTGGAGTAACCCTGCTCTGGGCTGTGTGCCACCTAGGCTGCAGCAACCCTGCTCTGGGCTGTGTGCCACCTAGGCTGCAATAACCCTGCTCTGGGCTGTGTGCCACCTAGGCTGCAATAACCCTGCTCTTGGCTGTGTGCCACCTATGCTGCAGGTAGGGTTGCCACCTTTTCCTCAAGTGAAACCCGAACATTTTAGCGGTGCGCAGCAATTTTTTTTTATACATATATTTTGATAATAAATAACATTTCGAATCATATGAAGTTCCCTTTCACTGTAAGGGAGGAGTCTGCAGACTCTGATGTAAGGGAGAACTCTGGGGACTCTAACATAAGGGTTCCTCTGGGAACCCTGATTTAAGGGGGAACACTGAGAACTTTGATGTATGGAGAGGACTTTGATGAAAGGGGGAACACTGTGGCCTCTGCTTTAAATTGAAACTCTGATGTAAGGGGTGCTCTGGGAACCCTGATTTACCTTAGTGTACTCACTCAGAGGCAGGAGAGAGAAGGGGGAGACCTCAGTCACAGACAGGGATGAATGGTGAGCTCACTCACCCCTTGGCAGTCAGTACCTCTCATCCAGATGTATCTGAAGCTACTGGACTTCAAATTTTTAGCTCCCACTTTCCTTTTCTGAGGCACAGCCCTGGAGATTGGAGTGTGGGCAGACACAGAGGGGTAGGGGCGAGAGGAAGGGGTGCAGATTGAGCCCTCTCTCCTCTCCCGTCAGTGTGTGTGGTGGGGGGGGGAATGTTAGTGCTGGCTTTGGGCAGCATGAAAGAGAGTGTAACAGACACTCTTAGCTTAGACAACTGAAGCCAGCAACCCTGCTGGGAAGCCATAGTCCAGTCTGAATAATGTGTCCGGGTTTTTAGGCAGTCTGAAACATGGACGCATGATTCCAAACACGAACTGTCTGGGCGAATCCCGTACAGGTGGCAACCCTAGCTGCAGCAAACCTGCTCTGGGCTGTGTGCCACCTATGCTGCAGCAAGCCTACTCTGGGCTGTGTGCCTTATAGACTGCTGCAGCCCTACTATGGACTATGTGTTGCCTAGACTGCAGCAACCCTCATCTGGACTGTGTGCTGCCTAGTGTGAATAGTGTCACCGGCACAAATCAAGAATAATATTTATGTGAAATATAGGATCTGCTGCAATTATAGGTTCCCTACTAGATAATGTGGAGCAATATGAAATATGGATAGAAGAGATAACTGCGCCAATCCTAAAAATAACTATATACTATGTGCTTAAACCACTATATCATACAGTGCATGTGAAAATTAAACAAATATGTAAAAAAATATAAACATATATAGCGCACCCACACCAGCCTTTACCTGCTTTTCTTAATTTGGCTCCTCCACAGGAAAGACTGAGGCACGCCGCACTACATGCCCGTACCCTCCTTGATGCGGAGGTTGAGCGGTGTTAGTTTTCTCGCGCCTGCCTGCGGCTGGTGTTAGAATCCTCCCAAGATGACCTCGCTTCTGCCTTGGCCAGAAACAAGTCCTTAATTCTCCCCAGTAAAGTAACTGTCCACACCAACTGAAAGTCCAACTTCTGTATTTATTTCACATGGATAATAAATAGTCCCTTTAAGAGCAGACAGGTTGAGACGAGACACAGGTCAGATAAGGTGGGAGGGAGGTCCAGGCATAAACTTAATCTTGGTTCTCTTGCTGTTCTGATATGCACGAACAGGTTTGGCGTACGATCTTGGTGAGGATGGTCACTGCCACTGACCGGGTGAATAGGGCCTTGCCCTATTTGGTCACTGCCACTGACCTGGTGTGCGTAGAGTCACTGTCACTATGACCTACAGAACATGCACTGCCTTCTTGAAGAACTTGGCCCATGTCAAAGAGAAAAACATCCCTCAGGAGAGTTACCAGAGGCCCTTACTGTCACCATGACTCTGCGCTGGGTCTTCAGAAAGGGTCACCTCCCTGGCCTCCTCGATCCAAGATGCGGGTCCCCTCGCAAAGGCGGTACCCTGGGAGCTCTCGATCCTTAGCGGACCCCAGCCGAAGGTTGCTGGGCCCCGGGCCTCCTATTTAGTACCTCACCCCAGACTGAAGGTGTCTGGGATGGAACAGCAACTCCGCCTCCGGGCCTAGGGCACCCGGAGGGGACACACATGCACCCAGGCCTAAGGTGCCTGGGCGCAGAATGACCAACCTACCAGGCCTCCGGGCCTAGGGCACCCGGAGGCGACACACCCAGGCCTAAGGTGCCTGGGTGTGGAACCACGATGACCGACCCCTCTGGAAGATGGCCGCCCCTTTTTATACCCTTTCCCGATAGGCACAGCAGATTTCCCGCCCCGCCGTAATGCTGCCGAGAGGGGAAAAGAAAAGGCACAACCCTGTACTGTGGTTCAACCCGGGCCTATGGCAACAGCGCCACCTATAGGCCCCAGGGAACTGTTACATAGCTACATAGTTAGTCAGGTTGAAAAAAGTCCATCCAGTTCAACCATAAAAAAAAAAAATATATCGTACAATCCCATATACCCAATTCTGTACCCACAGTTGATCCAGAGGAAGGCAAAAAACCCCAGCAGAGCACGATCCAATTTGCTACAGCAGGGGAAAAAATTCCTTCCTGATCCCTCGAGAGGCAATCGGATTTTCCCTGGATCAACTTTACCTATAAATGTCAGTACTCAGTTATATTATGTACATTTAGGAAAGTATCCAGACCTTTCTTAAAGCAATCTACTGAGCTGGCCAGAACCACCTCTGGAGGGAGTCTGTTCCACATTTTCACAGCTCTTATGCCGCGTACACACGATCATTATTCACGGCGGTTAAAAAAACGCTGTGAATAATGTCATTTAAAACGGGGGAACAGCTTGCTCCCCACACACGGTCATTTTTCATGTCATTTTTTCTCTTGACGAGAAAAACGACCGTCTGTGGGCTCCGCGGCAGTGTTTCCCTATGGGAAAACATGTCTAAAAAAACGACGAGAAAAATTTTTCTCGTCGTTTTTAATGCCGTTTTTCTCGTCAAAAAAAAACGACAGAAAGCCCACAGACGATCGTTTTTCTCGTTGAATGGGAAAAATTTCGTTTTTCTCGACGAGAAAAACGGCCGTGTGTACGCGGCATTACTGTGAAGAAACCTTTCCGTATTTGGAGATGAAATCTTTTTTCCTCTAGACGTAAAGAGTGCCCCCTTGTCTTTTGTGTTGACCGTAAAGTGAATAACTCAACACCAAGTTCACTATATGGACCCCTTATATATTTGTACATGTTAATCATATCCCCCTTTATTCTCCTCTTCTCAAGAGTGAATAAATTCAGTTCCTCTAATCTTTCCTCATAGCTGAGCTCCTCCATGCCTCTTATCAGTTTGGTTGCCCTTCTCTGCACTTTCTCCAGTTCCCCGATATCCTTTTTGAGAACTGGTGCCCAAAACTGAACTGCATATTCCAGATGAGGTCTTACTAATGATTTGAACAGAGACAAAATGATATCTCTCTCTCTGGAGTCCATACCTCTCTTAATACAAGAAAGGACTTTGCTCGCTTTGGAAACCGCAGCTTTGCATTGCATGCCATTATTGAGCTTATGATCTACCAAAACCCCCAGATCCCTCACTACGGATCCCCCCAGTTGTACTCCCCCTAGTATGTATGATGCATTCATATTCTTCGCCCCCAAGTGCATAACTTTACATTTATCAACATTAAACCTCATCTGCCACATAGTCGCCCAATTAGACAGAGCATTGAGGTCGGCTTGTAAATTGGAGACATCCTGTAAGGATGTTATTCCACTGCATAGCTTGGTGTCATCTGCAAAGACAGAAATTTTACTTTTGATCTCAGACCCAATATCATTTATAAAGGTATTAAAAAGTAAGGGTCCCAGCACTGAACCTTGGGGTACACCACTGAGAACCTTAGACCTTTCAGAGTAAGAATCATTAACCACTACTCTCTGAATTCTGTCTTTTAGCCAGTTTTCTATCTATTTACAAACTGATATTTCCAATCCTGTAGACTTTACCTTACACATGAGCCGTGTGTGGGGAACTGTATTGAACGCTTTTGCAAAATCCAAGTATACCACGTCCACTGCCACCCCTCTGTCCAAGGTTTTACTTACCTCTTCATAAAAAGAAATCAGGTTTGTCTGACAACTTCTGTCTTTCATGAATCCATGCTGTCTGTTGCTTAAATAGTTTTTTTCCAGCAAGAACTCATCTAATGTGGTCTTTTATTAATCTCTCCAGTATCTTCCCAACTATGGAAGTTAAACTAACAGGTCTATAGTTACTTGGTAAAGACTTTGTTCCCTTTTTAAATATAGGCACCACATTGGCCCTGCGCCAATCCAGTGGTACTATTCCTGTCATTAATGAGTCCCTAAAAATTAGATATAATGGCATTGAAATTGCAGAGCTCAATTCTTTTAGGATCTGTGGGTGGATGCCATCTGGTCCAGGTGCTTTATCCACCTTTATTCTGTCTAAATATTTCTGGACCATATCACTTTTGAGCCATTGTGGATTTGGGGCTGTGTCACTACCACCCCCATTATGGACATGAACTCCCCCATGCTCCATTGTATACACAGAGCTGAAGAAAGTATTTAATAAATTAGCCTTCTCTTTGTCCCCAGTCACCCACTCTAGATTATTTTGTAAAGGGCCTGTACATCAATACTATCTCCCAGGGACAGAAATGGTCTATGAACACTAACAATTTGTGTATCTGAGCCTTATTACCACTCAGATACTTCCCTTAAATATAGCACCCCGCTACACATATATGTCAAAATATATATATATATATAAAAGAGAGTCCCAGTGCTGCTCCTTTTCATAGGTCTTGTATCCCTTGGGAGAAAAAGAAACCCTGGACTGCCGCACTCTGTATAGACAGTTATTTATTCCAAAATTTCAAGTAAAAAATCCAAATTCAAAATAAATCCATAGATCCAAAACAACAAATGCAGATAGTGTGCATGCAGGGAAGGGTGGCTAACGCGTTTCACGTCACGAATTGACGCTTACTCATTTTGGAATAAATAACTGTCTATACAGAGTGCGGCAGTCCAGGGTTTCTTTTTCTCCCATGCATCAGTGCAGAGCCAGCACCTGTGTGAGTGACCGGGCGGAAGCAGCCATTTGGTGAATTCTCAAGCTTTTGAGCGGTACGTTTTTCCTTTCCTCTGTCTTGTATCCCTTGTGCTCAAAACTTCATGCTTGTATACACCACCAATTCGTGATTCACCCCCACCTTCCAAGGTTTACAATCACCAGAAAGCAATGATAAAAACGCCCCAATATTATGCAAGGATTTGTTTTCCTTCTATAGGATATACCACAGGTTTATCAGCAATGATCACAGTATTCCATCCATGCCTCACCAATCTCCAAATCTCATGGAAAACAAATAGCCAATATTGTGCAACATTCTTAACTTTATTGTGTATTACATAAGAATCGTAGCCTATAAGACAGGCACGAGTCTATCCAGCGTTCCGAGGAAAGCATTTGCTCACCACCCCGTCTGTAGGAAACGGCGTGCGTTGCAAGCCTCGGTTTGGTGTGGGTCAGTGGCAGGAAGTGACGTTGATGCTATTCACCGGCCACTGGCCGTGTGTTTTGGGTCATTGTCATGCTGGAATACCCATCCATGACCCATTTTCAATTCCCTGGCTGAGGGAAGGAGGTTCTCACCCAAGATTTGATTGGCCCCGTCCACCGTCCCTTTGATGCGTTGAAGTTGTCCTGTCCCCTTAGCAGAAAAAAAACCCCCAAAGCATAATGTTTCCACCTCCATGTTTGACAATGGGGATGGAGTTCTTGGGGTTATAGGCAGCATTCCTCCTCCTCCAAACACAGCAATTTGAGTTGTTGCCAAGAGCCTCATCATTCTCATGATCATTGAAACTCCACGAGGTAACCCTTTGTACAATAAAAAAAAACCTTTGTACAAGAAACTCCACGAGGTGAGATCTTGCATGGAGCCCCAGACTGAGGGAGATTGACAGTTATTTTGTGTTTCTTCCATTTGCGAATAAATGCATCAACTGTTGTCACCCTCTCACCAAGCTGCTTGGCGATGGTCTTGTAGCCCATTCCAGCCTTGTGTAGGTCTACAAACTTGTCCCTGACATCCTTGGACAGCTCTTTGGTCTTGGCCATGGTGGAGAGATTGGAATCTGATTGACTGATTGGTTCTGTGGACAGGTGTCTTTTATACAGGTAACACGCTAAGATTAGGAGCACTGCCTTTAAGAGAGTGCTCCTAATCTCAGCTCGTTACCTGTATAGAAGACACCTAGAAGCCAGAAATATTGCTGATTGATAGGGGATCAAAACACAAATTTCACTCATTAAATGCAAATAAATTTATAACTTTTTTGAAAAATTAATTTTTCTGGATATATTTGTTGTTATTCTGTCTCTCACTGGTAAATAAAACCAAAATTTTTAGTCTGGTAATTTCTTTGTCAATGGGCAAACGTACAAAATCAACAGGGGATCAAATACTTTTTTACCTCACTGTACGTCATGCAACCCTGTCAATTGAAAATGCACATGTGCCACTGTGTAGGACTGCTGTCTTTTCCTGGTTCTTGCAGCTGGCCCCCTGCAACATCAGGGGGCCAGCTCGAGTTAGAAGTGCAGAAAAGTCAACTCCCTGTGTTATGAACATTTATCTGACCCAGCTAATAACCATGGGGTTGTACAGAGTATGGGGAGATGATAAATATTTTGGAGCACCCTTCCAGAACTCTCATTTCCTGGGGCCTCTTCCTGGGAAGATGCCTGTGCAAAGGATTGTTGCTTGGGACTTTCCTCAGCCTAAGACATGTGCTGAAGGCATGTAAACTTGAACTGAAGCTGGAATAATATCCTGGTGGAACCTTAGGATGGAAAAGGGACCTTCTTGCTGAAGTTTGGTAGAAGCTGCCATCTGGATATTGTGAGAAAGATTCATTGCAGATAGACTCAGGTGTCATTGGCTGCTTCTTAGGAGTAGGGCAGGAGTCGCGGGGTGGTTGTCACGTCCTTCATGTTTCCCTCCTTGTTGGGCGCCAAGCAAGGGCCACATGAGAGGTCTGCCCTGGGGTAGGTTCTTCTGGGCTACGCCAGGCACTTTAGATTGGGTCACTGCCTTACACATGGGGTACCTTTACTTGAACAGACGACTGAACTCTAGTAAACTCTCTCGATGTAATTATACACCACCATGATCACTGAGGCATTTAGAAGGGACATGTAGAGCCAATGCCCTCTCCACTTGTCTAGCGTATCACCGCTACCTCACTCCCAGAAACAGTAACTCTTCTGTACTTCTGTGTGCAGACTAAGGACCTCTACGGTGCAGGTCTGCTCCCGTTGCTGTGGGAGATGGACCACTCACAGAAAGAGTGCCGACAACTCCTCCTCCTGCAAGAGGCTGACCCATCTGTCACTTGCAAACACTTTCGAAAGGCTACTAAAGAAACCTTTGTTACCCTTGATAAACACTTGAATCTTCACACTATATTAACTCTTGTACCATTGTCTTCATACCCCAATGTGCTTAGCTGACCCGAACTGGAGACTATGTGTGCCGGTTACTTGCATTACACCCCTTGAGTTACTTCAGACCAGGCAAAGTTTCAAAACCTTTACTTAAATAACGTGGCATGACACTAACACAAATTACTGATTAATGTATAAATGTCACTGGCAGGGAAGGGGTTAACACTAGGGGCAATCAAGGGGTTAAGTGTTCCCTAAGGAGAGTTTCTAACTGTGGGGGGATAGGACTGACTGGGAGTAGAGAGAGATCGCTGTTCCTCTCTGAGGAGCGATCGCTCTGGCGTCGCGCGCCCCCTATAGCCCTTAAAGAGGCCGCCGTACATCTACGGCGATTCGCGCAGGGGAGCCAACCTGCCGCCCTATAACGACGGCGGCTGGTCGGCAAGCAGTTAAAGTGGTTCCAAAGTCTGAATGTTTTCTACCTTAGCTCCTGCTACTGTCAGTCAAATTCCTACGAGAACAAAGTGGGGGCATGGCTTACTGGCGCTGTGTGTGTGATGGACACACACAGCCTGGCTCGGAAGCACATCTGCACAGCTTCTCCCTCAGCACTAAATTTGCTGAGGGGGCACCTGGAGAAAAAAAGAGGCGGACAGCGACAGCAGAGGACTCCAGAAGAGGATGTAAGGGACCACTCTGTGCAATACCAGGTAAGTATAACATCTTTTTTTCTTTTTTTTTTTTTTATAACAAAAATCCTTTACAATCACTCAAAGGTGTGATAACCTTTTAAGAGATTATGTGCTTTAACTAAAAATGATAGTTTTTTCTATATTGGAATCTTTAGTCGTGCATAGGAAAAATGGGAAAAGTGGCCCAGCTACGAAAGGGTTAATTGTGAATAAAATCTTAAAATGCTCAGTTCATGGGATGAACTATTGGGTTTTAGTTGTCTTGTGATCACTGCGACTTGTAAAATCGCCTTACCTATCATGTGGCTTGTTCCCTGTAGACAAAGTCAGTGATGTGTGCATTTTGTTAGGCCATGGAGGAAGTCTAGTGAAAGATTAACAGGGTAATTATGCACACAACATACAGATTAATTTAATTCAGAAAATCTCTGCCCGCTTGGCTTCCAGTTATATGCTCTTAAGTGCTATTACTAAGCATTGAACAATCACTTCAAAGATCTGAATAAGAATGGAAATAATCCATGTAATAAGAAGAGCAGCAGGAGGACAAGAAGTCCCTTTAGTCTCAATTGGATATAATCCCGTTTTGTGTGCGATATTCCTTGTATGCCTTAAATCCCGGCTTATACTTGTGGCATTCCAACTACTGGTATTCTGCAGTCCACTGGAGCAGATATGCTTAACGTTTCACTTATCTCAGACCCTGAGGTCTTGCTTCTTGGGTCCTATGTGTGTTTATATGCCCTGTTCCAAAGTTATGCCGCGTACACACGATCGGAATTTCCGGCAACAAATGTTTGAGAGCAGGTTCTCAATTTTTCCAACAAGAAAATTTCTCGTCGGAAATTCCGACCGTGGGTAGCCATTTCCTATGCACAAAAGTGCTGCGCATGCTAGGAATTAATTTGACGCATGCTCGGAATCATTGTACTTAATTTTTCTCGGCTCGTCGTGGTGTTGTACGTCTCCGCGTTCTTGACCATCGGAATTTCCGAGCAACATTTGTGCGACCGTGTGTATGCAAGACAAGTTTGAGCCAACATCCGCCGGAAAAAAAAACCACGGTTTTGTTGTCAGAAATTCTGATCGTGTGTATGCGGCATAATACTGTTTTACCCTTCCTTTGTTTAAAGTATTATTAAACCCTCAGCGGTTTTAGTTTAACACAAAATTCTTAACCCACCACTTGCAGTTTATAACTTTCATGAATACTGGCTCCTACTATCTCAGGGCTGCTTCCCTGATTTTTGGTCTTCACAAGGAAGAGTTAGCAGTGGACAGAGCAGTCATCAGTCTGTTAGCTTGGAGATGGTTAGGGGAAGGAGCAGGGGAGTGCCTTGCCATTCTAGGCTACAGGGCTGTGTGTTTCTATTGATGCACACAATGTAGGGAGACTATTCTAGTTCCTTCATGGAAGGGTGAGTCCATGAAATGCTGCAAGAGAAACAGAAAACCTGGGGCAGAAATCATGGCACTAGCTTAATTTTGAGCATAGGCAAATCTTAAAGTGGTTCTAAAGGCAAAAGTTTGGGGTCCAGGGGACCTAGGGCCGGCGGGTACCCGGTCCCCAAATTCACTGGAGAAATTACCGTTTAACATGGGAGTCTATGGAAGGAGAGCCCGGCTTTGAAAAATCGGTGCTCCCCGGCCGTAGGTCACCCCGTCAACAAACTTTGCACACTTGTAGATGAAGAGTGGGGCTACATGTGTGCCAAGATTGGGGTCCAGAGGACCTACGGCTGGCCGGGATTAGGTGCACAAAGTTGAAGATGGACACAGACTCGAGTTATAAGCCGTTCTATGCATTCTACCTGCACCACCAGAGAGGGAGCCACGCTGTACCCGCACCACCAAAGAGTGAGCCACGCCGTACCCGCACCACCGGAGAGAGAAAGACTGAGCCACTGCCAGGGTACAGACGTGCTAACTACTGACCAGAGTCGGCCTGGGGAACCCAGAGTGAGCAAACGTCCAACCGGAGGGATCACTGCAGCTGTTTCGCTGGGTCTGATAAGAGAGCCACTATCCATTACTGTTTCTAGGGATGGGGCTATTAGGAAGTCCCTAATCTGCAATCCTCTATGCCTTATTGACCGCCACAATGAGCTCAAACGCCGGGCCTCTGGCTCAAAACTAGGGGGGTGGGGATTGACACCATTTTTACTGCAACAGGTGACACCAACCCTAGTGACGCCACTGCATGATTGCTATTTTTAAATTTAAAAAAACAAGACTTTAGTATCACTTTAAAGATAAAGAAGTTGCATACTCAGTAAGTGATAAAATCAGCTGCTTGAAGTGGAATACCGTTGTTATGGAAGTAGATAGCTGCCATAGTCCCGGTATCCTCTTCAACGGCGGATGGTCCTCTTTCAGATAAAGGTGGTCCCCACAGCACCTCCCCCCGCCACGCTCCGGTTGTCTCCGCTACTTACCGGAGCCGTCGGTAGCACCGGAGACGATCGCGTCCTTTCCCCTGTGAGGCTGGATGCTGAGTGAGGGAAAGATGGCCCCGCTCGACTCCATACCAATGGATGACAGAAGTGACGTCAAACGTCACTTCCATACAATGGGAAAGGGGAATTATTATTTTATTTGCAAAAAACAAACTTTATACATTTTTTATTGCATTTAAGTGTAAATGTGACATTTGAGGTCTTTTTTACCCCAGATCTCACATTTAAGAGGACCTGTCATGCTTTTTTTCTATTACAAGGGATGTTTGCATTCCTTGTAATAGGAATAAAAGTAATCCAAAAAATGTTCCCAGGAGCCTCCTGAAGGCTCCTGGGATGTGTGCCATCATTTACCTAGGCCTGGAAACATGGAAGTAACTGAAAAAATGGAGAAAAATAAATTAATACATTTAAAACAAGTAAAATATTTACTAATGCTAGCAGCAAAAGGAGTCAAAATAGTCAATGTTGATTAAGAGAGCGAAGTCCCACTTAAAGGCGATGGGAGGGGACATCTGGGACCCGGAGAAAGAATCCGCCGCCGCAGGATGAAGAGCATTTCCGATGACCAGATGGTCACCAGTCTATTTAGACCCCATATCTCTCCATAAAGAGGACCGATCATGCACTATTCCCATTACAAGGGATGTTTACATTTCTTGTAATAGAAATAAAAATGATCAATTTTTTTTATTTTTTTAAAGAAAGTGTAAAAATAAAAAAAACTTACAATAAAATAAACAATATATATATATTTTTAAATCGCCCCTGTTCCCGTGTGCTCGCACACAGAAGCGAACGCACACGTATGTCCCGCCCACATATGTAAACGCCGTTCAAACCACACATGTGAGGTACCGCCGCATGCGTTAGAGCGAGATCAACAATTATAGCACTAGACCTCCTCTGTAATGCTAAACATGTAACCTGTAAAAATTCTTAAAGCGTTGCCTATGGAGATATTTAAGTACCGAAGTTTGGCGCCATTCCACGAGTGTGCATAATTTTAAAGCATGACATTTTGGGTATCTATTTACTCGGCGTAACATCATCTTTCACATTATACCAAAAAATTGGGCTAACTTTACTGTTTTGTTATTTTTTAATTCATGAAACGTTTTTTTTTATTTTTTTAAACGCATTAGAAAAATTGTTGTGTAAATATCATGTGACAAAAAAAGTTGCAACAACCGCCATTTTATTCCATAGAGTGTCTGATAAAAAAACATATATAATATTTGGGGGTACTGAGTAATTTGCTAGCAAAAAAATGATGATTTTTACATGTAGGAGAGAAGTGCCAGAATAGGCCCGGTATGGAAGTGACGAAAGCAGCTCCTGTTTACTCAGAAGCGTCTTAAACTGATGCCATCAACACAAGCCCAAAATCCGACAACACATGCTCTAATGGTTCCTTATCTTGGCCGTGAAGATCTAAAAGCTCAACGCTTACTCTTCTGTTCCAAATGACAGCTATCGGCAGTCATGTGCTGGTTAAAGTTTAATGCCGCGTACACGCGATCGATTTTCTCGACGGTGAAAACACCGTCGAGAAAATCGACGGGAAAAACGAGGAACGGCTTGTTTTGCTACAAATGGCCGTTTTTCCCGTCATTTTTTCTCTTGGTCGAGAAAAACGACCTTGTGTAGGCTCCCCGGCAGTGTTTCTCTATAGGAAAACTGCCGCGGAAAAAAATGCCGTGAATCACGACGAGAAAAATTAGAGCATGTTCTAATTTTTCTCGTCGTGATTAATGCCGTTTTTCTCGTCGGGAAAAATGACCAAAAGCCCACACACGGTCGTTTTTCTCGTTAAAGAGAAAAAATTTAATTTTTCCCGAAGACAAAAATGGTCGTGTGTACGCGGCATAAGGCTGGCTTCACACTGCAGCGCTCTCTGGCTCACAGCAGGAGCCCAGTGCGTCCCCATTCACTGTTTCAGATCCGATTTCAGACTGAATTTTTAGCTGAATTCAGACTCAAAACAGACCAAAAGACGCACAGGACTCCTGTGCAATTCGCACCGGAGCCACTGCGAAGATGTGTGAACCGGCTCCATAGAGAGCACGTCACAATCTACTGGTATGCAAATTGGATGTGGGGAAACCCATATGCGATTAGCAATAGTGTTAACCCAGCCTAAAGAGGAAGTAAACTTCCTTTACCTATAGGTCAGCCTATAATAAGGCTGACCTATAGGTAGTGTAAATATCTCCTAAACGTGCACCGTTTAGGAGATAATTACTGTACATGCAGCCAGTGACTTCACTGGCACATGCGCTCTGAAGGAACGGCCATCCGTGCCAGTCACAGAGCCGGAGCCCACAAACCCGTAAGCAAGACCGGTGAAGATGGGAGCCGCTGTAGCGCTGACATCGCAGTGCTGGAACAGTTTCATTTTATCACAGCTTCATACTAGCACATTATGACTTTACCTTGCAGGGGGAAAAAAAAAAAAAACGTCCAGCGGTATGCAACCGCTTTAACTCTACAATTAACTAAGTTTACCATGGGGCACACTACATGGTGGTACAGGTCCACAAATTACCAGGCTAAAATTAACCAAAACTGCATTCCTGCTCCACTGATTTGCAGATCTGTGCCAACCAGGGCTGTCGGAACAGGACAGGCAAAACAAGCAATTGCCTGGGGCCCCAGCTGGCCTGGGGCCCCAGCCTAGGTTGCCTGCCTGCTGCCTGTCACTGTCCTGGATTTCCAATGCCGCCCTGGGTCGATCTAAATCAAATGCACGATCGATCTGACAGTGGCTGTGGACCCCCCTAGCCTAGGTAGCTGGCACTGTCTCTGCTGGTTGCTACGTGAAGCCCGCTTGGCTTGTAGCAACCAGTGACGTCACTAGCAGAGCAGGAGAGAGGCAGAGTTGTGCCTATCACAGGCAGCGGAGGAAAGATCTTCTAGCTAGCTCCGCCTCCGAGTCCACCCTCCTCCTCCTCCCGCTCTGTCCTCGAAGCACACTGTCCAGCCACTCAGGCAGCGGCATGCTGCTGTGCTGAAGTCTGAAGAGCACAGAAAGACGTGACAGAGTGAGACAGATTTCAGCCAGCTGTAGAAAGCAGGCAAGTAAGCATTGCTCACTCACCATTGTCAGCACAGCACTGACCAACACATCATAAGGGGTGGGCACTGCACTGGAGCAGCAGTCAGCTCTGAGGGGTTAATGCTGGGACCTGTAGTTCTTCACTTTTGGGGGGTGGGTCACATGATTTCCAGTCCCAGCATGAACCCTCCCTGCCCTGCCAGGATAGGACACACAAACACATCCTAGCAGGGCAGGGAGGGTTCATTGTGGGACTTGAAATCATGTGACCCCCCCAAAAGTGAAGAACTACAGGTCCCAGCTGAACGCCTCAGGACACACAAACACATCCTAGCAGAGCAGGGAGGGTGTCAAGGTCACCTGTGGCCAGGTGACAGATGCACACCGTAGGGGGACAGGAGTGCACCGTGAGGTAGTGAACCCTATGGCTGGCTTCTGCGGATAGGAAACTGGGTGGTTGTGGAAAGCGGGACCAGAGGAGCACAACCGGGATCCTAACAGAAGCTAGAGCCAAGATTCCCCAGGGCGCGGAGTCTAAGACCCAGCAGGTCTTCTCCAGGGCCTCTAGTGGTGAGGATGTTATGCTGCAGGCTGGGACCAGGTCGCGGCCCCTGGTGTTTCCTAGCTCACGCCCCGTAGGATAAGGGGAAAAGAGGGGAAGCAGCAGCACAAGATATGAGAGAACCGAATAACAAGCTGAAGGTCAGGGGCCACAAGCAGACAGGGATAGTCAGGGACAAGCCAATAACGTAACAGAGAGACAGACGTAGCACACGGCAGGCAGGAACCCAAACACACAATGCCTAACAAACACGTTGATCAGCAAAGCAGGCTTGCAGTGCACAGGTTAATATAGTGTTCTGTGATAGGGCCTGGGGTGGAGTCCGGCTGGGAGGAGATTATAAAGGAAGCCAGGTGAAAGGGCTCAGGCCTCTAAGATGAACACATGGGAAGGAAGGTAAGCTGACAGACAAACACTACTGCATATCCATGACAGTACCCTCCCTCTTATGGGCCCTCCCCCGCCTGGGCCCAGGCTTAAAGGGAAATCTCTGATGAAACCTTCTCAACAGATGAGGTGCAGCGACATCAGATGCAGCGATCCAAGACGCCTCCTCAGGACCAAAACCTCTCCAATGCACAAGGTACTGAAGAATGCCTCTGCAGAGCCGAGAATCCAGAACTTGTCTAACCT
This sequence comes from Rana muscosa, assembly GCA_029206835.1. Taxonomy (NCBI): domain Eukaryota; kingdom Metazoa; phylum Chordata; class Amphibia; order Anura; family Ranidae; genus Rana; species Rana muscosa. The sequence goes on along the minus strand of CM055118.1, from coordinate 536,568,921 downwards.
CATACTTAAGATTATCCTCAGAGACCGAAAACGAGGTAGGGAGATGACAAGAAGATCTATTGAGGACCAAAGGCTCTCTAGGAATAAGCAAGGGCATGAGAGGATCAACAGGAATCTGAGGAGGGTCCCCTAGACCCTTAAAGGGGAACTGGTCATCTTGCACAGGACCATCAGACTGGGCAGATGTCAGTGGAACCCTGAAGTCAGGTTGGTTAGAAGGTGACATGTCGCAGGAGTCAAGCTGAATAGCTGAAGGACAAGCAGAATGTCCCGAACAAGAAAAAGTAGGAGGCTCACTGGGCATGGGCTGGACTGGCATAACTAGTACAGAGGCAGAGTGAATAGCTGAGTCAGGTGTAGCGACTACCTGAATCGCATCGCAAGACGTAGCGACTGCAGGACTTGTAGACAAGCTAGCCTGGCTGTGTGTCCAAGGGTGGTTAGGGACAGAGAAATGTAAATGGTTATGCAACCTGGAATGAATGACCGGCTCAGGTTCACAGGGGGCAACCTTGGGTAGGCAGGACGAGGAACAGGAGGGACCCCAAGCCAGGATCTGTCCAGTAGTCCAGTCCACATGAGGAGAATGGAGCTGTAACCATGGGAGACCCAAAATTATAGGCGTTGAGGCCTTGGGTAAGATAAGGAAGGATATCCACTCCTGGTGGAGTGTCCCTACCGACATCTTAACAGGAAGGGTCTGGAAGCGGATAGGTCCCCCTGGGAGAACAGTACCATCAATCGCCAAGACCACTAATGGCGTGGTGAGGGGCAAAAGAGTAAGTCTCATGGACGATGCGATTTCCCAGTCCATGAAGTTACCAGCGGCTCCGGAATCCAGATATGCTGAGACCGAATGAGAAGAAGCACCAACATGAAGGAACACAGAAATCAGAAGACGAGAAGGGGAAGGTGATATTTCTGGGTCCAATACTCCACTTTCCAGATGAAGTGGACCCAAACGTTTTTCTGGACAAAGAGAGCAAGTGTCACGAAAATGACCTTTGCCCCCACAGTAAAGACACAGACCAAGAGTTCTGCGCCTAGCACGTTCCTCGGGGGATAGCCTGGTCCGACCCAGCTGCATGGGTTCCTCAGCTGGTAGGAGATGCTCTACAGGTCGAAGAGAGGGGAGCTCAGGCTGACTAAGAACCAAGGAGTGCTGGCGTTGCTTTTCTAAGGTCCTCTCCTGAAAGTGAATATCGATCTGGTTACACAAGGAGATAACGCCGGCCAGATCAGTGGGGATGGTTCTTCCTGCTAATTCATCCTTCACTCTATCAGACAGGCCATGCAAAAAGGTTGCGACTAAGGCTTCATTGTTCCAGCTCAACTCAGCTGACAGTATGCGGAAATGAAGGGCATACTGTCCCACAGAAGCAGACTCTTGGCGGAGACGTAAAAGGGCGCTGGCCGCTGAAGAGACACGAGCCGGTTCTTCGAAGATATTCCGAAAAAGTTTCAAGAAGCCAGACAGGCTAGAAACCACTGGATCATTCAGTTCCCACAGAGGGGCTGCCCAGGCTAAAGCTTCACCAGAGAGGAGGGAAATGATATAGGCTACCTTAGCCCGATCAGACAGGAAATTTTGGGGCTGGAGCTCAAAATGAATTGTGCATTGGCTAAGGAACCCCCTGCAAGCCTTGGAGTCCCCAGAGAAACGGGACGGAGCTGGCAGTTGTAGTGAGTGTGTGGCTGCAACTGGTGCAATAGGTGCAGCCGCTGGTTGCATTTGAGGTTGCGGATTCGGGGTTCCCAAGGAGGCCTGAAGCTGCTCGAAGCGAGAAGCCAGATCCTGGAGGAATCGCATCACCTGAGTCTGATTCGATTCCTGGGTTTCAAGTCTGCAAACTATGCCCTGCAATGGATCATCCCCGGGAAGTGGGATGTCAGCCGGGTTCATGGCTGATCAAACTGTCAAGGTCACCTGTGGCCAGGTGACAGATGCACACCGTAGGGGGACAGGAGTGCACCGCGAGGTAGTGAACCCTATGGCTGGCTTCTGCGGATAGGAAACTGGGTGGTTGTGGAAAGCGGGACCAGAGGAGCACAACCGGGATCCTAACGGAAGCTAGAGCCAAGATTCCCCAGGGCGCGGAGTCTAAGACCCAGCAGGTCTTCTCCAGGGCCTCTAGTGGTGAGGATGTTATGCTGCAGGCTGGGACCAGGTCGTGGCCCCTGGAGTTTCCTAGCTCACGCCCCGTAGGATAAGGGGAAAAGAGGGGAAGCAGCAGCACAAGATATGAGAGAACCGAATAACAAGCTGAAGGTCAGGGGCCACAAGCAGACAGGGATAGTCAGGGACAAGCCAATAACGTAACAGAGAGACAGACGTAGCACACGGCAGGCAGGAACCCAAACACACAATGCCTAACAAACACGTTGATCAGCAAAGCAGGCTTGCAGTGCACAGGTTAATATAGTGTTCTGTGATAGGGCCTGGGGTGGAGTCAGGCTGGGAGGAGATTATAAAGGAAGCCAGGTGAAAAGGGCTCAGGCCTCTAAGATGAACACATGGGAAGGAAGGTAAGCTGACAGACAAACACTACTGCATATCCATGACAGAGGGTTCATGCTGGGACTTAAAATCATGTGACCCCCCAAAAATGAAGAACTACAGGTCCCAGCATGAACCCCTCAGAGCTGACTCCTGCTCCAGTCCTGCCCAGTGACCACCCTTATGTGGGCACTGGGCAGGACTGGAGCAGTAGTCAGCTCTGAGGGGTTCATGCTGGGACCTGTAGTTCCTCACTTTTGGGGGGGGGGGTCACATGATTTCCAGTCCCAGCATGAACCCTCCCTGCCCTGCTAGGATGTGTTTGTGTGTCCTCTCCTGCCAGGATAAACTGTATCGCTATGCTGTGGTTCCTGTAGGCTTTGCGGGGGGGGGGGGGGGGGCCTCCAAGTCCATTTTGCTTGGGGCCCCCAAATTCCTTCAAACGGCCCTGGTGCCAACTAGGGATGAGCCCAGTGTTCGATTCGAACCCATGTTCGAATAGAACATCGGCCGTTCGTCCGCTCGAAGAAGCCAGAACTTTGTGGGTCGTTCGCATCAAATTTGTGTGATACGAACGGCCCACAATGCACTGCGCCAGTCGCAGTGCATTGCTGGCTGATAATTGGCCAAGCATACACTGTGACCCCGCATGCTTGGCCAATCACAGCGCCGGCAGCGAGGAGAGCCATAATTGGCCACAGGCAGGATGCCTGTGGCCAATTATAGCTCAGGGGGTTTAGTACACGCCCAACACTATATAAGCCCGCCAGCGCGACGGCCTTGTGTAGTGTGTTCTGGCGTGCAGGGAAAGAGCTAGATAGGCAGGGACAGTGTGTTCTTTTCTCAGGCATCTGCAAGAGTTAGTGGGTGTTGTGTGCCTCCAGCACAGTATATACCTGTATCTACCGTTTATTGCTGTTCTCTCTAATACAGGCATCTGCAGGAGTTAGTGGGTGTTGTGTGCCTCCAGCGCAGTATACACCTGTATCTACCCTTTATTGCTGGACAAAAGAAAACTGCGCTAATGAGATTAAATTAAACCAAAGACACAGCAATAATGGTGGTATAAACACAAACAAAAATAAACAGAAAAAATTGCGCCAATGGTGAACCAAAATATAACATCCAGGGGCTGATCTGTGTAAAGCACCACACAAAACACAGATAATCAGCAACTCAACAGAAAAACAATATTATATAAAGGTCCAAGGGTTAGCTAATGAGAGAACCAAACCCAAGAACTAATCTAATCAATATCAGTCCCGTATGCAGCTAGAGGACATCCAATGAGATGGTTAACTCTTTGTTAAAATGAAATAGCCACATGAAGTGTATAAATCTTAATGAGCATAATTCTAATAATAATTGTGCACCAACTAATCAGTACAACAGTGGTACGAGAGATCACTAAATGATCAATTTAACTAAATATTAACTCAAGTGAACCAATTATCAAAAAATTACAGAATTAATTGTGAAAAGTGACCGTGTATATAAATAATTAGTAAATATGCAAAAATCACTAACTTATCAATATAAATGAATATATATTAACTCAAATAAACCAATTATTATATAATCAAACAAAAAACTGACCGTGTTATTAAATAAATTAATAAATTTCCCAAAAAATCCCCATCGACAACGTCCATCGTGACGAAACGCGTATGGGAGCGACGTGCTGACGTCACCACGCTGATCTAAGGGAAAGGTGTTCATTTGTTTGCCAGCCGGCTTACTTCCAAAGTTTTTATCCACTACGTTGATGTAAGTGTTTTATCTTTTTTATGTAATAAATGGACTGTACGTTATCACCCTATGGTCTATGTCCTCTCCTTTATACCGGTCCTGTTTATTGATTACCCGTGATCGGGAGGATCGGGGGAAGAGGGGTTGCGGTGCTGTGAGCTGTCTTCAATATCCTGTGGATCCATCAACTCAAGGCCAGGGCTGGGTCACAGCCGACTGTTATCCGTGGGCTTACCTCTGGTAAGCTGCCAATCTATGTGGTGGAGGGCACTGTCTGTTCGCTGTGATCACCGGGTGCTGTTGTCACTTATCATCAGAGTTAACCATCTCATTGGATGTCCTCTAGCTGCATACGGGACTGATATTAATTAGATTAGTTCTTGGGTTTGGTTCTCTCATTAGCTAACCCTTGGACCTTTATAAAATATTGTTTTTCTGTTGAGTAGCTGATTATCTGTGTTTTGTGTGGTACTTTACACAGATCAGCCCCTGGATGTTATATTTTGGTTCACCATTGGCGCAATTTTTTCTGTTTATTACCCTTTATTGCTGTTGTTCTCTCTAATACAGGCATCTGCAGGAGTTAGTGGGTGTTGTGTGCCTCCAGCGCAGTATACACCTGTATCTACCCTTTATTGCTGGTGTTCTCTAATACAGGCATCTGCAGGAGTTAGTGGGTGTTGTGTGCCTCCAGCACAGCACAGTATACCCCTGTATCTACCCTTTTTTGCTGGTGTTCTCTAATAAAGGCATCTGCAGGAGTTAGTGGGTGTTGTGTGCCTCCAGCACAATATACACCTGTATCTACCCTTTATTGCTGGTGTTCTTTAATACAGGCATCTGCAGGAGTTAGTGGGTGTTGTGTGCCTCCAGCACAGCACAGTATACACCTGTATCTACCCTTTTTTGCTGGTGTTCTCTAATAAAGGCATCTGCAGGAGTTAGTGGGTGTTGTGTGCCTCCAGCACAATATACACCTGTATCTACCATTTATTGCTGGTGTTCTCTAATACAGGCATCTGCAGGAGTTAGTGGGTGTTGTGTGCACACCTGTATCTACCCTTTTTTGCTGGTGTTCTCTAATAAAGGCATCTGCAGGAGTTAGTGGGTATTGTGTGCCTCCAGCACAATATACACCTGTATCTACCCTTTATTGCTGGTGTTCTTTAATACAGGCATCTGCAGGAGTTAGTGGGTGTTGTGTGCCTCCAGCACAGCACAGTATACACCTGTATCTACCCTTTTTTGCTGGTGTTCTCTAATAAAAGCATCTGCAGGAGTTAGTGGGTGTTGTGTGCCTCCAGCACAATATACACCTGTATCTACCCTTTATTGCTGGTGTTCTATAATACAGGCATCTGCAGGAGTTAGTGGGTGTTGTGTGCCTCCAGCACAACACAGTATACACCTGTATCTACCCTTTTTTGCTGGTGATCTCTAATAAAGGCATCTGCAGGAGTTAGTGGGTGTTGTGTGCCTCCATCACAATATACATCTGTATCTACCCTTTATTGCTGGTGTTCTCTAATACAGGCATCTGCAGGAGTTAGTGGGTGTTGTGTGCCTCCAGCACAATATACACTACCCAATTGCTGGTTTTCCCCATCTCCCTGCAGGCCATTACTATGTCTGGAAGGCCAACAAGGAGAGGCAGACAGTCACGAGCCAATAAATGAGGGCAAGCAGGCTCTGTGTCTAGAGACAACAGTGCTGGCCATGGACGCGGTGCATCGTCATCAGCACGTGGCCATGGGACACGCTTGTCCTTATTTTCGGCAGCTGGACATGTTGAGCCGCATCATGCCGAAACTTGGTAGAGTGGATGATCAAGCCCTCCTCATCCTCCTCATCCTCTCTCACCCAGGCTCAGGGTACTGGCAAAGCAGCTGCCAATGCGTCCTCTTCCCTCGTATCAATGTCATCATCAGTCACTCCTTCCCTAGACCCACCATGTCCTCCTGAGGAGTCCCCCGAACTGTTTGAGCACAGTGTTGGGTACATGCTCCAGGAGGATGCCCAGCATTTTGAAGGGTCTGATGATGATGATACACAGCTAGAGGAAGGCAGTAGCGTGAGCGCAGAGAGAGGGGATGCTCAAGAAGGACAGCAATCTGGCAGTCATGTTCCAGCAGCTGCAGCTTACTGCCAGGTTTGCTCCAGTGATCAAGAGGGAGGGGATGATGAGGTCACTGACTCCACGTGGGTGCCTGATAGGAGTGTAACGTACCTTAGGTGTGAGCCTGACGTGCGGAGAGGGACCTCCCATACAACCCCGGCTCGGAGACCACTGGAGTGGGGACAGTGGTGGTAAGAGCACGGTGAGGTAAGGGTGCCTGTCTGATCCTCACTGCTTGGAGTGGTGGAGCCGAGTGGAGACTGGAACGGCTGGTTCCAGAAGCAGCGGATGCAGGTCAGCAGGTGCAGCTTGCAGAGCAGAGGATGCAGGTCAGCAGGTGCCGGTTTGCAGGGCAGGGATGCAGGTCAGCAGGTGCAGGTTTGCAGAGCAGGGATGCAGGTCAACAGGTGCAGGTTTGCAGAGCAGGGATGCAGGTCAACAGGTGCAGGTTTGCAGAGCAGGGATGCAGGTCAACAGGTGCAGGTTTGCAGAGCAGGGATGCAGGTCAACAGGTGCAGGTTTGCAGAGCAGGGATGCAGGTCAACAGGTGCAGGTTTGCAGAGCAGGGATGCAGGTCAACAGGTGCAGGTTTGCATTGCAAAGGATGCAGGTCAGCGTGTGCGGCTTGCAGAGCAGAGGATGCAGGTAAGCTGGTGCAGGTTTGCAGAGTCAGACAAGCCGGGTTATACACATCAAGGTAAACATCACAAGTGGCAGGCAGAGAGTAGTCAAAGTCCAGGCCGAATCTTGGCAACAGGCAGACTGGCAGATAACTGAGCAGGGTCAAACGAGCCGAGGTCAGGACTGGAGACAGAAGCGTGGTCAGGAAGCCGGGTCAAACACAGGAACAGGATACAAGCACAGAATCAGGAACTCAGGGAACAGAAGCAGATCAAACCGCAAGGGGCAACATCTCTGGAATGTCTTTTATAGGAAGTACATGGGAGGAGCAAGGGGTTCAGAGTTCAACAGTAATCAGACACCAAGCAGAGTAGTCTAATGGATCAGATAGGTTATCCAGCAGATCAGGCAGGGAACTGTCCAGCATCTCAGATAGCTCCGCTGGAAGAGTCAATGCCAGACACAGAAGAGGTCCCAGGTTCAAGCCCAGCACATCCCTGACAGTGCCCCCCCCCTTAAGGGCAACCTCCGGGTGCCCAATAGAGCTCTTTTCTGGGGGTGACTGTGAAAAAAGGCCTGGATTAACTCTCGGGCGTGGATGTTCTGTTGGGGTTCCCAGGAGTTCTCCTCCAGACCGTAACCCTTCCACTTGATCAGGAATTGAAGCTGGTTCCCTCTTCTTCGGCAGACCAAGACGGCCTCCACCTCGAACTCCTCATCACCGTCAATGATTACAGGCTTGGGTGGTCCCGATCCCCTGTCTGGGAACGGGTCGGGCACTACGGGTTTCAGCAAGGAAACGTGAAAGACTGGGTGAATCTTCAACGACTCCGGTAAGGCAAGTTCATAGGAGACCTCGTTTAATTTCCGTTTTACTGGGAAAGGACCGATGAACTTGGGTGCCAGTTTCCTTGCGGGGCAAGCCATCTTAAGGTTGGTGGTCGATAACCATACTTGGTCACCCTGTTGCAGGCATAATTCCCCTCTCCTTTTCCTGTCAAAGATCCTTTTATTGGCTGCTTGTGCCTTAATCATGGCTTCCTGCAATATCCTGCTGTTACGGGTCAGGAAATCAACAATACTCTGGACCGCTGGGACTGTTGAATCAGGGATGAGATCAGGTAAGAAGGTCGGGTAAAACCCGTAGTTGGCAAAAAATGGCGATTGACCTGTAGCCGAATGACTGGCGTTGTTAAAGGCAAACTCTGCCAAGGGTAGTAAAGCTACCCAGTCGTCTTGAACGAAGGTGGTGAAGCATCTGAGGTACTGTTCGAGCGTCTGATTCGTTCTTTCGGTTTGCCCGTTAGTTTGGGGGTGATAGGCTGAGGACATGGACAACTCAATCTTCAGGACCTTGCACAAAGCCTTCCAAAAGCGAGAGGTGAACTGCACCCCTCTATCCGAAACGATGTCCGCAGGGACCCCATGTAGCCTTACTACTTCCCTAATGAAGACCTGGGCAGTTTCCATGGCAGAGGGCGTGCCTTTGAGAGGCACGAAGTGGGCCATCTTGGATAGACGGTCAACCACTACAAAGATGGCTGTGCAACCTTCAGACGGGGGGAGTTCCACTATGAAGTCCATGGCAATCATTTTCCAGGGACGGTCAGGGACTGGTAAGGGTCTGAGCAGACCCCAGGCCTTGCTTCTAGTGGTCTTGCTACGGATACAGGTGGCACATGAACCTACATATTCCCTGCAGTCTTTTTCAAGATCTGGCCACCAAACGTGCGTTGAATCAGTTCAAGGGTTTTATGCATTCCGAAATGGCCTGCCAGGGGATGATCATGACACAAGTTTAACACTGTGACTCGAACTTCTTCTGGCACAAAGATTTTGTCATTCTTCCAAAGTAACCCGTCCTTGGGTACCAGAATGATTCCAGAGGGACCAGACACACCTGTAGAAGCTTGCTTCAAGACAGACATCAGGCTAGTTTGTAAAAGTAAGAAGTTGCCTTCCGATAGAATGGTATCTGGAGCTGACACCTCTTTTGGATAATCAAACATGCGGGAAAGAGCGTCTGGTTTGGTGTTCTTGGAGCCTGGCCGGTAAGTTATGTGGAACGAGAACCTAGAGAAAAATAGTGCCCAACGTGCCTGGCATGGTCTCAGACGTTTGGCAGCTCTCAGATACTCTAGGTTCTTGTGGTCTGTGTAAATGAGTATAGGATGCGCTGCTCCCTCCAACAAGTACCTCCACTCCTCAAGGGCAGATTTAATGGCCAGGAGCTCCCGGTCTCCAACATCATAATTCCTCTCGGATGGGGTAAGCTTACGGGAGAAGAAGGCTACCGGGTGTATCAAGTCCTTGAGACCTTGGCGCTGGGAGATAACAGCTCCAACCGCTATCTCTGAGGCATCTACCTCAAGTAGATATGGTAGGGCAGGATCGGGATGACTTAGGATAGGAGCAGACGTAAAAAGTATTTTTAGGTTTGTGAAAGCAGCCTGTGCTTCAGATGTCCACTGGAATCGAGCATTTTGCTTCGTTAGCTGCGTAATCTGGGAAATAATAGCAGAGAATCCCTTGATAAACCTCCGATAAAAATTGGCAAAGCCAACGAAGCGCTGCACCCCCTTTTTATCTGAAGGTGCAGGCCAATCCAGAATGGCTGAAACCTTCTGTGGGTCCATCTTGAATCCCTTTGTAGAGATCACTAGGCCAAGGAACTGGATACTCTGTCGCTTGAATTCACACTTTTCTGGTTTTGAGTACAGTCCATGCTGGTGGAGACGACAGAGTACACTCTTGACGTGTTTCCGGTGCTGCTCAAGAGAGGAGGAAAAAATCAAAATATCATCAAGATAGACAACTACATAAATGTCCAGACAGTCTCTGAAAACATCATTGACTAGATGCTGAAAGGTGGCAGGGGCGTTACATAGGCCGAAGGGCATTACTAGGTATTCGTAATGGCCGAACCTGGTACGAAAGGCAGTCTTCCATTCATCCCCTGCTCGGATGCGTACCAGGTTGTACGCCCCCCGCAGGTCTAATTTGGTAAACACAGAGGAAGTCCTGAGTCTTTGAAAAAGTTCAGGTACCAGAGGCAGAGGGTACCGGTTCTTGACCGTGATTTTATTTAATTCCCGGTAATCTACACAGGGCCGAAGAGAATGGTCTTTTTTCTCCACAAAGAAGATTCCTGCCCCTGCTGGAGAAGTGGAAGGACGGATGAAACCCCTCTTAAGGTTCTCATCAACGTATTCTTTCAGTACCTCAAGCTCCCGTTCAGATAGGGGGAAGATCCGTCCGAAAGGAATCTCAGCACCGGGAAGAAGCTCGATTGGACAATCGTAAGGACGATGAGGCGGGAGGACTTCGGCCCCTCGTTTGCTGAAGACGTCCAGGAACTCATGATATTGTTTGGGTACAGAAGCTCGTATCTCTGGATCTGAATCCAGGCATAACAGAGGCCCCAAGGTGCTGGGACGTGGAAGCATGCAGTGGCGTTGACAGTATGGTGACTGGAACTTAATACTTCCGGTTCCCCAATCAATCTGTGGATTGTGTGCCTGAAGCCAGGGTAGACCCAGGATAACTGGAAACATGGGAGATGCAATAGCATCCAAAGTCAATAGTTCCTTATGGTCCATGGAGGTGATCACAGGCAAAGGAGGGGTCTCCTGGGTCACTACTCCGGACTTGATGTGAGACCCATCTGCCAGGAAAATGGAAAGTCCCTGAGTCTTAGGTTGGAGTGGGATGTGTTCTTGTGCTGCAAAGTCTAGATCGACAAAACAACTACATGCCCCTGAGTCGATTATTGCAGTTACTGGTATTGTCCTCCCTGGTAGTTGGAAAGAGATAGGAAGAGCCAGGTGAGTAGCATTGGTAGATGGAGGTGAGTAGTTGGGAGAAGAGGTAGCCAGGACCTTGCGCAGCTTAGCAGGACAAGAAGAGACATAATGACCGGGTTCACCGCAATACAGGCATAGATAATTCTGCAGCCGACGAAGTCGTTCCTTGGCCGATAGGGAATGTTTCATTAGTCCAAGCTGCCCTGGCTTGACGGTCTGGTTGAGGGATGAGGGTTCAGTTGGAACCGTACTGGCACTGGCAGGGTACACAGGGGCTCGTATCCGGGGTAGCATCCAAGCTGGGCGGAGCTGCTGGGTAGACCTTTCTGCTCTGCGCTCCCGGAGTCGTCGGTCTATCTGGATAGACAAAATAATTAAAGTCTCTAGAACATCAGGAACACCGACCCGTGCTAACTCATCCTTCAAGCTTTCAGAGAGACCAAGACGGAACTGATGCCGCAGAGCCGCCTTATTCCACTGGGTATCCGCGCTCCAGCGTCTGAAATCAGTCACATAGTCCTCGACCGCTCGGCGGCCTTGCTGGAGCGCATGGAGAGCAGCCTCGGCAGTAGAAGTCCGCTGTGGATCGTCATAAAGTCGGGCCATGGCATCAAGAAAAGAGGGCAGAGAGTCTAGAACTACATGGCGGACTTCAAGTAGGTGATGGGCCCAAGCTTGAGGTTCCCCCTGCAGCAAAGCGATAACGAAGCCCACCTTGGTGGCTTCAGATGAAAAAGTCAGAGGTAGCAATGAAAAGTAAAGTTCACATGCGTTGCGAAACGCACGGAATTTACTCCGATCCCCGAAAAACTTCTCAGGAACAGGGACCCTGGGCTCAGGAGATGGTAACATTCCAATAGAGGAAGTTGGGGTTGGAGGTGAATCTGCAGAGGTGGCTTGAGTTTGTGTCTGCTTATCCATTCGGACATGGCTGCCCTGCAGAGACTTCACGATCTGAGTGAGAGCTGTAAGGTGTTGGTAGACATTGTCCATAGGCAAGGTATCTCCTGCAGGCTCAGGCATGGCGGTTTGATACTGTAACGTACCTTAGGTGTGAGCCTGACGTGCGGAGAGGGACCTCCCATACAACCCCGGCTCGGAGACCACTGGAGTGGGGACAGTGGTGGTAAGAGCACGGTGATGTAAGGGTGCCTGTCTGATCCTCACTGCTTGGAGTGGTGGAGCCGAGTGGAGACTGGAACGGCTGGTTCCAGAAGCAGCGGATGCAGGTCAGCAGGTGCAGCTTGCAGAGCAGAGGATGCAGGTCAGCAGGTGCCGGTTTGCAGGGCAGGGATGCAGGTCAGCAGGTGCAGGTTTGCAGAGCAGGGATGCAGGTCAACAGGTGCAGGTTTGCAGAGCAGGGATGCAGGTCAACAGGTGCAGGTTTGCAGAGCAGGGATGCAGGTCAACAGGTGCAGGTTTGCATTGCAAAGGATGCAGGTCAGCGTGTGCGGCTTGCAGAGCAGAGGATGCAGGTAAGCTGGTGCAGGTTTGCAGAGTCAGACAAGCCGGGTCATACACATCAAGGTAAACATCACAAGTGGCAGGCAGAGAGTAGTCAAAGTCCAGGCCGAATCTTGGCAACAGGCAGACTGGCAGATAACTGAGCAGGGTCAAACGAGCCGAGGTCAGGACTGGAGACAGAAGCGTGGTCAGGAAGCCGGGTCAAACACAGGAACAGGATACAAGCACAGAATCAGGAACTCAGGGAACAGAAGCAGATCAAACCGCAAGGGGCAACATCTCTGGAATGTCTTTTATAGGAAGTACATGGGAGGAGCAAGGGGTTCAGAGTTCAACAGTAATCAGACACCAAGCAGAGTAGTCTAATGGATCAGATAGGTTATCCAGCAGATCAGGCAGGGAACTGTCCAGCATCTCAGATAGCTCCACTGGAAGAGTCAATGCCAGACACAGACGAGGTCCCAGGTTCAAGCCCAGCACGTCCCTGACAAGGAGAGAGGAGGAGGATGAGGATGAGGAGGAGGCACATCTCGAACGAGGCATGATTACCTCCGGGGGCCAGCATAAGGGCAGCACACCGACTGAATCACACCGCAGAGCTCCGCCTGTGCAGGGTGCTGCCTCTGCCCGTTATTCCAAAAGTTCATTGGTGTGGGCCTTTTTTGAGTTGAGTGTATCAGATTGCACCGCTGCTATTTGCAACATATGTCTCAAGCGTATCTCGCGTGGCCAAAACATCAGCCGCTTGGGCACCACATGCTTGACCAGACATATATTGACCTGCTATGCAGCTCGTTGGCAAGCGTACCTTAAAGACCCACACCAAAGAACAAAGCGGACCTCTCCTTGCTCCTCATCAGCTGGGATCTGCAACCCCACTATACCTTCAGTCCTCTCTGAAACCTGCACTGAGAGGAATGAAGGTGTAGAATTTGGTGTGTCACAGCCAAGTACTTGCGGGCACTCTGCTAGCAGTACAACAACATCCGATTGTAGCAGGCAAATTTCCCTGCCCCAGCTGCTGGACCGTCGAAAGAAGTTCACTCCCAGCCATCCACATGCCCAGCGGTAGAATGCTAGCTTGGCTAAATTGCTAGCACTTCAACTGCTGCCTTTTCAGTTGGTAGACTGGGCCCCCTTCCGTGAGTTTGTGCAATGTGCGGTTCCTCAGTGGCAGGTTCCCAAATGCCACTTTTTCTCACGGAAGGTGATTTCGGCTCTCTACCGGCATGTGGAAGGCAATGTCCATGCCTCGCTGCACAGGGCGGTCAGCAGTAATGTGCATATTACCGCTGACTCATGGTCCAGCAGGCATGGACAGGGACGTTACCTTTCTTTCACGGCCCATTAGGTCACTCTTTTGGCAGCTGGGAAGGATGCAGGACAAGGTGCAGTAGTGTTGGAGGTTGTTCCGCTGCCACACCTCCAAAATGCTACTACTGGTTGTGACACACCTCTCTCCTCCACCCCCTCCTCTTCTTCCTCCATGGCCTCTTCCTGCGCTTTGTCCCCGGAACCAGCGGTGCTCCGTAGGTGTTCAAGGGGCTACGCAAGTACGCAGGCAAAAAGATGCCATGCCGTGCTTGCGCTGGTGTGTTTGGGGGACAGGAGCCACACTGGGGCAGAGGTTCTGTCAGCTCTGCAGGGGCAGGCCGAGAGGTGGTTGACGCCACGCCAGCTTAAGCCAGGAATGGTGGTTTGCGACAATGGCACCAACCTCCTCTCTGCCCTCCGACAGGGACAACTGACCCATGTGCACTGTGTGGCTCACGTCCTTAAAGCGGAGCTCCGCCGGAAAAAAAAATATTAAAAGCCAGCAGCTACAGCTACAGCAGCTGCTGGCTTTTAATATTTGGACACTTACCTGTCCTGGAGTCCAGCGACGTCCGCAGCAGAGGACGAGCGATCGCTCATCGCTCTGCTGCTCCCTCCGCCATCCTCGCTGAGGGAACCAGGAAGTGAAGCCCTGCGGCTTCATGCCCGGTTCCCTACGGCGCATGCGCGAGTCGCGCTGCGCCGTTCTGATTCGTCCTCCTGTGTTCTGGGAGCCGAGTGTCTCCCAGAACACTACGGGAAGTCTGGGGGAAGTGACGTCACTCCCGCAGATTCATGGAGAGAGGACTCCCGGATGTGGGTGAAAATACCTGTCTTAGACATGTATCTTCACCCCCCTCCCCCCTGAAAGGTGTCAATTGTGACACCGGAGGGGGGGAGGGTTCCGATTACCAGAAGTGAAAATTTAGGGTGGAGCTCCACTTTAACCTGGTGGTGCAGCGGTTCTTGGTCAGGTACCCGGGCTTACAGGATGTCCTGAGGCAGGCCAGGAAAGTCTGTGTGCATTTCAACAGATCATATAATGCCAGTGCTCGGCTGGCTGAGCTGCAAAAGGAGTTGAACCTGCCCAAGAACCGCCTTATATGTGACATGCCCACCAGGTGGAATTCAGCGTTGGCCATGCTGCAGTGGCTGCACATGCAGCAGAGGGCCATCAATGAGTACCTGTGTGACTACGGCATCAGGACAGGGTCAGGGGAGCTTGGGTTTTTTTCATCACGTCAGTGGGGCATGATCAGGGATGCATGCACTGTCCTGGCACCATTTGAGGAGGCCACAAGGATGGTGAGCAGTGACAGTGCATGCATCAGTGACACTGTACCTCTTGTCCACCTGTTGGAGCATACACTGCGTGGAATAATGGACAGGGCACTTGAGGCAGAACAGAGGCAGGAAGAGGAGGACTTCCTTGCCTCTCAAGGCCCCCTTTACCCAGACAGTGTTCCTTCTGTCCTACCCATCACACAGGAAGAGGACGAGGAGGAGGAGGAGGATTGTGTCAGCATGGAGGTGGAGCCTGGCACTCAGCATCAACAGCAGCAGTCTTTTGGGGGTGAATTACAGTCCCAAGAAACCCGTGGACTTGTACGTGGCTGGGAGGAGGTGGCTGCAGATCATGTCGTCCTTAGTGACCCAGAGGACTCCGGACTGAATGCCTCAGCTAACCTACGCTGCATGGCCTCCCTGATCCTGCAAAGTCTGCGGAAGGATCCTCGTATTCTTCGGATCAAGGAGAGGGACCATTACTGGCTGGCCACTCTCCTTGATCCACGGTACAAGGGTAAGGTTGCGGACCTTATCTTGCCATTGCAGAGGGAGCAGAGGATGAGACATCTCCGGGAGGCCTTGCAGAAAGGTCTGTGCAACGCGTTCCCAGAGACTGGGAGGTTACAAACTCCTGGTCCTGGACAACGAGTTGCTGAGGCTTCGGTCAGTAGCAGAAGGAGCGGTGGAGAAGGTGGCCGTCTGACCGATGCGTTCAGACAATTTCTTAGTCCGCAGCCCCAAGGTATGATCGGTTCCAGCAACCATTGCCAGCGTCTGATATACATGGTGCAGGAATACCTAGGGGCAAGGTCAGACTTGGACACCTTTCCCACCGAAAATCCTCTGGCTTACTGGGTCTTGAGGATGGATCACTGGCCAGAGCTTGCACAGTATGCAATTGAGCTACTGGCCTGTCCTGCATCCAGCGTTCTTTTGGAACGCACATTCAGTGCTGCTGGAGGCTTTGTCACCGATCACAGGGTGCGCCTGTCCACTGACTCGGTTGATCGACTAACCTTCATAAAGATGAATCAGTCTTGGATCACCACCAGCTACCAGGCACCTGAAGCTGATGTAACAGAATAATTTATTTTGAAATGTCACATCCCTTCAAGACTGCCTATGCTGATGCTGAGTGACTGTCCTGTTATGTTGACTGACTATCCTCTTCCTCCTCAATGATCCTGATGATAGCTTGGAAGAATATTTTTGTTTCTGGGTGCCGCCACCAGTGGCTAAGGCCCCATTTTTCAGCCCCTGTTTAACAGGGGCATGTAATTAATTTTTTTTATGCAATGCTTTGCAGCAGGACTCATTCCTGCACTCCAACTAGAGTATCTGGGAGAGGTTGCAGTGTCGTGGCACCAGCACCAGTGCATAAGGCCCAATTTTTCAGCCCCTGTTTAACAGGGGCGTGTAATTACAATTTTTGATGCAATACTTTGCAACAGGGCTCATTGCTGTGCTCCAAGTACAGTATCTGTGAGGGGTTGCAGTGTTGTGGCACCAGCACCAGTGCCTAAGGCCCAATTTTTCAGCCCCTGTTTAACAGGGGCGTGTAATTAAAATTTTTGATGCAATACTTTGCAACAGGTCTCATTGCTGTGCTCCAAGTACAGTATCTGTGAGGGGTTGCAGTGTTGTGGCACCAGCGCCTAAGGCCCAATTTTTCAGCCCCTGTTTAACAGGGGCGTGTAATTACAATTCTTGATCTAATAATTCACAGCAGGGCCCATTCCTGCGCCCACCAAGAGTAACTGTGAGGGCTTACAGTGTTGTGGCAACACCGTCCACCACCACCACCACCACCACCAAAGGCCCAATTTTTCTGCCCCTGTTCAACAGGGGCATGCAATTACAATTCTTGATCTAATATTTCACAGCAAGGCCCATTCATGCGCCCACCAAGAGTAACTGTGAGGGCTTACAGTGTTGTAGCACCAGCACCACCACCAAAGGCCCAATTTTTCCTACCACTGTTCAACAATGGCATGTAATAACAATTCCTGATATAATAGTTCACAGCAGGGCGTTCCAGCGCCCACCAAGAGTAACTGTGAGGGCTTACAGTGTTGTGGCAACACCAACATCTAAGGGGCAAATTTCTGCAGAGTATATACGGCAGGCCCCTACTTTCAAACATCCAACTTACAAACGACTCCTACTTGCAAACGGAAGGAGACAACAGGAAGTGAGAGGAAATCTACCCCTAGGAAGGGAAATTCTCTCCTGTAAGAGTTAATAAAAGGTGTCTCCTCTCTACTGATGCTTTATCACCAATCCTTGTTTCAATAAAAACCCCACTTTTCCAAAAACATTTGTCATTGGGACGGAAAGTGAGGTGAAATGTTCTGAACAGGTGCACAGACAGCAAAACAAATGATACAGGGGTGATAACCCTTCCCTATGTTCTCCAAAAAGCTTAAAAATAGATTTTTTGGCTGCAGCTACACTTAAAAATTTACCTGTTCCAAATTACAAACAGATTCTACTTATGAACAAACCTACAGTCCCTGTCTTGTTTGAACCGCCTGTATACTGCTGTTTAAAGTATGTAGGGTTTTATTTTGGGTGCAGGGTTCCCCTAAATATCCATACAAGACCCAAAGGGGCTGGTAATGGGCTGGGTGGGGGGGGGGGGGTGATGGGGTAGCCATGCCATTTTTCTAAAAGATTTTCATCCATATTGCCAGGACAAGACATGACATTAAAGCCGCAAGCAGTTTTAAATGGCTTTTTTTCCTTTACAAATGTCATTTTGTGCAGGGACAGTTCTAAACACGGGAAACACATGTCACTTCACAGGCATACTTTAGACACCCCCCAGGTACGATATTTAAAGGAATATTTCACTTTTTTTTTCACTTTATGCATCATTAAAATGACTGCTCCAGAAAAAAATGTCAGTTTTTAAAACTTATTTTTGCATTGATACATGCCCCCTGGGGCAGAACCCGGGTCCCCAAACCCTTTTTAGGACAATAACATGCATATTGGCCGTTATAATTAGCACTTTAGATTTCGAACGTTCGCGTCCATTGTATTTAATAGTGTTCTAACATTTGCGCGAACTTCCGGTCCATTCGCAGGTTCTGGTGCGAACCGAACCGGGGGGTGCTCGGCTCATCCCTAATGCGAACTGTCAAAGCGTGTGAAGATTTCTGATGTTCATGCTTATGTAGGAGATCATGTATGAGTAAATGCTACATATGATGAGGAGTAGAGTTCAGTCCAAACCCATCTTCGGTTGAACCCAGTAGAAAGTTGTCAGTGTGTACCCACAGCACATCAGCTGTGGCGGGGGAATCATTGCTACTGCAGCTGCATGTGGACAAAGGGGCAGGGATGCTTGTGATATCATTTACTTAATATGGCCACATGGCCATATTAGATCAATGTTATTCACCAAGTGTGGCCATATTAGATCAAATATGTCTTTTTTTTTTTTATTTGGCGTGGAGTTCCCCTTCAAGATCCTCAGAGCACAAGTCACATGACAAAGTCAGATCAGTTAAGACGATGATCCAACTTCAATGATATTCAATGAGCTGAAGTAGGATCAAAGTTGGACCAAAGTAGTGCAGGAACCTTTTTAAACTCGGACTGTCTTGTGTCGGACCAGTTAAGATGGCTCTTATAGGGAAACATTGATTTCCATACATCATGCAACATGTGCTCACAATGTCGGATCGTTTGTCGTACAAGTGTGAACCCGGCCGTAATCACCATGGTGGATGCCACAAGTCGGATGGTTAGGACAAGGATCTGACTTTGATCCTACTTCAATGATATTCAATGGGCTGAAGTCGGACTAAAGTCTTACCAAAGTAGTGGAGGAACCTTTTTTGAAATTACTTGTGTCGGACTAGTTAAGATGGCTCTTATAGTAGGAATGTTAATGTTAGGTGACACAGATGCAGCTTTTCTGTAGGTGTGAAGACAAAGTGATGCCACATTTTCTGTACTCTCAAATCTGATATTTTTTTCCCCGTTTGAATCTTCTTGTCCGTTCTGCTGTGCTGGAAACCCATTAATTTGAATGGGCTGCCTTAACACCATGTACATTAATGTACAACATAACACATGTTATCCAATGCCCAAAAGCAGACAAGTCTTAATGTCCCCTAAGGATTTCACTTTATAAACGATCTGTAATGTTCTGTAGTAGCGCTTCCCCCGAAGGAGTCGTTTGGTAATTTGGACTTTAAGAACAACCTCTGGCACACCTGGTTGAGTGAAAGTTACTGCACGTACTTATAGGAATGCAAGTGTGGATACCTTTAACTTGACTGTGAATTAGTATCAGGAAATAGACACAAGACCGTTTAGTAGTAATTGAACTCAATGTATTAGTACAGAGTAAATGGTGCATATAAATATAGTGCAGTAAATGAGCATATAGAAGGTAGGTTCAGGCGCAGTCCACTAGACAGTATAATCACTATACAAAAGTTGCTGTACCACTAGACTGGAATCAACACATAAATCAGCAAAGTCAGCAATAAACAGTGCATATAAGCATTAACTGTAAACAACACAGAAGCCAGGCACATAAATGTGATCAATAGTACCCGAAATTGAATGTGAAATACTCCGGCCGCTGCTCCCAAACTCAAAAGACCAGCTGAGATAGATTAGGAGATTCAACACGGGAAGCGCTGTTTCGGTATAATAGAAACAAGCGATGGAATACAGGTTAAGAACTTTAATGGCAACAGTATCAAAACTTGTATCAATTGTCAATTGTGAAACAATAAGAGGAAATAACGTCTTATTGTTTCACAATTCACAATTGATACAAATTTTGATACTGTTGCCATTAAAGTTCTTAAAGCGGAGGTCCGCCTAATTTTTTTTTATTAACAGCCAGCAGCTACAAATACTGCAGCTGCTGACTTTTAATAAATGGACACTTACCTGTCCAGGGTGCCCGCGATGTCGGCAGCCGAAGCCGAGCAATCGCTCGGCTCTCGGCTGCCCCCGCCGCCATCCTCGGTGAGGGAATCAGGAAATAAAGCGTTGCGGCTTCACTTCCCGGTTCCCTACTGCACATGTGCGAGTCGCGCAGCGCGTCCTAACTGGTCCCCGCTATCTTCTGGGACCTGTGTGTTTCCCAGAAGACAGAGGGGGGGGGACGAGAAGTGACATAGACCCCCGCAGATTCTGCGGGGGTCTATGCCCGGAAGTGGGTGCAAATACCTGTATGGTATGGGGATGGTTCAGAAAACCGGAGGTTCCATTTTTGTGTGGACCTCTGCTTTAACCTTTATTCCATCGTTTGCTTTTATTATACCGGAACAGCGATTCCCGTGTTAAATCCTCTATAAGCATTAGCTGCAATCTGAAAAGTAACACTATGGGGTTGATTTACTAAAGGAAAATCCACTTTGCACTTGAAAGTGCACATGGAAGTGCAGTCTCTGTAGATCGCTGTAAATCTGAGGGGAAGCTCTGAAATTAGGGGAAGCTCTGCTGATTTTATCATCCAATCATGTGCAAGCTAAAATGCTGTTTTTTATTTTCCTTGCATGTCCCCCTCAGATGTACAGCATCTGCACTTCCATGTGCACTTTCAGTGCACTTTCAAGTGCAAAGTGGATTTTCCTTTAGTAAATCAACCCCTATAACTAATCTAGAGTGCACTCTAGGAGGATGGCTAGGATATTATAGGTTGGATTTGAGGGACTTGTGTCTTTTTGCACCCTACCTACTATGTAACTATGATGCAATATCCCCTGAAAGGTACCTCCCAGCATAAGCAATACGTAAAGTTCACTGTGTAGCAGCTGTAAAGGGAAAATCATTAGTCTTAACTCTTTAGCTGGCTAGCGTTGGGGTCCATTATACCATTGGTGCACATGAGAATCGTCCCAGTCAAGCCTGCAGACAACAATAAGTCCACTAGTTGACGGTATGGTCAGTTCCTAAAGGGCTCAGTCTCTCTCTAGCAGCAGATAGTAAATCCACAGCAGCAGCTCACCAGTCTCAGCGATATTGCAGCTCAACATCCAATCACACACAATGATTAGTCCACTCTCTCCACTCTGCATCCATGTGACTCTGGTTGTCGGCACCCCCAAAAATAGTGCTCCAGATCCCACTCAGGCTGCCGATATGCAGCAGTGATGATGCACACTGGACAGTGATGTGCACTCTCCGGTCCCCTCTACACGACAAGAGGAAGCTATTACCTGTACAGCCTGAAAAAAATGCAGAGCAGCTATTTTACCTCTTCCTGACAATCTCTTTCTGGCAAATGAAGTTCAAAAGCTCTTGATTACAGTAGAGTCTCTCTCCTCTGGACTATAGTTCCCACAGTGCAGTGCTGCCTGACTCAATCTATTGAATTCTTCCTGCTCATCTGCTCCCTCCTCTCACTGATACAGCTGTTAACCAGTTCAGCGCCACAAGGCATAAGCTACAGAGAGCAGCTGCAGTCAGTGTTTCTCTCATGCTCCATTCCTAGCCAAGTACCTAGCTACAGTTTATATGTAATTTGTAAGCCAAATCTTTTATTTTTGGATGACAGATAAGGGTTAGAACCTTTTTCAGTGTTTTATTGCTGTTTGTGTCCTTGCTGGGGATGTTTCCCCTTACTTTAAGGGCCCATTCACACTTGACCACACATTAAACCAGAGCAGTTTAGTGTGCGGGCAGCTGTCCGTTTTGCGCTGCAGTGAAGTGCAGTAGGGGGCGGTAGGGGGCGGTGTGATGTGTATTTTACTGCATCACACAGGTCCATTCAACATAGCAGCCATCTTTATTTAAGCCATATTTGCCAACTTTATTTAAGTGCACAAAGTGACACTTCATTCATGCCACCACTCTGCAGGCAGTGTAACACTGAAATGGGGTGCCATCCAGCAGAGGCGTTGCTAGGGGGTGGCTATTGGGGCTATAGCCCCGAATCTGGGGCCCATAGCCCTGAATCTCTCACCGGGTGCAGCGGTGCCATCATCAGCGGATGCGGGCGCTGTGCAGATAACTAACATCTCGCCGTTTTACTGTGTTCTGCCACTGCACTGGTTACTAGAAGCGGCCAGCGTCTAGCAACCAGTGATGTCACGTAACTTGAGTGACACAGCATGAACCCAAGGCAGTGGCATCGCTTGGGAGTGGGGGGTGCGTCCCGCACCCAGGTGACACCCACCAGAGGGGTGACACCCGTGGGTAGCTGAACCGCTAACACCGCCCGCTGCCCTACACTCTCGGGTCTCGTCTGCTATTTCCCTCACCGGAGCGGACCGAAGCCGCCTCCCCCTCCTCTCTGTTTACATCCACACAGGAGGAGGAAGAGCCCGAGGGACACACCGCTGTGTACAGTATATACGTCCGCGTTGTTCTGAGGTCTGTACACTTTACAGTATGTAGGTGGACATGTGCAGGGGGGGCTATAGGAGGGGAGAGGGGTGCCTATACTGATGGGGGGTCTGCACTGAGGGGGGGGTCTATACTGATGGGAGGTCTGCACTAAGGAGGTGTCTATACTAATGGGGGGTCTGCACTGAGGGGGGAGTGTCTATACTGATGGGGGGTCTGCACTGAGGGGGGGTGTCTATACTGATGGGGGGTCTGCACTGAGCGGGGGTGTCTATACTAATGAGGAGGGGTGTCTATACTGATGAGGGGAGGTCTATACTGAGGAGGGGTCTGTACCGATGGAGGGAGGTGGTCTGTGCCATGCCCGCAGCCTCTGCATCTCCTGTACTATGTCTGCAGCCTCTGCATCTCCTGTACCATGCCCACAGCCTCTGCATCTCCTGTAAATGCCCACAGCCTCTGCATCTTCTTTACCATGCTCGCAGCCTCTGCATCACCTCCTGTACAATCAAAATATATATAGCGTATGTCCAATGTGGTATTGATGCGCTATAAATCAACCCTAAGTAAACCAACCATACCATATATAATAATATGTGACCCAGATGCAACCTGCAACAAAAAAAAAACAAATGTGCAAATAGTGCCTGAAAATATATGTGCTGAAACATATAGTGTGCGGAGACCCCCGATGGGATCAATCTGGTGCAACAAACAAAAACAACAAAAAACAGCCTGGAAGGCGACTCCTTATTTTGCTGATTCGCAACCAAACACTGTGGAATATTATGCATAAACAGTTTTCTCAGTCCTTTTATGTAGACCAATCAGAGCACTCCTTCACTAAATCCCACTCTTCCAGTTAATCACAGATCAGCACGGTTGTCAGATTAGATACCTTGAGCAGTCTTGGTTATACCTCATTAGAGGTGAATCATGGAAGACAAAAGGAAAAAACAAACCTCATTGCGCAGTGCTCTCACACACAAGGGTAATGTTAAGCACACAGCGCTTTCACTCACGTGACCAAAATAAGTGTATCGCATAGACAGCCACAGTTCAGCTCAGTAGAGCGCTTCTTCTTCACAGCTCCGGCTTGCAACACATCCAAGTGCCGCTGATCCAGCGGAACTCGGATGTGTTGCAAGCCGGAGCTGTGAAGAAGAAGCGCTCTACTGAGCTGAACTGTGGCTGTCTATGCGATACACTTATTTTGGTCACGTGAGTGAAAGCGCTGTGTGCTTAACATTACCCTTGTGTGTGAGAGCACTGCGCAATGAGGTTTGTTTTTTCCTTTTGTCTTCCATGATTCACCTCTAATGAGGTATAACCAAGACTTCTCAAGGTATCTAATCTGACAACCGTGCTGATCTGTGATTAACTGGAAGAGTGGGATTTAGTGACGGAGTGCTCTGATTGGTCTACATAAAAGGACTGAGAAAACTGTTTATGCATAATATTCCACAGTGTTTGGTTGCGAATCAGCAAAATCAGGAGTCGCCTTCCAGGCTGTTTTTTGTTGTTTTTGTTTGTTGCACCAGATTGATCCCATCGGGGGTCTCCGCACACTATATGTTTCAGCACATATATTTTCAGGCACTATTTGCACATTTGTTTTTTTTTTGTTGCAGGTTGCATCTGGGTCACATATTATTATATATGGTATGGTTGGTTTACTTAGGGTTGATTTATAGCGCATCAATACCACATTGGATTTTC
This sequence comes from Rana muscosa, assembly GCA_029206835.1. NCBI lineage: Eukaryota > Metazoa > Chordata > Amphibia > Anura > Ranidae > Rana > Rana muscosa. The sequence continues at coordinate 536,545,031 of CM055118.1, read as the reverse complement.
ACTTATATGTTATCAGACACATTGATTGATTGCAGCTGAATCATTTAGGTATCCTGTGTTTATTTCACATATTTGTATTGCTTTGCACCATTTTAGCGCTTTAGTTTCTATTTATATATAGCGTATGACTTTATTTACTTCGCTGCTTTGGGCTCTAGCTCCAGATCTTTTGTAGACCTAGCAACGCCCCTGCCATCCAGTGAGGTGCGATAAAATGCAGCATGTCTGTATTTTATCGCACCTCACTGCACCGCACCTCTGAGCTTGCATTGTAGTTAGAACAGGGCACATGAAAAACAATTGTTTTCTATGTGCCCTAGCGATGACTGGTGTTTTTCCCCTTCTAGTCATTGTTGCTGTCACTGTTGAATGAGCCCTGAGTCTAGGTTTACATCTATGCAGTTGTGGTTGATGCGTTTTTTAGGTGCGTTTTGCATTTTTAAACCTGCATTTTTGATGCGTTTTTGCATGTCGTTTTCATGCGTTTTGCGTTTTCTTTTCTTTAAACACACTGTATATAGCTGGTTGCTAAGGAGCGAGCCGCCCGCTGCATCCATAACAACGATGAGTTATCAGCTTCACCACTGACAGCTGAAACGTAAAAAAAGAACAAAATAATATGTTTAAAAAAACGGTGCAGGGTCACACCCCAAATCCAAATCAGTCCCTTATCCGAGCATGCAGCCTAGCAGGTCATGAAAGGGAGGGGGTGAGCGAGTGCCCCCCCTCCTGAACCATACCAGGCTGCATGCCCTGAACATGGGGGGGGGTGCTTTGGGGTGAGAGGGGCTCTACACCCCTCCCTTTCCTGACCTGCTGGGCTGCATGCTTGGATGAAGGTCTGGTATGGATTTGGGGGAGGGCGCAAGCCATATTTTTTTTGGGCTTGTGGTTCTCCTCCAAATTTATACCGGACCATAATGCCCCGTACACACGACCGTGTGTATGCTCCATCCGACTTTTTCTGTCGGGGCATAAGAGCCTGGTATGGATTTGGGGGGGGGGGGCACGCTGTATTTTTCACAAATTTTCTTGCCGGCAAATCGTTTTTTTTACATTTAGCTGTGAGTGGGGAACCTTGCTGACAGCTGATGACTCATCAGTTGTTAAGGACGCGGGAGCGTGTTTTTAAAGGCAAAAAAAGGAACACAAAAAAAAAGAGAAAAGATATTGCAGTGGCAAGGCAGTGTAGGGCTGGTCAGAGGAGGGATTACTTTGACGCAGTTGGCCGGCTTAAACATGTATTGCAATATATGTGAACTAAATATCCCTGTTTTTCATTGCATTGTTTGCTGGGAAGGGTGTAGAGCAGTGGTTCTCAACCTAGTGGGCGGGACCCCCTCGGGGGTCGAATGGCAATTTGCCAGTGGTCACCGAATCCTGGGATGTTCCTGAAGCCCGCACCAGCTTTTTGCAGAAGCCCAGTAGCGCTGTCCCTGGAGCCTGTGGCCACCCAGCTGGGCTGTTCCTGGAACCCATGGCCGCCCACTCAGCCTTTTCGCAGCCGCCCATTCAGTTCACGGCATGGGTGGGGGGCAGAGACTTGAGGTCAGCTGACTGGTGAGGAATGTGAAGTGGGAGGGGATGGAGGAGATCCTATCCCCTGATTTCGGCATAGGTGTCACTGCGGCGAGACACCACAAAGCTGGAGACACAGTGAAGCCGTGATTATAGTTGCCATTAAAAGTCCCCACTACAGTTCTCAGATCAGCAGATGACCTTGATCCAGAAGAACCTAAGTTGGCTGATCAGAACTCAGCCCAGCACTGCCTCTGATCCCAACACCCCAGCAGCACTGCCACTCACCCCATTCCCCCCACCAAGGAGTAAGAGAACGGATAAAAATAGAGAATACATGAAAGGGAGAGGAAAACAGGGGGAGGAACAAAGAATAAGAGAAAGAACAAGAAAGACAGCTACAGAGAGGGATGGGGGAAAAAAAAAACAAGAAATGAGGATAGAGAGAGATAAAAGGGAAAAAAAGGAGAACAAAGAGAAAGTGGTACATCCTAAAATGTACTATAAGCGGTTTTAATACTGTACGAGTGGAAGGGACTCAGGGAGCGCTAAATGTCTGTGGGTTAGGGGCGCAAATTACTTGTCTTGCCTTGGGTGCTGAAAATCCACGCTACAAAAATAATTTTACTGTGAGGGGTCCCCACAACATGGGAAATTTTATCAAGGGGTCACGGCACTAGTAAGGTTGAGAACCACTGGTGTAGAGGGTCCATCCAGAATTTGTAAAAAAAAAACATAAAAACGCATAAAAAACGCAACAAGCACATGGTTTTGGTGTGACTCCATTGAAGTTTATTACACGTGCAGCACTTACCCCCATTTAAGGGACCGGCTGGTTTTGTTGGGTCTTGTGAACTACCTCCTAGGCTTCCGTTGTCAGGGTATAGAAAGAAAGTCTCCAAAAAGGCCAATGTCCACACAAATGTAAAACCCAAACAGTCAGGCTTTATTTACTTTTGCTGAGGGAAACTTGAGAGGAAAGTAAGATATGAGAGAAGAACAGGGGAAGGTTCAGGCACGCAGAACTAAAGTTGAAATCGTCGCCACTCAAGCCTGAGTGGGCATTGCTCACCCGGATAGTCCCGTTTAATGGTCCCAGCAGCTGGGATGAAGCACGAATCAATATTTATTTTAGAAAGTAGGGATACGATCAGGAATCCTCTGCCACAGAATTCTTAAAAGTCCCGAACCTCTCAGCCGAGCAATAGTGAGAACCTTTATGCCGGATTGGCGTATTGCAGGGCTTGTAATGATGATGATGGATCCCTCCTTAGGTGAGCTCCAGGCCTCCTCCCGAGACAGCAGTACCGTCGCTAGTCTCCTCTGGGACAGATCCTCCCCTGGTCTCCTTTCCCAAGCGTGGGCTTCCTGCAGGTGGATAGCCTGGGATCCTCTCCAAAAAAGTAAGGCCCCAGCCAGTAGAGCTGGGCCTAACAGGTAGCGATGAAGCCTCGGGCTGAAGGTGACCGGGGCCAGAACACACACGCACCCCGTGCTATGTGGGCCACGAGGCGCGCACACCAACAGGTGGGCTCCCAGGACGAAACCCCTGAAAGGACCACAATTAATGGCGTCTGCCCCTTATGTACCCTCTCCCAGCTTGCACAGCGGGTAGACCACACCCACTGCACGGCTGCCGAGAAAGGACACCCAAGGTGTTGTGATACCCCCTGTAGTTCAACCTATGCCGGTGGCGACAATGCCACCTACAGGCGAACAGGGAACATTCCCGCCAGGCAGCATCACATCCAGAGCAGAAGCAAATTTAGAACAATCAACATGTCTGAGCCCAACTACTGGCTCAGACCACCCTTAAATTTCAAACATAGCGCCCCCAAATATTGGGGAGGGCGCTACACACGCAAAATGCAATCTCTGTGGGAAAAAATTACCCAACCGTTTTCAAAAAACGCAGCACCGCAAAACTCACATAATGTGAACTACATCTATTGGAAACCATGTTAAATGGACTGTAGTGCATTTCTGCAAAATGCAAAGCACACCAAAAAGGGGTAAATGTAGGGTGAGTCGTTTAACCACTTAACAACCACCTGCCGACAAATAACGGCGGCAGGGTGGTTGCTTAACTCTGGGAGGACGTTATATAACGTCCTCCCAGAATCGCGCTCCCGCGCGCCCCCTGGGGCGCGCACACGGGAAACTCCGTGACCGCCGGGTCCAGAGGACCCGGCGGATCACGAATCGCGGTAAATCGCCGCTGATAGCGGCCGTTTACCACGTGATCGCTCCGTCAAATGACGGAGCAATCACTTGTAAACAGACCGGCGTCATTTGATGACGCCGGTTCCTCCCTCCCCTCTCTGTACCGATCGGTACAGTGTGAGAGGGGAGGGGGAGGGAGCGGATGGCAGCAGCAGCACTGTGGGCTGGATCTGTGACAATTGCAGTCACAGATCCATCCATCCATCCATCCCTGCTCAGCCATCCCTGTGCTATACCCTGCCAATACTCTGCAAAATACCCTGGTGCAATACTCTGCAATACCCTGGTGCAATACTCTGCAATACCCTGCGAAATACTCTGCAATACCCTGCGAAATACTCTGCAATACCCTGCGAAATACTCTGCAATACCCTGCACAATACTCTGCAATACCCTGCACAATACTCTGCAATACCCTGCACAATACTCTGCAATACCCTGCACAATACTCTGCAATACCCTGCACAATACTCTGCAATACCCTGCAAAATACTCTGCAATACCCTGCAAAATACTCTGCAATACCCTGCAAAATACTCTGCAATACCCTGCAAAATACTCTGCAATACCCTGCAATACCCTGCACAATACTCTGCAATACCCTGCACAATACTCTGCAATACCCTGCACAATACTCTGCAATACCCTCCACAATACTCTGCAATACCCTGCACAATACTCTGCAATACCCTGCACAATACTCTGCAATACCCTCCACAATACTCTGCAATACCCTCCACAATACTCTGCAATACCCTCCACAATACCCTGTGCAATACCCTCCACAATACCCTGTGCAATACCCGTGCAATACCCTGCCATACACCGCAATACCCTGCCATACACCGCAATACTCCGCAATGCCCTGCAATACTCCGCAATGCCCGGCAATACTCCGCAATGCCCGGCAATACTCCGCAATGCCCGGCAATACTCCGCAATGCCCGGCAATACTCCGCAATGCCCGGCAATACTCTGCAATAACCACTTCCCGCCCTCCGGCCGTCATATGACGTCCTTGACTTTGTGCGGGGATATCTGAATGATGCCTGCAGCTACAGGCATCATTCAGATATCGGCTTTTTCAGCCGGCGATTCCCTACACCATAAGAACAATCATAGCGGCTGTTCCGCCGCTTGATCATTCTTACGGGAGGCAAGAGGGGATGTCCCCCCCCCCCCCGCCGCCCTCCGGTGCTTCTACCGACTCATCGCTACGATCAAAGCCAGGATTGTTGTTTTTTTTTTTTTGTATTTTTTTCAGGCTTCCCAGCCTAGAGGTGAGATGTGGGGTCTTATTGACACCCCCCCCCCCCCTCATATCTCACTGTAAAGAGGACCTGTCATGCCATATTCCTATTACAAGGGATGTTTACGTTCCTTGTAATAGGTATAAAAGTGATCAAAAAAATGTTTAGGGCGGAAAAACATGTCAAACTAAAATAAATAAAGTAAAATGAAGAATAAATTTTTTTTTTTTTTAAAGCGCCCCTGTCCCCGTGAGCTCGCATACAGAAGCGAACGCATACGTAAGTCCCGCCCACATATGAAAACGGTTTTCAAACCACACATGTGAGGTATCTCTGCGAACGTTAGAGCGAGAGCAATCATTTTGGCCCTAGACCTCCTCTGTAACTCAAAACATGTAACCAGTAAAAATATTTAAAGCGTCGCCTATGGGGATTTTTTAAGTAGCGAAGTTTGGCGCCATTCCACGAGTGTGTGCAATTTTTAAGGGCGACATGTTAGGTATCTATTTACTCGGCGTAACTTCATCTTTCACATTATGCAAAAACATTGGGCTAACTTTACTGTTTTTTTTTTTTTTTAAGCACAAAACATTTTTTTTCCGTAAAAAACGCGTTAAAAAATTGCTGTGCAAATATCGTGCGAGATAAAAAGTTGCAACAACCACCATTATATTCTCTAAGGTCTTTGCTAAAAAAACATATATAATGTTTTGGGGTTCTATGTAATTTTCTAGCAAACAAATGATGATTTTTACATGTAGGAGAGAAATGTCAGAATTGGCCTGGGTGCTCCAGAAGGCCTGAAGGTGCTCCCTGCATGTTGGGCCTCTGTATGTGGCCACGCTGTGTAAAAGTCTCACACATGTGGTATCGCCATACTCGGGAGTAATAGCAGAATGTGTTTTGGGGTGTAATTTGTGGAATGCATATGCTGTGTGTGAGAAATAACCTGCTAATATGACAATTTTGTGAAAAAAAAAAAAGAGAAAAAAAAAATCTTGATTTTGCAAAGAATTGTGGGAAAAAATGACAACTTCAAAAAACTCACAATGCCTCTTTCTGAATACCTTGGAATGTCTTCTTTCCAAAAAGGGGTCATTTGGGGGGTATTTGTACTTTTCTGGCATGTTAGGGTCTCAAGAATTGAGATAGGCCGTCAGTACTTCAGGTGTGATCAATTTTCAGATATTGGCACCATAGCTTGTGGACTCTATAACTTTCACAAAGACCAAATAATATACACCAATTTTTACTTATTTTTACCAAAGATATGTAGCAGTATAAATTTTGGCCAAAATTTATGAAGAAAAAATTGTAATTTGCAAAATTTTATAACAGAAACGAAAAAAAAATCATTTTTTTACAAAATTTTCAGTCTTTTTTCTCTTATAGCGCAAAAAATAAAAAACCCAACAGTGATTAAATACCACCAAAAGAAAGCTCTATTTGTGTGAAAAAAAGGACAAAAATTTCATATGGGTACAGTGTTGTATGACTGAGTAATTGTCATTCAAAATGTGAGAGCACCGAAAGCTGAAAATTGGTCTGGTTATTAAGGGGGTTTAAGTGCCCAGTGGTCAAGTGGTTAAAGAAAGTCAGAGGGGCTGGAAGTGATGGAAAATCTTTTTTTTGAGGACACAGGCAGCAACAAAAACACTTTTTGGTTGATTGAGCAAAGGTCAGAACCCCTGCGATTTTTTTTAAATTGATGTTTGTGTCTTTCTATCCTGGTGAGCCCCATTGCTTTATTTCTTCTCCTGGTGTCACGTGAATGAAAAGTAACAGAAGTTCTACTGCATTACACAGTGCTATCAGTCCAATACTGCAAACAGAGAAACTGAGAAGAGCAGATTGATAATTCGTTACTGTGCCGCTAATCCTTCATTCTCCAATCGGGGTGCTGGGGGTGTGTCCTGGACCTGGCTGTACTGCTTAAACGCAGTGGAGGCGCAGCAATCTAAATCACAAGACCCACTGAACAGAATTAGAAATCTGTATTTTCGAAGCTCCCAGCAGCACTTGCGGTGAGAAAATTATGCCTATACTAAACCTGCTTTTGAGGACCTGTCATTCTGTGAAGGTTGTAATAATAATTAGAAAAATGGCAATTAATATTAATATTAATATTAATATGTATCAAGAGCTTCTAAATATACAGCAGTTGCCAGTCAGAACTACAACAGTAAATGTTTGTCCATTACAGCAGACCTGGACATACAGTATGTTGTGCTGATACATTAATCTGATCAATGGCTGCCTTTCTTGGCACTGTATAATAGCACCACCTGGTGGAATCTTCTATATCTGCTACTGATGAGTTACCCCTGAAACAACATTTGTCAGTACATGTACAAGCATTTATTTTTTTATTTTTTGTACTAACCTCCTCCTCCTCCTTCTAAAGAAGTATCACACACATTTGTAACACTAAACCAAACAATAACGTACACAGAAAGAATAATTTAAAAAAAATTATTGGTATTATAATTTCCTATAATAAATCAATGTTTAAATATCTTCCTTATATTAAATAGGAACTCCTTCATGCACTAAACATGGAATGGTGGAGAAATGCATCTGCCATTGAATGTCATAGATTTTAGTAGGTTTCCAAAATTAGAGCTGCATCACTTTGCGTCAGCCGAAAGGCACGTGGGTCCAAGTGCTAAGCCTGCCCCACATCTGCTTTCAGACAAATGCTTGGTGCATGACCCTTGTAGGGGCCCAGTAAATTGCCCAACATTCTCAAGGAGGTTTCATGTTTAATCTGAAAGTGTAAAACATTTTATTCTGTCACCTTCCTCTGTTCTGATTGGTGATACCATTGTGACTATTCTAACCATTAAAGTGGTTGGAAACATATACCCAGTGAAGCGACTGGTATCAGGTGGTACACATAGATAAACAAATCCTCCTATATACCTATTTATCTGAAGCCTTCTCTTCTCTATATGCATTCAAATTCCAGAATTTATAAAGCTTGACTGAGCTGAAGGAAAAGGGGGCAGAGAGCTAAAGTTACACTCGGCAGAGATCAGTGAGGAGAGCTCTGAGAGCTGATTGGATTGAAGGGACACATCCCCCTTCACACACCACAAAGAAACAAAGCTGAGACTGTCAATCACAGGCTGTGTGCTGGAGATCCCTCCCTTGTCACCTTTTTTCTCTTGGTGTCAGGAAAACTTATTAGAAGTGACTCATGCTGATAGCAGAAGAAGAAATCAGCATAAAGAAATTACACTTAGTGCTCTTAATTGAGACAAGTACACACAATAGAGGAATATGCTTTGTTCATATTTCATGTGTGAAGTTTACAACCACTCCAACAGCTGGACTAAGCAAGGATTTAATATTTATTGTACACCTGAATGGGGACACACTTGCTCCAATTGTTCCACTGGCAGGAAAAATGTCTGCCACTGTTTGTCAGCAGGAGGAAAAAATCTCCAGCTTCGGATATTGGAGAAAGACATCTGTTGTCTGTGGTCAGGGGAATGGCTGTCACTAATGGAAAAGAGGCCTTCCTCTCATTCTACACTGTTACTGTATTTGAGGTATAGTGAGTATTAGGGGGGGGGGGGGTTGAGTTCTGTACTGGTGGTATTTAGGCTGGGAGGGAGCTTTGTGCTGGGGTGGATCTGGACTGCAGGTCATTTTTGGTTGTATGCTAAACACTCCTGACCCCTGCACTCTGTGCGATACACTCTCCTGATCCCTGCACCCTGTGTGTTTGTACTCCTGATCCCTGCAGTTTGTGCATTATGCACTCCACACCCCTGCATCCTGTGCACTATGTACATCCGCTCCCTGCACTCTGTGTGATATGCACGCCTTATCCTAGAACCTTCACTTTGAGCACCCTTGACCCTTTAACACTGTAACATGGACAATATATGACATACTCCTGACCACTGCACTCTAAGTACATTATAAACTCCTGAACCCTGCACTCTTCATGCTATATTGTACATGACATACTTCGGACCAAAGTCTTTATTTTATTAACAGCTGCTGGTTGCTAAGTAGTCATTGACTATTTTTATCAAGTTGTTCTTTAACCACTTGCCGCCCGCCCAATAGCGGATTGACGTCGGCAAAGTGGTTGCAGAATCCTGACAGGACGTCATATGCCGTCCTCAGGATTTTAAGCCGCTGCGCGGCCCCGGGGGCGCGCAACGCGGCGATCGTTGCTGCGGGGTGTCAGTCTGACACCCCGCAACACCGATCTAGGTAAAGAGTCTCCGACGGAGACTCTTTACCACGTGATCAGCCGTGTCCAATCACGGCTGATCACAGTGTAAACAGGAAAAGCCGATCACCGGCTTTTCCTCACTCGCGTCTGTCAGACGCGAGTAGAGGAGAGCCGATCGGCTGCTCCTCTGACAGGGGGGGGGTTTGTGCTGATCGATTATCAGCACAGCCCCCCCGAGGATGCCCACTGGACCACCAGGGATGCCACTAGACCACCAGGGATGCCACTAGACCACCAGGGAAGCACACCATAAAGATATATAAGGTATGCCACCCTAGACCACCAGGGATAATGGATGCCAATCAGTGCCACAATGGATGCCAATCAGTGCCCACAATGGGCACCACTGATTGGCAGGCATTATTGTTTGGCACTGATTGGCATCCATTAGTACAGTACAGTGCCACCTATTAGTGCCCACCCATGCCACCTATCAGTGCCCACCCATGCCACCTATCAGTGCCCACCCATGCCCACCCGTGCCACCTATCAGTGCCCATCCATGCCGCCTATCCGTGCCCATCCGTGCCGCCTATCTGTGCCCACCCGTGCCGCCTATCTGTGCCTACCCGTGCCACCTATCTGTGCCCACCCGTGCCGCCGATCTGTGCCCACCCGTGCCGCCGATCCTTGCCCATCCGTGCCGCCGATCATTGCCCATCCGTGCCGCCGATCGTTGCCCATCCGTGCCACCTCATCGGTGCCCATCCGTGCCGCCTTATCCGTGCCCATCAGTGCAGCCCCATCAGTGCCCATCAGTGAAGGAGAAAACTAACTTATTTACAAAGTTTTGTAACTGAAACCAAAAAAAAACCTTTTTTTTTTCAAAATTTTCGGTCTTTTTTTTATTTTTTAGCAGAAAATAAAAATCGCAGAGGTGATCAAATACCACCAAAAGAAAGCTCTATTTGTGGGAACAAAATGATAAAAATTTAGTTTGGGTACAGTGTAGCACAACCGCGCAATTGTCATTCAAAGTGCAACAGCGCTGAAAGCTGAAAATTGGTCTGGGCAGGAAGGTGTTTAAGTGCCCAGAATGGAAGTGGTTAAGGTATGAAGGTATAAAAATCATATGTGATGCAAGTGAAAAAATTCCCTGGCATTGGTATTCAGTGAGAGGGAAAATGCCTCAGTGGGAGGAAGGGGGGCATTGGTGTTCAGTAGTGGAAAAGGGGGCACATTGGTGCTTAGTAGTGTGAAGTTGTTGTACAGTTTTGGCTAGAGCGGGGGAAGGGTTAGAACACCGATAGATTTTTACTCCTAACCAAGTCTCTGTTAAAGAGATTAACCCCCACTTTCTGTCCTGATGATAATGGTTTTTCTAGTGAGGCAAATTTTTCAACAGGGACTCAGATAGAAATACACATCTCAAGGGATTCTAGCTTATCCATACTCTACTAAAAACAGCATTTTTCTTACAGTCAGTTTTGCTTTTGGTTATTTTGACCTCACTTGCCTCATAAAATATCCACAGGAAAGGAGTGAGGAGAAATCTCCTTGACTGAGCAGCAGATGACTTCTGACATTCGGGAAGTGGGCTTGTACTTCTGGGAGAGGTAGCACTGTACCTCTATCAGGTCTGGGTCTTTCCGCTGATTTAACGGCCACTCCTCTCAACTGTAGAGTTTGCCAACCTCGGTTAACGGGTTCCTGCCTTGTCTCTCGATGGTGCTGAAGGTGGCTAGTATGGGTAACAAAGGAGCAACTTCTATGTCCTTCTGATTAGAATCCACTTCCTCCCCTGGGTGCTCCATCAGAAATTGGGACAAGGCATCGGCTGGCTCGTTAGGATTCCCTGGCTGATAGTAGATTTTGAGCTTGAACCAGGTCAAAATCTCTGTTCCAAGGCCCCCAACTTAGCGGTTTCCAGATATGCAAGGGGGTTTTTGTCCATGATAATTTCAGTGGAGATGCTCCACTATTTTCTCGATGATGGCCCAGACTAGGGATGAGCTTCGTGTTCGACTCGAACATACGTTCGACTCGAACATCGGCTGTTCGATCGTTCGACGAAGATCGAACGATTTGGGCCGTTCGCGCCAAATTCGAGTGACGCGAACGGCCCACAATGCACTACGCCATCGCAGTGTCATCCAGGCGCTGTGATTGGCCAAGCATGCACTGTGACCCCGCATGCTTGGCCAATCACAGCGCCGGCAGCGAGGAGAGCAATGATTGGCCACAGGCAGGATGCCTGTGGCCAATTATTGCTGAGGGTGTTTAGTACACGCCCCACACTATAAAAGGCCGCCAGCACGGCGGCCTAGTGTAGTGTGTTCCGGAGCAGGGAAAGACAAGCATAGGCAGGGACAGTGACATTTATTTCTTTCTTGCTTAACCTGGATTCCTTTAGTTTAGGGAAAGAGAAGGATAGGTAGGGAGAGTGTCAGTGTGTTTTACTGTGCGAATCCTTGTTTCTAGGGACAAAGAAGGAAAGTGAGGGGAATTCTCCTTGTGCTATAGTGTGCTTTAAAAAAACATTTTTTCTAGGGACAGAAAACTCTAGGTAGGGAGAGTGTCAGTTTCTTTCACTGTGCGAGTCCTTGTTTCTAGGGACAAAGAAGGAAAGTGAGGGGAATTCTCCTTGTGCTATAGTGTGCTTTAAAAAAACATTTTTTCTAGGGACAGAAAACTCTAGGTAGGGAGAGTGTCAGTTTCTTTCACTGTGCGAGTCCTTGTTTCTAGGGACAAAGAAGGAAAGTGAGGGGAATTCTCCTTGTGCTATAGTGTGCTTTAAAAAAACATTTTTTCTAGGGACAGAAAACTCTAGGTAGGGAGAGTGTCAGTTTCTTTCACTGTGCGAGTCCTTGTTTCTAGGGACAAAGAAGGAAAGTGAGGGGAATTCTCCTTGTGCTATAGTGTGCTTTAAAAAAACATTTTTTCTAGGGACAGAAAACTCTAGGTAGGGAGAGTGTCAGTTTCTTTCACTGTGCGAGTCCTTGTTTCTAGGGACAAAGAAGGAAAGTGAGGGGAATTCTCCTTGTGCTATAGTGTGCTTTAAAAAAACATTTTTTCTAGGGACAGAAAACTCTAGGTAGGGAGAGTGTCAGTTTCTTTCACTGTGCGAGTCCTTGTTTCTAGGGACAAAGAAGGAAAGTGAGGGGAATTCTCCTTGTGCTATAGTGTGCTTTAAAAAAACATTTTTTCTAGGGACAGAAAACTCTAGGTAGGGAGAGTGTCAGTTTCTTTCACTGTGCGAGTCCTTGTTTCTAGGGACAAAGAAGGAAAGTGAGGGGAATTCTCCTTGTGCTATAGTGTGCTTTAAAAAAAACATTTTTTCTAGGGACAGAAAACTCTAGGTAGGGAGAGTGTCAGTTTCTTTCACTGTGCGAGTCCTTGTTTCTAGGGACAAAGAAGGAAAGTGAGGGGAATTCTCCTTGTGCTATAGTGTGCTAAAGCATTCCTCATCAACCATCTTTGAAATCCTTGTTTTTTGGACAGTCAGGGAAATTGTCGTTGTGCTATTCTGTGCAAAAGCAATCATCCTCAACCATATTTAGAAATCCTTAAGTAAAGGGACAGAGAAGGACACCTGAAGGTAGCCCTTATTGCTTTTTTCCCATCTCCCTGCAGGCCATCTATTAGAATGTCTGGAAGGCAAACAAGGAGAGGCAGACAGTCAGGAGGCAATAAAAGAGGGCAAGCAGGCTCTGTGTCTGGGGGCAACAGTGCTGGTCGTGGACGCGGTGCATTGTCATCAGCACATGGCCATGGGACACGCTTGTCCTTCTTTTCGGCAGCTGGACATGTTGAGCCACATCATGCCGAAGACTTGGTAGAGTGGATGACCAAGCCCTCCTCCTCCTCCTCATCCTCTCTCACCCAGGCTCAGGGTACTGGCAAAGCAGCTGCCAAAGCGTCCTCTTCCCTGGTATCAATGTCAGACTCATCATCAGTCACTCCTTCCCTAGACCCACCATGTCCTCCTCCTGAGGAGTCCCCCGAACTGTTTGAGCACAGTGTTGGGTACATGCTCCAGGAGGATGCCCAGTGTTTCGAAGGGTCTGATGATGAAACCCAGCTACAGGAAGGCAGTAGCGTGAGAGCAGACAGAGGGGATGCTCAAGAAGGACACCAATCTGGCAGTCATGTTCCAGCAGCTGCAGCATACTGCCAGATTGGCTCCAGTGATGAGGAGGGAGGGGATGATGAGGTCACTGACTCCACGTGGGTGCCTAATAGGAGAGAGGAGGAGGAGGAGGATGAGGAGGAGGCACATCTCCAACGAGGCAGGATGCCCTTTGGTGGCCAGCGTAAGGGCAGTACACCGACGGAATCACACCGCAGAGCTCCGCCTGTGCAGGGCGCTGCCTCTGCCCGTCATTCAAAAAGTTCCTTGGTGTGGGCCTTTTTTGAGGCTAGTGCATCAGATCGCACAGCTGCTGTTTGCAACATATGTCTCAAGCGTATATCGCGTGGCCAAAACATCAGCCGCTTGGGTACCACATGCCTGACCAGACATATGTTGACCTGCCATGCAGCTCGTTGGCAAGCCTACCTCAAAGACCCACACCAAAGAAAAAAGCGGACCTCTCCTTGCACCGCATCAGCTGGGATCTCCAACCCCACTATAACTTCAGTCCTCTCTGAAACATGCACTGAGAGGAATGAAGGTGTAGAATTAGGTGTGTCACAGCCAAGTACTTGCGGCCACTCTGCTAGCAGTACACCGACGTCCGATTCTAGCAGGCAAATTTCCCTGCCCCAGCTGCTGGACCGTCGAAAGAAGTTCACTCCCAGCCATCCACATGCCCAGCGGTTGAATGCTAGCTTGGCTAAATTGCTAGCGCTTCAACTGCTGCCTTTTCAGTTGGTAGACTCGGCCCCCTTCCGTGAGTTTGTGCAATGTGCGGTTCCTCAGTGGCAGGTTCCCAAACGCCACTTTTTCTCACGGAAGGCTATTCCGGCTCTCTACCGGCATGTGGAAGGCAATGTCTTGGCCTCGCTGGACAGGGCGGTCAGCGGTAAGGTGCATATTACCGCTGACTCATGGTCCAGCAGGCATGGACAGGGACGTTACCTTTCTTTCACGGCCCATTGGGTCACTCTTTTGGCAGCTGGGAAGGATGCAGGACAAGGTGCAGTAGTGTTGGAGGTTGTTCCACCGCCACGCCTCCAAAATGCTACTACTGGTTGTGACACACCTCTCTCCTCCACCCCCTCCTCTTCTTCTTCCTCCATGGCCTCTTCCTGTGGTTTGTCCTATGAACCAGCGGTGCTCCGTAGCCGTTCACGGGGCTACGCAAGTACGCAGGCAAAAAGATGCCATGCCGTGCTTGCGCTGGTGTGTTTGGGGGACAGAAGCCACACTGGGGCAGAGGTCCTGTCTGCTCTGCAGGGCCAGGCCGAGAGGTGGTTGACGCCACGCCAGCTTAAGCCAGGAATGGTGGTTTGCGACAATGGCACCAACCTCCTCTCCGCCCTCCGACAGGGACAACTGACCCATGTGCCCTGTGTGGCTCACGTCCTTAACCTGGTGGTGCAGCGGTTCTTGGGCAGGTACCCGGGCTTACAGGATGTCCTGAGGCAGACCAGGAAAGTCTGTGTGCATTTCCGCAGATCTTATAATGCCAGTGCTCGCCTGGCTGAGCTGCAAAAGGAGTTGAACCTGCCCAAGAACCGCCTTATATGTGACATGCCCACCAGGTGGAACTCAACGTTGGCCATGCTGCAGCGGCTGCACACGCAGCAGAGGGCCATCAATGAGTACCTGTGCGACTACGGGACCAGGACAGGGTCAGGGGAGCTTGGTTTTTTTTCTCCACGCCAGTGGGGCATGATCAGGGATGCATGCACTGTCCTGGCACCATTTGAGGAGGCCACGAGGATGGTGAGCAGTGACAGTGCATGCATCAGTGACACTGTACCTCTTGTCCACCTGTTGGAGCACACGCTGCGTGGAATAATGGACAGGGCACTTGAGGCAGAACAGAGGCAGGAAGAGGAGGACTTCCTTGCCTCTCAAGGCCCCCTTTACCCAGACAGTGTTCCTTCTGTCCCACCCATCGCACAGGAAGAGGAGGAGGAGGAGGAGGAGGAGGAGGATTGTGTCAGCATGGAGGTGGAGGCTGGCACTCAGCATCATCAGCAGCAGTCTTTTAGGGATGATTTACAGTCCCAAGAAACCAGTGGACTTGTACGTGGCTGGGAGGAGGTGGCTGCGGATCATGTCGTCCTTAGTGACCCAGAGGACTCCGGAGCGAATGCCTCAGCAAACCTACGCTGCATGGCCTCCCTGATCCTGCAAAGTCTGCGGAAGGATCCTCGTATTCTTCGGATCAAGGAGAGGGACCATTACTGGCTGGCCACTCTCCTTGATCCACGGTACAAGGGTAAGGTTGCGGACCTTATGTTACCTTCGCAGAGGGAGCAGAGGATGAGACAACTCCGGGAGGCCTTGCAGAAAGGTCTGTGCAACGCGTTCCCAGAGACTGGGAGGTTACAAACTCCTGGTCCTGGACAACGAGTTGCTGAGGCTTCGGCCAGTCAAAGAAGGAGCGGTGGGGAAGGTGGCCGTCTGACCGATGCGTTCAGACAATTCTTTAGTCCGCAGCCCCAAAGTATGATCGGTTCCAGCAACCATCGCCAGCGTCTGATAAACATGGTGCAGGAATATCTAGGGGCAAGGTCAGACTTGGACACCTTCCCCACTGAAAATCCTCTGGCTTACTGGGTCTTGAGGATGGATCACTGGCCAGAGCTTGCACAGTATGCAATTGAGCTACTGGCCTGTCCTGCATCCAGCGTTCTTTCGGAACGCACATTCAGTGCTGCTGGAGGATTTGTCACGGATCACAGGGTGCGCCTGTCCACCGACTCGGTTGATCGACTGACTTTCATCAAGATGAACCAGTCTTGGATCACCACCAGCTACCACACACCTGATGCTGATATAACAGACTAATTGATTTTAACATGTCACATCCCTTCAAGACTGATGCTGATGCTGAGTGCCTGTGCTGTTATGTTGACTGGCTATCCTCCTCCTCCGAGTCCTCAATGATACGATTGATGATGATAGCTTGGAAGATCATTTTTGTTTATGGGTGCCGCCACCAGTGGCTAAGGCCCAATTTTTCAGCCCCTGTTTTACAGGGGCGTGTAATTACAATTTTTTTAGCAATAATTTGCCATAGGGCTCATTGCTGTGCTCCAAGTACAGTATCTGTGAGGGGTTGGAGTGTTGTGGCACCAGTGCCTAAGGCCCAATTTTTCAGCCCCTGTTTAAAAGGGGCGTGTCATTAAAATTTTTGAAGCAATACTTTGCAACAGGGCTCATTGCTGTGCTCCAAGTACAGTATCTGTGAGGGGTTGTAGTGTTGTGCCACCAGTGCCTAAGGCCCAATTTTTCAGCCCCTGTTTAACAGGGGCGTGTCATTACAATTTTTGAAGCAATACTTTGCAACAGGGCTCATTGCTGTGCTCCAAGTACAGTATCTGTGAGGGGTTGTAGTGTTGTGCCACCAGTGCCTAAGGCCCAATTTTTCAGCCCCTGTTCAACAGGGGCATGCAATTACAATTCTTGATCTAATAATTCACAGCAGGGCCCATTGCTGCACCCACCAAGAGTAACTCTGAGGGCTTACAGTGTTGTGGCAACGCCACCACCACCACCACCACGAAAGGCCCAATTTTTCAGCCCCTGTTCAAAAGGGGCATGTAATTACAATTCTTGATCTAATAATTCACAGCAGGGCCCATTCCTGCACCCACCAAGAGTAACTCTGAGGGCTTACAGTGTTGTGGCAACACCACCACCACCACCACCACCACCACGAAAGGCCCAATTTTTCAGCCCCTGTTCAACAGGGGCATGCAATTACAATTCTTGATCTAATAATTCACAGCAGGGCCCATTGCTGCACCCACCAAGAGTAACTGTCAGGGCTTACAGTGTTGTGGCACCAGCACCACCATCAAAGGCCCAATTTTTACTACCACTGTTCAACAATTATATGTAATTAAAATTCCTGATATAATAGTTGACAGCAGGGCGTTCCAGCACCAACCAAGAGTAACTGTGAGTGCTTACAGTGTTGTGCCAACACCAACAACTAAGGGGCCTATTTCTGCAGAGTATATACGGCAGGTCCCTACTTTCAAACATCCAACTTACAAACGACTCCTACTTGCAAACGCAAGAAGACAACAGGAAGTGAGAGGAAATCTACCACTAGGAAGGAAAATTCTCTCCTGTAAGAATAAATATGGGAGAAAGGTGTCTCCTCTGTACTGATGCTTTATCAGCAATCCTTGTTTCAAGAAAAACACCACATTTCAAAAACAGTTGTCATTGGGACGGAAAGTGAGGTGAAATGTTCTGAACAGGGGCACAGACAGCAAAACAAATGTTACAGGGGTGATAACCCTTACCTATGTTTTCCAAAAAGTTTAAAAATAGATTTTTGGGCTGGAGCTACACTTCAACAATGTACCTGTTCAAAATTACAAACACATTCTACATAAGAACAAACCTACAGTCCCTGTCTTGTATGCACCGCCTGTATACGGCTGTTCAGAGTATATAGGGCCTTTTTATTTTATGTGCGGGGTTCCCCTTAATATCCATACAAGACCCAAAGGGGCTGGTAATGGGCTGGGGTAGGGGGGGGGGGGTCATGGGGTAGCTATGCCATTTTTCTTAAAGATTTTCATCCATATTACCGGGACCAGACATTACATTAAAGCCGCAAGCAGTTTTAAATGGCTTTTTTTTTCCTTTAGAAGTGTCATTTTGTGCAGGGACAGTTCTAAACACGGGAAACACGTGGCACTTCACAGGCATACTTTAGACACCCCCCAGGTACGATATTTAAAGGAATATTTGACTTTTTTTTTTCACTTTATGCATCATTAAAATGACGGCTCCCGAAAAACTACCGTTTTTAAAACTTCTTTTTGCATTGATACATGTCCCCTGGTGCAGAACCCGGGTTCCCAAACCCTTTTTAGGACAATAACATGCATAATAGTTGTTATAATTAGCACTTTAGAATTCGAACGTTCGCATCCATTGTATTTAATAGGGTTCTAATGTTCGTACGAACTTTCGGTCCGTTCGCGGGTTCTGGTGCGAACCGAACCCGGGGGTGTTCGGCTCATCACTAGCCCAGACCAAGGAAAGTAACGCTAAGAGGCAAATGGATAAAAAGAGCAAAGTGTGCAAAATTTTTATTTTAGGCGGACAATTAGCAACTTACATTAGTAAGACCTCATCTGGAATATGCAGTTCTGTTTTGGGCACCAGTTCTCAAAAAGGATATTGGGGAACTGGAGAAAGTGCAGAGAAGGGCAACCAAACTGATAAGAGGCATGGAGGAGCTCAGCTATGAGGAAAGATTAGAGGAACTGAATTTATTCACTCTCGAGAAGAGGAGATTAAGGGGGATATGATCAACATGTACAAATACATAAGGGGTCCATATTGTGAACTTGGTGTTGAGTTATTCACTTTACGGTCAACACAAAGGACAAGGGGGCACTCTTTACGTCTGGAGGAAAAGAGATTTTATCTCCAAATACGGAAAGGTTTCTTCACAGTAAGAGCTGTGAAAATGTGGAATAGACTCCCTGCAGAGGTGGTTCTGGCCAGCTCAGTAGAGTGCTTTAAGAAAGGCCTGGATTCTTTCTTAAATGTACATAATATAACTGGGTACTAACATTTATAGGGAAAGTTGATCCGGAGAAAATTAGATTGCCTCTCGGGGGATCAGGAAGGAATTTTTTCCCCTGCTGTAGAAAATTGGATCGTGCTCTGCTGGGGTTTTTCGCCTCCCCCTGGATCAACTGTGGGTATAGAATTAGGTATATGGGATTGTATGATATTATTATTATTTTTTTTTATGGTTGAACTGGATTGATTTGTGCCTTTTTTAAACCTGACTAACTATGTAACTATGTACTAACTATGTGTAGCGCACACACCCCCTTCTCCTTGTCTGTTTAGGCTCCTCTTAGGAGAAAGGGGCACACCGCACCACAAGCCCGTACCCTCCCGTGTTAAGAGGTTAGGCGGTGTTGTTTTTGGGCCTTGTCTGCAGCCGGGGCATAAAGTCCTCCCGAGAATGATTCTCACCTCAACAGTGTGTAGATGCAAGTCCTTGACTTCCCCAGGAACGTAAATGTCCACACCAGCTGAAAGTCCAACTCAGTCTTTATTTCTCTCTTGCACAACACATTTTCTCTTGGATAAACGAAAGGTTGGAATAAAGACACAGAATAGCTTTAAGGTGTGGAGGAGGTCTAGGCACAAACGTAGCTCAATCTTTTAGGACTGTTCAGATTCTCAAACAGTTTTGGCGCATGGTCTCTGCCACAGACCATGAGGTTGGTCTCTGCCACAGACCTGGTGGATAAGGTCACTGCCACTGACCTGACGAACAGGGTCACTGCCACTGACCTGGTGAATATGAATTTCCTTACTAGGACATAGCCCCTTTTAGGGAGAAGACATCCCCCCAGAGAGTCAACAGACCCCTTCCTTCACCGTGTCAACAGCACCGGTCCTTCGGAACAGGATCCTCCCTTCTCTTAGGGTGCGGGTCCCCTCGCAAGGCGGCACCCTGGACTCCTCAATCCCTGGCGGACCCCAGTCAAAGGCTGCTGGGCTCCAGGCCGTCACTGCAACTCCTGGATCTCCACCCCAGGCTAAAGGTGCCTGAGGTGGAACCAGAACAAGGCCTCCGGGCCTAGGGCACCCGGAGATGTCGAACCACACTCCCACACACCCAGGCTAAAAGTGCCTGGGCATGGACGAACGAACCCCTCTCAGAAGATGTCCGCCCCTTTTATATCCTCTCCCGGCATGCACAGCAGGTTCCCCGCCCTACAGTACGGCTGCCGAGTGGGGACACAAAAGGCACAGCACTGCGCTAGCGGTTCAACCCTGGCCCAGAATGGCAGCGCAACCCACCGGCCACAGGGAACACATCACCAGCATTAACTCCGAGAACAAAAATGGTCCATGAAACCTATCAATTCAATGTGTCTGAGCCTGGTTATCACTCAGACACTTCCCCTAAATTGAACACCCCGCTACACATTTAAGACAAACTATGCTTATCAGGGTTCTCAAAAGGATTCCCAGCTGGGGAAGACACCAAGCAAACTTTTACAATGGTCTGGATGGCACCCCCCCCCCCCCCCCCCCGAGCAGACAATTGAAGGGCAGAAGGGATTCCCCTGTCAGCACTTTCTATGCAACCCATGATTACAGGAAAGAAATTCTCACCGTCTATGGTCTGCTAAAGTCTGTGCACATTGCTCTTTTATCTGTTTTCAGTCTCTCAGAAGTGCTGCGTTAAGTATGCTGGATTGGATTCCTCACCGGTACCTAAAGCCAAAGGATTTTTTCTATCAAAACATAGAAAAAATATACCCATGGGACTTTTGAAGGAACAGGCCAACAAACACATACTCAAAGAGTATAAATTTTTTTTTTTTTACAATTTTTATTGTTCGCATATAATATATATAGTAAACAAAAAACAAACACATAAAGTGAAAAACATGTTTTTGTTAACCACTTCCAATTCTGGCACTCCTCTCCTACATGTAAAAATCATATTTTTTTTGCTAGAAAATTACTCAGAACCCCCAAACATTATATATGTTTTATTAGCAGAGACCCTAGGAAATAAACTGGCTGTCGTTGCAACTTATGTCACACTGTATTTTTTTGGGGAAAAAAAACAGTTTTATGAATTAAAAAAAAAAAAAACACTAAAGTTAGCCCAATTTTTTTTGTATCATGTGAAAGATGATATTATGCCGAGTAAATAGATATCTAACATGTCACACTTTATAATTACGCACATTAGTGGAATGGCGCCAAACTTCGGTACTTAAAAATCTCCATAAGCAATAATACAGGTTACCTGTTTATAGTTACAGAGGAGGTCTTGGAATATAATTGTTCCTCTTGCTCTAATATTTGTGGTGATACCTCACGTGTGGTTTAAACGCTGTTTACATATGTGAGTGTGACTTTCGTATGCGTTTTTATGCGTTCGCTTCTGCACGCAGGGATGGAGGCGCTGTAAATAAATAAAAATACATTTATTGTATAAAAATGAAAATAAAATAAACGTTCTGGACCCCACATCTCTCCTCGAAGCTGGAAAGCCTGAGATTAAAAAAAATTATCTCAGCCTTTCCAGCAAAATGCACGGCAGTGTTTACAACTGCCGAGGCTGGACGTGACGTCATAATGTCGCGCCTGGTCTCCGAAGGTCATAGAGACTGCCGTGGACCATATGGTCCACTGTATTCTCAAGGGCGAGCTTCCGCTGCCACCATATTTCTTCTCCAGCTTGTCGATAGAAGCACCGGAGGGCAGCGGTAAAAGCAATTAAATGGCTGAACAGCCGAATAAATGTTTTTACGGTGCAGGGAATCACTGACCGAAAAGCATGATATCTGAACAGGGGTAGCCTGTCCATTAGGGGCGTCCAGGTGCCGCCCCCTCTCTCCAGGCCACCTCCTATATGCATAGCATAAATCTATCCATGGCCGCAGCGGCTGCCCCCTATTCATGCGTCTGGCCCCTTTTATAAATTACAGCGGCCATTTTTTTTTTCAAAGCACCTAATTAGAGCCAGAGGCTCTGATAAGCTTCGAAATAGGGTGTGCTCAGGATGTAGAGAGTGTGTTGCAACAGCGCATGAATATTCGCTGTTGCAACACTGATCCTCCTCCCAATCAATCGGGAAGCGGGTCTGATACCCGTCACTTGATTGGCTGAAAGGACAGGTGATCTTATTGGACGCCTAAGGGGGGGGGAGGCACGGAGGAAGCAAGGAGGAGAAGAGCCGCTGGCCAATGCCTTGATGCCCAGTCCCCATCGATGCCTGAATGCCCGGTCCCCGCAGATGCCTGGATGCCCGACCCCCGCCACCGCTTCTCGGATGCCTGCCGATGCCTGATGCCCACCGACACCAGCCACCACTGTATCTGAATGATGCCTGCAGCTGCACTCATCATTCAGATATTCCCACTCAAAGCCCAGGACATCATATGACGTCATAGGACATAGGACATCATAAGTGTTAAGCTGCATTGACATACATTGTAGTTGTAGTGCATAACAATTAACATGACTAAAAATGGAAAAATGTGCGCTAGTCTTAAAATTATACTGAAACACAAAAAGCTGCTGCAAAAAAATGTGACAAATATTCAAATAATCTAGAAATAAAAATGAAGCGCTAAGTGTTCAGAGAGGCCTAGGATTCACCCTGGGTCTCAAGGATAAGTGCAAACCAAGTATTGAAAAATTAAAGTCCACACAAACGTGATGATAAACAAATAATGTCCATAATGTGAATGGTGAAAATTGAATGGTGAAACAAGGTTGGAAACCATATGGACCATCAAATCTTCATAGAAGAGAATAGGTAAATACTCTTACCAGAGCCGATGGACCCACTTGTCAGCGACAGTGGGTCATTAGAGCATGGTATCCCCACGGATAAAACTTGAAACTTGTCTGTAGACTCGCACCCTCAACGATCATGGATGGAATTCACGAGCTTGAAAGGTGTTGATTCAGGATGTCAAAAAAAGAGGGATTCCAGCAAAGGACTCACCATGCGGTGGTCTCAACTCAGGTAATACACAGGGCAGTATAGCAATACTTATCTGAGTCGTGGATGACACAGAGGAGCCAGAACTTTCAAATGATCGATTCACCATGACATGGAAAAAGAAAAAAGGAGGGGAGGGCTCCAATAGTGTAAATCAGTTTGAGGGTTTATTGGATAAAACCATCATTACATAAAAGTGATCACATGAAAAAACGAATAAAAATTGAGGCAATAAGCGGAGTGGTTGAACCGGCCCATGACTGTCTAGATGTAAAGATAGGAGACAAAATAATGTAAGGTTACTTCTTAACGTGTTTTGTGAAACAAAGTTCACTTCATCAGGAGATACAGCAGTTTTCCGCTTAAAAAACGATATCTGCAAGTAGACCATGTGATTAAATTACAATTAAAAGTAAAAAACAAAACAAAAAGAAAAAAATACTTTTTCATGTAATTTAATGATATGGTCTCCTTGCAGATATGGGTATGTTGAGGAAGGTTGAGGAATCCCAAGTGAAAAGACTGATAAATCAACCTATTAATATTTTTCCCTAAAGCCTAACTGACCTTTCAAATTATATTAGTGTAGCCCTACCATCGTGAGGGCCGCTGGTAGAATCTATACCTCACTGGTTGCCCCGACTCTGCAAGTCCTCCGACACCTCTGACACCCTGGGTTCAGTCATTTTTACCCGTTGACACCGGTAACAAGAAACTTACACAATACCAATGAAGCAGTTTAAGTTTGTTTACACATGAACATGTATAACATAAATGGCATAAAGATATCTTATCTGAAAACAATCTAGCACTAAAATGAAATGCGATGGAGCAATCTAAGGATTTCTGTTAGCAAGATAGAATGCAAAGAAACACATTACAATCCAACCCTCTTTGGTCACTGAGGCCTATGTGAACAGGCAGCAGAGAGGTAGGGGACCAACACTTAATGGACCAGACCACTCCCCTCTGTCTCCTAAGCCCACAGGCACCTAAAGCAGAACTTTAGTCATTTTTTCATCTTTCCATCTATTAAATCTTCTGCCCTTGTTGTTTTAACTTTGGATAGTAAAACATTTTTTTCTGCCAGTAAATACCTTATACAGCCCACTTCCTGTTTCTTGGCTAATACAAAGCCTAGGCTTATGACATTGTGCACAGCTCTCTCTCTCACTCTCCTGAGAGTTTGCCAGGAAGGGAGGGGGTGAGTCATAAGAGGGCCAATGAGAGCTGCAGAGCTGGATGTGTGCCTCTGTGTGTCTGTGTAAACCCAGGAATTGAACAGGCAGCAGCTTCAGCTGCCCACAGTTAAAATGCTTGCAACCAGACTCAGTGGAGGGAGAATTCTGCAGCATATTTGGCAAGTACAGAATCACAGTATATATAAAATAATATGCAAAGTGGTTGGAGGGAAGCTTAAAGCGGAGATCCGGTCAAAAAATTTTTTTTTTTTTTTTGCACTGATTGGTATTGATACCTATCATATTCCACATAACATAGAAATCGTTCCCCAGCCGTTTAGTTAAAGTAGATTGTCAGTCACCTTGTTCGTTTCAGCTCCTGATCTGGCCGCATCCATCATGAGTGTGGGCACTGTGAAGCCCAGCTCCTTATTCTTCCTCCAATTCATCGAGCGTTGCATGCTGGTTAACCAGCATGCATCGGTACATCTCGCGCGTGCGCATTCGAACGGTGCTCGTAGCGCTGTTTGTTTATTTATGTAGCCATGACAACGGGCGGCGACGGAGGAACGTCCCGCCCCGTTGTAACTAAAGCTAGCTTACAATAAAAGTCCCATCCCCTTTCCAAGCAGTCTGTGCAGCGCTTGGATAAGGTAGTTAGAGCCATGAAGTGATCATTGCAATACATACATTTATTGTGTGTGTGTATATGTATAGATATAAATACATTTGAAGGACATTTCTTACACAAAGAAATCAAAAGACCAAAAAATGGAAGAGCAAAAAAATAACATAAAAATAATTAGGATTTGCAAAGCAACAGCACGAGACATATATAGAGATAGTGAGCACATTACAACATAAAAAAGACTTACCTGTTCTGTGAAAATGTTCTGGGTGAAAAGGCTGCTTGGAAACCGCGATGAAGACAGACTTTCTGCTCGTGTCCTCTCTCTTCACAATCAACTCTTGTTATGCCATAACAAAGGGCGTTCGTCCCTTTTCAAAAATGGCGCGGAGATACACCTTAAATCGCGTCATTTCCTGTAAGGAAATAACGCGATTTTAGGCAAAGTAATGCCTAGATATTCCAGAGGAAACTACTGCAATAG
This sequence comes from Rana muscosa, assembly GCA_029206835.1. NCBI lineage: Eukaryota > Metazoa > Chordata > Amphibia > Anura > Ranidae > Rana > Rana muscosa. The sequence goes on along the minus strand of CM055118.1, from coordinate 536,519,912 downwards.
TTTCCCAGGAGGCAATGCGTCCTAGGACAGGAAGTCTTCTCTCCGCGGACAAGGAAATAGGCAGAAAACCTATTCTGCCTAGCAACAGTGAGGTAGGAGTGTCTAAAAAATTTTTTTTTTTTTTATTTTTTTATTTAATTAAATGACAGCTGTTCCTGAAAAGTTGTTTTTAGGGTGGACCTCCACTTTAAGAATGGCAAAGATGTTTTTATTACAAATTATGTGAGCAGACTGCAGTTCCTCTTTAACATCAAAACAACTGACAAAACACTCAGCAAACTGAATGGCTCCTTCAAGCAGAGTTCCAGAGAAATTACAGCAGACCCCTTGTGTTAAACAACACTAGTCACTTGTGAAGATGAGGAGAGGATAAAGGGGGTTAATTGTAACCCCACAGAATCGGGCAGATCTTCAGCTAGCACTTATAGTATGGTGGATGGAATAATCCTTGATGTTAGAACAGAGGAAATTTAGATGGTATGTGGTTAACCCATAGAGGATGCAGACTTTTGCTGTGTAACCTAAGCACAAATGGTCACCATATATGTTGGTTCAATAGTATTGTATCCAGTAGAACTACAAATGACAGAGATGTGAGCAAAGCACAGGTGTCTGCATACAGTGTCTATGGAATTGAATGAACTTGTATCCAGTAGCACTACAAGTATCAGAAATGTGGGCAGAAACAATGATGTCTGTATACAGTATCTATAGCATAAGTGCCCAACCAGTGGCCCGGGGGCCCTCTGATGTGGCCCGCGACCTCCTGCTCTGGTATGGAACAGAATACTGTTATTAAAGGTCCGTTTATTACTAAAATAACAGTGTATATATGAGCATATCTGTTCTTCAGTGGTTACTGGGCTGCTTTCAAACTGACCTGAAGATGCAGAGCAGCGCACTTGCGGGTAACCTGCACTGAGCCATACACATTCTGAAAATGCACCAAACATGCAGAATATAATAGAAGTCTATTGCAAAGTGCAGGAAAGCCAAAGGTACACTGCGTTGGTAAATCACAGTGCATCAGTGTGAAAGCAGCCTTGGGCCCCTTTTACATGGTCAGTCCGACCCAATTGGACCCTCCATTCACTTCTAAGGAGTGGCAGATGTAAACCGACTTGTGTCCTACCTCCAATCTGATCCGCTAAAAAAGAATATAGTGGGCTGTGTCCGTGTTCGCTCTGCATATGCAGAGCAGACATGGACCTGCTAACCGCCTGCACCGCTTATTGTGGCCCACGACTGGTTACCAAGTCGCTTAACTGGCCCTTGCGCTTCAAAAGCTGGGGCTTCCCTTATCTATAGGATTAAATGGGCAGGTGCCCGCTCACCAACAGAGTAACTGAAGTTGCTGGTAGCGTTGCAGATAATGATGGTTGTTTCAGGATCTCCCTCTGGATCCTGGCTCAGGGAATGGCGTCTGACCACCATCACACCGCATTGCGGCCCACCCGGATCTGAAGTGCGGGTAGCGATGAAGGATCAAGAACAGCCTCCAGACCACTGTAGATAGGAATCGATTCTGTCTGCAGATGTCCCTCTGGATGCCGCTGTATAACTCTCTCCTATGCAGGCCACGACTCGGCCGCAGCTCACACTGGCACAGAGAGTTCCTGCTGGCAGATCCAGGCTGGGGTCCCAAGAGAGTGATCTAGGCCTCGACCAGCCCCTATATATCCTCTTCCAGCCGTCTGTTCTCCTCTCACAGCAATCTGGTAGTTGTAGTTCAGGCCAGTCCTGCTGAAATTAAAATCACAGCATACTGAACTACACATCCCACGATGCTTTGCTCTGCTCTAGGCTCTGTCTTTAGGAAATGAAACATGGAGTCCAAGCTCACACTAGATGGAGACAGCTCTACATCAACAGCACTGCACACAGTCCCTGAATTTCAGGCAACAATTGCCGGCTCCTGGCTACATTAGCTAAATGAATTACAGGTGCATTAAATGTATGTGAATTCCAACTCAAAGGTGTGCAAAAGCTAACGTTTGGTTTCAGAAAGCAGCCACAGCCTCTGTAGAAATGCCTGTCCCCTGTCAGCATGCTGCAAAGAAGGATCCTTGCCCTCTGTTTAAAAGCAGTGGTCTTTCTACAGAGATCCAAAACACCCCCTGCTAAGTCAAACTTATAGCTCTGCATTCAGCAAAGCTCATTCTCCAAGCCAATGGGAGAGCTTTAGCTTTGACTCAGGGGGAATGTTGGAATGTTGGACCACTGAGAGACCACTGTTTCCTCACAGAAGCTTTAATTATGAACTTCCTTTGGGCTTGTGTACATGAGGATTTGTTTATTTGCTTTCTTTTCTCATACACATCAATATAAATGCTAATGCATAAGCAAACTATAAACAAGTCAAAAGCAAGGCAAAGCAACTTAAAAATATACTGCATTTTACTTGCTTCTTAGTGCCGGTTCACACAGGGGCGACCTGTCAGGCGACGTAGCCGCCTGAGAGGTCACGCTCCATACATTGCAATTGAGCCGTTCTACTAGGAGTGACTCAAGTCACTCTGACTTAGAAAAAGGTTCCTGTACTACTTTGGGGCGACTTCGGAGCAGCTTGCATTGACTTCTATACAGAAGTCGTTTTGCAAGCCACGCTGAAGTCGCGCTGTACGGGGCGGCTTCAGAGTTGGACGTCTTTGAAGCCTCCCCTGTGTGAACTGGCACTTAGTTGAATGCCCATGTTGCAGCAGACTTTGATAGTGAAAGATGCTCCTCTCTTTAGTTTTGGTCAATTCTTCTAATGCCCCACACACACGATCGGAAATTCCCCAAAAAAAAGGCCGATGTGAGCTTTTGGTCAGAAATTCCATCGGACTTTTGCTGTCGGAATTTCCGCCAACAAAAGATTGAGAGCAGGTTCTCTATTTTTCAGACGGGAAATAGGTTCCTATCGGAAATTCCGTTCGTCGGTATGCAATTCCAAAGCGCAAAAAAACACGCATGCTCAGAATCAAGCTGAAGAGCCAAACTGCCTATTGAACTTCATTGATCTCGGCTCGTCGTACGTCTTGTATGTCACCGCGTTCTTGACAGTTGGAATTTCCGACAAGATTTGTGTGACCGTGTGTATGCAACACAAGTTTGAGCCAACATTCCGTCGGAAAAAAAACACGGTTTTCTGGTCGGAATTTCCGATCGCGTGTACGCGGGGGTTTATATGAAGTATATAGGCTTTGTTTGTGAATGAAAAAGCAACTGAGAAGAGACCAATGCAACTACTAGAGCAACTCAAAGGCAAATCAAAGTGATTCAGAAGCAAGCACAAGGCCATTTCCGTTTCAAAGCATACTGAATTTGTCTTGCTTCTGGTGTGTGTGTATCTGGGTGTGTGTCTGTGTACCAACTTCTGTTCACTATAGGGGTGAATGCTGAAAGTAACTGCTGCACACTCCAATCCAAATCATTGCATAAATTAAAAAACTGCATCAAGAAGTAGCACCTAGACTTAAGCCTCAAGTACATGCTAACTGAACATAACAGAGCTGGTAAAACCATGCAAGAAAAAGCTTCATCGAGTATCAAATTAGGAGACCAATAAAAAAAACGTTATTGTTAGTATACTGTATATACAGGACCTAGGCATTATGTAATGAATTTGACATTGTATTTAGTCTTCTTATCTATATAACTGCATACTTGTGTCCTCTGTTATCAGCATTGATGGGTCAACAGTAATGTCTTCCATTAGTCTTACTGTCAAAAAGACTGATGTTTACATCAAACAACATCCCCAAATGTAAAAACCTTCATCTTGGGAATCTTCAGTCACAGCGAAGGTTATCAGCCCTTCTAATGACGCTATATACAGTGACCATATATCAAGAAAGTTGTATTGTAGGTTACAGAGAAATGTTTTAAATGGTCACTTTGATCAATAACAACAAATTGACGTATGTATATATTGAAGTATGGCTATGAAAAACTTTTTTATAGCTTTGCACAGCGGTTTAGAGGGATTAGAACACCTATGGGCAGAAAGGCACATTCTTACACCTTTGGTGAGATTGAACCTTTATTAAACCATTTTGAGCAGAGTAATAAACCTGTGTACTAATATTGATCAAAATCGTTAGGAGATGATCCTCTCAAAATGCTATTCAAGAACAGCTCCTATAAGTGATAGTTCGTTCCCCACCTTCTGATTGCTGGTAAAAGCCTTATACCACTACAATGGAAATCCTTGGTGGTCCCTACTGTCAAAGAGTGGCTAATGAAGGTACAAGAAATACAGTGGGCAGAGGAGTGGAGGTACCAGTGTTCAGATAATTATCACAAATTCTACAGTATCTAAGCTCTATGAATAGATTTCAGTTCCTATGATTTATATAAACAACTAACAATATGATAATATGAGTTTACATGTGCAAAATTTTGGCCTATGCCCTTTCTCACAGCACTGGTCGACTTGAGTTAGGCTGTGTGATACTACGTTTTTTTCTTTGTATTCTCTTTCTAGGGGAGGGATGGGTTTTCTTGCCCCGCTCACCCACTTTCCCTCCTCCTCTCTTCTTGCTCACCCACTCTTCTTTTAAACCTCTTCCTTTTTGCTCACTGTTTCCTCACTGGAGAGTCAGGAGAAACCTCTACGAAGGCCCCTCCGGTAATATATATTTGTCATCCACAAAGGCATATTATTTTTACTGTGATAGATTGTTACTTTGTAATGCCATCATACATACACAAAAATGTGTAAGATGCTGTTCCCAGTGGGTCCGCCACACAGTCCCTTTCACCTCCAGTGTATCCAGGTGCAAGAACTGCTTTTCCAGTCATGTGGAACAAATGCAATAGGATCCAAAGGGCTGCACACTTGAAAACTGCATCTACTTTATTGATAATCATTAAACGCCCTATATAGCAAGAGTAGACACCATGGTAGCAAGGAAACACAGTCAACCTGTTTTGCACTGCCATCGCTTATTCATGTCTTCACGAATAAGTGCTAGTAGTGCGAAACTCGCTGACTGTGTTTCCTTGCTACCATGGTCTCTACTCTTGCTATATAAGACGTTTAATGATTATCAATAAAGTGGATGCAATTTTCAAGTGTGCAGCCCTTTTGATCCTATTGCATTTGTTCCACATGGCTGGAAAAGCAGTTCTTGCACCTGGATACACTGGAGGTGAAAGGGACTGTGTGGCGGACCCACTTGGAACAGCATCATACACATTTTTGTCCATGTATGTGTAGCACTTACCCCCGAAGGAGCTGCTGATTAATTTTGGGTCATGCAAACTACCTCCATGGCTTTCGTTGTCAGGGTAAAGAGTTTTTTTAGAAAAGTCAATGTCCACACAGATGTAAAACCTCAACAGTAAGGCTTTATTTTCCTTTGCTTTATAACTTGAGAGAAAGTGGGAAACGAGAAAAGTAGGGGAAGGTTCAGGCACGCGGTACAAGAGATGCAAACAGTCAGTATATTCGCCACTCAAGACTGAGTGAGTATTGCTCACCTGGATAGTCCCCTCTCATGGTCCTAGCAGCTGGAATGATGCAGTAATCAAACTTTAGACAGTTCCTGCCACAAACTGCTATAGATGAATGAAGGTCTCTGCCACAGACCTGATGAACTTTAGAATGCGTCCGGGAATCCTCTGCCAAAGGATTTTAAAAGTCCTGAACCTCCAGCCGAGCAATAATAGAGCCTTTAAGCTGGACCGGCGTATTACAGGGCTTTAGTATAGTGGATCTCTCCTTGAATAGGTTGCCAGGCCTCTCCCGAGACATTGGCGCCTTGCCAGTCTCCTCCGGGGCAGGTCCTCCCCCGGCTCCCCTACTCAAGAGCTTCCTTCCCACGGATGGACAGCTTGGAATTCCTTCAGAAGTGTAGGCCAAAACCACCAGAGCCGGGCCTAGCGAACATCGATGTAGCCTTGGGCTGAAGGTGCCCGGGGATAGAACACACACATGCACCACATGCCATGAGGGCCACGAGGCGCACCAGCAAGACACCCCTTAATGGCGTCTGCCCCTTGTGTACCCCTCCCCAGCATGCACAGCGGGCCAACCACGCCCACTGCACGGCTGCCGAGAAAGGACACCTAATACGATGTGATACACCCGTATTCCAACATGGGCCAGCAGTGGCAGTGCCACCTACGGGCAAACAGGGAAATAACTGCCAGGCAGTATCACAACTAGAGCAGAAGCAAGAATTTAGAGCAATCAGCAAGTCTGAGCCCAACTATAGGCTCAGACTATCCCCTAAATTTAAACATAGCGTCCCAACCATTTGGGCCGGTGCTACATATGTTTGTGGGGAAAGCCCTTATTCTGACTATATGCCTTTGGAAGCATTGTCTTGATGAGCATACGAATGCTCCCTTACCTACCGTACCTGTAACGTTCCCAATTTTTTCTTTGCAATTATGGAAAAAAAAAAAAAAAGATTTGAAAAAAAAAAACATCTGCCAGGTTTTTATTGCTGTCTGTGTCCATGATGGGAGATTCACCCTCTCTATTTGTCCTATTGACCATTGTCACTGACAGTGAAAGTCCCAAATTTTTTATTGACACCAAAACAGGAATACAGAGGAAATTTTCCAATGGGACACAGTTCTGGTGACAGTCAGGGAGTTCCTTCACTTCCTGTTTTGGCTTTGACAAAATCTCCGCAAAATCTCCGCACTAGGACACAGAAGCACAAAATACCGACAGGGGTTATATTACCCTCCTCTACTATATCCAAAATACTAAAGGAGTTTTGCTTTTAGTTCTACTTTCAGCTTTGACAGGTTTGCCCCTGACTGTTAACCACTTAACGACTGCTCACTGTATATATACGTCGGCAGAAAGGCACGGACAGGCACAATCACGTACCTGTACGTGCCTGCCTTCGTATAGTTGGGGGGGGTCCCATCGGACCCCCCTTCTATGCAGTGAGCGGTCGGCATCGTTCCGGGAGCGATCCGTGATGAGGGGACGGCCATTCGCTCCCGGCGAATGAAAAGCTTCCTCTGCCTGTGTAATGTTTACACAGGCAGGAGGAAGTGATGTCATCTCTCATGCAGCGCTCACATATACCGAGCGCCGCATGAGAGAAGACACAGAGGTTAGTGCACTAAACAGCACACTGACACCACACACATAGGCACACGATCGCCCCCCCAGACACCCCCAGATCACCCCCCAGATCACCCCCCAGTCACAATGTCACTGATTGCAGTGACCATTTAATTACTGATCACTGCAATCAGTGACATTTGTGACTGTAAAAGTGTCAGGGCAGAGTGTTTTAGGTTCAGTGTAGCCCCCTAACCCCCCCAATAAAGGTTTAACCCCTTGTTCGCCCCCCAGGTAACCCTTTCACCCCCTAGCACCGCTGTCACTAAGCAATCGTTTTTCTGATCGCTGTATTAGTGTCGGTGATGCCGATAGTTAGCCAGTTATTTTTTTTAGGTTCGCCGCAGGTTTTTATAGCGTCAGGTACCCCCATATATTACCTAATAAGGTTTAACCCCTTGATCGCCCCCCAGGTAACCCTTTCACCCCCTTTTGCCAGTGACACTAAGCGATATTTTTCTGATCGCTGTATTAGTTATGCTGGTGCCGATAGGTAGCCAGTTCTTTTTTTTAGGTTCGCCGCAGGTTTTTATAGCGTCAGGTACCCCCATATATTATCTAATAAAGGTTTTAACCCCCTAATTGCCCCTAGTTAACCCTTTCACCAGTGATCACCGTATAAGTGTTACTGGTGACACTGGTTAGCCAGTTAGTTATTTTGTTATTTAGGTTCCCCGTCAGGTTTTTATATAGCGTCAGGTACCCCCATATATTACCTAATAAAGGTTTAACCCCCTGATTGCCCCTAGTTAACCCTTTCACCAGTGATCACCATATAAGTGTTACGGGTGACGCTGGTTAGTTAGTTTGCTTTTTATAGTGTCAGGGCACCCGCCGTATATAACCCAATAAAGGTTTAACCCCCTGATCGCCCGGCGGGTGATATCAATTAGGTTTTAGTGTCAGAGAGGGTCTGCGTTGCCCCAGGCAGCGTCAGGTTAGTGAACGTAACGCTAACACCCACGCGTGAAGCATACACCTCCCTTAGTGGTATAGTATCTGAACAGATCAATATCTGATCTGATCAGATCTATACTAGCGTCCCCAGCAGTTTAGGGTTCCCAAAAACGCAGTTTTAGCGGGATCAGCCCAGATACCTGCTAGCACCTGCGTTTTGCCCCTCCGTCCAGCCCAGGCCACCCAAGTGCAGTATCGATCGATCACTGTCACTTACAAAACACAACACACATAACTGTAGCGTTCGCAGAGACAGGCCGGATCCCTGCGACTCCAGTGCTGTAGGAGGTGATTTCACCACCACAGTTTGAAAAAAAGAGCATATATGCCGAAGCATTGGGGCAGCAGGAGCGGAGGAGCGATTTTGCTCCTAGTGCCGCGTACATACGGTCAAAATTCCGACGGAGGCATGCCCGTGGAAAAGTCTGACCATATGTGTGCGGCATAACTTTTGCGGGAGGATGCCCCCATGCTTCGGTATATATAAATGGTGCATGTATGCCCATCATTAGAAGTGGGTGGATGAAGGGAGGTATTCTAATGGTGGGCATACCCACCGATCAATCTCTTTTTTTCGTTCAGCCAACAGGCTGCAATAAAAAAAAAGATTACAATACATGTCCAACAAGGACCAGCAACGTACTGGTATGTTGCTGGACTTTGAATGGTTATACCAGAATGATGCCTGCGGGTTTAGGTATCATCTTGGTATCATTCTTTTCAGCCAGCGGGCGACTTTAATGTAAAAGCAATCCTAGCAGCTAATTAGCCTCTGGACTGCTTTTACAAGCAGTGGGAGGGAATGTCCCCCTCTGGATATAAAAAGCGCCATTGGGAAATTGGGAAAGCATTTTATCAAACCGATCTTGGTGTGGTCAGATGCTTTGAGGGCAGAGGAAAGATCTAGGGTCCAATAGACCCCATTTTTTTCAAAAAAAGAGTACCTGTCACTATCTATTGCTATCATGGGGGATATTTACATTCCCTGAGATAACAATAAAAATTATAAAAAAAAAATATGGAAGGAACAGTTTAAAAATAATATAAAAAAGCAAAATTAATAATAATAAAAAAAAAAGCACCCCTGTCCCGCCCTGCTCTTGCGCAATGGCAAGCGTCGGTCTGGCACCATATGTAAACTGCAATTGCATCATGCATGTGAGGTATCACCGCGAAGGTCAGATCGAGGGCAGTCATTTTAGCAGTAGACCTCCTCTGTAAATCTAACGTGGTAACCTGTAAAGGCTGTTAAAGGCTTTTAAAAATGTATGTAGTTTGTCGCCACTGCGCGTTTATGCGAAATTTTAAAGCATGTCGTGTTTGGTATCTATGTACTCGGCCTAAGATCATCTTTTTTATTTCATCAAACATTTGGGCAATATAGTGTGTTTTAGTGCATTAAAATAAAATAAAAGTGTATTTTTTCCCCAAAAAATGCGTTTGAAAAATCGCTGCGCAAATACTGTGTGAAAAAAAAATGCAACACCCACAATTTTAATCTGTAGGGCCTTTGCTTTAAAAAATATATAATGTTTGGGGGTTCAACATAATTTTCTTGCAAAAAAAAAAAAAATATGTTTTCATGTAAACAAAAAGTGTCAGAAAGGGCTTTGTCTTCAAGTGGTTAGAAGAGTGGATGTAAGCTTCCTAATGTTGTGTATAAAATGCCAGGACAGTTCAAAACCCCCCCAAATGACCCCATTTTATAGAGTAGACACCCCAAGCTATATACTGAGAGGCATGTCGAGTCCATGGAATATTTTATATGTTGACACAAGTTGCGGAAAAAAGACAATTTATTTATTTATTTTTGCACAAAGTTGTCACTAAATTATATATTGCTCAAACATGCCATGGGCATATGTGGAATTACACCCCAAAATACATTCTGTTGCTTCTCCTGAGTACGGGGATACCACATGTGTGAGACTTTTTGGGAGCCTAGCCACGTACGGGACCCCAAAATCCAAGCACCGCCTTCAGGCTTTCTAAGGGTATAAATTTTTTATTTCACTCCTCACTGCCTATCACAGTTTCGGAGGCCATGGAATGCCCAGATGGCACAAACCCCCCCCCAAATTACCCCATTTTGGAAAGTAGACACCCCAAGCTATTTGCTGAGAGGTATGGTGAGTATTTTGCAGATCTCGCTTTTTGTCACAAAGTTTTGAAAATTGAAAAAAATAAAAAAAATTTTCTTTCTTCATTTTCAAAAACAAATGAGAGCTGTAAAAATAGGATTTTTATAACAGCTTACCTGTAAAATCCTTTTCTTGGAGTACATCACGGGACACAGAGCGACATAGTCATTACTAATGGGTTATATAGATACCGTCAGGTGCTGGCACTGGCAACTTCCAAAACCGGAAGTACCCTCCCCTATATAAGCCCCTCCCATCCGGGAGCACCTCAGTTTTGTAGCAAAGCAATAAGTGTCCCCAAAGAGGGGCGGGAGCTCTGTGTCCCGTGATGTACTCCAAGAAAAGGATTTTACAGGTAAGCTGTTATAAAAATCCTATTTTCTTTCTCGTACATCACGGGACACAGAGCGACATAGTCATTACTAATGGGATGTCCTAAAGCAATGCCAAATGAGGGGGGGGATACACCATATATAAGCTGAGCGCTATCAGACATGAGGATCTTTTGCGGCCTGCAACACACTGCGCCCAAAGGCGACATCCTCCTGACTTCTAACGTCCACCTGGTAGAACCTAGTAAACGTGTGAACTGAAGACCATGTTGCGGCCTTACAGATTTGAGCCAGGGAGGCCTGGTGATGCACTGCCCATGAAGTTCCAACTGCTCTCGTGGAGTGCGCTCTAACTTTGAACGGAGGCGGTCTCCTTCTCAAGCCATAGGCTTGTATTATGACCTGTCGAATCCACCTGGCTAAAGTAGATTTTGACGCTGCCTGACCCTTTCTGGGGCCTTCCGGCAGAATAAACAAAGTATCCGTTCTGCGAATCTGAGCAGTGGCTTTTAGATAAGCTTTAACTGCTCTTACTACATCCAAAGAATGCAATAACTTTTCCTCTACCGAAGTAGGTTTGGGGAAAAAAGAAGGAAGAACCACATCTTGGTTCAAATGAAACCTCGATACCACCTTAGGAAGAAAGGCTGGCTGAGGACGTAATACTACTCTGTCCTTACGGATAACCAGATATGGCTCTTTACAGGACATAGCTGCTAATTCCGACACTCTTTTAGCCGAACAAATGGCTACTAGAAAAATCAATTTCCTGGTGAGAAGCACCAAGGAAATATGCTGTAATGGTTCAAATGGTTGTTTCTGTAAAACCGACAGAACCAAGTTTAGATCCCATGGACATATGGGAATATTAACCGGAGGACTAATACGCATCACTCCTTGTATAAAGGCTTTGACTAGTGAATGCGAAGCCAAGGGCCTTTGAAAAAATATTGACAAGGCCGAAATCTGACCCTTGATAGTACTCAAGGCAAGCTTCCTATCTACAGCCCATTGTAGGAAGTCCAGAATCCTACCTATTACGTATTTACGTGGATGCCATTTCTTGGCCTCACACCAGGCGATGTACGCCTTCCAGATTCTATAATAGATCTGCCTGGATACCGGCTTCCTGGCATTGATCATGGTAGATACCACAGCATTAGAGAGCCCTCTCTTTTTTAGAATGTGGGCTTCAATAGCCAGGCCGTCAAACCTAGGGCTGGTAAGGAAGGGTGGTATATCGGTCCTTGCGAAAGCAGGTCCGGACGATGTGGGAGGGTCCAAGGACTCCCCACAGACATTTTTACAATCTCCGCGTACCATGCTCTTCGGGGCCACGCTGGAGCCACCAGAATCACTGGTTTCTTTTCTACCCTGATTCTGCGGAGTAATCGAGGTAACAATTGTGGCGGTGGGAATGCATATATCAGCTTGAACTGATCCCAAGGGAACACTAGGGCATCCGAGCCGCAAGCTAGGGGATCCCTTGTCCAAGAGACAAACCTGTCCACTTTTGTGTTGAATCTGGATGCTAGCAGATCTACATCCGGTGTTCCCCACCGCTGACATATTGTCCGGAAAACCTCGGGGTGAAGGGACCATTCCCCTGGGCATAATTGTTGGCGACTTAGAAAGTCCGCCTTCCAATTCTCCACTCCTGGAATGAATACCGCAGATATGGCTGGGACATATCTTTCTGCCCATCTCAGGATGTAATTTACTTCCCTTTGGGCTGCACGACTCCTGGTGCCCCCCTGACGATTGATATATGCCACTGCTGTGGCATTGTCTGATTGAATTCTGACAGGGGACCCTTGGAGTTTGGATGTCCATGCTACTAGGGCATACCGGGCTGCTCGTATCTCTAAGAGATTGATGGGCAGGGCCTTTTCCGCATCCGACCATCTGCCCTGGAGAGACCATTGCTCCAGTACTGCTCCCCAGCCTATAAGGCTGGCATCTGTAGTGACCACCTTCCAGGAAATCGGACTGAAGGATTTCCCTCTTTCCAGATTCTGGGGAACCAACCACCAGCGGAGGCTCTTGCGAACGGAAGGGGACAAGGACATTGGTAAGTCCAGAGCCTGAACTTTTTTGTTCCAGGCTGACAGTATGGCCCTTTGCAACTTCCTTGAATGGAATTGACCGTAGGGTACTGCTTCGAATGATGCCACCATTTTTCCCAGCAGCCTCATGCACAGGCGTATGGATGGCTGTCTTTTTGAACCCACTAAGTGGATCAAATCTCTCAAAGACGACCCCTTTTCTTGAGGCAAGAAAATTTTTCTCTGGTCTGAATCCAGCCTTAGCCCCAAGTATTCCAGACTTTTGACTGGTTTTAGGGCTGACTTGTCTCGGTTGATAATCCAACCGTGATATTCCAGATACTTGATTGTCTCGTGAACAACCACTTCTAGTTTTTCCACTGAGTGGTCTATCAGCAACAAGTCGTCTAGATATGCCATTATCGTTACACCTCGTGTTCTTAGATTGGCCAATAATGGGGCCAGAATTTTTGTGAACACTCTTGGTGCTGTGGCCAGACCGAAGGGTAAGGCTCTGAACTGAAAATGGCGCCCTTCTACCGCAAAGCGTAGAAATTTTTGGTGGGCTGGAAAGATGGGAATGTGCAAATAAGCATCTTTGATGTCGATCGAGGCTAACCATTCCTCCCCTTGTAGGGCAGTGGCTACCGATCGGATCGACTCCATCCGGAAAGTCCTGATATGTAGGAATTTGTTTAGCCCTTTTAGATTTAATATGGGCCTCACGTCCCCGTTTGGCTTCGGGACTGTAAAGAGGTTTGAGTAAAACCCGAACCCCCATTCTTCCAGGGGAACCTCTATAATTACTGCTTGGAGCAATAATTGTTCTAGTGCCAACAGGAGGGATCCTCTCTTCTGGGGATCCCTTGGCACGTTTGACCTTATAAAGCGGGAAGGAGGGGAGTTTTTTAACTCCAATTTGTATCCCAGATTTACTGCGGAGAGCACCCATCTGTCTCGGATCGTGTCCCGCCAGGTCTCTGTGAACAACTGAAGTCTTCCCCCCACCCGATTGGGTGGGGGCAACCCTTCATGCATTTGACTTTGGGGGAGGTTTTGTACCTCTCCTGCTCCAGGGCTTCTTGTTACCCTGCAATTGTCCCTGATTTTTACCTCCGGGATTTGACCGAGGAGGCCGTCGGAACTGTTTCACAGCCGATGTCCTAGGGACTGGAGAAGCAGGCCTCTTAAAAGAGGGACCTCTAACTCTATTTTTAACCGGCAAAAGTGTACTTTTACCGCTGGAAATTCTCTGGATATATTTGTCCAGGTCTTCCCCGAATAAGCGTTCACCATGAAATGGGAAGCTGACCAGCAATTTTTTACAGGGAGCTTCAGCAGACCAGTTTTTGAGCCATAGAAGCCTGCGCATATGTACTACAGACAGCGTAAGGTGGGAGGCCTGATGGATTGAATCCTTTATAGCGTCCACCGCAAAGCATAAGGCTCTAGGTAGATCAGCTAGGGCAAGAGCCTGCTGATCTGGCAAGTCCCTTAAGACCTGTTTCAACTGATCCTTCACTGCTTGGCAGACCCCAATAGCTGCCACTGCTGGTTGTATCACCAATCCTGCTGTAGAAAAAGCAGATTTTAATAAGGACTCCAATTTTTTATCTATTGGGTCCTTGAACATTTGGACATTATCCACCGGACATGTCAGTGATTTATTCACACAAGAGATGGCTGCGTCCACTGTAGGGACCCTCCATTTTCTGATGAACTTATCCTCCATGGGATAGACCACCGGAAATCTCTTGGGGGGAGTAAATATTTTGTCAGGATGCTCCCAATCCTGGTAAATGAGCCCTTCCAGTAAAGGATGGATCGGAAAGGAACAAACAGTCTGGGGAGCTTTTAGCGACCCCAACGAGGAGACAGAAATGGATGATGGCTCCGCAAGTGGCATTTTAAATGCTGATCGGACCATATTAGTCAGGGACTGAACCCATAACCTTTCAGCATGTGATGCTGAGAACGGCTCTTCCACTGTTGATTCCTCTACAACCGAATCGACCTCATCCTGATCCCCTTCAGGTAGGTCGATCCCTGTATGGGACTGTTGCTCTGTTAACAGGCACTCTGAGGGAGGAGACGGAGATCGGGCGCTTTTCTCCTGTGACAGGGAAGCCGCGATCAATGCTGACAATCTCTCTTCCAGCCCTCCCAGAGCTGAGGAAAAAACCTCCTCTGTTGCATACACAGGAGCAGGTGAACTGAGGACAGCCACAGTACCAGGTACTCCTGAGGGTGCTCTACGGTCACTAACCTCTGATTCTTCAGGGGAGACTGGTGCAGCCAAAGCATGCCCAAGATCCTCAGAGCCCGATGGAGACCCCCTATTCCTCCTGGAATTTCTAGTCCCGGAGTTTTTAGACGGCATATTCCTAAGCCACAAAGCTGAGGTATTCCAGCCGAAATACACCAGTTACTGACAATAGTCTAGCATAAATGCTGCTATAAGAAACAGTTGGTGTCTACTAATGTGCCTTTCTAGGGGATGCCTGTATCAACCGCTTGCTGTATGCCTTCTTTAAATGTTGCCAGCTCTGTCTCTGTACTTCATAGCCAGCTCACCACACAAAATTGTGGTTTTTAACATGCTGGGACGCCCGCACATGCGCAGAAGCGCTGCAGCGCGCACAGAGCGTCATCCCCAGGCTCCGCCCCCTTTCCCGGCTCACCTCTATATATAGAGGCGCGTGCACGCGCGCGGCCACGTGCGCCTTCGGCGCTAATTTCGAAAATGGAAACCAGGGACAAGAGCCAGGGCCCCTTTGCCGCAGGCCGGGGGATGGACGAGCATTGCAACATGGCAGAGGAAGCAGTTTCCCATAAGAGAACTCACCATCTGCCTGGACTCGCTCTGATGAGAAGAAACTAGTCCACATGACAAGAAACGTTCCACAGCGGCCTCTAGTGGACAAACACAGGTACCACAGTCTAATATATTAAATATATATATATATAAAAAAAAAAATTTTCTTGACCACCATTAAAAATTATTACATTTTTTTAGTAGTTACAGGCATGCACAGAATTTTGCGGGAATACCATTAGGTAACAGACAGAAAGACAAATTAGGCTTGGGGGTCCCCCAATAGAACCAAGTTCCTGGGGGCCCCCACTTACCTGATCCCCGCCGCAGGACTTTGTTTGGTCCACAAAAGCCCAAACTTCACCTATCACGGCAGGCATTGTAATCAAACCTTCAGGGACCGGGTTCCCAAGGATTCCACTCCCCTGGACCTGTATAGCACCCTGCACAGAAAACATCTTGGTCGTGGGTATGACCAGAGCTCTGGATCCCAGGGTCCAGCTCTCCTAAGAGAAGCTTTACAGGCAAAACCTTGCTCTTCTCTGCAAGGCCCGGGTACCGACCGTTTAGCTATGAAGCTTTTTTGGTCGGATCCGGAATAGCTTACTGAGGCCCAAAAGAACCTGTATGCAAGCTCAGTGAAAAACACATGTTTCTTCTTGGCCAACACCTTAGACACTGGCAAAAAACTGAGGTGCTCCCGGATGGGAGGGGCTTATATAGGGGAGGGTACTTCCGGTTTTGGAAGTTGCCAGTGCCAGCACCTGACGGTATCTATATAACCCATTAGTAATGACTATGTCGCTCTGTGTCCCGTGATGTACGAGAAATAAATACTCACCATGCCTCTCAGCAAATAGCTTGGGGTGTCTACTTTCCAAAATGGGGTAATTTGGGGGGGTTTTGTGCTATTTTGGCATTTTATGGCCTTCGAAACTGTGATAGGTAGTGAGGACTGAAATAAAAAATTTGTGCCCTTAGAAATCCTTAAGGCGGTGCTTGATTTTCGGGGTCCCGTACGCGGCTAGGCTCCTAAAAAGTCCCACACATGTGGTATCCCCGTACTCAGGAGAAGTAGCAAAATGTATTTTGGGGTGCAATTCCACATATAACCATGGCATGTGTGAGCAATATATAATTTAGTGACAACTTTTTGTAATTTTTTTTTTGTCATTATTCAATCACTTGGGCCAAAAAAAATATTCAATAGGCTCAACATGCCTCTCAGCAATTTCCTTGGGGTGTCTACTTTCTAAAATTGGGTCATTTGGGGGGGTTTTGTGCTATTTTGGCATTTTATGGCCTTCAAAACTGTGATAGGTAGTGAGGAGTGAAATCAAAAATTTGCGCCCTTAGAAATGCTGAAGGCGGTGCTTGGTTTTCGGGGGCCCGTACGGGGCTAGGCTCCTAAAAAGTCCCACACATGTGGTATCCCGTACTCAGGAGAAGCAGCAAAATGTATTTTGGGGTGCAATTCCACATATAACCATGGCATGTGTGAGCAATATATCATTTAGTGACAACTTTTTGTAATTTTTTTAATTTTTTTGTCATTATTCAATCACTTGAGACAAAAAAAATATTCAATGGGCTCAACATGCCTCTCAGCAATTTCCTTGGGGTGTCTTCTTTCAAAAATGGGGTCATTTGGGGGGGTTTTGTACTGCCCTGCCATTTTAGCACCTCAAGAAATGAGATAGGCAGTCATAAATTAAAAGCTGTGTAAATTTCAGAACATGTACCCTAGTTTGTAGACGCTATAACTTTTGCTCAAACCAATAAATATACGCTTATTGACATTTTTTTTACTAAAGACATGTGGCTGAATACATTTTGGCCTAAATGTATGACTAAAATTGAGTTTATTCGATTTTTCTTCTAACAAAAAGTAGAAAATATCATTTTTTTTCAAAATTTTCAGTCTTTTTCCGTTTATATCGCAAAAAAAAAAAATCGCAGAGGCAATCAAATACCATTAAAAGAAAGCTCTATTTGTGGGAAGAAAAGGACGCAAATTTCGTTTGGGTACAACATTGCATGTCCGCACAATTTCAGTTAAAGCAGCGCAGTGCCAAATTCTGAAAACACCTCTGGTCCTTAACCTGCATAATGGTCCGGGGCTTAAGTGGTTAATGTAACATCACATTTAAATAATTTTATGTTTAACAGTTATTATCTGGCCTGGTGGCAACAGTCTCTAGAAAGCCGAATGTTCCTAAGTGGGACACAGCAATTAAAGTCTGACAGAGGTTCTAACCCTTCCCAGCTGAACCCAAAGTTAAAAAAAACAGTTGTCTGGAGTTCCATTTTAAGTGGGTTCAGGATTTTTAATGACTCCTAGGGGGTTCAGTCATAAACCATTTGCTGAATGTTGCCACATTGCTTTTTTAGGATGCGTCCTTATAATCATTGCCTAAGGATGTTTTTGCTTAGAAAGGACAATTTGAAAGGAAAAGGAACACATTTTCCTGTAGGATGTATTTTCATATTATACAAACAGGAAGTGAGTGAAGCAAAGAAATAATCCAGACAAGCAAATGCCAAAATAGTTTTAGTAGTCTGTATTCTACTCTAAACATAAATTAAAAATTTTTTTTGGCATGACTGATAACCTTCTGGCTCATTGCATAGGATCTCACTTATCTCTGAGTATTCAGGGAAACCACCATTGTAAAATAATTGCGATAACACAATTACAAGACCATTCAGATAGGGATCAGGAAAGGAGATAACAAGGGAAGTGCTCTCATAGTGCTATAAATATCTGCTATCATTTTGCTCCTAAAGGAATATTATATTTTATATTTAAAAATTACACTTCTATACTGTACATTCTAAGTTATCTATCCTTTACTACATGGGCTGTTATCAATCATGATCAACAGTGTGACCAAGAATCGTTACTGCTCCCTCATGATTAATAATAGTCTTTACAAGAGAGCGACTGCAAGACATAGCTGGTAATTTACACGCACAGTTACATAGTCAAGAACTACCCATGCACCCATGCCTTTTACTGAATTTATGTAGGGCAGAACCATCTTGCTGACATTGAGGTAGGCCACAAGGAACCAGAGGTTGCATCACTAAGGTTGCTGTAAGGCAGACATTCTCAAGCTTTTTAACATGGGGGAAACCTTGAAATAACTCTCTGGGCTCAGGGAACCCTTGCTAATAATTACTATTTCTACAACTCCCAGTTAGTGTGATGGCTACTTGGAAGAATGCTCCTTATATATGGGGTCATTGGGAGGAAAAAACCCCTTACAGATCGCTAAAAAAATCATTGTTATAAGTGGTTACTCATCTGAGAGGCAGAAGATGCTCATTGTTTAAATGTTGTGATCCCCACGCTGTGGTATATATACAAATTGTGTGAATAAACTTACTAGACTGTTGCTGGGATATAGGGTCCGTCTGTCTTCCGAGCTTCTGAGGATGCTTCCTGGGTGGAGTGAAATACATTAAGCGGGTGGATACTTCCGGTGACGTCATGTCCGCTCTTTGGAACGCACATCGCGGCTTTGAGTTTCAGAGCGGCGTCTTTACATGCCCATTTACAAGAGGAGAGTTTTGTAAGTGTGCAATTTGCTTTTAAATGCTTTTACACAAAAAAACAAAAACAAAATTACGCTATGGATCTCTGCAGGTTCTATTTCCCCATACTCATGTGAGGAGTCTTTAACCCACCTGCTGGAAACCCTAAGAAGGAAAAGATACAGCTATCCATTAACAATTGGAGGATCACAAGCCCCTTTTGACACAAGTTGGTGAGGGAGAGCACATAAGGAGGGGAGCACGGCACGGTACTTTATTGACATCACTGTCACTGGAGGATAATAAGCACTTTAAAGGGTGTATTGTTTTGTATACATTGATACACAGAACATGGCTTAAATATTTTTTCTGTTGGAGGCCCCCCAGTAAGGGCTGCTGAAAGTTGTAGTCCGTTTGTCACCCTGCTCAGCTCGGCATTCACCTTTTCAAGCACACAGAGTCAATAAATAATCCATTAACTCTGTTTTGTGTTTTTATTGAGAGATTAAAACTTGGATGGGGTTAGGGGTTTCATGAGATGCCCAGAATTTGAGTAGAAACATTTGCATTGCGACAGGACTATGTATACTCCCTGTACATATCTACATTTTACAATCCTCCTGCACAAACTTGCTTGCAGACTATTACCTCCTCTCTCTCTCCAGCACATCCCTTTTCTTCAGCCACAGCTATTACATGGTTAAGCCTGACTCTGGTTCCAGCCAGGCCTTGTAGAAATGCCTTTTGCAGGCAGGGACTGCAGGCCCCTGTGGTGTAGCCAGAAAAGGTTAAATTGGTTAAATGCTAGCTGTCCTTGGTGGACTACTGATCTCAGTCAGTCCTCTTCAGGCCCTTCCAGCCCTCCTGGCTGCAGCTGCCCGACTCCTCTGCCCATAGCATCACAGTCTCTCCCACTGGCTCTACATCCATCTCCGACTGCACACTCCCAGTCTGCTCCGGCATGCCTCCCGAGCTCTCCCGACTGTGCCTGCCCCTCACCGACACCTGGTGGATACCTCCTGGAGACTTTGCCTGGCAGTACCTTCCCCTGTCCTCTCCTGCTCCTGATCAGAACACCCCTGTGGTTTGTACGAGGGTCCCTTCCACTCCCGAGCTCCAGGCCCAAGGTCACCCCCACAGACTTGGAAGCTTCCTCAAAGGCCACAACAGCTAGTACTCCATCTCCCAGTTGTTCCACCCGACAACCCCCCCCCCCAGCTGGGCTGACTCTAGGTATTTAAGGAGGCCTGCCCCCCCACCAATCCAGGTTGGGGATTGGTCAGGGCTTCTCAGAACACCCCAGGCAACTTCACTAAGCTTCCCCACCTCTCTTCTAGAATCCTCTAGAAGCCAGAGGGAGGTAACCGAGGAGTGATGCTATCTGTGAGTCACCAGCCTACTCTAAGCCACTCCCAGTCCAACACAAATCAAAACAAACAGGCCTAGCTAGGCCTGATTAAATTTACCTGCACTTACAAAAATCCTACTTCTAGCACCTACCTAAAGTAGAGGGTGCTACATTTCTTTTGGTTATTTTGCGCTGGGAACATATAGTATCTCACAAAAGTGAGTACACCCCTCACATTTTTGTAAATATTTTATTATATCGTTTCATGTGACAACACTGAAGAAATTACACTTTGCTACAGTGTAAAGTAGTAAGTGTACAGCTTGTATAACAGTGTAAATTTTCTATCCCCTCAAAATAACGCAACACACAGCCATTAATGTCTAAACCGCTGGAAACAAAAGTGAGTACATCCCCGTACAAGTGAAAATGTCCACATTGGGCCCAAAGTGTCAATATTTTGTGTGGTCACCATTATTTCCCAGCACTGCCTTAACCCTTTTGGACATGGAGTTCACCAGAGCTTCACAAGTTGCCACTGGAGTCCTCTTTCACTCCTCCATGATGACTTCTTCATACCTCTTCTGATATTATTCATGTGTTCACTCACACGTACTAAAAAAGAGCTTGTGGTCCTGCCCACATATTGTTTACTACATGGACATTGTATTAGGTAAACAACAATGTGGCTGCACATGTAATGAACCGTTTAATGGAATAAGACCTAGATCTTACACTCTTAGTAGCATATATTAATAAGCAAGGGGAGGAGTTCAAAGGTTCTGAGAAAACTCCAGTGCATTAAAAAGAGTTTTGTTCTTATTCTTTTCTGCTGGGCTTTTTCAAAAAAGGACAAAAAACTAAGTGGATCACCTTACCGTGAGCTCCTGCTCCATAGGGGGAGCACTAGGAATGCTCCCTGATGAGAGATAAGGACATTGTCAGACCAGTGGTGTGTGTGCAGGTCTCCCTTTCCCTCTAATCCCTCCAAAACATTTGCAAATTGTTCACTAAGGTTGTGTTGTCATCAGTTTGTATGACTGTTAATCTATTACTATTCTAGAGTAAACTTGGCACCCCTTTCAAAGAATTCTAATGTGGACGAAAACAGATGGGGGATTACTCTAGGGCATTGACTTGTGTTTGGGGACAGAGTGGTGCATGATCTACAAGTTAAAGCGGAGGTCCACCTAAAAAAAAAATATTAAAAGACAACAGCTACAAATACTGCAGCTGCTGACTTTTAATAAATGAACACTTACCTGTCCAGGGTGCCCGCGATATCGGCAGCCAAAGCCGAGCAATCGCGCATCTCCTGGCTGCCCCCGCCACCACCTCGGTGGGGGAATCAGGAAGTGAAGCGTTGTGGCTTCACTGCCCAGTTCCCTACTGCGCATGCGCGAGTCACGCGGTGCGTCCTCACGGTCCCTGCTGTCTCCCAGAAGACAGCGCGGGGGGAAGGGGCATGACTCCCGTGGGAGTCTATTCCCGGTAGTGGGTGCAAATACCTGTATTATACAGGTATCTGCACCCCCTCCCCCCAGAAAGGATCCAAATGTGACACCGGAGGGGGGAAGGATTCCGAAAAGCGGAGGTTCACTTTTTGTGTAAAGGGTTAAAGGGGCTTGAGAAAGGTGGCACTAAATTCTGGTCAGACCAGGCTGGACCTCTCCCAGGGATGCAGTAAGTGTGTTTCTACCCCATTAGTCATAGAGTCGCTGGAAGAGCCCATGCTATACAAATGCATGATGCCCCAAGCGAAGCCCAACTAAGTACCAGAAATAGTTTACGTAAATCATACTTCCATACCGATTTATTGCTTGCTGCAAACCAGAACTACTGAAAAGTGATTGCTATATAAAGCCATAATTTTATTGGGCAGTGTTCTTTTATCAATACTACAAAAATAGGTGCCAGGTTAAAGATTCCCTTTTTCACATAGAACCCCAGTTTATAAAAGTTACCACCCTATCATTGTTGCCCTGGGCTCTCTCGCTCCATTTGTTCCTATTACATCAGTCTGGTACGGCTACACTATAATAATGCTGCAAGCTATTGTCTTTCTGATAGTTTGAAGCACAGTGAAATTTGACAAGGCGTATATATTTACTGACAAAAATAATTTAGAATAAAAATGTTTGCAAAATCAAGCCAACCTAATATATAAAGTGTGCATTATCCTTAGCCACTGCTTAACTGTGTGATTATCTTTTGTCACAGGTAAAGTTTGCTTATTTTTAAAGTTAACTGGTTGCAGCATATGTTGAAAAATACATGCTTGACCCCACTTACTTATCCTATCCATTATAATCTATTTTTTTTTGGTGTGATGGGTAGCCTCAATGACCAATAGTGAGGTCTGGGAGACAAATTAAATGGTATTATCTACACATAACTGAAGTCACCCATAACTCTGAATTTATTGATTCTATAAGCATTGCTTTTGCAAGGTTTATTCATATGCTCCGGTTGAATACTCCAGATGAAAAAAAAAAATCTGGTCCCCTGCAAGTCAATGTCATAATGTGCTAGTATGCATCGCATGTAGGGCAGTCCCTCAGGATTCTAGGCGGTTCCGTAGAGAAAGCTCAGGGCGCCATTTTGGTACGGAGAGAAATCGGAAATCGATGAGGTGGTATAGCTGTGTCGGTGTGTGCTCAGCTTAAAGTGTTAGGATCTTCAAAAAATTAAAGGGGTGCATTTTCAATGCTATTAGACCAGATTTGAACATCGCCTGGCATTTGTGGAGGCTTCTGGTGGGGGACGTTTAGGACATAAGGACACCTCTCCAGTGGATCCCAGATTCAACAAGCGTTTTGTGACCCCCCTGAATAAGGGTGGTCGCTGGCTTTCTGGTAAGCCTCTTGTCTCACTGTGGTGATGGGTTTCACATGGTCAAGTATTTGATTCATGCTTCATATTTCACAAATGATCTCTCTCATTGAATTCATACTTCACAAGGGATCTCTCTCATTGAATTCAAACCACCCATGAACTTTTGTACATGTGCACAGTTACTTGATTTCACCATTTTGCACTTTATATGAAACATACCGTATATACTTGAGTATAAGCCGACCCGAATATAAGCCGAGGCACCTAATTTTACCACAAAAAAATGGGAAACCGTATTGACTCGAGTATAAGCCTAGGGTGTTCATCTGCATGCCTCACTGTGCCTCACTTTGCCTCACTGTGTCCATGTGCATGCCTCACTGTGCCTCACTATGTCCATGCCTCACTGTGCCTTACTGTGCCCATGCCTCACTGTGTCCATGCCTCACTGTCACTATGCCTATGCCTCACTGTGTCTTACTGTGCCCATGCCTCACTGTGTCCATGCCTCACTGTCACTGTGCCCATGCCTCACTGTGCCCAATCTCCCTACCTGATCTCCGGTGCTGTGTGACTAGACTGACGTTTAACATGGGAGTCTATGGAAGGGGTGCCCGGCTTTGAAAAATCAGTGCTCCCCGGCCGTAGGTCCCCTAAACAACAAACTTTGCACACTTGTAGATGAAGAGTGGGGCTACATGTGTTCCAGGTTTGGGGTCCAGGGGACCTAGGGCCGGCCGGTACCGGGTCCCCAAAATCACCAGATAAATTACCATTTAACATTTGAGTCTATGGAAGGGGTGCCCGGGTTGGAAAAATCGGTGCTCCCCAGCCGTAGGTCCTCCAGACAACAAACTTTGCACACTTGTAGAGGAAGGCTACATATGTGCCAAGTTTGGGGTCCGGGCTCAGGCGCACAAAGTTGAAGATGGACACAGACTCGAGTATATGCTGAGGTGGGCATTTTCAGCACAAAAAATGTGCTGAAAAACTTGGCTTATACTCGAGTATATACGGTAGCTAACTTTTGCACATCTGCACCTTATTTGGTAGTGGTACACACATATTTGTATCATTTGATTGTTTAATTTTTAATTTATAGCACTGCACTTTATATTACACATTTTGTCCCTGTGCCCAATATCTTGGTTATAGTGCTTAGCTGCTGTTTTTGTTGTTTTTTTCTACCAAGCGCGGATATTATTTAAATTTTTAAATTTTTATTGATTCACAATTTTTTTATTTCTTTTTATTTATTATGAAAGACTTACCTTAAATCAAAGCCCTCAAGGGCTTCCATCTTCACCCTGTCTTCCTTTTGGGATCGAGGGCGTGTCACACTACAGCACTCTCAATGGATGCCACACTCAAGCATGCCCTCCATTCAGATCATGGTGCACCATTAATGTCTCCAGCTGCAAAACGTGGAAATATCTCCTAAATGGTGCATGCTTAGGAGATATTCATTTTACTTTGAGGCAGTGTTCATTTTGACATCAAATCTCGATTTCATCTTAGTCATAGTCTTTTAACTAAAATGCCATTTTAGTTTTAGTTGGATTTTAGTCATGTGAATTGTTTTAGTTTTAGTCGTAATTTAGTTGACTAAAATCTCCAGTACATTTCAGTCGACTAAAATCTAAAGGGTTTAGTTGAATTGTACAGGCAGTCCCTGAGTTTAGAACGGGTTAGGGACCTTAGGTTATATGAATAGGTTATGTTCGTAAGTCGGAACAGCATGCGCAGAACGGCAGAGACGTCGCTTTTAGATGTTCTGTCAAAAGTGCCCGCCGTCGAAAAGTGGCCGCGCATGCGCAGAACGGCAGTGACATCACGCCGCCTCTCGTTTGTAAGTAGGAGTCGTTCGCAAGTCGGATGTTCGTCACTAGGGGACTGCCTGTAATGCATTATTTAAGCATTTCTCTAGTATTTCCAAACTCATTATATACTTCTGGTGTAAAAATCGAATGAAATGAAATGTAGTGGAGATAGGGAAGTATATGGGAGTGAGGGAGTGCACAGGGCGGAGAACTGGTTTGGGGAGGCTGTTATTTTACACAGTGATAATCACTGCTGCCTTGCTGGGAGGGGAAGCACTCACTACATGGTTTGCAGGGCATTGTTCCCCTGGCAGCAGGCAGACAGAGGAAGCCTACGTCTCTCAGCCAATACAGCTTGTCAGGGGGCTGGGGCTTTAACAGATAGGCGGAGCTCAGAGGAAAGCGGAAGTTCAGGTGGGTAAACGTCCCTTTCTCACATTTTCGTTCTCTGGCGAAAATTGGAATTGATTTTCGTCATAGTTTTCGTCAATTGACTTTATTTGAATTTTATTTTTGTTTAGTTTTCGTCACTGAAGACATGCAGCTGGCAAAAATTATGATGAAAATATTTTTGTCAACGAAATGAACACTGCTTTCAGGTAAGCTTTATTATAAATAGACTGTCAGGATCTTGAGAGCTACCTATTAAAAAAAAATATTTATATGAATAGAGAATATGTGATAATAAATGACAGCTGTCAGCACTAATTACATCTTATAAAGCCGTGTGGAACCAATATAAATTACAATTATTGTGCTGTGCTATCTCACTCAAAATCTTCCCAACATTGAGTTTAAAATGCCATATAATAAAATCCTTATTTTCTGTGAAAAATAATCTGTAATTTTATATATAATGTATGTAATAAATAAAAAATATTAATTAAAAATATTAGCAAAAAACAATTGACATACAGTGAAACCTTGGATTACGAGCATAATCCATTCCAGAAGAATGCTAATCCAAAGCATTCACATATCAAAGTGAATTTCCCCATAGAAGTCAATGGAGACTAAAATATTTCTTTCCGCATTGACTTCTATGGCATGCAATACCGCATGTGGCCAGAGGTGGGGGACAGCTCGGCTGAACTCGGAAAACCTTGGAAAGGCTCGGGAACGGAGTATTTCCGAGTATTTTCGAGCATTTCGGAACGACTCCGATCAGCTCCGATCGGCTCCGGCGCCCCCGCACATCTGGCCAAAGGCGGTACTGCACACCGCTGTGGCTTGAATCCTGCTTGTTTTGCGAGACAACACTCGCAAACCGAGTTAGGATTTAAAAAAAAAAAAGTGCTCGTATTGTGAAACGCTCGTTAACCATGTTACTCACAATCCAAGGTTTCACTGTATGTATATATTGTGCCACAAGCATGAAAATAATAAATAAAAAATATTAAAATAAATATATTAGCAGAAAACAATTGATATATGTATATATAGTGCCACAAGCATGAATCATAAAGTGCTATATTACATGAAACAGTGACGTTCTGATCAAATTGAGAGTCAGTCCAATATAGCTGATATTTAGTCCTTATTAAATATATAATGGTGACTTCATAGAAATGTGAAAACAACGTGTTGCAGTATCCACACTCTGGTGCTCCCCACCCTTAGCTAATGGCCACTCACCTCAGAGCGTGTGACCTCACACCTAAATTTGGTCAATCCCGCTTGGGAATCACCTTAAGGATTCTAGATTAGCTGTCTGGTTCAATGCTGCTCACTGGTGCTGTCTGTGGTGGAGAGCTTTTTTTTTTTTTTATCATATTCACGCTTGTGGCACTATATATACATATGTCAATTGTTTTTTGCTAATATTTTTATTTCTAATTTTTTTTTTTATTACATTTTAATTTTGTATTTATATATAAAATTCCAGATTATTTTTCACAGAAAATAGGGATTTTATTATATGGCACTCTAAACTCAATGTTGGGAAGATTTTGAGTGAGATAGCGCAGCGCAGCGCAGTGATTTTACGTTTTATTGTAAGCTTATCTGTAGGTAAAATGACTGCTTTAACCCAAATGTTCTATATTTTTTAGCTTATCAGTGCTTTAAAGGGGGACTAAACAATCAAATAAGGCTG
Organism: Rana muscosa; assembly: GCA_029206835.1. Classification (NCBI taxonomy): domain Eukaryota; kingdom Metazoa; phylum Chordata; class Amphibia; order Anura; family Ranidae; genus Rana; species Rana muscosa. The sequence goes on along the minus strand of CM055118.1, from coordinate 536,492,912 downwards.
AACAAGGCAATGGGGGTTATTTACTAAAGGCAAATCCACTTTGCACTACAAGTGCAAAGTGCACTTGAAATTGCACTGAAAGTGCTATGGAAGTGCAGTCTCTGAAGATCCGAGGGGGACATGCAAGGAAAATAAAAAACAGCATTTTAGCTTGCACGTTATTGGATAATAAAATCAGCAGAGCTTCCCCTCATTTCAGATCTACCCCTCAGATCTACAGCAACTGCACTTCCAAGTGCACTTTCAGTGCAATTTCAAGTGCACTTTGCATTTGTAGTTTGCACTTGTAGTGCAAAGTGGATTTGCCTTTAGTAAATAACCCCCAGTGATATGAATAATAGGATTTTTATAACAGCTTACCTGTAAAATCCTTTTCTTGGAGTACATCACGGGACACAGAGCGACATAGTCATTACTAATGGGTTATATAGATACCGTCAGGTGCTGGCACTGGCAACTTCCAAAACCGGAAGTACCCTCCCCTATATAAGCCCCTCCCATCCGGGAGCACCTCAGTTTTGTAGCAAAGCAATAAGTGTCCCTAAAGAGGGGCGGGAGCTCTGTGTCCCGTGATGTACTCCAAGAAAAGGATTTTACAGGTAAGCTGTTATAAAAATCCTATTTTCTTTCTCGTACATCACGGGACACAGAGCGACATAGTCATTACTAATGGGATGTCCTAAAGCAATGCCAAATGAGGGGGGGATACACCATATATAAGCTGAGCGCTATCAGACATGAGGATCTTTTGCGGCCTGCAACACACTGCGCCCAAAGGCGACATCCTCCTGACTTCTAACGTCCACCTGGTAGAACCTAGTAAACGTGTGTACCGAAGACCATGTTGCGGCCTTACAGATTTGAGCCAGGGAGGCCTGGTGATGCACTGCCCATGAAGTTCCAACTGCTCTCGTGGAGTGCGCCCTAACTTTGAACGGAGGCGGTCTACTTCTCAGGCCATAGGCTTGTATTATGACCTGTCGAATCTACTTGGCTAAAGTAGATTTTGACGCTGCCTGACCCTTTCTGGGGCCTTCCGGCAGAATAAACAAAGTATCCGTTCTGCGAATCTGAGCAGTGGCTTTTAGATAAGCTTTAACTGCTCTTACTACATCCAAAGAATGCAATAACTTTTCCTCTACCGAAGTAGGTTTGGGGAAAAAAAGAAGGAAGAACCACATCTTGGTTCAAATGAAACCTCGATACCACCTTAGGAAGAAAGGCTGGATGAGGACGTAACACTACTCTGTCCTTATGGATAACCAGATATGGCTCCTTACAGGACATAGCTGCTAATTCCGATACTCTTTTAGCCGAACAAATGGCTACTAGAAAAATCAATTTCCTGGTGAGAAGCACCAAGGAAATATGCTGTAATGGTTCAAATGGTTGTTTCTGTAGAACCGACAGAACCAAGTTTAGATCCCATGGACATATGGGAATATTAACCGGAGGACTAATACGCCTCACTCCTTGTATAAAGGCTTTGACTAGTGAATGCGAAGCCAAGGGCCTTTGAAAAAATATTGACAAGGCCGAAATCTGACCCTTGATAGTACTCAAGGCAAGCTTCCTATCTACAGCCCACTGTAGGAAGTCCAGAATCCTACCTATTACGTACTTATGTGGATGCCATTTCTTGGCCTCACACCACGCGATGTACGCCTTCCAGATTCTACAGTAGATCTGCCTGGATACCGGCTTCCTGGCATTGATCATGGTAGATACCACAGCATTAGAGAGCCCTCTCTTTTTTAGAATGTGGGCTTCAATAGCCAGGCCGTCAAACCTAGGGCTGGTAAAGAAGGGTGGTATATCGGTCCTTGCGAAAGCCGGACGACATGGGAGAGTCCAAGGACTCCCCACTGAAATTTTACAATCTCCGCGTACCACGCTCTTCGGGGCCACGCTGGAGCCACCGGAATCACTGGTTTCTTTTCTACCCTGATTCTGCGGAGTAATCGAGGTAACCATTGTGGCGGTGTGAATGCATATATCAGCTTGAACTGATCCCAAGGGAACACTAGGGCATCCGAGCCGCAAGCTAGGGGATCCCTTGTCCGAGAGACAAACCTGTCCCCCTTTGCGTTGAATCTGGATGCTAGAAGATCTACATCCGATGTTCCCCACCGCTGACATATTGTCCAGAAAACCTCGGGGTGAAGGGACCCTTCCTCTGGGCCTAATTGCTGGCGACTTAGAAAGTCCGCCTTCCAATTCTCCACTCCTGGAATGAATACCGCAGATATGGCTGGGACATATTTTTCTGCCCATTTCAGGATGTAATTTACTTCCCTCTGGGCTGCACGACTCCTGGTGCCCCCCTGATGATTGATATATGCCACTGCTGTGGCATTGTCTGATTGAATTCTGACAGGGGACCCTTGGAGTTTGGATGTCCATGCTACTAGGGCATACCGGGCTGCTCGTATCTCTAAGAGATTGATGGGCAGGGCCTTTTCTGCATCCGACCATCTGCCCTGGAGAGACTATTGCTCCAGTACTGCTCCCCAGCCTATAAGGCTGGCATCTGTAGTGACCACCTTCCAAGAAATCGGACTGAAGGATTTCCTTTTCTCCAGATTCTGGGGAACCAACCACCAACGGAGGCTCTTGCGAACGGAAGGGGACAAGGACATTGTAAGTCTAGGGCCTGAACTTTTTTGTTCCAGGCTGACAGTATGGCCCCTTGCAAATTCCTTGAATGGAATTGACCGTAGGGTACTGCTTCGAATGATGCCACCATTTTTCCCAGCAGCCTCATATACAGGCGTATGGACGGCTGTCTTTTTTGTACCCACTAAGTGGATCAAATCTTTCAAAGACAACACCTTTCCTCGAGGCAAGAATATTTTTCTCTGGCCTGAATCCAACCTTAGCCCCAAGTATTCCAGACTTTTGACTGGTTTTTAGGGCTGACTTGTCTCGGTTGATAATCCAACCGTGAGATTCCAGATACTTGATCGTCTTGTGAACGACCACGTCTAGTTTTTTCACTGAGTGGTCTATCAGCAACAAGTCATCCAGATATGCCATTATCATTACACCTTGTGTTCTTAGATTGGCCAATAAAGGGCCAGAATTTTTGTAAACACTCGTGGTGCTGTGGCCAAACCGAAGGGTAAGGCTCTGAACTGAAAATGGCGCCCTTCTACTGCAAAGCGTAGAAATTTTTGGTGGACTGGAAAGATGGGAATGTGCAAATAAGCATCTTTGATGTCGATCGTGGCTAACCAATCCTCCCCTTGTAGGGCAGTGGCCACCGATCGGATCGACTCCATCGGAAAGTCCTGATATACAGGAATTTGTATAGCCCTTTTAGAATTAATATGGGCCTCCCGTCCGCGTTTGCTTCGGGACTGTAAAGAGGTTTGAGTAAAACCCGAACCCTCATTCTTCCAGGGGAACCTCCATAATTACTCCTTGGAGCAATAGTTGTTCTAGTGCCAACAGGAGGGACTCTCTCTTCCGGGGATCCCTTGGCACGTTTGACCTCAAAATGGGAAGGAGGAGAGTCTTTTAACTCCAAACTGTATCCCAAACCTACTGCGGAGAGCACCTATCTGTCTTGATCGTGTCCCGCCAGGTCTCTTGCGAACAACTGGAGTCCTCCCCCCACCCGACTGAGTGGGGGCTTCAATGAATTTAACTTTGGGGGAGGTTTTGTACCTCCCCTGACCCAGGGTTTCTCATTACCCTGCTACTGTCCCTGTTTTTTACCCCCGGGATTTGACCGAGGAGGCCGTCGGAACTGTTACACAGCCGATGCCCCAGGGACTGGAGAAGCAGGCCTCTTAAAGAGGGACCTCTAACTCTGCTTTTAACCGGCAAGAGCGTATTTTTACCGCTGGAAATTTTCTGGATATATTTGTCCAGGTTTTCCCTGAATAAGCGTTCACCATGAAATGGGACGCTAACCAGCCATTCTTTACAGGGAGCTTCAGCAGACCAGTTTTTGAGCCATAGGAGCCTACGCATATGTACTATAGACAGCGTAAGGCGGGAGGCCTGATGGACTGAATCCTCTATGGCGTCAACCGCAAAGCCTAAGGCTCTAGGTAGATCAGCTAGGGCAAAGCCTGCTGATCTGTCAAGTCCCTCAAAACCTGTTTCAACTGATCCTTCACTGCTTAGCAGACCCCAATAGCTGCTACTGCTGGTTGTATCACCAAGCAGATTTTCATAAGGACTCCAATCTTTTATCTATTGGGTTCTTGAACATTTGGACATTATCCACTGGACATGTCAGTGATTTATACATACAAGAGATGGCTGCGTCCACTGTAGGGACCTTCCATTTTTTTTTTTTTTTTTTGATGAACTTATCCTCCATGGGATAGACCACCGGAAATCTCTTGGGGGAATAAATATTTTCTCAGGACGTTCCCAATCCTGGTAAATGAGCCCTTTCAGTAAAGGGTGAAGTGGAAAAGAACAAACAGTCTGGGGGCTTCTAGCGACCCCAACGAGGATACAGTAGTGGTTGATGGTTCCGCAAGGTGCATTTTTAAATGCTGATCGGACCATGTTAGTCAGAGACTGAACCCATAATCTTTCAGCTTGAGATGCTGAGAAAAAGGTTCCCCCACTGTTGATTCCTCTATAACAGAATCAACCTCATCCTGATCCCCTTCAGGCAGGTCGATCCCTGTATGGGACTGTTGCTCTGCTAACAGGCACTCTGAAGGAGGAGACGGAGATCGGGCGTGCTTTCCCTGACAGGGAGGCAGCGATAAATGTTGACAATCTCTCTCTAATCCTCCCAGAGCTGAGGAAAAAACCTCCTCTGTTACATACACAGGAGCAGGTGAACTGAGGACAGCCACAGTACCAAGTACCCCTGCGGGGTCTCTACGGTCACTTACCTCTGAACTTCAGGGGAGACTGGTGCAGCAGGAGTATGCCCAAGATCCTCCGAGCCCGATGAGACCCCCTTCGCTTCCTGGAAGATTCAGTTCCGGAGCTTCTGGACGGCATATTCCTAAGCCTAAAGCTGAGGTATTCCAGCCGTAATACACCACTTTTACTGAGAATAGTCTAGCACAATTGCTGCTATATCACAGTTGGTGTCTACTAATGTGCCTTTCTAGGGGATGCCTGTATCAACCGCTTGCTGTATGCCTTTAAATGTTGCCAGCTCTGTCTCTGTACTTCATAGCCAGCTCACTACAATATTGTGGTTTTTTTAAAACTGATGGGACGCCCGCACATGCGCAGAAGCGCTGCGGCGCGCACAGAGCGTCATCCCCCAGGCTCCGCCCCCTTTCCCGGCTCACCTCTATATATAGAGGCGCGTGCACGCGCACGCGCGCGGCCACGTGCGCCTTCGGCGCTAATTTCAAATATGGTAACAAGGGACAGGAGCCAGGGCCCCTCTTTGCCGCAGGCCGGGGGATGGACGAGCACTGCAACATGGCCGAGGAAGCAGTTTCCTATAAGAGAACTCCCCATCTGCCTGGACTTTGCTCTGCTGAGAAGAAGCTAGTCCACATGACAAGAAAACATTCCACAGCGGCCTCTAGTGGACAAACACAGGTACCGCAGTCTAATATATTAAATATATATATATAATTTTTTTATTTTATTTTTTCTTGACCACCATTAAAAATTATTACATTTTTTTAGTAGTTACAGGCATGCACAGAATTTTGCGGGAATACCATTAGGTAACAGACAGAAAGACAAATTAGGCTTGGGGGTCCCCCAATAGAACCAAGTTCCTGGGGGCCCCCACTTACCTGTTCCCCGCCGCAGGACTTTGTTTGGTCCACAAAAAGCCCAAACTTCACCTATCACGGCAGGCATTGTAATCAAACCTTCAGGGACCGGGTTCCCAAGGATTCCACTCCCCTGGACCTGTATAGCACCCTGCACAGAAAACATCTTGGTCGTGGGTATGACCTGAGCTATGGATCCCAGGGTCCAGCTCTCCTAAGAGAAGCATTACAGGCAAAACCTTGCTCTTCTCTGCAAGGCCCGGGTACCGACCGTTTAGCTATGAAGCTTTTTTGGTCGGATCCGGAATAGCTTACTGAGGCCCAAAAGAACCTGTACGCAAGCTCAGTGAAAAACACATGTTTCTTCTTGGCCAACACCTTAGACACTGGCAAAAAACTGAGGTGCTCCCGGATGGGAGGGGCTTATATAGGGGAGGGTACTTCCGGTTTTGGAAGTTGCCAGTGCCAGCACCTGACGGTATCTATATAACCCATTAGTAATGACTATGTCGCTCTGTGTCCCGTGATGTACGAGAAAGAAATTGGTTTTATCATATACAGATGGTCCCCGGGTTACAAACAAGATAGGATCTGTAGGCTTGTTCTTAAGTTGAATCTGTTTGTAAGTCGGAACATGTACATTTTTAAGTGTAGCTCCAGCCAAAAAAAAGATTTTTAAGCTTTTTGGATAACATAGGAAAGCAATAGCGTTCATTTTGCTTTAGTTTTTATTTTTATCCTACCTAAAATACACTGACAATGACACTAACTAATTAAAAATAAAAAAAATCTTTTTAAAACAATACTGACCCTGACATTGACCTAGATCAAACCTTGATCCAGGTATTTTTTTTTACCTTTTTTTTTTTCTACACACACTTTTTTTTCTATCTCTGCAAGGACAGAGAAAGATGCCATGGGGGTTATTTACGAAAGGCAAATCCACTTTTCACTACAAGTGCACTGCAAGTGTGCTTGAAAGTGCACTGAAAGTACACTTTAGAATGCAGTCGCTGTAGATCAGAGGGGGACATGCAAGGAAAATAAACAGCATTTTAGCTTGCACATGATTGGATGATAAAATCAGCATTCCCCTCATTTCAGATCTTCCCCTCAGATCTACAGCGACTACACTTCCAAGTGCACTTTCAGTGCACTTGTAGTGCAAAGTATATTAGCCTTTCGTAAATAACCCCCAGTGTATCTTTCTCGTTCATTCACAGACACATAAAACACGGAGGCAGGCTTCACAGTGACTGATCATTGTGTTAGCCAATCAGAAGCTATCACAGTGATCAGGTGATCCGGAATTGGACGTTAAGGGTCCCGATCGTTAGAACAGGGCCCGGGGCTCTCACAAAGGGAGATACACAAATATGTGGCCCCATAGCAATCACAAATATGTGGCACCATGGCAAAAAGCCCAGTGCAGTGGGGCTGCTGATATGTGTTAGGTCAGCGCCAAGGGGTTAAAGTGGTTGTAAACCCTTACAGACCACTTTAACCTACAATAAACCTAGATTAAGGCTTACCTGTAGGTGCAACAAATATCTCCTAAACCTACACGGTTTAGGAGATATTTGCAAAAGAAAGGCACCGATGTCTACGGCGCATGTGCCGTAAACAACGTCGCGCAGGCGCACTGAGTGTGCCGCTTCTAACGGCGATCATTCCGTTAGTGGCGGCACCCGCGATATGCAGAAGCCGGAGCCGCGATATGCAGAAGTCACTTGTGGAGAGATGGCGCAGACGGAGGTGGTGACCAAGCACTGCTGCGGGGGCTTCGATCTCAGCTAAGTACTTCATAATGAGCTAGTATGCTATGCATACTAGCTCATTATGCCTTTGCCTTGCAGGGTGTTTTGTAAATGTAGCACACGGACCTTTTTCCTGCCTTTGGCTCACTTGCAGGTCAAGGCACACCACGCTATATGCCCGTACCCTCCTGTTTTAAGAAGTTGAGCGGTGTTAACAATTTTGGGTCCTGCAGCAAGTTATCCTCTTCAACTGGTTCTTGTCTCCTAGAGTGTAGGGACAAGTCTCTATTTCTCCCCAGGAAGGCCAATGTCCACACCACTTTAACTCCAACGCTGAGTTTATTTTATAAGCAAAGTTCAAGTTCAGCAGACAGGAAAGGTGGATGAGAGAAAGGACAGTTAAGCCCTGTACACACGATCGGATAACCTATGGATTTTCGTCCGATGGATTTGTCCATCGGAAATCCGATGAAACTGTTTTTCATCAGTCTTGGCCACACACCATCAGTCTAAAAACCGACCGTTCAAACGCGGTGACGTAAAACACTCCGATGAGCCGAAAAAAATGAAGTTTAATGCTTCTGAGCATGCGTCGACTTGATTCTAAGCATGCGTGGGTTTTTTAACAGATGGACTTGCCCATAGACGATCGGAAATTCCCATCGGTTTTTTATCCATCGGAAAATTTTAAAACAAGTTCTATTTTTTACAACCGATGGAAAAAAGACCGATGGGTACCATACACGATCGGTTGGTCTGATGAAAACCATCCATCGGACGGTTTTCATCAGTCAAACCGATCGTGTGTACGGGGCTTAAGGTTTGGGAGATAGGTCCAGGCACAAACTGGTACAATAGTCGCTACTCGATCCAGAGTAGGTTTAGCTCGCCCGGAAAGTCCCCTGTAAGAGCGGATCCTAGCAGCCGGAGTGATCTTCAACTTTCACTTTAGGTTTCCTAGAAATACGATCGGGAGATCCTCCGCCACAGAATCTTTAAGTCCCAAACTTCTCAGCATTTGCAACACAAGGACAGGTGCCAGCGATGGCACGTTGCAAGGCTTGTGACGGATCTTTGAATCCCTCCAGAAGGTAACCAGGCCTCTCTTTCACCGTGAACTCTCACCGGTCCATCAGAAAGGTCCTCCCCCGGTCTCCTCTTCTTAGAGCGGGTCCACCCTCTCTCGGGCACCCTGGGATTCCTCTTCTGGAGATAAGCCTCAGCTAAAGGCGCTGGGCCTACTAGTGCAGTTGCAGCCCCAGGGCTAAAGGTGCCTGAGACTGATACACGCGCGCACCCTTGGCCTGAAGGGCCGGGCGCCGCAAACTGCTCAATCCCCAGCGCTCCAGTCTCCTCTCAAGATGGTGTCTGCCCCTTATGTATCCCCTCCCAGCATGCACAGCAGGCCAACCACGCCCACTGCACCACCGCCAAGAGAGGACACCCTAAGGCATAGCAATGTCACCCACGGTTCAACCCGGTTCAACCCTGACCTGTACATCAGGCTACATCACATAGGCAGAAGCAAATACTAACAATCAAAGTGGTCTGAGCCTGGCTACTAGCTCAGACCAACCCCTAAATTTAAGTACACAGCACCTCATAAGTAAAGGGGCACTACATAAAAAATTAATAAAAAAAAAGAGGGTTTACTTCCTCTTTAAACTTTATCTGAGAGCCACAAACCAAAAACTGTGTTTTATTTTAATATTCAAAGAAAATTCACCCATCCATCCATGTCCCCATGTTTTATTTTGTTGAGAAATCGCTTTGAAAAAGACTCCCCTAATATTTCTAGCCACAGCCATCTTGAGTAAGGGCAGATGATTCATGTAGCATTTACTTCCTGTAATCCATCTGCACTTAGCTCAGGCATGCAGGCAGGAGGGTGTGCTTTGCTGAGAAAGCCCCTCCTCCAGATGACAGAATTTTTTTTACAATGAAGACTCATAGATTGTATGGCATCATATCGGCCTAGGCCAGAAACCAGGAAGCAACTGAAGAAATGTAAAAATATAAAGTTTAAAATGAGTAAATATAATCTACCTTCTTATCTATTTACTAATGCTAGCAGCATAAGGATTAAAAATACTTGATGTTTAGTTCCGCTTTAAGAAGCACTGCTTAAAGTAGAACAGCAGCAATAGACAAAATGCTTTTATAGCCTCTTAGCAAATGTCTAGACAATGTAGGTGGGTTCATTTCATTTCAGTGGTTTCCAGTAATCACTTGTGAATCCTAAAAGACAACGGTTTCTTTTTCCTATCAGGTATGTTGGGGGAAGCTGTCATTTTGCAAAGCACAGGGGACGACAGAATGCATTAAAGTGATATTAAACTCAATCCTTTTTCTATTTAAGATACTAATATTATGTCTTTCTTATATTGAAGTGGAGTTCCACCCTCTTTTACAAGTTGTCTGCATACTCTGCTGCTCTGTCCCCTTATGCTGATTTGGCATATAAATATATATATTTTTTAAAACTCAATGTTTTATATGTCATTGCCATGTTCACTTCCTTGTTCCGGCCGCAGCCTGAGCAGCCTGAATGCGTCATCCACGGACCGCAATGCCTCCTGGGAGATGTTTGTCATCAATCCCAGGAGGCATAGCCGTCCCTGAGCCGTAGCATCGCGTTATTTCGAAACCGGAAATGATGCAATGCAAGGCGACACCCGGCGCCATTTTAAATGAGGGCAACTAGGCGTGTGTTGCCATTGTCACTCCACACACTCCACTTACAGTTTCACACACTGAGCGGCTCTGTGCTCAGTGTGTGAAACTGATCTGCAACTGAATGCAGAGAGAGGAGATGTCAGATTCAGCGTGATGTCGGGGGTGGGCGGGACCCAGCCCCAGTCCAGCAGCTATCAAACACCAAACCAGCCAATGGGATGGGATCTGGGCGGGCTGCTACGTGTATGTGGCCCCACCCACTTTCTTAAGCAGCCCAATCATTGGCTTGTGTTTGATAGCTGCATTGCCCCGCCCACCCCGGGTTCCGCCAACCCCCGACATCACGCTGACAGCTGGTCTCTACATTGAGTTACATATAGTGTAACAAACTGACAAATCGGCTCAGTGTGAAACTGCCAGTGCCACCTGCCAGTGTGAACCAGTGCCACCTGCCAGTGCCAACCAGTGCCACCTGCCAGTGCCAAACAGTGCCAACCAGTGATACCTGCCAGTGCCAACCAGTGTCACCTGCCAGTGCCAATCAGTGCCACCCGCTAGTGCCAGCCAGTGCCAGCCAGTGCCACCTGCCAGTGTCACCCAGTGCCACCTTCCAGTGTCAATCAGTGCCACCTGCCAATGCCAACCAGTGCCACCTGCCAGTGCCAACTTCCAGTGCCAACCAGTGACACCTGCCAGTGCCAACCAGTGTCACCTGCCAGTGCCAGTCAGTGACACCTGCCAGTGCCAATCAGTGCCAACCAGTGCCACAGCCAGTGCCACCTGCCAGTGTCAACCAGTGCCACCTGCCAGTGTCAATCAATTCCAACTGCCAATGCCAACCAGTGCCACCTGCCAATGCCAACCGCCAGTGTCAATCAGTGACACCTGCCAGTGCCAATCAGTGCCACCTGCTAGTGCCAAACAGTGCCACCTGCCAGTGCCAACCATCCCTCATCTTTGACCTTCTCATCCCTCATCCCTCATCTTCGATCTTCTCATCCCTCAACCCTCCTATTCCACCTTCTTATCCCTCATCCCTCATCTTCGACCTTCTCATCCCTCATCCCTCATCTTCGACCTTCTCATCCCTCATCTTCGACCTTCTCATCCCTCATCCCTCCGCTTCAACCTTCTCATCCCTCATTCCTCATCTTTGACCTTCTCATCCCTCATCTTCCACCTTCTCATCCCTCATCCCTCCGCATTGACCTTCTCATCCCTCATCTTCCACCTTCTCATCCCTCATCTTGGAACTTCTCATCCCTCATCTTCGACCTTCTCAGTTTTTAAACATTCGCTTCTTCCGCATGGAGTCTGTCCTTTCAGTGGTCTCCACCCTTCAGGGAGGAGAATTCCTGGCATCAATAGACATCAGAGATGCATATCTTCATGTGCCAATATTTCCCGCTCACCAAAAAGTTTTAAGGTTTGCGGTAGATCAGCGCCACTTCCAGTTTTTGGCCCTTCCATTCGGTCTGGCTGCTGCACCTCGGATATTTACAAAGGTACTAGCCCCACCTCTGGCAAAGCTGAGGGCACGGGGCATAGCAGTAACAGCCTATCTGGAAGATCTGTTGCTCATAGATCAATCTGTAAAAACACGCCTAGACCGCAATGTGCGCAGCAGAGTGGAGTATTTAGAGTACCTAGGCTGGGTCCTCAATCTGGAAAAATCCTCATTACAGCCTTAAAGAAGGTTGGAATATTTGGGAATGATCATAGACACGTCCCAAAGCAGGGTATTCCTACCCAGGCCAAAGGCCAAAGCCATAAAAGATTGGGTCAGAGTGATAAAAGCAAGGAAAAAACCTTCCATCCGTCTATGCATGAGGTTATTGGGAAAGATGGTAGCCTCATTCGAGGCTGTTCCCTATGCCCAGTTTCACTCAAGGCCGTTGCAGGGCAGCATTCTGTCCGCTTGGGACAAAAGAATCCAGGCCTTGGACCTTCCAATGATCCTGTCTCCACAGGTTCGCCAGAGCCTCAATTGGTGGTTGCTCCCCCAAAATCTGTTACAGGGAAGATCCTTTATTCCGGTTACTTGGAAAATTGTAACCACAGACGCCAGCCTTATAGGCTGGGGAGCTGTTCTGGAAGAGGCATCTGCCCAGGGAAAGTGGTCCAGAACCGAAAAGCTCCTGCCCATCAACATTCTGGAGATTCGGGCAGTTCATCTGGCCCTCAGAGTCTGGGCTTACAGACTACAGGGTTGTCCTGTTCTGATACAGTCCGACAACGCCACAGCAGTGGCTTATATCAATCACCAAGGAGGCACCAGGAGTCTGGATGCCCAAATAGAGGTGAATCACATTTTTTCTTGGGCAGAAAGGCATATTCCTTGCCTATCTGCAGTCTTCATTCCAGGGGTAGAAAATTGGCAAACAGATTTTCTAAGCCGCCAGCAACTGAGTCCAGGAGAATAGTCTCTGCACCCCAACATATTTCAAGCCATATGTCAGAATTTTAGTCACCCCGGCTTGGCCCAGGAGACCATGGTATGCGGAAATCGTAAAGATGGCACAGGGGAGACCTTGGGTTCTCCCACCACGCTCAGATTTACTCTCACAGGGTCCAATATTCCATCCTGCTTTACAAAGTCTAAATTTGACGGTTTGGCTGTTGAGACCCACATTCTGAAGAGACGGGGGCTCTCAGGCCCAGTCCTATCCACTCTAGTTAATGCTAGGAAGCCGGCCTCCAGGCTCATCTACTATAGAATCTGGAAGGCATATGTTTCCTGGTGTGAATCCAGGAGGTGGCATCCTAGGAAGTATGCCATTAACAGGATACTTGCCTTTCTTCAGTCAATCGTAGAGATGAAGTTGGCCTTGAGCACTATCAAGGGCCAGATCTAGGCCTTCTCGGTATTCTTTCAAAAACCGCTTGCCTCTCATTCCCTGATTCGGACCTTTGTTCAGGGAGCACTGCACCTGAATCCGCCGGTTAAATCTCCCATGTACCCATGGTACTTAAATTTGGTATTGTCTGTTTTACAGAAACAACCCTTTGAACCGTTACACCATGCTTCTTTGGTTCTTTTGACAAAGAAACTAGTTTTTCTTGTAGCCATATCCTCGGCAAGGAGGGTATCGGAGTTGGCGGCTCTTTCATGTAAAGAGCCATATATGATTATTCATGCAGACAGGGTGGTGTTGCGTCCTCACCCAACTTTTTTACCTAAAGTGGTTTCAGGATTTCATCTGAATCAAGATGTAGTCCTACCGTCCTTTTTTCCAGATCTGCAGTCCGCGGTGGAAGAGAATCTACATTCTCTAGATGTTGTAAGAGCTGTAAAAATGTATCTGCAAGCTACGGCTCAGATACGAAAGACTGATTGTCTATTTATTCTGCCACAGGGCCCAAGGAAGGGCCAGGCAGCGTCAAAGTCCTCTATTTCGAGTTGGATTCGACAAGTCATTATTCAGGCCTATGCTTTAGAAAAGAAGATTCCTCCTTTTCAGGTTAAAGCGCACTCGACTAGAGTGGTTGGTGCTTCATGGGCAGTGCTTTACCAGGCCTCCATGGCTCAGATCTGCAAGGCTGCTACTTGGTCTTCGGTCCATACATTAGCTACGTTTTACCAAGCTGATGTGAGAGGGCATGAGGATGCCGCCTTCGGGCGCTGTGTACTGCAGGCAGCAGTATAGATCCCTTGGCCCAATGGTGGTCTATGTTTCTGATCTGTGTCTCTCTGCCTTCAATTTGGGCATTGCTATGGGACATCCCACTAAGTAATTATCTAAGCCTCTGTGTCCTGTGATGTATGATCAAGAAAATAGGATTTTTTTAAAACAGCTTACCTGTAAAATCCTTTTCTTGAGAGTACATCACAGGACACAGAGCTCCTGCCCCTCTTCGGGATTATACGTTGGGACACTTATTGCTTCGCTACAAAACTGAGGTACTCTCCATATGGGAGGGGTTATATAGGGGAGGAACTTGCCTTGTAATTAGGGTTGCCAGTGTCCAATCACCTGTGGTGACTATCTAACCCTCTAAGTAATTATCTAAGCCTCTGTGTGCTGTGATGCACTCTCAAGAAAAGGATTTTACAGGTAAACTGTTTTAAAAAATCCTATTTTTTGGTGAGATACTTCAAAATGGAAATCACATCCAAAAGGGACTCGCATCCTCAATAGAGCCCTGTAGGTGCAGCAGCTGATTGATAATTATAAAACCATTCCCATACAGATTCACTTAGAACATGGACACAGACAACAGATTAACAAGAGGTAGCAATCTGCAACAAAGATTGTTACAAATCTCTGCAATGCACATAAATCACCCAGAGGGGAATGTTTTTTTTTACTCATCAAAAGTGGAGTTATAACCCCCAATAGTGTTTTCTTTGTCATTTGTGTCCCATTGGGGAGACTTCCCTTCACTTCCTGTCCCATAGCCAAAATAGCAAGGAAGAGGAAATCCTTCAAAAGTTAGGAAATGCCTGGTTGTCACCAGAACCAGTGTCCCAAATTGGAAGATGTCCCTTCTAACACTGTTCTGGGGGCCACCTAACATTCGGGATCTTCTTTCACTTTTGATGATAATGGAAAACAGGACTAATAGGGTGTGCCTAACAGGGGCACCAAAAGAAATAAAATATTGATTTAAAAAATAAATAAAACATTTTACTTTTATCATTAGTCCTTAAAGTGTAACTAAAGGCAAAACTTTTTTATTTTTATTTTGGACAGGGTGGAGATGGATTAGAACACCTATCAGGTTTTTACTTCTGTCTGCACCCCTCCTAAGGAGATTCACCCTCTCTATATGTCCTGTTTACTATTATATTTAAGAGTGAAAGTAAGTAAGTTGTCTTAGAGCTGCATGATTAATCGTTAAGAATCGAAATTGCGATCTTTTTCCCTTCCCGATCTTCAAAACAGTCAATTCATGTCAAGTGCAGAGAGTTCTCACAGCTGGAAAAAGAAAAATCCAGGCAGCCTGACAAGTTTTATTACAACACTCGAATAAGTAGAAACAAAGTATCTTTTCGTTCTTTCATCAAAGGAAAGAATGTAAATGAGGGAGGTTTAACCATTTAAAGACCAAACCTTTTCTGACATTTGTTGCTTACAAGTAAAAATCATTATTTTCTGCTAGAAAATTACTTGGAACACCAAACATGATATATATATATATATATTTTTTTAGCAGAGACCCTAGAGAGAAAAAAAATTGTGGTTGTTGCAATATTTTATGTCACATAGTATTTGCGCAGCGGTCTTTCAAACGCAATATTTTTTGAAAAAATACACTTTAATTAATTTAAAAAAAACTAAACAGTAAAGTTAGCCCATTTTTTTGTATAATGTGAAAGATGATGTTATACCGCGAGAATCGTGATCTTTATTCTAAGCAAAAAAAAAACGTGATTCTCATTTTAGCCAAAATTGTGCAGCTCTAGGTTGTCCCCAGAAAAGTAATAGAGAGGGAATCTTCCAATGGGGACAGTGTCTATCAGTTTAATCATCCGGTCTGTTGAGGAGCAGGGATGAGCCGAACACCCCCCTGTTCGGTTCGCACCAGAACCTGCGAACAGACAGAATGTTCGCGTGAACTTTAGAACCCTATTAAATACAATCGACTCGAACGTTCGAAATCTAAAGTGCTAATTATAAAGGATTATATGCAAGTTATTGTCCTAAAAAGTGTTTGGGGACCCGGGTCCTGCCCCAGGGGACATGTATCAATGCAAAAAAAAGTTTTAAAAATTGACGTTTTTACGGGAGCAGTGATTTTAATAGTGCTTAACATGAAAAAATAAAAGTGACATTTTCCTTTAAATTTCGTACCTGGGGGGTGTGTATGATATGCATGTGAAGTGCCGCTTGTTTCCCGTGCTTAGAACTGTCCCTGCACAAAATGTCATTTCTGAAGGAAAAAAAGTCATTTAAAACTCACTCGCGGCTATTAATGAATTGTCGGCTCCCGGCAATACAGAGAAAAGTCATTGATAAAAAAAAAGCGTGGGGGTCCCCCCAAATTCAATTACCAGGCCCTTCAGGTCTGGTATAGATATTATGGGGAACCCCGCCGCAAATTAAAAAAAATTAAATTTTTAAAAACTTTTTTTTGCATTGATACGTGTCCCCTGGGGCAGGACCCGGGTCCCCAAACACTTTTTATGACAATAACTTGCATATAAGCCTTTATAATTAGCACTTTAGATTTCTCCCATAGACTTTTCGAATTTGCCGCAAACACCCCATATTGTTCGCTGTTCGGCGAACGGGCGAACAGGCAATGTTCGAGTCGAACATGAGTTCGACTCGAACTCGAAGCTCATCCCTATTGAGGAGTTTAATCATTTGCTCAGGTTATGTCCTCTTGCTGTTTCTTCTTGATTATAAGTCTTAGTGTCTGATTTGTCCGCCACAATGTTTAAGTCCCGCTATAAGTCGCTGATCGCCGCCATTACTAGTAACAAAAAATAAAAAAATTCCATAAAACTATCCCATAGTTTGTAGACGCTATAATTTTTGCACAAACCAATCAATATACGCTTATTGGGATATTTTTCTAATAAAAATATGTAGCAGAATACATAGTGGCCTAAATTGCTGAATAAATTCGATTTTTTTACATTTTTTTTATTGGTGTTCTATAGCATAAAGTAAAAAATGTTTTATTTATTTTTTTCAAAATTCTCTGTCTTTTTTTGTTTGTAGCGCAAAAAATAAAAACCGCAGAGCTGATCAAATATCACCAAAAGAAAGCTCTATTTGTTCCTGAAGCCCGCAGCCGCCCATTCAGTTCACTGAAAAAAACGTGATTCTCATTTTAGCCAAAATTGTGCAGCTCTAGGTTGTCCCCAGAAAAGTAATAGAGAGGGAATCTTCCAATGGGGACAGTGTCTATCAGTTTAATCATCCGGTCTGTTGAGGAGCAGGGATGAGCCGAACACCCCCCTGTTCGGTTCGCACCAGAACCTGCGAACAGACAGAATGTTCGCGTGAACTTTAGAACCCTATTAAATACAATCGACTCGAACGTTCGAAATCTAAAGTGCTAATTATAAAGGATTATATGCAAGTTATTGTCCTAAAAAGTGTTTGGGGACCCGGGTCCTGCCCCAGGGGACATGTATCAATGCATGGCTGGGGGGCAGAGACTAGAGGTCAGTTGACTGGTGAGTAATGTGAAGTGGGAGGGGCTGCAAGAGACCCTACCTCCTGATTTCCGCATAGGTGTCACTGCTACGAGACACCACAAAGTTGGAGACACAGTGAGTAACACTAAAGCCCCGTACACACGGTCGGACTTTTGGCCAACAAACTTCATTTTGAGCAAGTTGGACCAACAATCCGACCGTGTGTACGCTCCATCGGACAAACTTTTTTTGCTTTTTTCTTGTTTTCATCGGACAAAAGTTGGGTCTGCAAACCGACAAACTTTTTGCCCAACAAAAGTCAGATGGAGCAAAGTCCGACCGTGTGTACAGAAAACCATCAGACTTTTGTCCGATGGACAAAACAACTAATGTTAAAATCAACCAACAATAGCAGAAGTTGACCAAAGGGTGGCGGTAAAGAGCAGAAAAGAGTAGAAAAACCACGTGATGTTGCAAAAAGTTTTGGGAAAGTTTGCAGAAAAGTCAGAGCGTGTGTATGCTATGGGTGTTCCCGACCAACTCCGTTCGGACAAAAAAACACGGAAAAGTCCTATAGAAGTCCGACTGTGTGTACGGGGCTTTAGTGTGATTATAGTTGCCATGATAAGTCCCCACTACAGTTCTCAGATCAGCAGATGACCTTCATCAAGAACACCTAAGTTGGCTGATTATAACTCCCCCCAGCACTGCCACTGATCCCACCCCCCACCAGCACTTCCACTCATCCCACCCCCCACCAAGGAGTAAGAAGGAATAAAATAGAGAATACATGGAAGGGGAGGAAAAGAGGGGGAGGAACAAAGAAAGGGAAAGAAAGAATAAGAGAAAGAACAAGAAAGAAGGCTAGAGAGAGTGATGGGGAAAAAACAAGAAATTAGGATAGAGAGAGATAAAGGGGAAAAAAAGGAGAACAAAGAGGAAGAGTGGTACATCCTAAAATGTACCATAAGGGGTTTTATTACTGTACAAGTGGAAGGGACTCAGGGAGCGCTAAATGTCCGTGGATTAGGGGTGCAAATTATCTGTCTTGCCTTCGGTGCTGAATATCCATGCTACGAAAATCATTTTAGTGTTAGGGGTCCCCACATATTGGGAAATTTAATCAAGGGGTCAAGGCACTAGTAAGGTTGAGAACCACTGCTGTAGCTGCATGTACTATAAACAAATTAATCCCCACAGATCACATCAAAGACTGTTGTTTGTTTACAATAGAGGGTCGGCAGGCTACCAAAGAAAAAGTGGCAAGTAGCTTCATTTTCAGTGGACTTTGAAGATTAATTTCTGCTTTAAAGTGTTTTTGTTGCTTGTTTTGAAAATGTTAATACTTTAGTGTAAAAAATCTGTGTACAGGTTCACTTTGAAGCAACATGTTCTATGTTTTTAATATAATAAATATGAAGATTTGTAGATTAAAGTAAATGTTACAGAGTTAATGTCAGAGACTGGTGGGCAGTCATGTAAAATGCCTACAAGAAGTCATTTTTGCTAAATGGGGTAATACCAGTTTTTGATGCCAAGGGTTTTCTCTGCAGTAAATCATTACATCTATTGATATTTTTGTTGAATAAATGATTGAAAAATAGGATTTTTTACTCACCGTAAAATCCTTTTCTCTGAGTCCATGGACCGACACAGCTTCTCTATTGACAAAGTGGGTATTATCTGTTAATTAGGAGTGACTAGGCAGAAAAACTTGTAAAAAGTGTTGCATCACACCTTCTACAGTCCCGCCCAGGGGGCGGACCCCCCGGGTAAATCCTCTCAGTCTGCATATCGCAGATCAGTTCGTCAAAAAGCAGTACAAACTTAAAAGGAGGGGTGGGTGCTGTGTCGGTTCATGGACTCAGAGAAAAGGATTTTACGGTGAGTAAAAAATCCTATTTACTCTTTCGTCCATGGACCGACACAGCTTCTCTATTGACAAAGTGGGACGTCCCAAAGCAGTGTCAGAGAAAAAACGAGGGGTGGTAACAGCATAAAATAAACTTCACCCCAAAACGCAAAACAGCACTCCTCCAACGGAGGAGCTGCAACTCTAAACAGCCGCTTGTAAAACCTTGCAGCCGAAAAGAGGCATCCGAAGATGCACCTACATCAACTTTGTAGAATTTTGTGAAAGTGTGAGCGGACGACCAAGTCGCCGCTTTACATAATTGGGAAACAGACGCTTGATTTCGGAAAGCCCAAGAGGCACCTCTTGCCCTGGTCGAATGCGCCGTGACCGGAAAGGGGGGCGCTTGACCCTTTAAGGCGTAAGCCTGGGATTACTATCTGTCGGATCCACCTAGAGATGGTGGCCGACGAGACTGCTTGGCCCTTCTTGGGACCAGCCACCGAAACAAACAATGAGTCTGACTTCCGGAACAGGGAAGTAGCAGATAGGTATACTCTCAAAGCTTGGACAACGTCCAAGGAATGCAACGCCGACTCCTTAGGATTCGACGGCTGAGGACACAAGGATGGAAGTACAATGTCTTCATTGAGATGAAAAGCCGAAACGACTTTTGAAAGGAAGGCTGCGGCCGCAGCACCACCTTATCCTCGTGGAAAACCAAATAGGGAGCCTTGCAGGACAAGGCTGCCAGCTCAGAGACTCGTCTAACTGACGTAACAGCCACCAAAAGGACCACCTTCTGAGAAAGTGTCAACAGGGGAATATCTCTAATATTCTCAAACGGTGCCTTCTGAAGCACCGAGAGGACCAGGTTCAAGTCCCACTAAGGTAGCGGGGGACGGACCGGAGGGGCCATATGTTGAACGCCCTGCACAAATGTACTCACGAGAGAGTGAGCCGCCAGGGGTCGCTGAAAAAAAGACAGCCAGGGCAGATATCTGTCCCTTAATCGTACTTAAGGCAAGCCTTTGGTCCACCCCATGCTGTAAAAACAGCAGGATTCTGGAGTATGGGACCTTGCGATAGCAGGTCCTTCCGTAGTGGTAAGCGCCAGGGGACGTCTGCTACCAGATGTACTAGATCGGTGTACCAAGGACGCTGAGGCCAATCTGGAGCGATTAGGATCATTGGAATTCCCTCTGCCTCCACTCTGCGGAGCAGAAGAGGAAGAAGCCTTAAGGGAGGGAAGGCATAGATTAGCCGATACTGACCCCACAATGCTACCAACGCGTCCGTTGCGTCTGCCCATGGGTCTCTTGACCGGGCCACAAACCTCAATACCTTCTGATTGAGTCGGGAAGCCAGAAGATCTATGTCTGGTGTGCCCCATCTTTGGCAGAGGAGTTGGAACACCTCCGGGTGTAAGGACCATTCTCCCTGGTCCAGCATCTGGCGGCTCAGGTAGTCCGCCTGCCAGTTTTCCACACCCGGAATGTACACGGCCGACAGTGCCGGTACGCTCTTCTCTGCCCACTTCAGGATGTGAGCAACCTCCGATGCTGCAGCTGAGCTTCTTGTTCCTCCTTGATGATTGACATATGCCACCGCTGTGGCGTTGTCTGACTGGATCCTGACTGGACGCCCTTGCAGCCTCTGAGACCATTTGAAGAGGCACAGCCTGATCGCCCGGATTTCCAGGACATTGATCGGCAGGAGGGCTTCCTCTGGGGTCCAGCGACCTTGCGCCGACTGAACACCCCAGACTCCCCCCCAACCTGTAAAGCTGGCGTCCGTCGTGATCACTATCCAGTAAACCGGAAGAAATGACTTCCCGGCCATTAGAGCCGGTGCTGTCAGCCACCATACCAGGGATCTCCTGACTAGGTGGCTCACTCGGATTTGATAATCCAGAGATGAAGGGCATCTGTTCCATCTGGACAGAACTTCCTTCTGTAACACTCGAATGTGGTATTGAGCATATGGGACCGCCTCGAAGGAGGCTACCATGAGGCCCAACACTCGCATGCCAAAACGGAGTGACGACCAATTCCTGGAAGTCAGCTGCCGTACTGCAGCCCCGAAGGGTCTGCAACTTCTCCATAGGGAGGAATACCTTTGCCTCTGAGGAATCCAGAATCAACCCCAGGTACACTAGGCGTTGAGTGGGCACCATACTGACCTTTGCGTGTTTAGTATCTAACCACAGTTTCGAAGAGTCTGACAGGTAATTGACACGCTTACCTCTAAATTCTGAGCTTGAAGGCGCCTTCAGTAGAAGGTCGTCCAAGTAGCCCATGATAGCGATACCCCGCTGTCTTAGAAGTGCCAGAATTGGAGCGAGCACCTTGGTGAACGTCCTGGGTGCTGAGGCAAGGCCAAACGGGAGGGCCACAAACTGGTAGTGGTTCTTCCCGACAGCAAATCACAGAGGCTTCTGGTTTCTGGAGTATATGGGGACATGCAGGTATGCGTCCTTGATGTCCAAGGAGGCCAGAAAGTCCCCCAGATGGAGAGCCGTGACTACAGATCGAACCGACTCCATCCGAAATCTTTGTACCTTCACAAAGCAATTGAGGGCTCTGAAATCCAAGATTGGATGAACCCCATCCTTCTTCGGCACAATGAACAGATTTGAGTAAAAACCCTGACCCCGTTCCTGTTCTGGAACAGGAATAACTACCTCGCGTTCCAGTAGACCCTGGACCGCCCCATACAGGGCCTCCCGACGGGTCGGTAGTAGCTGGAGATTGGAGGTGATGAATCTGTCCTGTGGACAAGAGAGAAATTCTATCTTGTAGCCTGAGGAGATTACTTCGCAAACCCACCTGTCGGAGACTAGAGCTGTCCACTGAGTCGCAAATTTGTGAAGACGTCCCCCCCCACCTGAGAGCTGGGTGGGGGCGGACCTTCATGCGGACACAGATTAGTCCGCAGGCTTGTTGGGTCTGCGGGACCAAGGACGCTTTTGTCCTTGGGCAGGCGCCTTATCGGTCTGGGGTCTTTTCCCTGTCGCCCTAGGGGGACGAAAAAAACGCTTGCGTGCAGTAAAGGAGGGCCCTTGCCCTTGGCGTGGCCCCTACCCTTGCTAGTTTGAGGAAGCAAAGTGCTTTTACCTCCTGTGGCATCCTTGATGATGTCATCCATAGAGGCCCCAAAAAGTCTGTCGCCCTTAAAAGGCAGATCCAACAGGGCTTTCTTGGAGGTATGGTCCGCAGACCAGCCCTTTAGCCAGATCAGGCGGCGTATTGCTACTGCATAAACCGAAGCTTTAGACAGCAGGGGAATAGTATCCATGTCTGACTCGCAGACAAACCTAGGGCCCTGGACCAACTGGTCGGCCAATGTTATCTCATCAGGAGGAGCATCTCGCTCCTTAACCCCTGGAGTAGCAATCTTGCCCATTCAGTAAGTGTCTGAGACACTAGGGCCCCCGCCAATGCCGGGCGTACTGCCGAGCCTACCACTGAGTATAGGTAGCAAGCGAGTGCTTCAGCCTTCTTATCCACAGGGTCCTTGAAAACAGGAGCCCCTTCTACAGGAATTGTGGTGGCTCTATTAAGTCTGGACACCGGAGGGTCCACTATAGGGGGAGAGGTCCATCTCTTCAGAAAACTCTCCTCAAAGGGGTACCGTACCGCAAACCTCTTTGGGGCTGCAAAAGACCCTCAGTGGGTTCTCCCATTCCTTGTATAAGAGTTTATCAAAAGACACACAAGGGAACACCTTAGCAGTGCGGGCAGGTCTATGAAACCCAAGTGGACCGGAGTCTCTGCTGCTTCTGCAGTATTTTCCAACTTTAGTGTATCCCGCACTGCAGTAATAAGGTCAGATACCAAGCCGTCTCGTGTACTGACCTGGACTTGGAGTCATCCTCACTGTCCGGTCACGGTCTGCATTCTCTGATGCGTCAGAATCTGGGCCCGGAGCCGTAGCTGGACCTGGTTCTGCATCAGAATTATCCCCAGAAGCTTGCAGGGGACGGGGCGTTTACTACCCCCTGTATTCCCGTGTGCTGCTTCCACCCTGGCAGCAAACGCCTCTAGGATTGCCGTCATAGCGTTCATAGACACCTCAGGGGCACCAGCTGCTAAATCTGGTGTTTCAGGGGAGAAGACATCTGGCTCAGATGCCATGCTGACCACACGCTGACACTCACAGGGCTCCAGGCAAGATATCAATAGGCCACCCTCCTTGCTGCAGAGATGCTGGGTTACCCAGAGGACTCACCACCCTGGACCGGTACTGCTATGCTGCCGTGTGCTGCGCCTGTGATGCTGTTCCACTGCTGCTGTGTCAGTCTGCTTCTTTTATCAGCACTTCCTGTGTGAATTTTCGCGCTAGTGTAATGCACCCTAGAGGCCGGAGGCTCTCGCAAAATGGTTGCCAAAAACGTCTGCATGGAAGATAATGTGGGCTCTAAGAAAATGGCCGCCGACCGAAGATAGAGGTCAAGCAGCCGTAGCCCACAAAAAGATGGCCGCGGAATGGCAATATATACATACAGGGTGGACAAACATGGCCGCCGATCAGCTGATAGGGGCCAGTGGGTGTGGCCGAACCACAGGAAGATGGCCGCCGGGCAGTCACAAGAGGCCGAACTCAGCATGGACCACCTCAAAATGGCCGCCGACAGCATGGAGGAGGAAGCACACACACACACATGTAAGCAGAAATGACATTTCTTTTAAATGTTAGTTACAGCCAGCCCCGCTCTAGTGGAACCCCTTAGGTGATCCCCAGCACCCTGCAACCTTTAGCTAGAAGCCCAGGGAGGAGGGAAAGGCAGGGAGAGAGGGGAGAAAGGGGCCACAACCACTTACTTGATCTCTCTAGGAATGTCCAGCTAAATCACCTAGCCGAGGCAGGGGAGTTTTACTTACCTATCCTGCATGTATTATGCTGGAAGACATTCCAAACAGATCATCGTCCGCGCACGGAAGGTGACTGTTGGCCAGGCATGCTGTGATTGGACCCAAAAGGGCCGATCATATGTATGCCCTGGAGCGTGACGCTCACCGGACAGGCTGCTGCGACTCGGCCGTAAGGTCAGCCGAAGCTGAGCGGTCCGATGCAAGCCTTGGAGCGTAAGCTCACCGGCCAGGCTGCTGCGACTCGGCCGTAAGGTCAGCCGAAGCTGAGCGGTCCGATGCAGGCCCTGGAGCGTAGGCTTACCGGCCACCCGTGGAGCGACGGGCATGTCGTGGAAAACCCAGCGCGTAGCTAGGGTCGGCACACGTTCGATGGCCGAAACTGGGGAGACTACAAGGATCGAGGATCCAGCCTGTCACCCAGTCGGCAGTTGATCGAAGATCGCAGGAAACAACAAATGTAGCAAAAAAAAAATATATATATATATATATATATATCTTTTTTCCCCGGACCAATGGGCCCAAAGGGAGCCATGTCCTACTCCTTGCTAGACAGAAAAAAACTGATCTGCGATATTCAGACTGAGAGGATATACCCGGGGGGGTCCGCCCCCTGGGCGGGACTGTAGAAGGTGTGATGCAACACTTTTTACACGTTTTTCTGCCTAGTCACTCCTAATTAACGGATAATACCCACTTTGTCAATAGAGAAGCTGTGTCGGTCCATGGACGAAAGAGTAAAGCAATTTGTTCTTATTCAAGTACATCAACTTTATCTGTAAGCACTGTTTGAATATGTTGAAAACGTCAACTTTATCCACCACGGGGTTTACCTAATGTGTCACATGACTGTGTATATGACTATATGTGAAAATTTATAAGGTAGGGGGCGCTAAACCATGTGTCATAAAAAAAAAAAATGTGTTATGAAACAGTTGGTGAATCAATTGATATTACTCAAAGTGAAATACGCTATATTGTTATATAAATAAAGTGCTCTAAACCATATTAATATACAGACACCATCTGTCTGAATTCTTCAGACACATATGCAGTGCTATACACCATTAATACAATGTTCTTTTAACAGCAATGTGCCAAAGTGATCAAACTTATATCCACAGCATGTATTGAAGATTGTAAAGAGTCCAGTATATAGAGGAAATTCCTTCCAATATTGAGGATGATGTAATTGCCACCTTCACCGACTAAGTTGTCACTAAAAGTGCTCTGTAATTAGATGTCCGCTTACCAGATGGTGTTGACCTAATTGTTAAAAAAGGTCAGTTGCGTTTTTTAAGCGTTTTTTTTTTTTTTTTACATTTTTTTTTCTTTTTAATGGATCAAAAACTTTAAATGCTGGTGAGCCACATTTTTGAGCGTTTATCAATTTTTATCAGCGTTTATGAGAGTTTGGCATTTTTTGTGGTCAGAAAAACGACTCCTGAACGCGATTTTAGGGCGTTCAGAAAACAGCCCATAAACTCCACTGCTGATAAACGTCCAAAAACGTCCATGTGTGCATGGACACATAGGATAACATAGAGTAGAGTTTATGGGCTTTTTAAAAAAAAACGCCCAAACTCCAAAAAACATCAGTTTATGAGCTCCAGTGTGCATGGAGCTCTATAAACTATCCTCCATAGCAAGACCTCCCACATTATACTGGATACGTCCACTTTTTGCCACCAAAACAGCCCATACCCATAAAGGCATTCACTCCACTAGATCTCTGAAGGTATTCTGTGGTGTCTGGCACCTAGTCATCAGCAGCAGATCCTTTAAGTCCTGTAAGTTGTGAGGTGGGGCCTCCATGGATCGGACTTGTTTTTCTAGCACATCCCACACATGCTCGAATAGAGATCTGGACAATTTGGAGGCCAATTCAACACCTCAGAGACACCTTCTTTTATTGCTATTAGTCCAACAACTCTAATGCTGCTAGGCAGAGGCACTAACCAGTAAGCTACTGTGGTTTGCTTCTCACCAGTGGCGTAGCGTGGGGGGGGCAGGGGGGACAGTCGCCCCAGGTGCAAAATTTTGAGGGGCGCAGCAGCAGGCGGCAGGTTACCTGCAGCTCTTCTTCTGTGCTGTGCAGTCTAGGAGACTGTGAGCTCTTCCGCTTCGCTATGAGAAAGAAGTTGTGGTGCAGTCCCGGCTTAGGCTCCAGCGGTGACACTGACACAGCAGTGAGTAAATGAACACTGAAGACCATCCATGATGATCCCAGGGATTGTGACCGTGCAGAGACTGGGGGGAAGGAGGAGGGCAGGCGACTCATGAGGCATCCTTTTCATTACACGCCACTCCGCACACACGAGGTCCAGGATCCCGGCACGTGCGACATGCTTTCCGTCCACTTAGCCCGCTCCACAGCCCAGATTTCCGACAACCGCTGCTTCTCCTGAGTCTGCCTGTGCCTGTCAGTGTGCTTCTACACGGCCCCGGTGTTTCTCAACAGGACACCGGCACTCTGACCCTGCACCAACCACCCAGGACTGGAGGAAACCGGGGCCAGGAGGAAGAGGATGAGGCATCATCCACACAGACAGAAGCCACTCCTCACCGGCAGTCGCACGGACATTGTGAGTACTTCTCCACAGAGGAAAGCTCTGTACGGGATGATGGCAGCCGGAGGGGGGCTGGGGCTGAGCTCTGAACTGGAATCTGTGGGAAAGAGAGCTTTGTATTTGGGGGGGGGGAGATGTACACAGCGCACCCCCCTCAACCTTGAATTACGCACACAGTGCACCACCCTCAACCCTACACTCCGTACACAGCGCACCCCCCTCAACCCTGCAAGTCACACACAGCGCACCCCCCTCAACCCTGCACGCCACACACAGCGCACCACTCTCCACCCTGCAAGCCCCACACAGCTCACCCCACTAAACCCTGCAAGCCACACACAACGCACCCTCCTCAACCCTGCAAGTCACACACAGTGCACCCCCCTCAACCCTGCAAGCCACACACAGCGCACCCCCCTCACCCCTGCAAGCCACACACAGCGCACCCCCTCATACCTGCAAGCCACACACAGCGTCCCCCTCAACCCTGCAAGCCACACACAGCGCCCCCCCTCAACCCTGCATGCCACACACAGCGCACCCCCCTCCACCCTGCATGCCACACACAGCGCAACCCCCTCAACCCTGCACGCTGTACACAGCGCACCCCCTCAACCCTGCACGCCAGACACAGCGCACCTCTAAACCCTGCATTCAGTACACAGCACACCTCTCAACCCTGCACTCCATACACAGTGCACCTCTGAACCCTGCATTACGTACAAAGCACATCCCTCAGCCTTGCACTCAATACACAGCGCACCCCTCAACCCTCATTGCTAATAATTAGCTCTAGTTCTTCTTTTCTGTCTATTGGAGGGTCCCGTCACTTCCGCAGTCTGTGGTGTGCAGGCAGTGAGATGATGTGCTGTAACCTTAAGCAACAAATCAGTGGGTTGTAATGATGTGCTGTAACTTCTAGAAACCAATCAGTGAGTCGTATTGATGTGCTGCAATGTCTAGCAACCAATTGGGGAGCATTAATAATGTGCAGTAACCTCTAGCAACCAGTGAGTGGTAATGATGTGCAGTAACCTTCAGCAACCATTCAGTAAAGAGTAATGATCTGCTGTAATCTCTAGCAACCAATCAGTGAGCAATAATATTTTGCAGTGACCTCTAGCAACCAATCAGTTTGTAGTAATGATGTGCAGTAACCTCTAGCAAACAATGGGTAAGCGGTAATTATGTGCAGTATTGTCTAGCAACCAATCAGTGAGCAATAATAAGGTATGTAGTGAACAGTGTAGGAATCAGGTGGGTCAGTGTAGTGGTCAGTATAGCAATCAGATAGGTCAGTTTAGTGGTCGGTGTAGGAATCAGGCAGGTCAGTATAGGAATCAGGTAGGTTAGTATAATGGTCAAGTAGGTCGGTGTGAGAATCAGGTTGGTTAGTACTACTGTACTAGCTATAGGGACTCAGAGTGCTAAAAAGCTGTGGGTTAGGGGGCGCAAATCTCTTGCCCTACCCCGGGCACTGACAACCTACGCTACGCCACTGCTTCTCACCACAGTAAGCCCACCAAGCCGGAACTGTCCAAGTGAATGGGAATGTTCAGCAAATGCCCAGAAACTATGTGCAATGCAGCGCATTTGTGCGGCATTTCCAGGGTTAAAATAGGCAGTGAAGAGGTAACATATCGCCTCCTCACCACCTGTCAAATGCCTCTGAAAAGTGATCCGAACACAGACTGCTTTTCAGAGGCACAGCAGTTTAGTCACTAGTCTAAACTTAAGTGAGGTTTATAATTCCTGCCAGGATATTCTGCCCTCTGTGTCCCAGTGTAGAGATTTTCATTCACGTCTGGTCCCATAGCCAAAACAGGTGAAAGGAATTCCCTCCAAACTGAGGAAGTCTCTGGTTGTCACCAGCAGGGCCGATCCGCCCTATACGCGGACTACGCAAGCTGCGTAGGGCCCCAAGTAATACTCGGGGCCCCGCCGCCGCCGCTAAAGGTCCGCGGCCGGCGGAGATAATGTCTCCGCCGGCCGTCATTTTCCCGAAGACCAGGATGAGAAGGGAGGGATCCTGCCGAAATAGCGCTGCGGCGCCGCCCACCCGCGCCCCCGGTCTGTCTGTCATCTGAGACTGTGACCTGTGGGGGGAAAGGGGTGGGCGGTGCCGCAGCTCACTGTAGCCGGCCGGCTCCGCCTCTAATTTGTTCCCCCTCGCTGCTGCTGAGCTATAGAAGGGCTCAAAGGGTGAGGGGGAGCGTGCTCCTAACTCGCTGAGTGTTACTATCTCCTGAGGTCCGTCTCTCTCATCCTCTCTGTCAGCCGCCCCCCCTCCTCAATGTCAGCCGCCCCCCCTCCTCAATGTCAGCCGCCCCCCCCCTCCTCAATGTCAGCCGCCCCCCCTCCTCAATGTCAGCCGCCCCCCCTCCTCAATGTCAGCCGCCCCCCCTCCTCAGTGTCAGCCGCCCCCCCCTCCTCAATGTCAGCCGCCCCCCCTCCTCAATGTCAGCCGCCCCCCCTCCTCAGTGTCAGCCGCCCCCCCTCCTCAATGTCAGCCGCCCCCTCCTCAGTGTCAGCCGCCCCCCTCCTCAATGTCAGCCGCCCCCCCTCCTCAGTGTCAGCCGCCCCCCCTCCTCCTCAATGTCAGCCGCCCCCCCTCCTCCATGTCAGCCGCCCCCCCATCTCCATGTCAGCCGCCCCCCCTCCTCAATGTCAGCCGCCCCCCCTCCTCCATGTCAGCTGCCCCCCCCTCCTCCATGTCAGCCGTCCCCCCTCCTCAATGTCAGCCGCCCCCCCCCCCTCCTCCATGTCAGCCCCCCCTCCTCCATGTCAGCCGCCCCCCTCCTCAATGTGAGCCGCCCCCCTCCCTCTTTAATGTCAGCCGCCCCCCCTCTTCAATGTCAGCCGCCCCCCCTCCTCAATGTCAGCCGCCCCCCTCCTCAATGTCAGCTGCCCCCCCTCCTCAATGTCAGCTGCCCCTCTCCTCAATGTCAGCCGCCCCCCTCCTCAATGTCAGCCGCCCCCCTCCTCTCTGTCAGCAGACCCCCCCTCTTCTCTGTCAGCAGACCCACCCTCTTCTCTGTCAGCAGACCCCCCCTCTTCTCTGTCATCTCTCTCCTGCCTGCCTTCACTCTGGGACACAGCAAATGGCAATCTGCTACATGTGGCAGGTGAAGTGGCAAGTGACAATCCGCAATGTGTGGCAACTGGCAAGTGACGTTGTGGCAAGTGACAAAACGCAATGTGTGATGTCATAGCAAGTGACAATCCGCAACGTGTGGCAAGTGACAATCCGCTACATGTGGCAGGTGAAATGGCAAGTGACAATCCGCAATGTGTGGCAAGTGACAAAACGCAATGTGTGACGTTGTGGCAAGTGACAATCTGCAACGTGTGGCAAGTGACAACCCGCAATGTGTGGCAGGTGGCGTCGTGGCAAGTGACAATCCGCAACATGTGGCAAGTGACAATCTGCATCTGAAGGCAGGTGACGTGGCAAGTGACACGCTCATGCTCCCACTGATTCTGCATTATGGTGAGTTGAACTATTTTATATATTATATAACAATGTAATAATAGAAATGATGCACTTCACTAATTTTGTTTTGCGATACGGCACTGCGTCGACTTAACTGATATCCTTTTGGTGGGCGTAATTTTTTTTGGGGGGGGGGGGGCAGCATTTAATTCTTGGTACCAGGCAGCACAATGTCTTAGGCCGGCACTGGGGGGGGGATACCTGAAATGTAAGGAAGCACTCCGCTGGCTGGGGACACCTGAGATGTAAGGAAGCACTCCGCTGGCTGGGGACACCTGAGATGTAAAGAGGCACTCTGCTGGGGACACCTGAAATGTAAGGAGGCACTCCGCTGGCTGGGGACACCTGAGATCTAAGGAGGCACTCCGCTGGGGACACCTGAGATCTAAGGAGGCACTCCGCTGGCTGGGGACACCTGAGATGTAAGGAGGCACTCCGCTGGGGACACCTGAAATGTAAGGAGGCACTCCGCTGGCTGGGGACACCTGAGATCTAAGGAGGCACTACGCTGGGGACACCTGAGATCTAAGGAGGCACTCCGCTGGCTGGGGACACCTGAGATGTAAGGAGGCACTCCGCTGGGGACACCTGAGATGTAACGAGGCACTCCGCTGGGGACACCTGAAATGTAAGGAGGCACTCCGCTGGGGACACCTGAAATGTAAGGAGGCACTCCGCTGGGGACACCTGAAATGTAAGGAGGCACTCCGCTGGGGACACCTGAAATGTAAGGAGGCACTCCGCTGGGGACACCTGAGATGTAAGGAGGCACTCCGCTGGCTGGGGACACCTGAGATGTAAGGAGGCACTCCGCGGGCTGGGGACACCTGAGATGTAAGGAGGCACTCCGCTGGGGACACCTGAAATGTAAAGAGGCACTCCGCTGTGGACACCTGAGATGTAAGGAGGCACTCCGTTGGGGACACCTGAGATGTAAGGAGGCACTCAGCTGGGGACACCTGAGATGTAAGGAGGCACTCCGCTGGGGACACCTGAAATGTAAGGAGGCACTCCGCTGGGGACACCTGAGGACACCTGAGATGTAAGGAGGCACTCCGCTGGCTGGGGACACCTGAGATGTAACACCTGAGATGTAAGGAGGCACTCCGCTGGGGACACCTGAGATGTAAGGAGGCACTCCACTGGGGACACCTGAAATGTAAGCTGGCACTCCGCTGGGGACACCTGAAATGTAAGGAGGCACTCCGCTGGGGACACCTGAAATGTAAGGAGGCACTCCGCTGGGGACACCTGAGATGTAAGGAGGCACTCCGCTGGGGACACCTGAGATGTAAGGAGGCACTCCGCTGGGGACACCTGAAATGTAAGGAGGCACTCCGCTGGGGACTGCTGAGATGTAAGGAGGCACTCCACTGGCTGGGGACAACTGAAATGTAAGGAGGCACTCCGCTGGCTGGGGACAGTGACATCAGGGCTCCCACTGATTCTGCATTATGGTGAGTTGAATGATTTCATTTTATATTAAGTAATAAAAGAAATAATGCGCTTTAATCACCCTGACACCATAACAACCATGGTGCCGGGATGATTAAATTGCTAACACCAGGTGTTTGGAGAATCTTGATCTGCTGATTGTTAAACTTTCTGGAATACTCATATTTCTATTGCGGTGTAGGATCTGGGCCTGCTGTCTCTCTCTCTCTCTCTCCCTCTCTCTCTCCCTCTCTCTCTCCCTCTCTCTCCCTCTTTCATCTCAGACTCTAACCACACCCCTTTGAGTCACGCCCCTTTAAGCCACGTTCAATATTATGCTTAAACAACGCCCATTATTCACGGGTCAGGTAGAGGGCCCCTTTGCAGAATTTTGCTTAGGGCCCCAGGGAGGTCAGGATCGGCACTGGTCACCAGAACAAGTGTTCCTATTGGAAGATTTCTCCCTTATTCCTGTTCTGGTGAGGAGCTTAAAAGTGATTTTCTTTCACTCTCAGTGATAGTGGTCACCAAGTCACATAGAGAGGGTGAATCTTCTTAACGGGGCACAGACAGCAAAAAGAAACTAACAGGTGTTCTTATCCCTCTCTACTCCATCCAAAACGAAAAAGAAAGTTTTACCTTTAGTTATAATTTAAAGTTTAAGTAAACCCCCCTATCGTTTTCAGCCAAGGAAGCTATCATCTTTGCCTCTGTTTAATCTACAACTACCATGATGCTGAACATGTGATTAGTTATGACACCAGCCATTGATGGTTTCACAGTTTGGTTGAGAGCACAACCAATGGGAGTGTTACATTTATGGGTTTACTTCCGCTTTAAAGTTTAGTTCACCTTTCCCAAATTCTGACTATGTAGGTGAGGGGAACCCAAAGATGAAACCATTTGTGCACTGTGATCAAAGTTAAGTAATACCCCTGCTGTAGGGTGATTCCAATATCATATTATTAACCCTTGCACAACCAGAGCCAGTTTTGCATTTTTTGCAAACATTTAAAAAACATTTTAGGCCTGAAGATTACATAAAATCCCCCAAAACATAATGTATTTTCTCAGAGTAGACACCCTTTAGAATAAAATAGTGATAGTTTCATTTTTGATGTCACATGATATTAATACAATGGTTTCTGAAATGCAAAATGTCAGTAAAAAATACACTAAAGTTAATTTCAGGGTGCACAAATCCAATATCCCAATTTTAATTTTTTGGAAAAATCTAATGCCCCGTACACACGATCGTTTTTAATGTAATTTTTTAAACCGACGTTTTTCTCCTCGTTTTTTTTCATGTTTCCTCTCAAGCCTGCCTTGCGTACACACCATCATTAAAAAAAACGATCAAGCAAAGCGCAGTGACGTTCAACACGTACGACGGCACTATAAAGGGGAAGTTCCGTTCGAATGGCGCCACCCTTCATGTTAGTAAAGTTTGTTGAGCGACGATTCGCGCTTTTCAGTCCGTTACTGTGTAATGAATCTGCTATCCCCATTACGAACGCTAGTTTTACCAGAACGAGCGCTCCCGTCTCATACTTGATTCTGAGCATGCGCGTTTTTTTTCACGTCGTGAAAGCATACACACTATCGTTTTTCACGTCGTTAAAAAAAACGACATGAAAAACGACGTGAAAAAAGAGAGCATGTCCGGAATTTTTAATGGCCGTTTTTCACGTCGTTAAAAATGCTCTGGAGCCTACACACGATCATTTTTAATGGCCATTTTTTAAAATGGCATTTTTAACGGCATGAAAAACGATCGTGTGTACGGGGCATAAAAGGTGAGGTTGCACCGAGTAAGTAAATGCCCAACGTGTCAAGCCTTAAAATTGCATGTACCTGTGAAATAGCAACACACTTCAGTACCCTATAAATTCCATAGAAATAAACTATACCTGTGCTCAAATCTAAATATCTTATACATATGTAGCGGGGTATTGCCCTTTAATTCCCCAGAGACTACAGTACCCAGTACACCTTGAGGCACCCAGGGTGCATTGCCCCGTGCAAAAACTGCTGGGGTGGACTTTATAAGAGGGAGGCGGGCCCCAGTTCTTTCTCTTTGGACACCGCCCTTCCAGCAAGAGGATCCCTGTGCTGATCTGCTGTGTGTGTACAAGGCCTGAAGCCTGGGCCTTGTGTTTTTTTCCAAAGAGCCTTCCGCTCCACCGAGAAACCTGCGGAGCATCTGATCCTGTTGCTGAGTGCTGTTACCAGTAGGACCGAAGACCCGGGTGTCGTGGACACTGTGAATCAAGTCACAGCAACGGAAGTAACGGACAAGGACTAGTCCGGTGGGGTGAGAGAGCACCTGCTCAGAACTACACCACAGTATCTCTAGGCCCGCTGACTGTATTCAGGGCCGCCACAGTGATTGCAGTTACACTTTGAGGAGACTATCTACAGAACTGAGCTATCAGTCTCCTTGGTACTATTAAGTTACCAATCACCGTTTCTTTGTTGGATTACAATTTGTTTCTAAAGTGCACCACCGTACTGCTAGCAAAGATCTTCTTCCACAGAACTATACCCTAATCATAGTCGGGCCTGACTGGGTAGTATAGGACATTGCTGGGCGCCATATTGTCCACGAGGGAGGATAGCTGCAGCGGGGTCTGTTAACCTGTATACCATACTGCTGAACGTTTTGCTGTTTCATAAGTGTATTTACATTGCAGGGCTCTGCATATGTTATTGCATACTGTTTATCACTCTAACCTTTACCAACAGTAAAATATTAGAGTTAAGTATATCGGTTGTCAGTGTCATTTACTGTGTGCCCTACTGTGGGATTGTGTCATAGAGAGTTACAGAGTGATTGCAATTTTATCATCCCCTTTACTTACTGTGCCACGAGAGGTTAGAGCCGATTGCCAGGAGTTGACAGCGGTGCACTACAGGGCCCAAAATAATCCAGGCAGCCCTCTTAGCTGGGGGTATCGCTACACAGATACTGTGTATAACCGGATACTGTAGGGGTGTGACAACATGTTAAGACTAAAAATTCAGAATAAACCCTCTGCACACTGCTATATACTCTTCTAACTTTGCATACTTTGCTTATCAACAGGGATTTTTAGTTCACATGCATTGCAATGCATGTTTAAACTGGCCAACTGCGTCAAAGTAATTTCCTCTCTGGCCAGGCCCTATCTGCACTATACTACTCTACACTACACTACATTACATTATCTAATCTAATCTACTCTGTCCTAATCCGCTCCACTCTGCCCTAACCCTCCACCCTAACCTAAACTGCTCCACCCTGCCCTATACCACTGCTCCATCCTGCCCCAATCCACTCCACCCTGCCCTTATCCACTCCACCCTGCTCTGATGCGCTCCACTCTGCCCTAACCCCTCCACCCTAACCTAAACTGCTCCACCCTGCCCTATACCACTGCTTCACCCTGCCCTAATCCACTCCATTCTGCCCTAATCCACTCCACCCTGCCCTTATCCACTCCACCCTGCTCTTATACGCTCCACTCTGTCCTAATCTGCTTCACCCTGCCCTGCTCCACCATGCTCTAAATCACCCCACCCTACCCTAATCCACTCCATCCTGCCCTAATCCACTCCACCCTGCGCTTATCCACTCCACCCTGCTCTGATACGCTCCACTCTGTCCTGATCTGCTTCACCCTGCCCTAATCTGCTCCACCATGCTCTAAATCACCCCACCCTGCCCTAATCTGCTCCTCCCTGACTTAATCTGCTCTGCTCTAATCCGTTCCACTCTGCCCTAATCCACTCCACCCTGCCCTAATCCACTCCACCCTGCCCTAATCCACTCCACCCTGCTCTGATACGCTCCTCCCTGCCCTAATCCGCTCCACTCTGCTATAATCCGCTCCACCCTGCCCTAATGCACTCCACCCTGCTCTGATACGCTCCTCCCTGCCTTAATCTGCTCCACTATGCTCTAAATCACTCTGCCCTAATCTGCTCCACTCTGCCTTTATCTGCTCCACTCTGCCCTAATCTGCTCCACTCTGCCCTAATCTGCTCCACTCTGCCCTAATCTGCTCCACTCTGCCCTAATCTGCTCCACTCTGCCCTAATCTGCTCCACTCTGCCCTAATCTGCTCCACTCTGCCCTAATCCGCTTCATCCTTCCCAAATCCCCTCCACTCTGCCCACATCCCCTCCACTCTGCCCTAATCCGCTCCACTCTGCCCTAATCCGCTTCAGCCTGCCCTAATCCGCTCCAATCTGCCCTAATCTACAGTACTGTATCATATGTAAAAATATACATTTTTTATATATATATATATATATATATATATATATATATATATATATAAACAAATATACTTTTTTTTCTATTATTAAATTTGTATTTTCTTTTCTGCTCCAACCTTTCCTAATCCGTTCCCCTCTGCCCTAATCCGTCCCCCTGCACTAATCTGCTCCACCCTGCCCTTATCCGCTCCACCCTGCCCTAATCCACACTATTGTAACATATATATATATATATATTTTAAATATAAACAAATATAATTTTTTTTTGTTTTGTTTTGTTTTATAATTACACCACTAATCTGCTCCACTCTGGTCTAATCTATTCCTCTGTGCCCTAATAGGCCTCTCTCCAATCTGTGCACCAACGGGCCTCATTCCAGTCTGTGCCCCAACAGGCCTCGCTCCATGCTGTGCCTCAACGGACCTCGCTCCAGCCTGTGCCCCAATGAGCCTCGCACCAGCCTGTGCCCCGATGGGTCTCTCTCCAGTCTTTGCTCCAACAGGCCTCGCTCCAGTCTGTCCCCCAACGGGCCTCGCTCCAGTCTGTGCCACAACGGGCCTCGCTCCAGTC
Source organism: Rana muscosa (assembly GCA_029206835.1). Classification (NCBI taxonomy): domain Eukaryota; kingdom Metazoa; phylum Chordata; class Amphibia; order Anura; family Ranidae; genus Rana; species Rana muscosa. The sequence continues at coordinate 536,456,618 of CM055118.1, read as the reverse complement.
TTTGCCCAACTGGGCCTCGCTCCAGCCTTTGCCCCAACGGGCCTCGCTCCAGCCTTTGCCCCAACGGGCCTCGCTCCAGCCTTTGCCCCAACGGGCTTAGCTCCAGCCTGTGCCTCAACGGGCTTAGCTCCAGCCTGTGCCTCAACGGGCCTCGCTCCAGCCTGTGCCTCAACGGGCCTCGCTCCAGCCTGTGCCTCAACGGGCCTCGCTCCAGCCTGTGCCTCAACGGGCCTCGCTCCAGCCTGTGCCTCAACGGGCCTCGCTCCAGCCTGTGCCTCAACGGGCCTCGCTCCACACTTCAGTACCCTATAAATTCCATAGAAATAAACTATACCTGTGCTGGGTAGTATAGGACATTGCTGGGCGCCATATTGTCCACGAGGGAGGATAGCTGCAGCGGGGTCTGTTAACCTGTATACCATACTGAGCCACACATCTATTTCACTCAAACAGATGGAACAGGTGGGCACCTCCTGATACTCCCTGGCCGGTGGTCTGGCTGGTGCAGGCTGGTCCTCAGCAACAATGCGGTCCCTTGGAGATCGATTTCGATTGGACCTGGCGTTCTCTCGCTGCTGCCGAAGAGCTGCTCATGTTCGATGAGCAATGGGTAAATCCATGCCTGTAATACCAATGGCAGAAATTTCAGCATTTCTGTCTTGTAACCCTTTCTATCACAATTTTAAACTTAAATGACAAGGGCAAGTGTCTAATTTTTAACAGATTTCAAGTGTGACAGGTGGCTGTCTCATAGGTAAACCTAAAAATAGGAGATAATTCAATGACTTCAGCCTCCGCAATGTACCCATACATCGCCAGATTGAAGTGGTTATACCGGAATGGTGCCTAAGTATCTATATTTTTTAGCCAGCAATGCTCTTTAATGTAAAAGTGATCCTAGGAGCTACTTTAGTGATAGCTAATTAGCCGCTGGATCTCTTTTACAGGCAGTGGAAGAGGCAAACCCCCCCCTTCCCTGATTCTTCTGTCCCACCGGGAAACCAGCAGTAGCTGACCATATAGATGACTGAGGATCGGAACATCCGCAGATCTCTCCATAAAGAAGACTTGTCACTGTTCTGGCTATCATAAGTGATATTTTTCATCTGTTGTGATAGCCATAAACATGAACAAAAAAATGAAGAAGTGTAAAAAAAAAATTAAATAAATAAAAATGAATAAAATAGAAACATTTTTTAAAGCGCCCCTGTCCCCCCATGCTCATGCACTAAGGCAAACCCATACGCAGGTCACACAAACATATGTAAAATGGCATTACCTCCACACATCACACATGAGAGGTATCGCCACAAATGTTATAGTGAGAGCAATAATGTTAGCACCAGACCTCCTGTGTAACTCTAAACTAGTAACCTGTAGGCTTTTAAAGTGTTTGTCTACAGATAATTAAGTGTAGCGTTGTTTGTCGTTGCTCCATGAGCATCCTCAATTTTAAAGCGTGACAGGTTAGATTTTTATTTACTATGCGTAACATTTATATTTTACCAAACAGTTCGATATTCTATTGTGTTTTTGTACTTTAACCACTTAACGACCGCCCACTGTAAATATACCTCGGCAGAATGGCACCGACAGGCAGAATCACGTACATATACGTGATTGCCTTTGTATAGTTGGGGGGTCCGATCGGACCCCCCTTCTTTACAGTGGGTGGTCGTTTTACCTTCGGGAGCGATCCGGCATGAGGGGACGGCCGTTCGATTCCGGCCCCCCCCTCTCGATCGCTCCCGGCGAATGAGAGAGCTTCCCCTGCCTGTGTACTGTTTACACAGACAGGAGGAAGTGATGTCATCTCTCCTGCGGCGCTCACATATACCGAGCGCCGTACAGGAGAAGATGCAGGTTAGTGCACAAAACAGCACACTGACACAGGACACATAGGCACATAAATCGCCCCCCCAGGCCCCCCCAGATCACCCCCCAGCCCCCAGTCACAGTGTCACTGATTGCAGTGACCATTTATTTAGTGATCACTGCAATCAGTGACCTTTGTGACTGTAAAAGTGTCACTACATTTAGTTTTAGGTCCAGTGTAGCCCCCTAACCCCCCCTAATAAAGGTTTAACCCCCTGATCACCCCCCAGATAACCCTTTCACCCCCTAGTACCGCCGTCGCTAAGCGATCATTTTTCTGATCGATGTCTTAGCGTCGGTGATGCTGATCGGTAGCCAGTAATTTTTTTTAGGTTCGCCGCAGGTTTTTATAGCGTCGGGTACCCCCATATATTACCTAATAAAGGTTTAACCCCCTTGATCGCCCCCCAGATAACCCTTTCACCCCCTATCACCACTGTCGCTAAGCGATCATTTTTCTGATCGCTGTCTTAGCGTCGGTGATGCAGATCGGTAGCCAGTAATTTTTTTTAGGTTCGCCGCAGGATTTTATAGCGTCAGGTACCCCGATATATTACCTAATAAAGGTTTAACCCCCTTGATCGACCCCCAGGTAACCCTTTCACCCCCTATCACCACTGTCGCTAAGCGATCATTTTTCTGATCGCTGTCTTAGCGTCGGTGATGCAGATCGGTAGCCAGTAATTTTTTTTAGGTTCGCCTCAGGTTTTTATAGCGTCAGGTACCCCGATATATTATCTAATAAAGGTTTAACCCCCTGATCGCCCCCCAGGTAACCCTTTCACCCCCTATCACCACTGTCGCTAAGCGATCGTTTTTATGATCGTTGTCTTAGTGTCGGTGATGCCGATAGGTAGCCAGTAATTTTTTTTTAGGTTCGCCGTCAGGTTTTTATATAGCGTCAGGTCCATATATTACCTAATAAAGGTTTTAACCCCCTAATTGCCCCTAGTTAACCCTTTCACCAGTAATCACCATATAAGTGTTACGGGTGACGCTGGTTAGTTAGTTTGCTTTTTATAGTGTCAGGGCACCCGCCGTATATAACCCAATAAAGGTTTAACCCCCTGATCGCCCGGCGGGTGATATCAATTAGGTTTTAGCGTCAGAGAGGGTCTGCGTCACACCCCAGGCAGCGTCAGGTTAGTGCCAGTAGCGCTAACACCCACGCGTTAAGCTCCCCCCCCCCCCTTAGTGGTATAGTATCTGAACAGATCAATATCTGATCTGATCAGATCTATACTAGCGTCCCCAGCAGTTTAGGGTTCCCAAAAACGCAGTGTTAGCGGGATCAGCCCAGATACCTGCTAGCACCTGCGTTTTGCCCCTCCGTCCAGCCCAGGCCACCCAAGTGCAGTATCGATCGATCACTGTCACTTGCAAAACACAACACACATAACTGCAGCGTTCTCAGAGACAGGCCTGATCCCTGCGACTCCAGTGCTGTAGGAGGTGATTTCACCACCACAGTTAAAAAAAAAAAAAGCATATATGCCGAAGCATTGGGGCAGCAGGAGCGGAGGAGCGATTTTGCTCCTAATGCCGCGTATATACGGTCGAAATTCCGACGGAGGCTTGCCCGTGGAAAAGTCTGACCATGTGTACGCGGCATAACTTTTGCGGGAAGATGCCCCCATGCTTCGGCATATATAAATGGTGCATGTATGCCCATCATTAGAAGTGGGTGGATGAAGGGCGGTATTCTAATGGTGGGCATACCCACCGATCAATCTTTTTTTTTCGTTCAGCCAACAGGCTGCATGAAAAAAAAGATTACAATACATGTCCAACAAGGACCAGCAACGTACTGGTATGTTGCTGGATTTTGAATGTTTATACCAGAATGATGCCTGTGGGTTTAGGTATCATCTTGGTATCATTCTTTTCAGCCAGCGGCCGGCTTTCAAATAAAAGCAATCCTAGCGGCTAATTAGCCTCTGGACTGCTTTTACAAGCATTTGTAGGGAATGTCCCCCCCCCCCCCCGGATATAAACAGCGCCATTGGGAAATTGGGAAAGCATTTTATCACACCGATCTTGGTGTGGTCAGATGCTTTGAGGGCAGAGGAAAGATCTAGGGTCAAATAGACCCCAGTTTTTTCAAAAAAGAGTACCTGTCATTACCTATTGCTATCATAGGGGATATTTACATTCCCTGAGATAACAATAAAAATGATAAAAAAAAAAAATATGGAAGCAACAGTTTAAAAATAAAATAAAAAAGCAAAATTAATAATAAAAAAAAAACCAAAAAAAAAAACCACCCCTGTCCTGCCCTGCTCTTGCCCAATGGCGAACGCAAGCGTCGGTCTGGCGTCATATGTAAACAGAAATTGCACCATGCATGTGAGGTATCACCGCGAAGGTCAGATCGAGGGCAGTAATTTTAGCAGTAGACCTCCTCTGTAAATCTAACGGCGTAACCTGTAAAGGCTTTTAAAGGCTTTTAAAAATGTATGTAGTTTGTCGCCAATGCGCGTTTGTGCGAAATTTTAAAGCTTGTCGTGTTTGGTATCTATGTACTCGGCCTAAGATCATCTTTTTTATTTCATCAAACATTTGGGCAATATAGTGTGTTTTAGTGCATTAAAATTAAAAAAAGTGTATTTTTTCCCAAAAAAATGCGTTTGAAAAATCGCTGCGCAAATACTGTGTAGAAAAAAAAATTGCAACACCCACCATTTTAATCTGTAGGGCCTTTGCTTTAAAAATATATATAATGTTTGGGGGTTCAACATAATTTTCTTGCAAAAAAAAAACATGTTTTCATGTAAACAAAAAGTGTGAAAAAGGGCTTTGCCTTCAAGTGGTTAGAAGAGTGGATGTAAGCTTCCTAATGTTGTGTATAAAATGCCAGAACAGTTCAAAACCCCCCCCAAATGTCTACATTTTGGAAAGTAGACACCCCAAGCTATATACTGAGAGGCATGTCGAGTCCATGGAATATTTTATATGTTGACACAAGTTGCGGAAAATAGACAATTTATTTTTTTATTTTTTATTTTTTGCACAAAGTTGTTACTAAATGATATATTGCTCAAACATGTCATGGGCATATGTGGAATTACACCCCAAAATACATTCTGTTGCTTCTCCTGAGTACGGGAATACCACATGTGTGAGACTTTTTGGGAGCCTAGCCGCGTACGGGACCCCAAAAACCAATCACCGCCTTCAGGCTTTCTAAGGGTGTAAATTTTTGATTTCACTTCTCACTGCCTATCACAGTTTCGGAGGCCATGGAATGCCCAGATGGCACAAACCCCCCCCCCCCAAATGACCCCATTTTGGAAAGTAGACACCCAAGCTATTCAATGAGAGGTATGGTGAGTATTTTGCAGATCTCGCTTTTTGTCACAAAGTTTTGAAAATTTAAAAAAAAAAAAAAAAAAATTTCTTTTTTTCTTCATTTTCAAAAACAAATGAGAGCTGTAAAATACTCACCATGCCTCTCAGCAAATAGCTTGGGGTGTCTACTTTCCAAAATGGGGTCATTTGGGGGGGGGGTTGTGCTATTTTGGCATTTTATGGCCTTCGAAACTATGATAGGTAGTGAGGAGTGAAATCAAAAATTTGTGCCTAGAAATCCTGAAGGCGGTGCTTGGTTTTCGGGGTTCCGTACGTGGCTAGGCTCCCAAAAAGTCCCACACATGTGGTATCCCCGTACTCAGGAGAAGCAGCAAAATGTATTTTGGGGTGTAATTCCATATATAACCATGGCATGTTTGAGCAATATATCATTTAGTGACAACTTTTTGTAATTTTTTTTTTTTTGTCATTTTTCAATCACTTGGGACAAAAAAAAAAAATATTCAATGGGCTCAACAGGCCTCTCAGCATCTTCCTTGGGGTGTCTACTTTCTAAAATGGGGTCATTTGGGGGGGTTTTGTGCTATTTTGGCATTTTATGGCCTTCGAAACTGTGATAGGTAGTGAGGAGTGAAATCAAAAATTTGCGCCCTTAGAAATCCTGAAGGCGGTGCTTGGTTTCCGGGGGCCCGTACGCGGCTAGGCTCCCAAAAAGTCCCACACATGTGGTATCCCCGTACTCAGGAGCAGCAGCAAAATGTATTTTGGGGTGCAATTCCACATATAACCATGGCATGTGTGAGCAATATATCATTTAGTGACAACTTTTTGTAATTTTTTTTTTTTTTAGTCATTATTCAATCACTTGCGGCAAAAAAAAAAAAATATTCAATGGGCTCAACATGCCTCTCAGCAATTTCCTTGGGGTGTCTACTTTCCAAAATGGGGTCATTTGGGGGGGTTTTGTACTGCCCTGCCATTTTAGCACCTCAAGAAATGAGATAGGCAGTCATAAATTAAAAGCTGTGTAAATTCCAGAAAATGTACCCTAGTTTGTAGACGCTATAACTTTTGCGCAAACCAATAAATATACGCTTATTGACATTTTTTTTACTAAAGACATGTGGCTGAATACATTTTGGCCTAAATGTATGACTAAAATTGAGTTTATTCGATTTTTCTTATAACAAAAATTAGAAAATATCATTTTTTTTCAAAATTTACGGTCTTTTTCCGTTTATATCGCAAAAAATAAAAATCGCAGAGGCAATCAAATACCATTAAAAGAAAGCTCTATTTGTGGGAAGAAAAGGACGCAAATTTCGTTTCGGTACAACATTGCATGTCCGCACAATTTCCAGTTAAAGCAGCGCAGTGCAAAATTCTGAAAACAGCTCTGGTCCTTTAGCTACAAAATGGTCCGGGGCTTAAGTGGTTAAAATTAATTAATGTGAATTCCCCCCCCCCCCCAAAAAAAAACGCTGCGCAAATACTGTGTGGCATAAAAAATTGCAATCCCCACAATTTTATTCTCTAGGGCCCCTGATTTTAAAAAAGATATCATGTTTGGGGGTTCCAAGTAATTTTCTAGCAAAGAAATGCTGATTTTTACAAGTAGGAGAGGGATCTCAGAATTGGCCAGAGGATGAAGTGGATAAAGCGGAGCGCCACCCAAAAGGGGAAGTTACACTTGTTGGCACCCTCCCCCCCTTCCACTGACACATTTGGCACTTTTTGGGGGGGGGGCGAGTACCTTGTTGTGACCGGTATCCGCTCCCACTTCCGGGTCAGATTGCCGTGGCACGACTCGTGCATGCGCAGTAGGAAACCAGCTGTGAAAAATCGGCTCGGGTGCCGACATCGCTGGATCCCTGGACAGGTAAATGCCCTTATCTTAAAAGTCAGCAGCTACAATACTTGTAGCTGCTGACTTTTATTTTATTTTTGCCCAAATTGGAGCTCCTCTTTAAGAAAGTGGTTCTAAAGGCAGAAGGTATATACCCTCACACGGTTAGTTTGAAATCAATTTGGATATTCTCCAAAGTTTGCCTCTTCTGTATAATTTGTTGCTCTACTGTCTACCAGTCTCGATTAGATGTCCCGACTTCATTCCTCCATAGCACTTAAGTCCAACCCCCCCCTTTCCCCCTGATTTCCCCCCCCCCCCCCTTCCCTCTTCCCCCTCTACCTTACCCCACACCTCTACACCCTTTCGCTCTCCTATATAGATTACTTGCATATTGATTGATTTCTGGATGTCTATATACTGATTACTTAGATTACATCTGCCACTTTACTACTTACCACATAGTTATGACTACATAGATGGCAGAATTGGTACTCGTGCCATTCAAGATATTGGCAGAGGCTCTCTATATACTTGGTTGGTTTCATACTGTTTCTATGTTGTATTTTTTTATAGCTATTAAAGTATTGTGTTTACGCCCATGTGCCCGCCCTTATGGGTGATTACAATAACTTGGTACACACCCTCTATTTGGTCTATAGTGCGTTTGCGTTCTTTTTCTTACTAAATGCACCAGCATTCTCTTTGTATCGCCTGTAATGTACCATTGGTGGAAAGTGCATTCTTTGTGATATAATGTACAGTTTCTCTATTTATTAGTTATGTAAGGTTGCTCTCAGCCTCTCATAACCTAGGGACTGCTGTACAGAAAATCTTTGGAGTACTAGGATCTAAAATAATTGTGAAACATAAATAAAGCCTCGTACACACGATCGGATTTCCATTGAATAAAGCATAGGACTTTTATCCGAAGGGCGTGATCTTGTATTGCATACAAACGGCAAAGAATTGTTGGCCAACAAACACGAAACTATGTGTTTTTTTCAGCTCTTTAGCGCCACCATTTGGGCAACTTCTGCTAATGTTGTGTTATGGTTAGCATTGCTTCTGAGCATACGTGTTTGCACTTTGGATTTTTTCTGATGGACTTGTGTATACACGATTGGAAAATCCGACATCACACATTTGTTCTCGGAAAAATTTAAAGCATGCTATCCCACATTTGTTGTCGGAAATTCCGACAACAATTGTCCGATGGAGCATACAAACGGTCAGATTATCCGACAACATCCTGCCATCACACAATTCCCGTCGGAAAATCAGTTCGTGTGTACGAGGCTTAACAATGACATTCAAAAAACAGTATGTCATATGTGCATCAAAGTATTAATAAAAATCCAAAGTAATCAACCTTATAAATATATAAATCAGTATTGCATTTACCACATGCAACACTAAAACCTTAGTGAGTTAATAACTGAATGTACTTAAAAAGTACCGGTAGTTCATAAATACACAAGCACATTCGGTGTGAAGTGACTATAACACTCTATTAAAAGGGATTATGTGACCAAAAATGTACAAACAAATCAAACAAAGATTATAGTGAAATCAAAAATGTTCATGAACAGGTGTGAAAAAGTCCACTAAAGGTGTTCATCCATATCCATGGTATTGCAGTGTCCTCATGCACAACAAATGCAAAGTGTCCGCGCTCCACCACCGTGTTCTAAGCAAACTCAAGGGCCTCTTACCAGAAGTTTAGATCCACAAGGGATCCTATGCGCATTTCAAGTGTACTGATAGAATGGATACCAATTTACATTTTTGATTTCACTATAATCTTTAATTTTAATTTATACTTTGATGTACATATGACATAGTGATGTTGATTGGCTAAAAGCGGAGAGTGCAAAATCTGGTGCATCTGTGCATGGTAGTCAATCAGCTTTTCAGCTTGTTTAATTAAGCTTTGACAAAAAAAAACCTGGAAGCTGATTGGTTCCTGTGCAGAGCTACATCAGATTTTGCACTCTCCAGTTTTAGTAAATCAACCCACTGTTTTTTGAATGTCACTGTTAGACAGCGCACTATTTATGTTTGACAGCAGTTTCTCTATTTGGTTTTCTTGTGTAAAATGTAAAAACGCAATACAAACAGACTAGACATAAAGGCAGATGGTGTTTTACCTTAATGCACTTTCTGCATTAGTGTTAAAAACCTTCTTTGGGCAGCTCTCCCCTATATACTTACCTGAGCCTGATCTTGATCCAGTGCTATGCATGAGAGCAAAGGCTCTCTCTGCTCTCTCCCTCTTCATTGGCTCAGAGACAGCAGCGTAAGCCATTGGTTCTTGGCTGCTGTCAATCACAGCCAGTGAGAAGGGAGCAGGGGGGCGGGGCTGAATGGACACACAGAGCCAGCTCAGGAGCGGGCCCACACGAGTGCCCTCATAGGAAGCGTATTGCTGTGGGGGCACTCTGCAGACAGAAGTACCCAGGAAAGCCGGCAGGGGACCTAAGAAGAGGAGGATCGGGGTTGCTCTGTGCAAAACCATTGCACACAGCAGGTAAGTCTGACATGTTTTTTATTTGAAAGATAAAACAATTTGGGTTTAGAATGACTTTAATAGTCAAATTATGCATAAGTCCAATGATGACTAGTTGAATTGAAAGTAAACCTTCCTAATCTTCTATTCACAGAGAACAGAGCCATCTATAATACATCATACTGCACATTCTAATGAAAAATACACCTAAATGAATTTTCGTGCACAAAATAATACCAAATATTGTTGGTAAAATATATAAGATGATGTTGCGTCAGGTAATTCATTACCAAACGCCAAATATATAAAATTGTGCACTCCTGTGAAATGGCAACAAACTAAGACACCTGAAATTGTCCATAGGTCACACTTAAAAAGCCTTTATAGGTTATCCATTTAGAGTTAAAAGTGGGCTATGGCACCGGAAATATTGTTCCCACTATGAGGATCACAGCGATACCTCACATGTGCGATGCAATCATTTTTACATATGGGTGCCAGACCTAAACACATGGCTGAATTTGAGCATGAGCAGGGGGGGAGGCAGGAGTGCATTAAATATTTTTTTTATAATTTTTTTATATTATTACTTTTTTCTTTACACTTTAAAAAAAAAAAAAATAATTGTCTTTATTGCTATTAAAAGGTGTGGACAAAACCCCCTGTGATAGCTTTGGGCAGTGACAGGTACTTTTCATGGAGAAATCAGGGGTCTCTTAGATCCTTGATCCCTCCTCTGCCCTACAAGTAGGGATGAGCCGAACACCCCCCTGCTCGGTTCGCAGCAGAACATGCGAACAGGCAAAAAAATTGTATGAACATGCGAACACCGTTAAAGTCTATGGGACACGAACATGAAAAATCAAAAGTGCACATTTTAAAGGTTAATATGCAAGTTATTGTAATAAAAAGTGTTTGGAGACCTGGGTCCTGCCCCAGGGGACATGTATCAATGCAAAAAAAGTTTTAAAAACAAAAGTTTTTTCTGGAGCATTGATTTTAATAATGCCTAAAGTGAAACAATAAAAGTGAAATATTCCTTAAAATTTCGTACCTGGGGGGTGTCTATAGTATGCCTGTAAAGTAGCGCATGTTTCCCATGCTTAGAAAAGTCCCTGCACAAAATGACATTTCTAATGGGAAAAAAGTCATTTAAAACTACTCGCGGCTATAATGAATTCTCGGGTCCCGGCAATACAGATAAAAGTCATTGAAAAAAATGACATGGGTCCCCCCCCCCCCCCCAGTCCATTACCAGGCCCTTTGGGTATGGTATGAATAATAAGAGGAACACCAAACCAAATTCTATTACTAGGCCCTTCAGGTCTGGTATGGATATTAACCTCCCTGGCGGTATTCCCGAGTCTGGCTCGGGGTGGAATTTCAGTATCTTTAGCGGTAACCCCGAGCCAGACTCGGGATTGCATCTCAGGATACAGAAAAAGTCACTTACCTTGTTCCCTGGATCCTGCAATGTCTCCCCGCAGTGTGTGCAAGCTGTTTCCTCGCTCGATTCACATAGTGCCCGAGTGCCCCCGAGCTCCGTTTCCCTGCGACGTTGCGGCGCACGGGGGCAGAGATCGGCGCCAAATTCAAAAAAGTAAAAACACAAAACACATACAGTACACTGTAATCTTACAGATTACAGTACTGTATAAAATAATTACACATCCCCTTTGTCCCTAGTGGTCTGTCCAGTGCCCTGCATCCCTTTTATATTATAAATACAGTTTTTTCTGCCTGGAAACTGGAGATTGTCCATAGCAACCAAAAAGTGTCCCTTTATGTCAAAAGTGGTTTCAGACCAGCTAGAAAACAGCGATAATAAATTAGAATCACTTGCAGAATTGAGCGATAGCGACTTGTGGGGAAATTTGTCATCAAACACTAAATCTAATGACAGCGACAATTCTGCAACTGAGCAAATCTCAGTGTTTTTGATTTGATTACATTATTAAATAATTTTTATTATTATTATATTATTATTTGTTATAATTATTTATAGTTATTTATTATATTATAATTTATGATTTTGTGTTTCAAACTTTATCATACCCGGGATGTCTACTAGACTCTTATTTGGACAGATTTAAGTGAGTTATTTCTAAAGCCTCGTACACACGGCCGAGATTCTCGTTGAAAAAAACATGTCGTTTTTTTTCGACGAGATTCTTGGACAAGAAACTTGTCCCGGCCGAGTGTACACACGCTCGATTCAAAGAACCCGCGGTTCTTTGAATGGAGCGTACGCGGTGACGTCATCGACTACGACGAGCATGCGCTCGTCACATTCGATGCCGTCGCCGCCATCTTGGTATACCCTACCTATGCCTAGGAAGCTACCGCGCATGCGTCGAATTCATTTCGAACATGCGCGGGCTTCCCGGAGGACAGGTAAGTGTACACACACTCACTTTTCTCGTCGAGAAACATGCCGACGAGAATCTCGACGAGAAAATAGAGAGCAGGTTCTCTATTTTCTCGTCGAGATTACTTGTCGGTTTTCTTGACGAGAAACCATACACACGAACGAGTTTCTCGGCAAGACATCTCTGCCAGCAAGTTTCTTGCTGGTTCTTGCCGAGAAACTCGGTCGTGTGTACGAGGCCTAAGAGTTACAAGCCTACAATATAAAACGCCAAATTTCCATGCAAAATAATTGTACCGCTTTCAGCATCCAAAATCTGACAAAATTATACCACCAGGGACGTTAAGGGGAACCCTGCGCCAAATGAAAAAAAAATGGCGTAGGGGTTCCCCTCAAACGGCCATTTTTAAAACTTTTTTTTTGCATTGACCCAGGTCCCCAAACACTATTTATGACAATCAGGGGAGGGCTGGCAGCTTTAGGCCAGGGGGGCAAGTCCAGTCAAGTGGCCCATTAACACCTTGGTGATCAGCCATCGTCGTTATACGGCAGCAGGTTGGCTCCCCGGCGCACACGGCGTGACGCTGGAGCCGATGCGTGTGGCCAGCGGCCGCGATATCTGCCGGTGACCCGCGATTGCTCCTGAGAGAGACAGAAGGGGGATCTGTCAATGTAAACAGACATCCCTGTTCTGACAGGGGAGTTAGAGAGAGATCTGCTGTTCCTAGTGATCAGGAACATCGATCTCTCTACTCCCAATCACTACACCCTCCCAGTTAGAAACACCTCCCTATGGAACACTTAACCGCTTGATCGCCCCCTAGTGTTAAAGTGGTTGTAAACTCACTTACACAACATGCACCTACAGGTAAGCCTAGATTAAGGCTTACCTGTAGGTGCAAGAAATATCTCTTAAACCTACACGGTTAAGGAGATATTTGCATTTAAAACCGGGGATAGTGGTGTCGCCTGAAACTGGCACGATCTGACGAATCTGACGTCACGCGCATGCGCACTAGCGGGCCGGCTTAGTAGCCGGATTTCTGAATGGAGTTAGCCGGCCCGAGCGCACATGCGTGTGACGTCATCGCCGCTCCTGGGCCAATAACAGCGCCGGAGCGGCGATACACGGAAGGCAGAGGGGACCCAAGATGGCATCGCGACGGAGGTGTCCGAGCACCGCTGCAGGGGCTTCGATCTCAGGTGAGTGATTCATAATGAGCTAGTATGCTATGCATACTAGCTCATTATGTCTTTGTTTTGCAGGTTGTTTAAAAAAAAAAGCGGGGTTTACAACCACTTTAACCTCTTCCCTGCCAGTGACATTTATACAAAAATCAGTGGGTATTTTTAGCTCTGATCGCTGTATAAATGTCAATGGTCCCAAAAAAGTGTCAAGTTTCCAATCTGTCCGCCGCAATGTCGCAGTCCTGCTAAAAATTGCTGATCACTGCCATTACTAGAAAAAAATAAAAATAATAAAAATGTCATAAATCTATTCCCTATTTTGTAGACACTAACTTTTGCGAAGACCAATCAATGCACAATTTTTGTGTTTTTTTTTTTTTTTACCAAAAATAAGTAAAAAAATACATATTGGTCTAGACTGATGAAGAAATATATATTTTTGGGGGGATATTTATTATAGCAAAAATTTTAAAATATTGTTATTTTTTTTCAAAATTTCACTCGTTTTTTGTTTATAGCGCAAAAAATAAAAACCGTGACCAAATACCAATAAAAGAGAGCTCCATGTGTGGGAAAAAATGGACGTCAATTATGTTTGGGTACAACATCTCATATCAATTGTCAATTAAAGAAATGTGGTGCAGTATCGCAAAAAATGGCCTGGTCAGGAAACGGGTAAATCCTTACGTGGCTGAAGTGGTTAAACTTACCATCATTGGTGCCCATCAATGTAGCCTGATCAGTGCAGCCTGATCAGTGCTCATCAGTGCAGCCTGATCAGTGCCGCCTCACCAGTGCAGCCTGATCAGTGCCCATCAGTGCCACCTCACCAGTGCAGCCTGATCAGTGCCCATCAGTGCAGCCTCATCACTGCCCACCCATGCAGCCTCACCAGTGCAGATAGTGCCCATCAGTGCAGTCTCACCAGTGCAGAGAGTGCCCATCAGTGCAGCCTCACCAGTGCAGAGAGTGCCCATAATCTGTGCAGCCTGATCAGTGCCACCTCACCCATGCAGACAGTGCCATCATCAGTACAGCCTGATCAGTGCCCATGGGATGCAAGGGGTCAGCTGGGGGCGTGTCAGGGTCTGGGTATGTGTTACAGCTAGGTACTTTGCTTGCACAGCCTCTTCGGAGGAGGGGGGGGGGTGATGAATCTCAGTCATGTCTTCTCTGCCACTCCGGAGACTCTGTTGGAGAATCTGATGAGTTGGAGAATTTGACAGAACACCTGGTGCCAGCCCACAAAAAGAATCATCAAATGCAGCCACTGTGCCCCATCAAATGCAGCCACTGTGTCCATCAAATGCAGCCACTGTGTCCATCAAATGCAGCCACTGTGTCCATCAAATGCAGCCACTGTGTCCATCAAATGCAGCCACTGTGTCCATCAAATGCAGCCACTGTGTCCATCAAATGCAGCCACTGTGTCCATCAAATGTCCATCAAATGCAGCCACTGTGTCCATCAAATACAGCCACTGTGTCCATCAAATACAGCCACTGTGCCCCATCAAATGCAGCCACTGTGCCCCATCAAATGCAGCCACTGTGCCCCATCAAATGCAGCCACTGTGCCCCATCAAATGCAGCCACTGTGCCCCATCAAATGCAGCCACTGTGCCCCATCAAATGCAGCCACTGTGCCCCATAAAATGCAGCCACTGTGCCCCATAAAATGCAGCCACTGTGCCCCATCAAATGCAGCCACTGTGCCCCATCAAATGCAGCCACTGTGCCCCATCAAATGCAGCCACTGTGCCCCATCAAATGCAGCCACTGTGCCCCATCAAATGCAGCCACTGTGCCCCATCAAACGCAGCCACTGTGCCCCATCAAACGCAGCCACTGTGCCCCATCAAACGCAGCCACTGTGCCCCATCAAACGCAGCCACTGTGCCCCATCAAACGCAGCCACTGTGCCCATATGTGCTTGGGGGGTCAGATATGTTCTGGGGGGGAGGGCGCTTTGTGAGAGAAAAGAGCCAGCGCAAGGGGGATGGGTAGGGGGTAGGATATGTGCTGGAGGGGTGTTTTGGGAAGGAAGAGAGGGGTTGCCAGATTTCAAATGTAATCCACACTGAAGTTCTAGCATTGCCTTCCCCCTCCCAGCACATCCTCCTAACCCCTCGATCACTCATATGACATCTACCTTGTCCTCCTTTCCAGACACTCTCTCCCCCTCCCTCCTCCATCTACAGTACAGAGCATAATAAAAACTTTAGTGCAGAGTGCAGACCTGAGATTCAGAGCGTCCCTTCTCCCGCCTCCTCCTCCTCCTCGTGTGTGTACAGAACGGACTGAGAAGGAGGGGAGGAACTTTGATACACTGCTCTTCTCTGCTCATCCAGCTGCTATCAGGCAGAGAGGAGACTCGTCACTGCCGAAAAAAAAAAAGTTAAAGTAACAGACAGCGTTGCGGCCGTTCTAATGATAAGGTAGGCGGCCTGGGGGGAAATCTCCCCCCTTCCCCCCTTGCCAGCCCGCGCCTGATGACAATAACTTGCATATTACCTTTAAAATGAGCACTTTTGATTTCTCCCATAGACTTTTAAAGGGTGTTCCATGGCTTTCGAATTTGCCGCGAATACCCCAAATTGTTTGCTATTCGGCGAACGGGCGAACAGCCAATGTACGAGTCAAACTTATGTACCCATAATCCTAGTATAACCGCTTGCCATTCAGAATATATTTATACATATGCTGAATAGCAAGTGGTTAAACATATTAACTCTAAATAAACAATTTGAAACTGGTAAAAAAATATTTATTATTTAACAAAGGTAGAAAGGAATTCTTCTCCCCTTTATGACCAGAGTCAAACAAAAGTCAAACAAAACTTAACACCCAATCCCAATTTTGCAACTTAAGCCCCGTACACACGATCGGTTTGACTGATGAAAACTGTCCGATGGACGGTTTTCATCAGACCAACCGATCGTGTATGATACCCATCGGTCTTTCTTCCATCGGTTGTAAAAAATAGAACTTGTTTTAAAATTTTCCGATGGATAAAAAACCGATGGGAATTTCCGATCATCTATGGGCAAGTCCATCGGTTAAAAAACCCACGCATGCTCAGAATCAAGTCGACGCATGCTCAGAAGCATTAAACTTCATTTTTCTCGGCTCATCTGAGTGTTTTACGTCACCGCGTTTGGAACGGTCGGTTTTTTGACTGATGGTGTGTGGCCAAGACTGATGAAAAACAGTTTCATCGGATTTCCGATGGACAAATCCATCGGACGAAAATCCATAGGTTATCCGATCGTGTGTCCGGGGCTTTAGTGTATTCAGGTGGATTATACTGTACCTTGTGTTTTTTTTTCAGGACAGCTTTCATTTAGTGGAAAATTTTAATGGATATCTCCTGATTTTTATTATTATCAAAGGGAAAACCAGCCCAAAATAGTAAACAAAAAAAAATTCTTTAACCATTTCGTACCTGGGCCAATTCTGACACTTCGCTCCTACATGTAAAAATCTACTTTTATTTGCTAGAAAATTACTTTGAACCCCTAAACATTTTATATATATATATATATATATATATATATATATATATTGTGACAGCAGGAAGGTAAAGTCACCTGGTTGCATCCAGGGGGGTAGGTATATTTCTCCCAGATTCAGGCTTTATGCCGACTTATACAACTAGGGAGAGAGTTGATGAAGCCCAGCTGAGGCTAGTGGGCTCATGGATGATTCATACCTCTAGGGAGAGTGCTGGGCGTCGTGCAGGCAGGGAGTTGATGAGACCAGCTGAAGCTTGTCAGCTCGTTTAAGGCCTCTATAAAAACTCCCAGCTTCATTAGGTGTTTGCTCATGCCTGGACCCAGACCTGTGTGGACTGTCTAGGGAGAGTGAACCCCTGTGCGGTGAGACAAAGCCTGTGTGGCTATTTGTTTGGACATTTACTAAACCAGGGACTTAGGGACTAGGACAGCACCAGGCTGATCCCAGTTGTTAGTTAGGGAAACCTGCATGTTTAGTCAGAGGTCAAGCTGACCAGGATTTATTTTGTTTGTTTCTTTTTGCTTTGCTGTGTTTTTGTCACTGTAAATAGAGAAATAAACCGCACCTTTTGATCTTGAAAACCACAACCTCCGTCTGCTGGGCCTGTTTTGTGTGGGGAGCCCATCCAGGGGGTCACACACACCCGCTACCGAGCTAACCCCCTCACAGTTGGTGGAGAACCAGTGGCAGTTTTTTTTTAAGCCAGCATGGAGGAGATACTGAAACAGCTGGCTCTAGCAAATGCCAATCAACAGCAGACAAATGCAGGTTTGCAAAAGAGCCTTGCAGCTCAACAACAGAGCTTCGCAGCCCAGCAACAAGCCCAGCAGCAATCTGAGGCCCGCTTCATAGACCTGTTGCAGAAGCAAGAGCAGAGACTACAACAACAGATGGAAGCAGTAATGCAGCAACGTCCGCAGACCAGTGAGGAAAGCCGTCCCACTAATACCGCGTCCTTTGGGGTGAGTCGTTTATTGACAAAAAATGACTGGAGAGGATGATCCAGAGGTATTTTTGACCACATTTGAAAGGACTGCTGAAAGAGAAAAGTGGCCTGAGGAGCAGTGGGCTGGACTGGTGGCTCCTCTGTTAACTGGTGAATCGCAGAAAGCTTACTATGACCTAGAGCCTGATCAAGCAAAAGACTATGTGATGCTAAAAGCTGAAATATTGGCAAGGCTGGGTGTCACCCTGGCTGTCCGGGCTCAGCGTGTGCATAACTGGACTTTCCAGCTTGGAAAACCCCCCAGGTCTCAAATGTATGATCTCATTCACCTGAGCAGGAAGTGGCTACAGCCAGAGACTTTGTCCGCACCGGAGATTGTGGAACGTGTTGTGATGGATCGTTTCTTGAGAGCTCTTCCTACCGCCATTCAAAAGTGGGTAAGCCATGGAGACCCAGAAACGGCCGGTAAACTTGTGGATCGTGTAGAGAGATACTTGGCTGCAGAGAACCTGACGGCCTCTTCCAGAGACTCTCGGACTTTCCACCCTAAGACCAGACCATCCCCAGGGGCGGATAAGATGATTCCAAGGGGTGAGGGTGGAGAGAGTGAGAGGGTGGGAGCTCTGCCCAGGGTTTGGCGAGAACAGCCTGGGAAGTCGGGGGCTCAAGAGGCAGCCAAAAGGATTGTTTGCTACCGCTGCCGGCAAGCGGGACATATTGCAGCAAATTGCCCGGTTGTGGAGGAACCCATGCAATGTGACTTTCTGACGGACAGACGTCAGTCGCTGTGTGCGACAGTCGCATGCACTGCCATTCGGGGAACTGAGAAACATTTATGCAAAATGTGTATTAATGGTAGAAATGTTGTGGTATTACTGGATTCAGGTAGCCTTGTGACCCTGATAAAGGCTGAATTAGTTAAAACAGAGGTCTCTGGGAATAGCAAGGTAGCTGTTATTTGTGTGCATGGGGACACCCGAGAGTATCCAGTGACTACAGTGTGTTTCAAGACCCCCAAAGGTACCCTCTCTCATCCAGTGGGGTTAGTATCTCAACTACCGCATGATGCCATTGTGGGAAGGGATTTTCCGAAGTTCTGGGAACTGTGGGATGATCCTGAGCCCCCCACTGGTGCCCCTATGTACCAGGAAGGTGATAGCTAGAACTCCTCTGAGAGTGGTGAGGACTCTCCAGAATTTCCCTTGTCAGTATTGGCAGGCGAGACTCAAGAAACTGGAGAGGAGCCCACCTCCTCAGACGAAAACCTACCGTCTGTGGAGTTTTCTGATCTTGAGGTTCACAGGGAAAATTTTGCCACAGAACAGTTAAAAGACCCCGCCCTAATAAAGGCACGGGAAAACGTAGTGGAAATAGATGGCGAATTAGTGAACCCAGATAATACCTGCACTTACCCATACTTCAGCGTAGAGAAGGACCTACTGTATCGGGTGGCAAAAAGGGCAGAAGAAACCGTTGAGCAGCTTGTAGTGCCCAAACCTTACAGGAAGTTGGTGTTGGAGTTGGCCCATGGGCACATTCTTGGAGGTCATCTGGGGACAGAGAAAACCCGAGAGAGGGTATTACAGAGATTCTATTGGCCTGGGGTGATGAAGGACATAGAAAATTATTGTTCCTCCTGCCCTGTGTGTCAGAGGTCGGCCCGATGCCACATTTCCGTAGCCCGCTGGTCCCTCTACCCATCATTGAGGTCCCGTTTGAGAGGATCGCAATGGATTTGGTAGGTCCTATAATCAAGTCCGCTAGGGGGCACCAGTACATATTAGTTATAATGGACTATGCCACCCGTTATCCAGAAGCGATCCCTCTCCGAAATACCTCGGCCAAAACCATAGCCAAAGAGCTATCTCTTGTTTTTAGCCGGGTGGGTATTTGTAAAGAACTGCTTACGGACCAAGGTACACCCTTTATGTCCCGGGTTATGAAAGAGCTGTGTAAATTGTTCAAAGTGACGCAATTGCGTACGTCTGTGTATCACCCCCAAACCGATGGGCTGGTTGAAAGATTCAACAAAACCCTAAAACAAATGTTGAAGAAAGTGGTGGATAGAGATGGAAAGGATTGGGACTGTCTACTTCCTTATTTGATGTTTGCTATTAGGGAGGTGCCCCAATCCTCTACGGGATTCTCCCCCTTTGAGTTACTGTATGGGAGACACCCAAGAGGGCTGTTGGATATTGCCAAGGAAACTTGGGAAAGTGAGAGTTCTCCCCACAGGAGTGTGATTGAGCATGTCGCCCTGATGCAAGATCGAATTGCACAGGTAATGCCCATCGTGAAGGAACATTTGGCCCAAGCGCAGTTGGCACAGCAGAGAGTGTACAACCGTGGAGCCAAGACCCGTACCTTTTCCCCGGGGGATAGGATATTGGTACTTGTCCCTACGGTTGAAAGTAAATTCCTTGCCAAATGGCAAGGCCCCTACGAGATAATGGAAAAAGTGAGCGAAGTGAATTACAAGGTCAGACAACCAGGAAGGCGAAAGCCCGAACAGATCTATCACGTTAATCTGTTGAAAGCCTGGAGGGATAGAGAGTCCCTAGTCGCAGAAACTTGGTCACCAGCTCAAACTGGTTGCGTGATTCCGGAGGTTGGAATAGCAGCCACCTTGTCACAACCCCAACAACAGGAGGTTAAGGAGTTTGTGCTTCGCAACAAGGAGGTGTTCTCTGAGCTGCCGGGACAAACATCTGGGGTAGAGCATGATATTATTACCCCGCCCGGTGAAAGGGTGAAGTTAAAACCCTATCGGATCCCAGAGGCCCGACGGGAGGCAATACGGGAGGAAGTACAGAAAATGCTGAACTTAGGGGTGATAGAGGAGTCCCAAAGTGATTGGTCTAGTCCCATTGTGTTGGTGCCTAAACCGGATGGGAGCTGGCGATTTTGTAACGATTTTCGTCAGTTGAACAAAGTTACAAAATTTGACACCTACCCCATGCCACGTATAGATGAGTTGATCGACCGGCTGGGAACAGCCCGATACATGACGACTCTTGACCTCACAAAAGGGTATTGGCAAATTCCCCTGGCCAAGTCAGCCAAAGAGAAAACCGCATTTGTAAACCCAGACGGGGCGTTCCAATATAAGAGAATGCCGTTCGGGTTACAGAATGCGCCGGCCACATTCCAGCGGAAAATGGACCAGATACTGAGGCCCCATCGGAAGTATGCTGCGGCTTACCTGGATGACGTAATTGTCCATAGCACAGATTGGGCCTCACATCTGCCAAAAGTGCAAGCAGTCCTAGACTCTATCCGGGAAGCGGGGTTTACGGCTAACCCCAAGAAGTGTACCATTGGGCAGGAGGAGGCCAAATATCTTGGGTACACCATTGGCAGGGGAGTAATAAAACCCCAACTCAACAAAGTCGAGGCCATCCAGAGTTGGCCACGTCCCAACAGCAAGAAGCAGGTACGAGCCTTTCTGGGAATCGCGGGTTATTATCGGCGCTTCATTCCCCACTTTGCATCTAAGGCTGTGCCCCTAACCAACCTGATGAAAGGGAAAGGGTCGGTCATGATTAAATGGACCCCCGAGGCTGAGGCAGCATTCCAATTCTTGAAACAAGCCTTATGTAGCCAGCCAGTGTTGTACTCACCCGACTTCTCTAAAGACTTTGTCGTACAAAGTGATGCGTCAGATGTGGGGTTAGGAGCAGTATTGTCCCAGGTCTGGAACGGGGAAGAGCACCCAGTCATTTACCTCAGCAGGAAGTTGAAGTCCCATGAGGTAAATTACGCCACGGTTGAAAAGGAGTGTTTAGCGGTGAAGTGGGCTCTAGATTCCCTTCGGTACTATCTGCTAGGTAGGCACTTTGACATGGTTACGGATCACGCTCCGTTAAAGTGGATGGCTCAAAACAAGGAGACAAATAGAAGAGTAAATAGGTGGTTCCTGGCCCTACAGGAATTCAACTTCACAGTAAAGCATCGCCCTGGCGTTCAAATGGGGAATGTGGATGCTTTGTCTCGAGTACATGAATGCCTGATTGCTGGTGTTCCAACCCCAAGGTTAAAACAAGAGGGGGGGTATGTGACAGCAGGAAGGTAAAGTCACCTGGTTGCATCCAGGGGGGTAGGTATATTTCTCCCAGATTCAGGCTTTATGCCGACTTATACAACTAGGGAGAGAGTTGATGAAGCCCAGCTGAGGCTAGTGGGCTCATGGATGATTCATACCTCTAGGGAGAGTGCTGGGCGTCGTGCAGGCAGGGAGTTGATGAGACCAGCTGAAGCTTGTCAGCTCGTTTAAGGCCTCTATAAAAACTCCCAGCTTCATTAGGTGTTTGCTCATGCCTGGACCCAGACCTGTGTGGACTGTCTAGGGAGAGTGAACCCCTGTGCGGTGAGACAAAGCCTGTGTGGCTATTTGTTTGGACATTTACTAAACCAGGGACTTAGGGACTAGGACAGCACCAGGCTGATCCCAGTTGTTAGTTAGGGAAACCTGCATGTTTAGTCAGAGGTCAAGCTGACCAGGATTTATTTTGTTTATGTTTCTTTTTGCTTTGCTGTATTTTTGTCACTGTAAATAGAGAAATAAACCGCACCTTTTGATCTTGAAAACCACAACCTCCGTCTGCTGGGCCTGTTTTGTGTGGGGAGCCCATCCAGGGGGTCACACACACCCGCTACCGAGCTAACCCCCTCACAATAATATATATATATATATATTTTTTAGCAGAGGCCCTATAGAATTTGCACAGCGGTTTTTAAAACGCATTTTTTTGGGGGAAAAAATACACTTTAACCACTAAACGACCGCTCACTGTATATATACGTCGGCAGAATGGCACCGACAGGCACAATCACGTACAGTGTACATGACTGCCTTTGTATAGTTGGGGGGTCCAATCGGACCCCCCTTCTATACAGTGAGCGGTCGTTATCCGTTGGGGAGCGATCCGGGATGAGGGGACGGCCGTTCGATTCCGGCCACCCCCTCGCGATCGCTCCCGGCGAATGAGAAAGCTTCCTCTGCTGTGTAATGTTTACACAGGCAGAGGAAGTGATGTCATCTCTCATGCGGCGCTCACATATACCGAGCGCCGTACAAGAGAAGACACACAGGTTAGTGCACAAACAGTACACTGACACCAGGACACATAGGAACATAAATCGCCCCCCCCCCAGGCCCCCCCAGATCACCCCCCAGATCACCCCCAGCCCACAGTCACAGTGTAACTGATTGCAGTGACCATTCATTTACTGATCACTGCAATCAGTGACATTTGTGACTGTAAAAGTGTCACTACAGTTAGTTTAGGTCCAGTGTAGCCCCCTAACCCCCCCTAATAAAGGTTTAACCCCCTGATCGCCCCCCAGATAACCCTTTCACCCCTAGCACCGCCGCCACTAAGCGATCGTTTTTCTGATCGCTGTTTTAGTGTCGGTGATGTCGATCGGTAGCCAGTTATTTTTTTTAGGTTCGCCGCAGGTTTTTATAGCGTCGGGTACCCCCATATATTACCTAATAAAGGTTTAACCCCCTTGATCACCCCCCAGATAACCCTTTCAACCCCTATCACCACTGTCGCTAAGCGATCGTTTTTATGATCGCTGTCATATTGTCGGTGATGCCGATAGGTAGCCAGTTATTTTTTTTAGGTTCGCCGCAGGTTTTTATAGCGTCAGGTACCCCCATATATTACCTAATAAAGGTTTAACCCCCTTGATCGCCCCCCAGGTAACCCTTTCACCCCCTATCACCACTGTCGCTAAGCGATCGTTTTTCTGATCGCTGTCTTATTGTCGGTGATGCCGATAGGTAGCCAGTTATTTTTTTTAGGTTCGCCGCAGGTTTTTATAGCGTCAGCTACCCCATATATTACCTAATAAAGGTTTAACCCCCCTTGATCGCCCCCCAGGTAACCCTTTCACCCCCTATCACCACTGTCGCTAAGCGATCGTTTTTCTGATCGCTGTCTTATTGTCGGTGATGCCGATAGGTAGCCAGTTATTTTTTTTAGGTTCGCCGCAGGTTTTTATAGCGTCAGGTACCCCCATATATTACCTAATAAACGTTTAACTCCTTGATCGCCCCCCCAGGTAACCCTTTCACCCCCTTTTGCCAGTGTCACTAAGTGATCGTTTTTCTGATCGCTGTATTACTTATGCTGGTGCCGATAGATAGCCAGTTATTTTTTTTAGGTTCACCACAGGTTTTTATAGCGTCAGGTACCACCATATATTATCTAATGAAGGTTTTAACCCCCTAATTGCCCCTAGTTAACCCTGCGTCACACCCCAGGCAGCGTCAGGTTAGTGCCAGTAACGCTAACACTCACGCGTGAAGCATACACCTCCCTTAGTGGTATAGTATCTGAACAGATCAATATCTGATCTGATCAGATCTATACTAGTGTCCCCAGCAGTTTAGGGTTCCCAAAAACGCAGTGTTAGCGGGATCAGCCCAGATACCTGCTAGCACCTGCGTTTTGCCCCTCCGTCCAGCCCAGGCCACCCAAGTGCAGTATCGATCAATCACTGTCACTTACAAAACACAACACACATAACTGCAGCGTTCGCAGAGACAGGCCTGATCCCTGCGA
Organism: Rana muscosa; assembly: GCA_029206835.1. NCBI lineage: Eukaryota > Metazoa > Chordata > Amphibia > Anura > Ranidae > Rana > Rana muscosa. The sequence goes on along the minus strand of CM055118.1, from coordinate 536,432,490 downwards.
CTCCAGTGCTGTAGGAGGTGATTTCACCACCACAGTTAAAGAAAAAAAGCATATATGCCGAAGCATTGGGGCAGCAGGGGCGGAGGAGCGATTTTGCTCCTAATGCCGCATACATACGGTCGAAATTCCGACGAAGGCTTGCCCGTGGAAAAGTTCAACCATGTGTGTGCGGCATAATTTTTGCGGGAGGATGCCCCAATGCTTCAGCATATATAAATGGTGCATGTATGCCCATCATTAGAAGTGGGTGGATGAATGGCGGTATTCTAATGGTGGGCATACCCACCGATCAATCTCTTTTTTTTGTTCAGCCAACAGGCTGCATGAAAAAAAAGATTACAATACATGTCCAACAAGGACCAGCAACGCACTGGTATGTTGCTGGACTTTGAATGGTTATACCAGATTGATGCCTGCGGGTTTAGGTATCATCTTGGTATCATTCTTTTCAGCCAGCGGCCGGCTTTCATGTAAAAGCAATTCTAGCGGCTAATTAGCCTCTGGACTGCTTTTACAAGCAGTGGGAGGGAATGTCCCCCCGGATATAAAAAGCGCCATTGGGAAATTGGGAAATCATTTTATCACACCGATCTTGGTGTGGTCAGATGCTTTGAGGGCAGAGGAAAGATCTAGGGTCTATTAGACCCCAGTTTTTTCAAAAAAAGAGTACCTGTCACTACCTATTGCTATCATAGGGGATATTTAAATTCCGTGAGATAACAATAAAAATGATAAAAAAAAAAAAAAATATGGAAGGAACAGTTTAAAAATAAAATAAAAAAGCAAAATTAATAATAATAAAAAAAAAAAGCACCCCTGTCCTGCCCTGCTCTTGCGCAATGGCGAACGCAAGCGTCGGTCTGGCGTCATATGTAAACAGCAATTGCACCATGCATGTGAGGTATCACCGCGAAGGTCAGATCGAGGGCAGTCATTTTAGCAGTAGACCTCCTCTGTAAATCTAACGTGGTAACCTGTAAAGGCTTTTAAAGGCTTTTAAAATTGTATGTAGTTTGTCGCCAATGCGCGTTTGTGCGAAATTTTAAAGCATGTCGTGTTTGGTATCTATGTATTTGGCCTAAGATCATCTTTTTTATTTCATCAAACATTTGGGCAATATAGTGTGTTTTAGTGCATTAAAATTAAAAAAAGTGTATTTTTTCCCCAAAAAATGCGTTTGAAAAATCGCTGCGCAAATACTGTGTGAAAAAAAAATGCAACACCAACCATTTTAATCTGTAGGGCCTTTGCTTTAAAAAAATATATAATGTTTGGGGGTTCAACATAATTTTCTTGCAAAAAAATAAAATGTTTTCATGTAAACAAAAAGTGTCAAAGGGCTTTGTCTTCAAGTGGTTAGAAGAGTGGATGTAAGCTTCCTAATGTTGTGTATAAAATGCCAGAACAGTTCAAAACCCCCCCAAATGACCCCATTTTGGAAAGTAGACACCCCAAGCTATATACTGAGAGGCATGTCGAGTCCATGGAATATTTTATATGTTGACACAAGTTGCGGAAAAAAGACAATTTATTTTTTTATTTTTATTTTTTTGCACAAAGTTGTTACTAAATGATATATTGCTCAAACATGCCATGGGCATATGTGGAATTACACCCCAAAATACATTCTGTTGCTTCTCCTGAGTACAGGGATACCACATGTGTGAGACTTTTTGGGTGCCTAGCCGTGTACGGGACCCCAAAAACCAAGCACCGCCTTCAGGCTTTCTAAGGGTGTAAATTTTTGATTTCACTTCTCACTGCCTATCACAGTTTCGGAGGCCATGGAATGCCCAGATGGCACAAAACCCCCCCCCCCCCAATGACCCCATTTTGGAAAGTAGACACCCCAAGCTATTTGCTGAGAGGTATGGTGAGTATTTTGCAGATCTCGCTTTTTGAAAATTGAAAAAAAATATATATATATATATTTTCTTTCTTCATTTTCAAAAACAAATGAGAGCTGTAAAATACTCAACATGCCTCTCAGCAAATAGCTTGGGGTGTCTACTTTCCAAAATGGGGTCATTTGGGGGGGTTTTGTGCTATTTTGGCATTTTATGGCCTTCGAAACTGTGATAGGTAGTGAGGAGTGAAATCAAAAATTTGCGCCCTTAGAAATCCTGAAGGCGGTGCTTGGTTTTCGGGGGCCCGTACGCGGCTAGGCTCTCAAAAAGTCCCACACATGTGGTATCCCCGTACTCAGGAGAAGCAGCAAAATTTATTTTGGGGTGCAATTCCACATATAACCATGGCATGTGTGAGCAATATATCATTTAGTGACAACTTTTTGTAATTTTTTATTTTTTTTTGTCATTATTCAATCACTTGAGACAAAAAAAAAATTTTTTCAATGGGCTCAACATGCCTATCAGCGATTTCCTTGGGATGTCTACATTCCAAAATGGGGTCATTTGGGGGGGGGGTTTGTACTGCCCTGCCATTTTAGCACCTCAAGAAATGAGATAGGCAGTCATAAATGAAAAGCTGTGTAAATTCCAGAAAATGTACCCTAGTTTGTAGACGCTATAACTTTTGCGCAAACCAAAAAATATACGCTTATTGACATTTTTTTTACTAAAGACATGTGGCTGAATATATTTTGGCCTAAATGTATGACTAAAATTGAGTTTATTCGATTTTACTTATAACAAAAAGTACCTTTTTTTTTTTTCAAAATTTTCAGTCTTTTTCCGTTTATATCGCAAAAAATAAAAATCGCAGAGGCAATCAAATACCATTAAAAGAAAGCTCTATTTGTGGGAAGAAAAGGACGCAAATTTTGTTTGGGTACAACATTGCATATCCGCACAATTTACAGTTAAAGCAGCGCAGTGCAAAATTCTGAAAACACCTCTGGTCCTTTAGCTACAAAATGGTCCGGGGCTTAAGTGGTTAATAATTGAATAAAGACTTATGCCGTGTACACACGATCGGTTTTACCGTTGAAAACAGTCCGATGGACTTTTCTCATCGGACAAACCGATCGTGTATGGGCCCCATCAGTCTTTTTTCCATTGGTGAAAAAAAGCAGAACATGTTTTAAATTTTTCCGATGGGAAAAAAAACGATAGCAAATTCCGATCGTTTGTGTGGAACTCCATCAGACAAAAACCCAGGCATGCTCAGAATCAAGTCGACGCATGCTCAGAAGCATTGAACTTATTTTTTCTCGGCTTGTCGGAGTGTTTTACGTCGCAGCGTTTGGGACAGTCGGATGTTTGACTGATGGTGTGTAGGCAAGACTGATGGAAGTCAGCTTCATCGGATTTCCGATGGAAAAATCCATCGGATTAGAATCCATAGGAAATCCGATCGTGTGTACAGGGCTTTAGACTTAGAACCCAGGAAAGGCAGCGTAGGGAGGGGGACCCCTTTCCGACACCCGCAGAAGTGATTAAGTGGCTATTTAGCTACTCAAATCACTTCAAAATCCATACTGGGATGAGGCCTGTAGGTGCAGACATCATCCGGGTATAACTTCAACCCGAGAATGTCCATGGATGCCCTACAGGCAGGAATTAGTTACATTTAGCTGTATATTTTATGATATTACAATGTATCACCACCCAAAAAAAACCTGCATAATAAATTCTGCTGTTCCTGACGATCGCAGCGATACCACATATGTGTGTGTGTGATTTGTTTTTTGTGCCCATAATAGAGCCAAGAAACAATGGTATGTATTGTAAGAACACATATATGGGGCACCCTGGTTTAAAGCCCACTTCCTGGATGCCTCATATATGTGTTATGCGGTCATGAAGGGGTTAATATGGTACAATTGTTATACCTGGTGGATCACGTGGTGGGATTTCCCGGTTGTTGGGTCGTGGACGCCGCAGCATCTTGATGGTACTAGCTGGTATCGACGGTTGAATGAAGGTTTACCTAAAAATAGTTAACACTAATAATAATATACAACACTATAATAATAAGAAGAAAAATGTAGAATGATAGCAGTTTATTGCGGTAATCGCTGGCGTCTGAATTCAGAGATGCGTCTCAGTCGAGATCCTCTTCACCGTCTGCCTGTCAGGACCCCTAGAGGACCCCCAAACATCTGCACCTGTCACAGCACTGACCTTCTCACACTAGCTGCCTTGATCCTTTGCCTGAAATATGCTGGCTCACACAACAATGAACTTGAGCTTATTCCACGGTTATTAAACAAATAAAGCTTTATTATGGTATTTAATAAACACTGGGGTTTAATAATTTCATAATATAAGGGAACTGTGACAGTTGCTCTGGTATCAGGCAGTGAGAAGGACAGACTGGGGATCCTTTGTGGGGTTCTGAGGGCTGTAGGGGAACCAGGAAGTGGGTTATGAATGTTGACCCAATCAGTACATATCTGTGTTTTGTGTGTATAGTACTGTGTATTGAGGGGACTCGGGTCCGCAGGCAGGCCTGGCTTTCATATTGTGTGGTTAATGAGCCCTTCCATGTCTGAGAGAGTGCTGAGTGTCGCTGGTAACCATAGAAAGGTGTTTACACTTCATCCATGTGTGTACTACATAACCCTGTGTGTGTATAGAGCCCCTAAAACATATATACCTACCTGTATACTGTGTGTATAGAGTAAGGTGACCAGATTTTTAAAATGAAATCCGGGGACATTTTATTTATTTTTTTTTTATTGGCAAATAGTAAACTATTTTATAAGCATATTTTCCTCAAATGATATATGCAGTGTATCTGGTATGTGTTTAAGGAATGATTGTATGATATATATACGTTATTTCTGGAAATAATCTCATACCAGCCCCATAGCATTATTATACCGGCCCAACCGCATAACATCATTATTTTCTGGTTCACAAAAGGGAAAACCATGCATTTTAAAGCACAGTTGAAGAGTGTATTATACTCACCAGTGCCCATCAATGCAGCCTGTTCAGTGCCCATCAATGCTGCCTGTTTAGTGCAGCCTGTTCAGTGCCCATCAATGCAGCCTGTTCAGTAACCATCAAATCAGCTTGTTCAGTGCCCATCAATGCAGCCCATTCAGTGCCAATCAGATCAGCCCGTTCAGTGCCAATCAGATCAGCCTGTTCAGTGCCAATCAGCTCAGCCTGTTCAGTGCCAATCAGCTCAGCCTGTTCAGTGCCAATCAGCTCAGCCTGTTCAGTGCCAATCAGCTCAGCCTGTTCAGTGCCAATCAGCTCAGCCTGTTCAGTGCCAATCAGCTCAGCCTGTTCAGTGCCAATCAGCTCAGCCTGTTCAGTGCCAATCAGCTCAGCCTGTTCAGTGCCAATCAGCTCAGCCTGTTCAGTGCCAATCAGCTCAGCCTGTTCAGTGCCAATCAGCTCAGCCTGTTCAGTGCCCATCAGCTCAGCCTGTTCAGTGCCCATCAGCTCAGCCTGTTCAGTGCCCATCAGCTCAGCCTGTTCAGTGCCCATCAATGCAGCCTGCTCAGTGCCCATCAATGAAGCCTGTTCAGTGCCCATCAGATCAGCCTGACCTAGAGGAGAGGAGTCGGATTATGTAGAGCGGGGATCTCCTGTTTACCCCGTGCGGCCGCTATCCTCAGACGAAGTCCCACCTCCTATGATAGATGTCACCAGTGTGTTGCCTATCCTAGGAGTCGGCTAAGGAGGCGGGACTTCGTCTGACAGCGGGAGATCCCCACTCTGTATAATCCAGTGGTGCTCGCCCTTCCCCATCCGAGACAGACCAAACCCCAGCAGGACTTAACGGAGGGTGAGGGGGGGGGGACGCCTCTGCACTGGATATTTCACAGCCCTGGCAAATATAGAGATGGATGACCCAGACATCCTAACCTGCAAAAACAAATTTCAAGGAGGTTGCAAACTCAATTTAACACAACTAGAGGATGATCAAATGAAATGGAATCAGTATATAGAGGTTTACTTCTTCTGAGAGATATTAAAGGAACACTTTAACCAACATGAACACTTATTGCACAGTAATTTGAAATGGTCATGGTGGTAGGAGTCAGTATATGCAGTGTTTCTGCTTGAAACAGGTAGGGGGGCTGAGAGAGAGAGAAGTGGGACTGAGAAAGAGGGAGGGCTTGGAGACGGGGGGGGGGGGGGCTGACAGAGAGATGGGGGGCTGAGAGAGAGAGAGAGGGGCTCAGAGAGTGTGGTGGATGGAGAGGGGGAGGGTGATAGAGAGGGGGTGAGAGAGAGGGAAGGTGATAGAGAGGAGAGAGAGAGGGGGAGCGAAAGAGAGAGAGAGAGAGGGGGGGTGAGAGAGGGAGGAGGTTGAGAGAGAGGGGGAAGAAAGAGAGGTAGAGAGAGAGGGGGAAGAAAGAGAGAGAAAGGGGGTGAAATAGAGAGGGGGTAAGAGTGGGGAAGGTGTGAGAGAGAGAGAGAGAGGGATGGGAAATGGGTATTCTCAGTGGTGGGGCACTTACTGTGGAGTGCAGTGCTCAGTCGTTGTTGGTAGTGGGCAGTGCTGTGTGGCCCTAGCGATTAGGCTGGGTCCTGGGGTTGTGCCCCCAGCTCAGGCATAGAAGAGGCTTTCCCCTGCCACTTAGTCCCAAGTCAGATAGAGAAAGAAAAAGACAGGCGGGGAAGCGGAGCCCAGACTGGGCTGACAGTGTGTTTGGTTCAGGCTTGGAGAGGATGGAACATGAGCAGAGCAGCATAGGACTGTGGGCAAGCTCCCTCACCTGTGGAGGACCTGTGCACCCCAAGCGTATACACTGTCCTCAGCTGTGCAGTCTGATCCCTCCAAGGGTGAGTGAAGCCTGGGACAGGAGCCTTTCATGGGGCCCCTACTGGTCCCGGACCAGTGGTGGCTGGTGCTCAAAATTTTTTGGGGGGCACAAACAAACTGAAAAATTCAGAGAAAAAAAACATCAATTGGTCCCATCAAACGCTGCCACAGTGCCCATCAAACGCTGCCACAGTGCCCATCAAACGCTGCCACTGTGCCCATCAAATGCTTCCAGTGTGCCCATCAAATGCTGCCACTGTGCCCATCAAATGCTGCCAGTGTGCAAATCAAATGCTGCCACTGTACCCCATCAAATGCTGCCAGTGCGCCCATCAAATGCTGCCACTGTGCCATTGAATGCCGCCAGTGTGACCCCCCCGCCTGGTCGCCGTCTGCCTGGCACTTACCCTGTCTTGGTGGGGCAGCGGGTGACGGTGACGAGCGGGGTCCTTCATGCGTCTTCTCCCATCCTCATCTCTCGTCCTCTCCTCCTGATAGGCGTCCAATAGCGGCGCCTGTTGTTTCTGCCAATCAGGTGACGTGTAACAGACCCAGCACCTGATTGGTGGAGAGGCGGTTCAGTGTTAGGAAAGCGAATATTCATTCGCTTTCCTAACACACCTGGGTTCACTTATTTTGAAGCCTATTAGAGCCTGTGGCTCTAATCAGGTGCTTCAAAAACACCCCCGCCGCTGTAATTCAGGCGCCTGGCGCCCAAATAGGGGGCCGAGCGCCTGAATGGGGGGTGGCAGCGGTGGCCATGGATAGATTCATGCAATGCATGAATCTATCCATTGGTCATAGAGGGGGTGGCTGGAGAGAGGGGGCGGCGTCCATGCGACCTTATGGACGCACCGCCACTGTTCCCTGGACCCTTGAGCAGTGCCAGGGTGCCCAAACGGTCACGCAGAAAAAACGGTCAGTTCGCCCCTGGATATCTGTACACTGAGTGCTATTCCCTATATATATAACACTGACATCTGTACATGGAGTGGCACTCCATGTACAGATGTCAGTGTTATACATAGGGAATAGTAGTCACTAAGTGCTATTCCCAATATATATGCAGCGGCCTCACCCTCTCTCCATCTTTATCGGTTACACACCAACTCATGTCTAGGGGTTCCTGGGTTGTGAGAGTGAGATGCGCCACGGCCCATGTCCTCCCCATTGTAGTAGGGAGGTGAAGGCCACTTACTGATGTTTCCTCGGGCCGGTGTGTTCTGTGAATGCACTGAGTCTGTAATTGCAAGCTCACCAGCCTCCCCTTTGCTTCCAGTAACTGGAGTTCACACACCGGAGAAAGGTCCAACACTTGTTTATTTGACACTCCAATACGCAAAGCACAATAAACAGTTCTTTTGCAGCAAACTGGTTGGGACCTATAACCTTGCCAACGGTGGGGCGAGCAGATCGAGGCACTTCCTAAAGTTTAAGTTCTATGCCACTGTACTATGACCAGCGGCGCCTAAGCCAATCTGGCTGTTACAGAACAGGAAAGATGGGGTCTCTTCCAGCAACCCCTACGAACAGCAATGGAGCCCTCTTCGATGCGCTGTGGCCCCTATCAGGGGGATGTGTCCCCCCAAGAGAGTTCCCAGAGGCCCACTGTCACCGGGTTGGTGCTGCTCCGGGTCTCCAGTGGGTAACCTCTCTGGCCTCCTCACCTCAGGTACGAGTCCCTCCGCTCAGGGACCCTCGGACAGTCCACCCTAGCGGGACCCAGTCGAAGGTACTGGGCCCCAGGCCTCCTCGATAGTACCTCACCCCAGGCTAAAGGTGCCTGGGATGGACGCCAACATGACTCCGGACCAGGCCATGGGCACCTGGACCAGACTCCTGGATCTCCAGCACCCAGGCCTAAGGGCCCTGGGTGCGGACCGCAACCCTCCTCCTCCGAGGACCTCCTTCTCCGCAAGACCTCGTGGTAAGGGCGTCTCCCCCTTTTATCTCCTCCCATCAACGGCCCGGCGGGTTCCCCGCCCCAGCCATACCATCTCCGAGAAGGGACAAAACAGGGAGCACTGCAGGAGATGATTCTACCTGAAGCCTGTGGGTACCCCGCCACCCACAGGCAAAGGAGAATACTACATCCTCCAATCCTCCACGAAACAAAAAGGGGTCTGAACCCTAACACAATTATACACCTGGGTCACACTATTCCCCAGGTGTATCCCATCAATTTGAGGACCCCGCTACACATTCCCCCCTGTGATTGGACGCTGGTCCCCAGCGTCAGGTGCACACCCATGCCTCCCATAAAGTGGTGACATGGAGTGAAACCCCTGAGGCAGTTCCTCTAAATTTCTCCCAAGTGCCAAGACCTGCTCAGGGAATGGGGAACATATAAACAACTTATGTCATAAAACACTTTAAACATCTGCATAATCACAACCCCTCTCCCACACTGTCTAAGAGCCACCCACTCTCAATGATCTTGATTGACGATCCTCCTGCAGGGGAAAGAAAAAAAACAACATCCTAACATAATTTCGTGTCATTTGGCATGAGTGGGCCCGTCAGCCGAGAGACCCACTCACTCCAACAAGCAAGGTGATGTGTGTGTGAAACATTTTCAAAATTTGTTGCGCAACACTGCCACCTGGTGACAACGCCGCGGTCATGACACTCAACGAGTCTTCGTTCTTCCAGCTTTTCCCTACTCTGCCACTATTCCCAAATGTCCTTGCCTTTGGCACATGAAGAAAAGGGGAAACACAAAAAAACACAACAGCCCCAAGTCTCCAACGAGAAAAAGAAAAGCCCAAACAAAAACAAAAGCAGGGCACAGTCCTGGGTGTCTGGGAATGGCTCTTCCAGAAAGTTCAAGTGCACAAAGGAAATAAACAGGAGTTCTTTTCTCCTATAAGTAAAACTTTGGATCCGGCAGATACAGGGGTTTCAGGTGTTTGTCAAATGCCTCTATCGAATACTCGACATCTTCTCCTTCTCTTCTGCAAATGACTATCTTGTCAGCATGGATATGGCGCCCCAATTTCCATTCAGCTCTGCAGTCCTCAAACCTCTTAGACACTGCCGGCACACATTCCAGGTACCTGCGAGCATGAGGCACCTTCAACTTGTCCCACACAAACTCGTCATACCATCTTGCTCTCCAGACTTCCACCTCAAACAGCAAGTCCCGGGGCAGATACGGGTACTCCCACCCATATTCCCGAGCTACTTTGTGGCAAAACAGTCTCTGCAAGCGGGCCAAAGGTGGCATAGTGGCTTTCTCTCCAGTTCAGGCAGCACAATAGCTTCCGGATGCCGAGGTGCCTTTACCAGCTCCCTGAAACTGACTTTCGGCGCTCTCAGAGAAGCGCGGGGTGTCCCCACAACCAAAGCAGGTGAGGTAACAGTAGGTGAGGACACCGGTGGAGGGGTAGGTTCCCTCGTAGGCTGCAGGTCTTCCACCCGAGGTGTGCTGTCTCCTGTGTACATAGGTGAATCCCGTACCGCACGGGAAGCAAGAAGTGGCATTCTAGCCCAGCCCTTGCGGCTGAACAGTTCATCTATCTCGCCATCATCTCCGCAATCAGACAGCGACTCTAGGTCGGAGGTGTCATACATCTCCGCAGGCAGATATCTTCCGGTGGACACAGAATCATCCTCCCTGGGGGGCTCCACCTCCAATGGGCCCCCGACACCTCCAACCACCACCACAGTCCCAGCCCCTGGCTCACCTGACCCTTGTAGAAGACTGGGATGTCCGGGACTTCCTTCTCGACCGGCGCCATCCAGGCCAGGCAAGCAGCGGGGTGAAGCTCGACCACGTCCATAGGATGCCTGTACTAGGCCAACTTTCCTCTTCGGGGGTGGGAGCAGAGAACTTGTGGCGACCGAGGCAGCATCCTCGGATTTTTCTCTGTTGGGCAGTCCATCGCCCTGGTCAGCGCGCACGGGAACCTCGACAAAGGCCTTGATCTCCCCTTCCGGAGTAGCGGTACCCGTGAGGTGGTTGAGGCGAAGGGCCCGGGGCCCTGCTGTGGACGACTCGACCTCAAAAAGGAATTCTCTGCACTCCTCACATCGCCCGAATGGCTTCAGGGTGACCACCAGTCCCGAGCAGCCGGGACAGATCACACCGAGGGCCTCCGTGTCTCTGCAAGTGTACAGAGCCAACCGCCCTCGGGGCCTAAGTCTTATCCCCGTGTCTGTGATGGGGGCAGCAAAGGAAGTCATTCTCGTGGGGTGAGGAACCATAATCCACGGGGCACTTGAGGTCATCCCGACTATCTGCTGCTCTATCATGCACTGACCCCGCGCCGGAGTCTCCACGTGTATCCCCACACTTGGCCAGACTCCTCCCATGAGCTGTACATTTTCGCGGGCTTCTTCTTGACTCCGCCCACGAACGATGTCGCCATGGGGTGCCTCGTGGCGCAGTGCGTTAACAGTCCCCACGTGCAGTACGTCACACGGCTGGACCTCTCCCTTTTTCCGCTCCTCCGCATGGGCCTTTCCCGTGTTAGGGTCATTTCCACAACTCCGAGCAGGGACGCACTTTGGCCAGTAATATGGCCGATCTGCTCGGAACTCCTCTGGGCAGCAAAGTTCAAATGTAGACATTCTCAAGTCCATCTTTAGAACACACTCTATCCCGGACTCACGAGCCCCCACGTGCAGCGGCCTCACCCTCTCTCCATCTTTATCGGTTACACACCAACTCATGTCTAGGGGTTCCTGGGTTGTGAGAGTGAGATGCGCCACGGCCCATGTCCTCCCCATTGTAGTAGGGAGGTGAAGGCCACTTACTGATGTTTCCTCGGGCCGGTGTGTTCTGTGAATGCACTGAGTCTGTAATTGCAAGCTCACCAGCCTCCCCTTTGCTTCCAGTAACTGGAGTTCACACACCGGAGAAAGGTCCAACACTTGTTTATTTGACACTCCAATACGCAAAGCACAATAAACAGTTCTTTTGCAGCAAACTGGTTGGGACCTATAACCTTGCCAACGGTGGGGCGAGCAGATCGAGGCACTTCCTAAAGTTTAAGTTCTATGCCACTGTACTATGACCAGCGGCGCCTAAGCCAATCCGGCTGTTACAGAACAGGAAAGATGGGGTCTCTTCCAGCAACCCCTACGAACAGCAATGGAGCCCTCTTCGATGCGCTGTGGCCCCTATCAGGGGGATGTGTCCCCCCAAGAGAGTTCCCAGAGGCCCACTGTCACCGGGTTGGTGCTGCTCCGGGTCTCCAGTGGGTAACCTCTCTGGCCTCCTCACCTCAGGTACGAGTCCCTCCGCTCAGGGACCCTCGGACAGTCCACCCTAGCGGGACCCAGTCGAAGGTACTGGGCCCCAGGCCTCCTCGATAGTACCTCACCCCAGGCTAAAGGTGCCTGGGATGGACGCCAACATGACTCCGGACCAGGCCATGGGCACCTGGACCAGACTCCTGGATCTCCAGCACCCAGGCCTAAGGGCCCTGGGTGCGGACCGCAACCCTCCTCCTCCGAGGACCTCCTTCTCCGCAAGACCTCGTGGTAAGGGCGTCTCCCCCTTTTATCTCCTCCCATCAACGGCCCGGCGGGTTCCCCGCCCCAGCCATACCATCTCCGAGAAGGGACAAAACAGGGAGCACTGCAGGAGATGATTCTACCTGAAGCCTGTGGGTACCCCGCCACCCACAGGCAAAGGAGAATACTACATCCTCCAATCCTCCACGAAACAAAAAGGGGTCTGAACCCTAACACAATTATACACCTGGGTCACACTATTCCCCAGGTGTATCCCATCAATTTGAGGACCCCGCTACATATATAACACTGATCTCTGTACACAGAATGCTAGTACCTCTGACACTGATATCTGTCATATCTGTAGACCAAGTGACACTCAGTGTACAGATATCAGTGTGCACTCAGTGTATATAGAAAAAATCAGGGTAATTAGATATAGGTTAGGAATAGCACCTGGTGGAAGGGCACTGGGAAGGAACACTCAGCCTGCTTGCTATACATTTAAGCAGTGTGACATGCTAAACAGTTGGCCTGGCGATCACACACTGACCTGCTGCTGTGCTGCACAGAGTCTGACCAGTCCATGCTGCAGTGCACCGTCTCCAGCTCTCTAAGTTCAGCACCGCATGTCCTCCTTGGCAGGAATGTAGACTGAGGGCGAAGCTGAGACTGTATCTCCCCGGGGAGAGAGGTGGCCAGTGCAGATACCGCGGCCATCATCCCCATGGCTCCACGATCATTCTCTTTTCCCGGCCAGAGACCTTGCCTGTATCTGCATTAGGCTGCCGGGTGGCGGACCGTGGGAGCCGGAGAAGAGGAAAAGGTGGGTGGAGCCAGGGCAACACTGACACAGCCTCGCTCTCGACCCGGCCTCACTCTGCGAGTCTCTGTGTGTGTGTGTGACGTCACTGGTTGTTAGACGCCAAGCGGGGCGGCCCTAGCAACCAGTGATTAGTTAGGGTGGCTGCAACTGGTGTGTGTCAGGGAGCCGCAGCCCAGATGCGGAACATTGCCGCACTTCGCGAGAGACTTAGGATATCTGGTGACCACACGTCCCTGGAACTGCAAAGCGGGGACAAAACCGGGGACAAACTTCCTCCGGGGACAGTGTCCTCAGTCCGGGGACTGTCCCCGGAAACCGGGGACGTCTGGTCACCCTAGTATAGAGCCCCTAAAACATATGTAGCTGGTATGTGCTTTTCTGTTTGAATCTGGTGGGGAAACTGTGAGGTATGGTTCCCTGGGGCCCACCGGGTGGCGCTGTCACTTTGGGCCTGGGGTTGAGCCATCGTTGCAGTGTCGTACCTCTTTTGGCCTCTCTCGGCGGGTGTATGGTGGGGCGGGGAACCCGCCGTGCTTGCTGGGAGAGGGTATAAAGGGGGCGGCCATTTTTGGTGGCAGGAGTCGAGTCCCAGGCACCTTCAGCCTGAGGGCGGTGGTTCGTGTCAGGAGTCTAGGCGGCCTAGGCCTAGAGGACGTTCGGAGGTTGTGTTCCATCCCAGGCACCTTTAGCCTAGGGTGAGGTACTTGGATGGAGGTCTGGGACTGAGTGCCCCGGATTAAGGCTCCGCGAGGGATGGACTTCCCAGGGAACCCCGGGAGTGGGTACCCGAATCCAGTGGTGTAAGGGACCGGAGGGGGGTACTTACCTGAAGACCTGGTGCAGCAAATTGCCAGTGACGGGTGAGCCTCCAGAGACCGCCCGGAGGGATGTCTTCCTCGATTGGGAGCAGGAATCTACTTCTAGGAAGGAAGTAAGAGAGTTCATTGTGCCTGGGCCTACTCGCATCCACACCCCCTTGTCTGTTCTGTTCATTGAGGGAGTCCAACTGATTGTGTTCGCTTTTACATTGAGAGGAATAAAGGAGTGTTGGACTTTATTGGTGTGGGGCTCATTTACTGGCAGACACTGTTCAAGAAACCAGGAGGAGGCTCCAGATGCAGAACACCGACCCGAAGGTAAAAGAGGATTGTCTCCCACTACATACACATCTGCAGTGGGAACATTGGCGTGGTGACCCTGCACTCTCTCCTCCAAGGTACCCCTAGACAAAAGCCAGAGACAGAAGAATTGATACTAGAGGGAGAGAGTGGAGGCCGCTACACGTGGGGGCTCAGGTCTGGGATGGTGTTCGTGCTATTACGGAGTTTGGACGTGTCTGCCCAGAGGAGTTCCGAGTAGGTCGGCCATATCATTGGCCAAAGTGCATCCCTGCTCGAAGTCATGGACATGACCCAGTGAAGGGAAAGGCCCGCGCAGAAGAGCGAGAAGAGGGGGGAGCCCAGCCGTCTGAGGGACTACACGTGGGGGCTTCTATTTGCACTGCGCCATCAGGCACTCCCTACCTGCTTAGTTCGTGGGCGTGACTCAGGAAAGAAGAAAAGCCCGCAAACTACAGTGCAGAGGGGAGAAGTCCAAGACGTGTGAAGGACTACACGGGGGGACTTTGGCGCAAAAACTTGCAGTGCGCCATGGACCAGCAGCAAGTCACCATGTTCGGACATACAGCGTGGGTTCCACTTCACCCTTCTACCATGTCTTTGACTGCTGCTGCTCCGGTGACCGATACGGGGATCCGGCTAAAGCCCCGGGGACGATTCGCCCTGTATTCATGCATGGACGTTGAGGCCCTGGGTGTTATTTGTCCCGGCTGCTCGGGACTGGTGTGTCATCTGAAGCCATTTGGGCGATGCGAAGCCTGTGGGGAGTTTTTATTCGAGGTGGATTCAGTCATTGAGAAGCCAAGAACCATCTACCTCGGCCGTACCACAGGCAGCACCACTCAAGTTGGAGGAATCGCCGCTTTGACAGCCATCCCTGTGCGCACTGCAGTGACCGCGGAGGAGGTCGTGAGTACTCAAATACGGGAGAAATCCGAGGATGCTGACTCAGTCACCACTGTCTCACAGCGTCCACCACCGAAGAGAAAGACCGGCATGGTAGCCCCGTCCAGCGGTTGCGGTGGACCATCACGCCTGCCTACGCCCAGCCCGGATAGTGCTGGTGAGAAGGGTTCCGGACGTCCCGCCTCAGGAAAAGGCCGAGGTAAGGCAGGCGGAGGGACTTGGTCTGTGGGCGGAGGTGTCGGGGATTCACAGCCCTGTGTGTCCGTGGGGGGTGGTAGTCCCGTTTCCACTACAGGCTACATACCCACGGAGGAGTGTGACACCTCCGACTTGGAGTCGCTCTCTGATATGGGAGACGATGTCGCCATTGACAAACTGTTTGCTCAAAAGGGCTGGGACAAAGTGCCTCTCGCCTCGTCCCGCAGAACCAGGGACCCACCCATGTCTACAGGGGATAGTACACCTCGGGTGGAGGCACCAGCGCCTGAGGAGGGGTCCCGTTCCCAGCCTACTCTTGCCTCCCCGGTGCCATCTGCACCTAATGCTGGGGAGAAGAGACTGTTGTTGCGGGCACCTATGCCCAGAACGGAGGTGATCAGAGCACCTCGTCACCCGGATGCCATATTCTTGCCAGGTGAAGGGGACAAAGCCACCATGCCTCCACTGGCGAGACTACAACGCCTGTTTTGTCAAAAGGTTGCTGCTGAATATGGGTGGGAGTTCCTATACCTGTCCAAAGAGTTACTGTATGAAGTAGAAGTTTGCCGGGAGCGGTGGTACAATGACTTTGTGTGGACCCACATTCAAGTCCCACACGACCGCAGGTACCTTGCATGCTCCCCCAAGGCATCTCAGCACTTTAAAGATTGCAAGGCAGAGTGGATGTTGGGGCGGCATATTCACGCGGACAAGGTGCTGATTCGACGCAAGGAAGGGGAAGATGTCGAATACCAAATAGAGACTCTGGATCAGCATCTGAAACCCCTTGTCCTGCCGCACCCTCGTTTCTATCTATAGGAGAAGAGAGACTCCGTTTTGTTCTTTACACTGCTGAACTTTCCGGGGTTCGTTGTTCTTGTTACCCAAAAGAGTTGAAGGACTGTTCCTGTTTGTTCTTCAATTTTCCAGCAAGCAATCACAGACTCTGGGGAAGATAGGGCCCAAAGAAGAAGGAAAGTTCCACAAGTGCAGTTACCGCAGCGCTGTCACCAGGTGGCGGTGTCGTGCATCGGCATTCACTGTTCACACACACTTTTTGAAGGAAAGGATTTCTCTGCGGAGAAGTTTTTTTGTTCTCACACGAACATATGTGTCAGGGATTTGTGTGTTTAACTTTTCTTTCCCCTCTGCAGGAGAGCATCCCATCAAGACCACTGAGAATGAGGTGGGTCTTAGCCAGGATGGGTGGGGAGAGATGTTATGTGAAGATGTGATTTCAATGTTGTTGTTATGTGTTGTTGTTTCCCTTTCCCTCCCTTTTTATGTGAGGCTCAGGCACAACTGCTCTAGCTAGTTTTAGTTTTCTAAAGTTTGTTTTTGTAATTTTTAGTCGGTTTCTGGATTGGACTATGTCAGCCATTGAGGGCATGGTTTGTTCCAGACACTGGGGACCAGTGTCAAACCACCAGGAGGAGAGTGTAGCGAGTATGTGCTTTTCTGTTTGAATCTGGTGGGGAAACTC
Organism: Rana muscosa; assembly: GCA_029206835.1. Taxonomy (NCBI): domain Eukaryota; kingdom Metazoa; phylum Chordata; class Amphibia; order Anura; family Ranidae; genus Rana; species Rana muscosa. The sequence continues at coordinate 536,415,809 of CM055118.1, read as the reverse complement.
TGAGGTATGGTTCCCTGGGGCCCACCGGGTGGCGCTGTCACTTTGGGCCCGGGGTTGAGCCATCATTGCAGTGTCGTACCTCTTTTGGCCTCTCTCGGCGGGTGTATGGTGGGGCGGGGAACCCGCCGTGCTTGCTGGGAGAGGGTATAAAGGGGGCGGCCATTTTTGGTGGCGGGAGTCGAGTCCCAGGCACCTTCAGCCTGAGGGCGGTGGTTCGTGTCGGGAGTCTAGGCGGCCTAGGCCTAGAGGACGTTCGGAGGTCGTGTTCCATCCCAGGCACCTTTAGCCTGGGGTGAGGTACTTGGATGGAGGTCTGGGACTGAGTGTCCCGGATTAAGGCTCCGCGAGGGATTGACTTCCCAGGGGACCCCGGGAGTGGGTACCCGAATCCAGTGGCGTAAGGGACCGGAGGGGGGTACTTACCTGAAGACCTGGTGCAGCAAATTGCCAGTGACGGGTGAGCCTCCGGAGACCGCCCGGAGGGATGTCTTCCTCGATTGGGAGCAGGAATCTACTTCTAGGAAGGAAGTAAGAGAGTTCATTGTGCCTGGGCCTACTCGCATCCACACCCCCTTGTCTGTTATATTCGTTGAGGGAGTCCAACTGATTGTGTTCGCTTTTACATTGAGAGGAATAAAAGAGTGTTGGACTTTATTGGTGTGGGGCTCATTTACTGGCAGACACTGTTCAAGAAACCAGGAGGAGGCTCCAGATGCAGAACACCGACCCGAAGGTAAAAGAGGATTGTCTCCCACTACACACACATCTGCAGTGGGAACATTGGCGTGGTGACCCCGCACTCTCTCCTCCAAGGTACCCCTAGACAAAAGCCAGAGACAGAAGAATTGATACTAGTGGGAGAGAGTGGAGGCCGCTACACATACATACCTACCTGTATACTGTGTGTATAGACCCCCTAAAACATACATACCTACCTGTATACTGTGTGTATAGAGCCCCTAAAACATACATACCTACCTGTATACTGTGTGTATAGAGCCCCCACATCTACCTTCCTGTATACTGTGTGTATAGAGCCCCTAAAACAGTGATGGCAAACCTTGGCACCCCAGATGTTTTGGAACTACATTTCCCATGATGCTTAGCTACACTGCAGAGTGCATAAGCATCATGGGAAATGTATTTCCAAATCATCTGGGTTCGCTATCACTGACCTTAAACATACATACCTACCTGTATACTGTGTGTATAGAGCCCCCACATGTCTACCTTCCTGAATACTGTGTATATAAAAAGTGCTCCTTTATACCTACCTGTATACTGTGTGCATAGAGCCTACTTATGTAAACCTACCTGTATACTGTGTATATAGTGCCTACTCATATATACCTACCTGTTTATTGTGTATATATACAGCCTACTCATACCTACCTGTATACTATGTATATAGAGCCTACTCTTATATACCTACCTGTATACTGTATATATCCAGTTCTGATGCTCACATGCCCATTGTAGACACTTTTAGCTGTGGTCACAGGTCAGTATGGGCACCCTGACCAGTCTGCGGCTACACAGCTCTATATGTGATGCACTGTGTGTTATGACACAACATAGAATGAATAAACAAACTTTTACAACCTCTTTAACATTTTCAGCAATTTGATCTACAGTAGCTCTTCTTTTGGATCAGACTACACTGGCCAGCGTTTGCACCCCAAGTGCATCAATGAGCCTTGGCCGTCCATCACCTTGTCGCCAGTTCACTGGTTCTCCTTCCTTGGATGATTTTTGGTCGGTCCTGACCACTGCAGACCGGGAACATCCTACAAGATCGGCAGTTCTGGAGTTACTCTGACCCAGTAGCCATCTAGGAATAACAATTTGTCCCTTGTCAAAGTCCTTCAAATCCCTATGCTTTCCCAGACTTGCTGTCTGATATATCCCACCCATTTCCACATGCCATTGGAGCAAGATAATTAATTTTATTCACTTTACCGCTCTGTGGTCATAATTTTATGGCAGATATGTGCTGTAAAGATATGTTATGGCCCATTGGTGTGTAATATATACAATATATATATATATATATATATATATATATATATATATATATATATAAATATACACACACATATATATATATATATATATATATATATATATATATATATATATATATATAGTGGGGAGAACAAGTATTTGATACACTGCCGATTTTTGCAGGTTTTCCTACTTACAAAGCATGTAGAGGTCTGTAATTTTTATCATAGGTACTCTTCAACTGCGAGAGACAGAATCTAAAACATAAATCCAGAAAATCACATTGTATGATTTTTAAATAATTAATTTGCATTTTATTGCATGACATAAGTATTTGATCACCTACCAACCAGTAAGAATTACGTCTCTCATAGACCTGTTATTTTTTCTTTAAGAAACCCTCCTGTTCTCCACTCATTACCTGTATTAACTGCACCTGTTTGAACTCATTACCTGTATAAAAGACACCTGTCCACACACTCAATCAAACAGACTCCAACCTCTCCACAATGGCCAAGACCAGAGAGCTGTGTAAGGACATCAGGGATAAAATTGTAGACCTGCACAAGGCTGGGATGGGCTACAGGACAATAGGCAAGCAGCTTGGTGAGAAAGCAACAACTGTTGGCACAATTATTAGAAAATGGAAGAAGTTCAAGATGACGGTCAATCTCCCTCAGTCTGGGGCTTCATGCAAGATCTCACTTCAGGGGGCATCAATGATCATGAGGAAGGTGAGGGATCAGCCCAGAACTACACCACAGGACCTGGTCAATGACCTGAAGAGAGCTGGGACAACAGTCTCAAAGAAAACCATTGGTAACACACTACGCCGTCATGAATTAAAATCCTGCAGCGCACGCAAGGTCCCCCTGCTCAAACCAGCGCATGTCCAGGCCCGTCTGAAGTTTGCCAATGACCATCTGGATGATCCAGAATAGGAATGGGAGAAGGTTATGTGGTCTGATGAGACAAAAATAGAGCTTTTTGGTGTAAATTCGCAGTGTTTGGAGGAAGAAGAAAGATGAGTACAACCCAAAGAACACCATCCCAACCATAAAGCATGGAGGTGGAAACATCATTCTTTGGGGATGCTTTTCTGCAAAAGGGACAGGACGTCTGCACCGTATTGACGGGAGAATGGATGGGGCCATGTATCCCGAGATCTTGGCCAACAACCTCCTTCCCTCAGTAAGAGCATTGAAGATGGGTCATGGCTCGGTCTTCCAGCATAACAACGACCAGAAACACACAGCCAGGGCAACAAAGGAGTGGCTCCGTAAGAAGCATCTCAAGGTCCTGGAGTGGCCTAGCCAGTCTCCACTCCAGACCTGAACCCAATAGAAAATCTTTGGAGGGAGCTGAAAGTCCCTATTGCCCAGTGACAGCCCCGAAACCTGAAGGATTTGGAGAAGCTCTGTATGGAGGAGTGGGCCAAAATCCCTGCTGCAGCGTGTGCAAACCTGGTCAAGAACTACAGGAAACTTATGATCTCTGTAATTGCAAACAAAGGTTTCTGTACCAAATATTAGGTTCTGCTTTTCTGATGTATCAAATACTTATGTCATGCAATAAAATGCTAATTAATTACTTAAAAATCATACAATGTGATTTTCTGTATTTTTGTTTTAGATTCCATCTCTCACAGTTGAAGAGTACCTATGATAAAAATTACAGACCTCTACATGCTTTGTAAGTAGGAAACCCTGCAAAATCGGCAGAGTATCAAATACTTGTTCTCCCCACTGTATGTATATATATATTAGGGCTGTGGAAATTAACTATTAATTCCTCGATTAATCGATTTGTTTTTTTGATCGATCAAAATTCTTTTGATCGGTACTCATCTCTCCGCCCGCTTCCGGGTCTTCAGGGAGTTCCGTCGGAGATTCGGTGACGTCACGGACACCAGCAGGGCTTGCCGTGTCCATCTGAAGGGCTCCTTTGCTGTGCCTTCATATCTGCATGCCGGCGGGACCTTACTATCTGCCACACGCAAGGGCTGTTACACTTCCCTCTATCACTTCCCTATATCAACCTGGGATTAAACAGCCATCCACTGGGAGTTGTGATAGTTCCCTTCACGAGACATCTACATGCCGATGGACTGATGTTAACCCCTCCTCATCTGGATTTAGCAGTGGTATCGTTGTACAAATTTTTATACCAGTATCATACTTAGCTACATGTTTTTATGTCTGCTTTTGCTACCGTTTGGTATTACTCGCACCATTTTTACAGTTTATGTAGCTACATCGATTTTACCTCCAGTGCAATATTTATTTTGTTACCTACTTGGAGACTATAAAAGTTTTAATGCTATTCCCATCGAGCGCTGCCTTTGTGTGTTTTTTGTATCCTGCTATCCATTTTTCCAGTGGTTGGTAGCTGCACTGGGAATTAATCAGCCCAGTGGCGTCACTAGGGTTGGTGTCACCCCCCACCAACTATAGTCCCCCCTCAGTACAGACCCCCTCCACTAACTACAGACCCCCCTCCCGCAGTATAGATCCCCCTCCCTCAGTACAGACCATCCCACTAAGTACAGACCCCCCTCCATCAATATAGACCCCCTCCCTCAGTACAGACACCCCCACCTCAGTGCAGACCGCTCCATCAGTACAGACACCCCCACCTGAGTGCAGACCCCCTCAGTGCAGACCCCCCAGCATTACAGACCCCCCCTCAGTTTCAGACCCCCCCCAGTTACAGACACCCCCCCGTTACAGACACCCCCCCAGTTACAGACACCCCCCCAGTTACAGACACCCCCCCAGTTACAGACACCCCCCCAGTTACAGACACCCTCAGTTACAGACACCCTCAGTTACAGCCCCCCCCCTTGGTGCAAACTCCCCTAGTGCAGACACCCCCAGTTACAGCCCCCCCCCTGGTGCAAGTTTAGGAGTGTAGCAGGGACTGACTTGATTAGTAGACAAAACACCCAATCCCTATTCAATATAGATTGTGTGTGTAGTCCTCTATGGGACTTTTTAGGGTGAAGTCTACAAGTTTCAAATTTTATCAAAAAATATATATTTATTGTTGTAATACAAAATATCAAAGAGATAAAAATACATATACAATTTGGATGTACACAAACACAACTCAAACTATAGAGCAACAAAGTAACAACGTCACAAAAGACCATAAACCACTGTGAGGGTCCTGATTCCTGTGGGAGGGCCCAGGGTGCCCGACGCGTTTCGAGGCTATGGGTTTATATAGCGCCTCTTCTTCAGGGGCTAGTGGTGATAGGTGTTGTGGTCTGTAGTTTCTAGACATAGAACAAAGCAAGAGAGTTGAGTAAACAAGAGCATCGTCTATTTTATGTATATGCAGTACAATTGAAAATTAATTCAATAGTTATAATAAAAAGCATCATTATTTGTACCGTAAATCATATATGCTAACCGTTGTTGTCTATGAAGTTTGGTGTGGATACATCCTTGTTTAAAATAACAGAGATTGACGCTCACTGCTCCGGATGAAGGGAGAACGCAGGGGGGGTCACAACACGGGGGACCGTGCATCGAACTATGCCCGGGGCAGGGCAACAAAGGGCGCCTGTACTCAAAAACAGCAGGTAATTTATGCTGCTGATCCCATCTATAAACAAGAAAGAGTAATAATAATACAGCAGTATGAATAAAGGTGACATATATGTATATATTACCCTCCATGAATGGTCCACATAATAGTGGGGCATACATGTCAGAACTAAATCTAAACGTGTGCATACCTGCTGTATCTCAACCCAGGTTTTGGAGTGGATTTGTGTCGCATGAGCTCCACAGAGAAAAGGTATTCCCCTAAGAAGAGGGAAGGGGAACAAAATGGAATCTGGAAAAGTATGGAAAATAATAATTTTAAAAGTATAGAAAATTTTGAATAAATGGAAATAAAAATTAAGGTCTGTTTATCATAAGGGGTAACTGTTAGTTAGCCCGAAGGGTATCAATATATATAGGGCCTCTATAATACAACAGTAAAATAACCTGTTGCCTTGTATCTATGAGCTAAGATGGAATAATCCACCATATGTTAATATGGCTCAATCTTAAATTGAATAATTTAGATTTACAAATATTGAGGGACCCTCCATGAATCAAAAAGAAAAAAAAGGGGGTATGCATTATATCAATGAAAAAAGAAAAAACAGAAAAGAAACCACAAGGTGCAAACCCCCCCCTAGTGCAGACATCCCCAGTTACAGCCCCCCCCCTTGGTGTAAACCCCCCCTAGTGCAGACACCCCCAGTTACAGCCCCCCCCTTGGTGCAAACCCCCCCTAGTGCAGACACCCCCAGTTACATCCCCCCTTGGTGCAAACCCCCTCTAGTGCAGACACCCCCAGTTACAGCCCCCCCCTTGGTGGAAACCCCCCCTAGTGCAGACACCCCCAGTTACAGCCCCCCCCAGTGCAAACACCCCCCCTTACCTTACAGAGCAGCAGAATGAGCATACAAACAGCGGTGTGTCCCTCGAGCGCGGGCTCCGCCTCCTCCTCCTCTGTGGATGTAAACAGAGAGGAGGAGGGGGCGGCAACTTCCTTCTGCTCCGCTGAGGGACATAAGCCGTGGCGCGAGGCACGAGGCACAGGGCAGAGGGCAGGCAGTGTTAGCGTCGTGCCGCTACCCACAGGTGTCACCCCTCTGGTGGGTGTCACCCGGGTGTGGCCCGCCCCCCCGCACCTGGCTAGCAACGCCGCTGAATCAGCCTGCAAGGAGATCAGCTAAAAGTAGTTGGATCTGTATGTGCGTTATAATAAATCAAAATTAGTCGATTAATCGATAAAAAAAAAAAAGATTAATCGAACACGATCATTTTAATCAGTAACTAATATACACATATATATATATATATATATATATATATATATATCACTTTCAGTATATTAAATGATTACTGTAGTAGTTGGGACTTCCAAATAATTTTCTTAACCAGTAGCCGACCAGCCGCTGTCATTATACTCCTGCAAGTCGCTGTAGGTGTACGTCGGCACCTTTAAGGGCGATAGGAGGCGTGCGTCCACTGCTAGACGGGAACCCGATGTGCTTGGCCGGCAGGCGCGATGTCCCCCGGCCACCCGCGATCGCGGGGACAAGAGCCAGAATGGGGATTTGTGTGTGTAAACACACAAATCCCCATTCTGACAGGAGAAGAGAGACAGATCGTGTATTCCTACTAATTAGGAACAGCGATCTGTCTCCTCCTCTAGTCAGTCCTATCCCCCCACAGTTATAAACACACAGGAGGGAACACGTTTAACCCCTTGATCATCCCCTACTGTTAACCCCTTCCCTGCCAGTGAAATTTACACAGTAATCAGTGCATTTTTATATAAATGTCAATAGTCCCAAAAATGTGTCAAAAGTGTCTGATCTGTCTGCCGCAATGTCACAGTCCCGCTAAAAATCTCAGATCGTCACCATTACTAGTAAAATAAAATAAATTATAATAAAAAAGTATAAAATATGGTTATTTTTTCCCAAAATTGTCAGTCTTTTTTTGTTTATAGCGCAAAAAATGTAAACCACAGAGGTGATCAAATACCACCAATTTTGTTTGGGTACACCGTCGCACGACTGCACAATTGTCAGTTAAAGCGACGCATTGCCATTTCGCAAAGAATGGCCTGGTCATTAAGGGGGAAAAACTTCTGGGGCTGAAGTGGTTAAAAAGGAATTAAACCCCCCTATCGTTTTCAGCCAAGGAAGCTGCCTTCTTGGTCTCTGTTTGATCTTCAACTGCCATGATGCTGCACATGTGATCAGTTATGACACCAGCCATTGGATGGTTTGACAGTTTTATTGGGAGCAAAAATAAATGGGGCAGTTACATTCCTATTACATGTAATTGTTTTTTGAATCTGTTAAATTGATGAGTTTAGTTCTGCTTTAATTTGCAGAGATTATTTCTCACTTCCTGTTTTGATTATGGGATAGGAAGTGAAGGTAAATCTTCACCATGGGACACAGATTGGAAAGAAATGATCTGACAGGGGTTATAACCCTCCCTTACTCTGTCCAAAATGAAAAAATAAGTTTTACCTATGGTTCTACTTTAATTTACCCATTAATTGTACTTTACAGCTACAGAAAATTAAAACACCAGGTAATTATCCTATATATGCAAAAAGATTTGCTTGCATCTCCAGATTTACAAATACTTTGTAAGCATTTTAAGCTTTCAACTAGGCAGTGCAAAGTTCACTTTCTAGGCCCACAAATGAATGTTTTTCAGTTGGGCAGAACCAATTTTAATAACATGATAAAAAGAAGTTTTTTTTTGGGACTTTAAATGAGGTTCAGGGGCCGTTCAGATCCCCTCCTCCATCCCAGGTTTGGTATTCAAAAAAGAAGGTAGAAGGCGGGACTTTATATGAGGCACACGGACACAAAGAAATACGTTTGATGGGGGACAGCTTTTAATTGGTTCAAAGTCGCAATACAATTTCATATTTAAATTTTATGCATTTTGCTATATATCAATACTTTTTTATATTTCATCCGAACCAAATATTACACAGTAATAAATATTCCATCAAGGATATTTCATATATTTACAGATACAACAGTACATATCTATCAAACATTGCAGTCGCTACCTATGCAACTTGGTAAACCACTAAATTATTTTTTTTTATTTTTATAAAATGAGCGGTGGAGGGGGATTTTGTATATATTGGAAGGAACGTCCATAAAAAGTTGATGAGTATATGCACTTATCGGTAGATATTAGCTCTATGCATTTCGAGCCTTTCAGGCCGCTCATCAGGAGCAAAAACCGAAGTGGTCACCTGGGGATGAAAAAGACAGATACATTTTAATGATCTAAAGGAATGCTAGAGAGCCAGTGGGCAAACATAGAATAGGAGAGAACTCCCCCACCCGTACATTTAACTCACAGAACTTTCGGATGCGTCTGCATAGGGGCGGTGTGTCCACGAAAGTAGCAGACCAGCCAGGGGGCGTCACAACCGGGAGCTGGGGAGGCATGGCAGGGCGACAACGACCCACAGAGACAACGCCCCGTGAGGGTGGAAAAATTGTGGGCTAACCCCAATAGTGGGGACCTCTGTGAAAAAAAGAGAGAAAAGAAGAATAATAAAATAAAAAATGTATGTTGAAAAATGTTGCAACACTAAAAAATTATGTGTATCTGTATGTGAGAAGGTAGTGTGTGTGTGTGAGGGTGTGGGGAAGGATAGTGTGAAGAGAGAGGACATTGATTAGGCAAGGAAAGAGAAAAGTAGGCAGAGAAAAGGCTGAAAAAAAGAAGCAACAAAAAGGTTGAAGATAGGGAAGCCAAATAGTGAGTGCATATCAAGAAGAAACAAAAATGCCTGTTGCAGTGTGAAAAAAGACATAAAAATAGAAAAGCCAGATAGTGTGTGGAAATTGGAAAGAAAGGAAATACCTGTTGCAGAGTGAAGAGGGGAAGTTATGCAGTGTGAATGCTAATCCAAACTGGGAGGTGATGTGTATGATCCTGAGTGTAGGGCCCAACAGAGGGAGAGGCTTATATGGGAAGTGCTGTCGTAGCCACGCCCCCAACATCACGCTGACACAAGCAAGTGGGGGAGAGAGGAGGGAAGGTGCCATCAACCAGGCCGTCAAACACCCGTGAGATGCGCCCAGCCAGCCAATCGTTTCCCCCTTGCGCGTCAGCTGTGGAACACACTAACATCGGTAATGCAGCGCCCAAAGGGCACCGCACGCCCGCTGTGCTGTGCGTGACGTCGACGCGCAGTGGCGGAGCCCCCACTCACCCCAGGCCAAACCAAGGCGGAGGGAGAGGGGGGGACCCCAGTGCGCGTCGCAGCTCCCGGAAGCGACAGCTATGGTAAAGTCCAATGAGAGACATGCACAAAACCACCCACATGCACACGCCTAGCATTATAAGAAATGAAAATTAAGCAGGGTAGGATGTTGGAAAAGCCATATGCCAGTTTTGGGGGAACTAATTAAGGAGTAGAGTCTCTTTTTTCACATAGTTCCCCACTACTGGGGTTACCCCACATAGCCCACAATTTTTCCACCCTCACGGGGCGTTGTCTCTGTGGGTCGTTGTCGCCCTGCCATGCCTCCCCAGCTCCCGGTTGTGACGCCCCCTGGCTGGTCTGCGACTTTCGTGGACACACCGCCCCTATGCAGACGCATCCGTAAGTTCTGTGGGTTAAATGTATGGGTGGGGGAGTTCTCTCCTATTCTATGTTTGCCCACTGGCTCTCTAGCATTCCTTTAGATCATTAAAATGTATCTGTCTTTTTCATCCCCAGATGACCACTTCGGTTTTTGCTCCTGATGAGCGGCCTGAAAGGCTCGAAATGCATAGAGCTAATATCTACCGATAAGTACATATACTCATCAACTTTTTATGGACGTTCCTTCCAATATATACAAAATCCCCCTCCACCGCTCATTTTATAAAAATAAAAATAAATAATTTAGTGGTTTACCAAGTTGCATAGGTAGCGACTGCAATGTTTGATAGATATGTACTGTTGTATCTGTAAATATATGAAATATCCTTGATGGAATATTTATTACTGTGTAATATTTGGTTGGGATGAAATATAAAAAAGTATTGATATATAGCAAAATGCATAAAATTCAAATATGAAATTGTATTGCGACTTTGAACCAATTAAAAGCTGTCCCCCATCAAACTTATTTCTTTGTGTCCGTGTGCCTCATATAAAGTCCCGCCTTCTACCTTCTTTTTTGAATTTTGATAACAGTTTTTATTATATTTGTGTAGCGGCCTCCTCTCTCCCCTCTCTTCTATCAGCTCGTCTGTCTCTTGTCTAGGGGTATTTCAGAGGAGAGAGAGCGGGGTCACCACGCCAAGACCTCACCGCAGATGTTTGTGTGGTGGAAGCAAAGTTCTTGTTTTACCTTCGGGTCAGTGTTCTGCACCTGGAACCTCCAATGAGAGTTACCTTGAACAATGTCTGCCAGAAAATGAGCCCCACACCATTAAAGTCCAACACTCCTTTATTCTTCTTGAATGAACACAATCAGTTAGACTCCCTTGTAGAACAGAACAGAAAAGGAGGTGTGGATGCGAGTAGGCCCAGACACAATGAACTCTCCACTTTCCTCCCTGAAAGTGGGTTGCAGTCTCCGAGCGAGGGGGAATTTCCTTCCAGGCGGTCTCCGATGGGAGGCTCACCTGTCACTGGCAATATGCTGCACCGGGTCTTTAAGTAAGTATCTCCCACCGGTCCTTTACGCCTTCTGGATTTGGGTACCCACTCCCGGGGTTCCCTAGGACCTCCTTCTCTCGCGGAACTCAGTGTTGGGCACTGAGCTCCAGACCTCCATTCCGAGTACCTCACCCCAGGCTAAAGGTGCCTGGGATGGAACACGACCTCCGAACGTCCTCTAGGCCTAGGCCACCTAGGGGACTGACACGAACCACCGCCCTCAGGCTGAAGGTGCCCGGGCTCGACTGCCCCCACCAAAAATAGCCGCCCCCTTTATACGCCCTCCCAGCAAGCACAGGGGGTTCCCCGCCCCACCATACAACCGCTGAGAGAGACCAAAAGAGGTACGCCACCGCAACGAGGACTCAACCCCGGGCCCAAAGCGACAGTGCCACCTGGTGGGCCCCAGGGAACCATACATCACAGTTTTCCCCACCAGATTAAAAAAATAGAAAGCATATACCCGCTACACTTGCATGCCTTTTTCTTTATATGGCTCATAGTTCTGAAATCACTAACCGTGCTTTGTTAAACACAAAACCTTATTAATATCCATGATACTTCAGAGGATTCTAAGGAAAGTTCACCCTTGAGGTTGAACAATTGAAAATAATAAACCCTATACTTATAAGAGAAGAAATAAATTACAATATTTTTGTCCGCTTCTTTCAATTTTTTTTTATTAAATGTCAGGTGAGAGAGGGTGACAGGTCCAACTACGTAGTGAATTATTCAGTCAGTTCACCAGGAACTGACCAAAATCTGTATAATGATAATCTCCCACAGCTTCCAATACCATCTTTACACCGATGACATCCAAAAATCTACTCCTTAACTCACTCCTTCAGTCTCCTTTCGTATTACTAAGTTACTAACTGACATATGAGCATGAATGTCACACCACTTCCTCAAACTCAATCTTTCTAAACCCTTCTAAAACTGAGCTTGTAATATTCTCTGCTGTCCGGGCCCTCCTCCCTGACTTTTCCATCAAGATCAATAATACAACTATCAGTTCCTTCACTCATGGTATTAGATCAGCCCCAAATCCAATCACTTTCATCCCCAAATCGAATCACTGTCAAAAGCTTATAGACTTCACATCCTTAACAGCTTAAAATTTTACCCCCTTTTAACAAATTAAACCACAAAGCTACTCATTCACTCCCTTGTTATCTCTTGCCTTGACTATTGCAACTCTCTTTTCACAGGCCTACCTATCCATAGGCATCCTCTCCGCTCCTCCCAAGACGTCTTGTTCTCTAGTTACCTTATCTCCTCCTCCCATGCTCTCCCCCAGGACTTCTACGGAGCCTCTCCCATCCTTTGGAACACTCTACCTCAATCAGTCCAACTGTCTCCTATTCTGGCCACCTTAAAGTGGTTGTAAACCCACTAATCGTTTTTTTTTTTTTTTTTACCCCACCTGCAAGAGAAAGGCATAATAAGCTAGTATGACTAGCATACTAGCTCATTATGTACCACTTACCTTAGACCGGGGCCCCCGAAGCCGTCCGTGTCCCTGTCTTGAGCCGCAGCCATCGCTGCGGCGATAGCCGGAATGTTACTTCCGGGTATCGCCGCACCAGCCAATCACAGCGCTGCTCCGGCACTGTGATTGGCCGGAGCGGCGAAGACGTCACTCTGCGCATGTGCGCGGGAGCCGTCACATTCGGCTACGCCCAGCGATTGCTGGGAAGTAGCCGATTTTGTGAATGGGATTAACCCCATTAATGCGCCGTTGTCTACGGCGCGCATGCGCCGTAGACAGCGGCGCCTGTCATTTAACTAAATATCTCCTAAACCGTGTAGGTTTAGGAGATATTTCTTGCACCTACAGGTAAGCCTTAATCTAGGCTTACCTGTAGGTGCAAGTTGAAAAAGTGTGTTTACAACCACTTTAAGGCGATCTCTGAAAACGCAACTTTTCAGGGAAGCCTATCGCACTTCCACCTAAAGCCCCATACACACTATTAGATTTTCTGCAGATTTTTATCTTCATAATATGAGGTCAAACCTTAATGCCGCGTACACACGGCCGTTTTTCTCGTCGAGAAAAACTAATTTTTTTCCTTTCGACGAGAAAAATGATCGTCTGTGGGCTTTATGTCGTTTTTCTCGATGAGAAAAACGGCATTAAAAACGACGAGAAAAATTAGAACATGTTCTAATTTTTCTCGTCGTTTTTTTCGACATGTTTCCCGCGGCAGTGTTTCCCATAGGGAAACACTGCCGCGGAGCCCACAGACAGTCGTTTTTCTCGACAAGAGAAAAAACGACGTGAAAAACGACCGTGTGTGGGGAACAAGCCGTTCCCTCGTTTTTAGTGGCATTATTCACGGCGGTTTTTTAACCGCCGTGAATAATGATCGTGTGTACGCGGCATTAGAGTTAAAATTTTTATGCAATCAGGCAGGCCCTTGCACTACATGGTTTTGGTAAATCTGAAGACAAAAATCTGCAGAAAATCGCATAGTGTGTATGAGGTCTAACTGAACTTTAATTCTTCCATTAGCTCATCCCTCACAGTTATTACCTTTTCTACCACTTGCCCCACCCTATTAGATTGTAAACTGTTATGAGAAGGGCATGTATGTTATCTGTAGTGTATCCCTTCATATTGTAAAGCGCTGCACAAACTGTTGGCACTGTAAAATAATAAAAAAGGTATGGGCACCTTAGCGGAATTCTCCTCAACATTTGCTTATACTGGCTATCTGTGAAATAGAGCTGTTTCTCTGTTGCATAAATAACTCTGATATGGTATATAACCTACATGGGCAAAGAGGATGTTTGCTTTAAACCCTGTACCATTTAAAAAAAAAAAATTTTACTTACATGTAGAAGAAGAAAATGCAGTGGAACCTTGGATTATGAGCATAATCCGTTCCAGGAGAATGCTGGTAATCCAAAGCACTCACATATCAAAGCGTGTTTCCCCATAGAAGTCAATGGAAGCTAAAATAATTAGTTCCACATTGACTTCTATGGCATGCAATACTGCATGTGGCCAGAGGTGGGGGGGAGACTCGGAAATACTCTGAGATCGTTCGGCTGACCTCAGAAACCCCTAGAAAGGCTCGGAAACACTCTGGAACAGAGTATTTCAGAGTTTTTCTGAGTATTTCTGAACGGCTCTGATCGGCTCCAGCGCCCCCGCACCTCTGGTCAAATGCAGTACTGCACACCGCTGTGGCTTGAATCCTGCTCGTTTTGCGAGGCAACACTCGCAAACCGAGTCAGGATTTAAAAAAAAATATTGCTCGTATTGCGAAACGCTCGTTAACTGCGATACTCGCAATCCGAGTTTCCACTGTACACACTTTTCCAAATACTTGCACCGCTGAACTCCATTAGAACCGGTCCCCTGAAGTCCCCTGTGGAACTGACTTTCCTGGAAGAGTCAATCACTGTGGTCCCCCACAGCTCTTCTTCTACAAGTAAGAGGGAATAATAAAAAAAAAAGTGACAGGGTCACTTTAAAGCATATCTAAAACCAAATACAAAAAATTATATTATTGTAGCTTACAGGTCCCTAGATGTGGTGGGCACATTTTTTTTCTTTTTTCACACTTCCTTTTTCTTTATTTTAACCTGGAAGGTCTGCTATTACCAGAAAATAAAAAAAACAAGAAACTGCGCTCATGTGAAAACTCAAAATTAAAAAAAGAAATAATAATAATTGGTATGTAACATAAAATAAAAAAAGCAACAGCTCTACTGTAAGATATTTGTCACTGTTAATAAGAAAATCTGTATATCAAGCTGCACTAAAAAGGAATCATCAAACCTACGCTTGAACAAATGTGCATAATATACATATGAAAAGACAAATGTACATAATAGACACATGAAAAAAAAGAGCAAAAAATTAGTAAAGTAATAAATATAAATGAAAAAAAAAAGAGTTCACGTGATATAAAGTCCTCTTCTTAAGTGCTCATATCAGGATCACAGCATCAGAGTGGTTGTCCATTACCAATATATTGGAAAATCTGTGCATGAAAACCACCACCTCAATGGTAAAAATGCAAGCTTGCCGGCTAAAAATGACCTTCTACTGAAAGAACTGTCACAAAGAGCTTATGGTAGCAACTGTGGGTCACCACACGACTGTTATCACTCCCCAAAGGAAGAAAGAATTCTTATAATGGTCTTACGCATATCACCATCCCAACAGCGCTCATATAAAGTATGGAAACAAACACTCCAATGTAAAACCTTCCTAAATGATTTATTAAAGATTAGAAATGCACTTACATCAGAAAAATATGCATTATGCAATACAAATCTCTCCTCCCGTGTGAATACAGCTACTTCCCTGCACTTTCGGGGACATGGGAACACAATTTCCCATCACAACAATGATGTCAGCTTGCAGCTCCCCCTTACGCATTTTGTCATACGTGACGTAGACGTGGACTCTTTAAAAAAAAAAAATTTTCTATTATGTCTATTATGTACATTTGTCTTTTCATATGTATATTATGCACATTTGTTCATTAAGTATAGGTTTGCACTTGAGACTTTGATGAGCCTGCTCCTAACACAATCCCTGTCCTAGAGTGACAACTACACTAAACCACGCAGTCACCCTAAGATATGGAGTGAACTACCTAACACTGCATAGAGCTACATACCACCTCCTTCTCTGCAACATATAAGAGGGGGGGTGTTTTGTAGTCCGCAGAGATAACAGGGAACAATGCTAACTGATAAAAGTCCAGAGGCATAAAGAATAGGAATTTATTAGCTCACAAGGTTTGTTGCTGGATGAACAGCTAGGTTTTTGCACTTGTTGAACAGTTACAATATCACACTTTCAATTATATATTTAAAGGGGTTGTAAAGGTTCGTTTTTTATTTTCTAAATAGGTTCCTTTAAGCTAGTGCATTGTTGGTTCACTTACCTTTTCCTTTGATTTACCTTCTAAATGTTTTTTTTCTTTGTCTGAATTTCTCACTTCCTGTTTCTCCTCACTAAACTTCACACCATCATCCGAGTGGTGTGGAGTCAGCCAGAACAGCTTACTGAACAGCTTACTGAGGAGGAACAGGAAGTGAGAAATTCAGACAAAGAAAACAAAGAAAAAAAATATTTAGAAGGGAAATCAAAGGAAAAGGTAAGTCAACCAACAATGCACTAGCTTAAAGGAACCTATTTAGAAAATAAAAAACGAACCTTTACAACCCCTTTAACAGCAAATAAGAGAAATGTGCTGTTAGAGTTTACATATACTTTTAGTAAGTAATTAGACCACTTCAATTGAAGTATGGGTAACCACTATTAATTTTAGGAATTCATGGTAATTCTCTCTATGTGGTAAAAGTAATGTAATCTTTATACTTACCTGTTCAGGTGTTCTCGTAGACTCAAAGAAGTCACTGCATTGACCATACCTTTTACAGAGCTGGTATACCTCTTTTCAAATCTTAAATGTTAGATGCTCTAACAAATCTGTTTATTACATAAAGGAGCTACTATAGAGATATTTTTCATAAACCCCTTATATTTTTAGAAAGGTCAAAGAGACATAATTTTCCTCTTTGAAAAATAGAATTTGTAATTCTGTAATTTATTTTAGTTGGTCAACCACAATGGGAACTGGTCAGGGACCACGTGAACTCGTAGTCATTAGTTGCTTAGCATTTTTGGCTCTATGATGGCCTCAACAAATATTTTTGGAACACTATCATTAGCAAGTCTGCTAGAAAGGCTTCAGGACATTTTTACAATGTTCATAGCCAAAGTTCACAGTATACACAACATGCAGACGCTGCTAGATACCAATGTGCAAGTGCTCTCAGCAATTTGATAGCTTCCTAATGGCCATTTTAGATGTCTTCCAGATGGGTGATTACAACCACACTGTTCATGTGCTATTTGATCACAATCAACTCACTGAATATACAGTACACAAGTAAACTCCTAAATTGTAGAAACCCATGATATTCTCAGCAAATGCAGTAATGCTCGTTTACACTTGCCACAGTTGTGAAAATCTATTTTTAAAATACTTTTTCATGTTTAACCTGTAAAGCAATGATGACTCAAATACTAATAAGATCATCTTGACTGGTTTGATGTTTGTAAAGTGGTATCTGGTCACCAGGGCTTTTTTTTCTCAAACAATGGGTGCTGGAACCACAACCCCCCCCCCTACCCCCTCCCCCCACACACCCTCCAAATCCCATCAAATGGTGGGTGTGGTCAGATTTCACAAACAGTAGGAGGGTCTTAAATGGGCATTAAATACCAGGATTGCATTACATACAGAGTGCAGAGTTCAGGGGGGTTACACACAGAGTATAGAGCTGTCACTTGTAAACACAGAAACCAGACTTCTGTGTTTACAAGTGATTGCAGTGAGCAGGCACCAACGGGTCTGAGCCAGAGGTTGTGGAACTGAGTTCCACTAGTTCCACCTGAAAAAAAGCCCAGCTGGTCACTATGCATTACTGTACATCTTATTCATTCATTATATTCACAAAGGGGGTCAAAACCAATTTACTCTGACCAGATTTACCTTAAAGGTTGTAGTATATGTAGCGCCCACCCCATTTAGGGGTGCTATTTACCCAAATTTAGGGGCTGGTCTGAGATAGTAGTTGTGCTCAGACCGTTCTCAATTTATAGGTTGTGCTATTTTATTTCCAGGTGGTATACTGATGTGCAGTTCCCTGTGACCTGTAGGTGGCACTGCCATAATGGGTCAGGGTTGAACCATCGGTATTAGTGCTGTGCCTTGGGGTGTCCTCTCTCGGCAGCAGTACAGTGGGTGTGTTTGGCCTGCTGTGCATGCTGGGAGAGGATACATAAGGGGCAGATGCCGTCTGGGAGGGGTCTTCAGAGGAGGAGAGGAGTCGGAGTCCAAGTGTGTGGCGCATGGCCCTCCAGGCCATGGGGCCACGTGTGCACCAGTCCCAGGCACCTTTAGTCCTGGGGCTGCATCTTCAACATTGGGCCCAGCACCTTTAGCTGGAGCCCACTTCGGAGGAAGAGAAATCCCAGGGTGTCCCTCACGAGGGAGCCCGCTTCTAAGAAGAGGAGGCCGGGGGAGGACCTTTCCGACGGACTGGTGGGAGTCCACGGTGAAGGAAGGGGCCCGGTAACTTTCTTGAGGGATTTATCTGTCCACAGAGGGCCTGGTAATGTGCTGCTGCTGGCACCTGTCCTTATGTACCAAAAGCAAGAGGTTTGAGGTCTGATAGATTCTGTGGCAGAGAGTCTCCCGATCGCATCTAGGAAAAGAACCTGATCAAACGTCCGAGCATCACTTCGGCTGCTAGGATCCACTTTGCAGGAGACTATCCGGGTGAGCTAAACCTACTCTGGGATAGAGTAGTGATTGTGATATCCATTTGTGCCTGGACTAACCTCCCAAACCTTGCTGTCCTGTCTCTTATCCACCCTTTCCTATCTGCTGAACATTGAGAAAATAAACTCAACATTGGAGTTTGAAGTGGTGTGGACATTGGAATTACTGGGGGGAATACAGAGACTTGTCCAGATATCGTAGGAGACGAGAACCAACTGACGGAAGAACCTAGCTGTGGGACCCAAATACATAACACCGCTTAACCTCCTCAACCAGGAGGGTACGGGTATATAGTACGGTGTGCCTTTTTCCTGCAAGTGAGCCAAAGGTAGGGAAAAGGATTCGTGTGCTACATATATAAAAAAGGTTAATGTGGTGTAATGATAATGCCATACGACATAAGTAAAAACATAAGTAAAAAATAATGTGTGGAATGCATATCAGCTCTATTTTGGAAGCCTTTAGAATTTATTTGTGATATATTTTATGTTGGCAAGAACTGCCCGGTGGTTAGCACTGCGAGGCTTACCACCCAAGTTTGCTTGCCCATGTAGATAAATCCAGATCTAGTGCTGAAATCCAAAGGCATCAACATTCTATCTTCCACTCCCAGCAGCTCTGGAGAGCAGATGATGGCACAACTAGGCCAAACTGGCAAATGACAGAGCTGGATCTATACTGTATTAAAATTGAAAAAATAGTACACAATTGTACACAATAATAAATATTTTTTTTTATATCAATTTGGTTGAATATAGAAAAAAAAGTATTTATAGTGCTCTGATAAATCAACTGGTGAGTTAGAGGGTACAAAATGTGCTAAAAGAAGCAGTCGCTAAAAAAGCAGTTAATCTGTATAGGACAGGTATCTGGTCTAATCCAAAATGTTCAAAGCCCAACTCCAGCCAAATCATTTTCTTTGGATAAAAAAGCGGAAAAATTAAAGACTGCTAGGTTCTTAATGTCTTCTATGTCCCTATTCCGGAAGTTTTCTCTTACATCCTGACATTTTCTATGTCTGTGCCTTCCTGTCCACTTAACAAACACACCCCCATTGTTTGTGTGGGCATCACCACCAGGAAAGTGAGGGAAAAATCTACCCATAGGAGTCACGGGCAGAAATAAACACTCAACATGACTCTGAATACTATTTAACCACTTAAGCCCCGGACCATTTGGTAGCTAGAGGACCAGAGGTGAATTCAGAATTTTGCACTGCGCTGCTTTAACTGTAAATTGTGCGGACATGCAATGTTGTACCCAAACGAAATTTGCGTCCTTTTCTTCCCACAAATAGAGCTTTCTTTTAATGGTATTTGATTGCCTCTGCGATTTTTATTTTTTGCGATATAAACGGAAAAAGACCGAAAATTTTGAAAAAAAATGATATTTTCTACTTTATGTTATAAGAAAAAATCGAATAAACTCAATTTTAGTCATACATTTAGGCCAAAATGTATTCAGCCACATGTCTTTAGTAAAAAAAATGTCAATAAGCGTATATTTATCGGTTTGCGCAAAAGTTATAGCGTTTACAAACTAGGGTACATTTTCTGGAATTTACACAGCTTTTAATTTATGACTGCCTATCTCATTTCTTGAGGTGCTAAAATGACAGGGCAGTACAAAACCCCCCCAAATGACCCCATTTTAGAAAGTAGACACCCCAAGGAAATTGCTGAGAGGCATGTTGAGCCCATTGAATATTTTTTTTTTTGTCCCAAGTGATTGAATAATGACAAAAAAAAAAAAATTACAAAAAGTTGTCACTAAATGATATATTGCTCACACATGCCATGGTTATATGTGGAATTGCACCCCAAAATACATTCTGCTGCTTCTCCTGAGTACGGGGATACCACATGTGTGGGACTTTTTAGGAGCCTAGCCACGTAAGGGACCCCGGAAACCAAGCACCGCCTTCAGGATTTCTAAGGGCGCAAATTTTTGATTTCACTCCTCACTACCTATCACAGTTTTGAAGGCCATAAAATGCCAAAATAGCACAAAACCCCCCCAAATGACCCCATTTTAGAAAGTAGACACCCCAAGGAAATTGCTGAGAGGCCTGTTGAGCCCATTGAATATTTTTTTTTTTTGTCCCAAGTGATTGAATAATGACAAAAAAAAAAAAATTACAAAAAGTTGTCACTAAATGATATATTGCTCACACATGCCATGGTTATATGTGGAATTGCACCCCAAAATACATTCTGCTGCTTCTCCTGAGTACGGGGATACCACATGTGTGGGACTTTTTAGGAGCCTAGCCACGTACGGGACCCCGGAAACCAAGCACCGCCTCCAGGATTTCTAAGGGCGCAAATTTTTGATTTCACTCCTCACTACCTATCACAGTTTTGAAGGCCATAAAATGCCAAAATAGCACAAAACCCCCCCAAATTACCCCATTTTGGAAAGTAGACACCCCAAGCTGTTTGCTGAGAGGCATGGTGAGTATTTTACAGCTCTCATTTGTTTTTGAAAATGAAGAAAGACATTTTTTTTTTCTTTTTTTTTCAATTTTCAAAACTTTGTGACAAAAAGCGAGATCTGCAAAATACTCACAATACCTCTCAGCAAATAGCTTGGGGTGTCTACTTTCCAAAATGGGGTCATTTGGGGGGGTTTTGTGCCATCTGGGCATTCCATGGCCTCCGAAACTGTGATAGGCAGTGAGAAGTGAAATCAAAAATTGACACCCTTAGAAAGCCTGAAGGCGGTGCTTGGTTTTTGGGGTCCCGTACGCGGCTAGGCTCCCAAAAAGTCTCACACATGTGGTATCCCCGTACTCAGGAGAAGCAACAGAATGTATTTTGGGGTGTAATTCCACATATGCCCATGGCATGTTTGAGCAATATATCATTTAGTGACAACTTTGTGCAAAAAAAAAAAAAAAAAAAATTATTTTTTCCGCAACTTGTGTCAACATATAAAATATTCCATGGACTCGACATGCCTCTCAGTATATAGCTTGGGGTGTCTACTTTCCAAAATGGGGTCATTTGGGGGGGTTTTGAACTGTTCTGGCATTTTATACACAACATTAGGAAGCTTACATCCACTCTTCTAACCACTTGAAGACAAAGCCCTTTTTGACACTTTTTGTTTACATGAAAACATATTTTTTTTTGCAAGAAAATTATGTTGAACCCCCAAACATTATATATATTTTTAAAGCAAAGGCCCTACAGAATAAAATGGTGGGTGTTGCATTTTTTTTTTCTACACAGTATTTGCGCAGCGATTTTTCAAACGCATTTTTTGGGGAAAAAATACACTTTTTTTAATTTTAATGCACTAAAACACACTATATTGCCCAAATGTTTGATGAAATAAAAAAGATGATCTTAGGCCGAGTACATAGATACCAAACACGACATGCTTTAAAATTTCGCACAAACGTGCATTGGCGACAAACTACATACATTTTTAAAAGCCTTTAAAAGCATTTACAGGTTACCCCGTTAGATTTACAGAGGAGGTCTACTGCTAAAATTACTGCCCTCGATCTGACCTTCGCGGTGATACCTCACATGCATGGTGCAATTGCTGTTTACATATGACGCCAGACCGACGCTTGCGTTCGCCATTGGGCAAGAGCAGGGCAGGACAGGGGTGCTTTTTTTTTTTTTATTATTATTAATTTTGCTTTTTTATTTTATTTTTAAACTGTTGCTTCCATATTTATTTATTTTTATCACTTTTATTGTTATCTCAGGGAATGTAAATATCCCCTATGATAGCAATAGGTAATGACAGGTACTCTTTTTTGAAAAAACTGGGGTCTATTGGACCCTAGATCTTTCCTCTGCCCTCAAAGCATCTGACCACACCAAGATCGGTGTGATAAAATGCTTTCCCAATTTCCCAATGGCGCTTTTTATATCCGGGGGGGGACATTCCCTCCCACTGCTTGTAAAAGCAGTCCAGAGGCTAATTAGCCACTAGGATTGCTTTTACATGAAAGCCGGCCGCTGGCTGAAAAGAATGATACCAAGATGATACCTAAACCCGCAGGCATCATTCTGGTATAAACATTCAAAGTCCAGCAACATACCAGTACGTTGCTGGTCCTTGTTGGACATGTATTGTAATCTTTTTTTTCATGCAGCCTGTTGGCTGAACGAAAAAAAAAGATTGATCGGTGGGTATGCCCACCATTAGAATACCGCCCTTCATCCACCCACTTCTAATGATGGGCATACATGCACCATTTATATATGCCGAAGCATGGGGGCATCTTCTCGCAAAAGTTATGCCGCGTACACATGGTCAGACTTTTCCACGGGCAAGCCTCCGTCGGAATTTCGACCGTATGTACGCGGCATTAGGAGCAAAATCGCTCCTCCGCTCCTGCTGCCCCAATGCTTCGGCATATATGCTTTTTTTTTTTTAACTGTGGTGGTGAGATTACCTCCTACAGCACTGGAGTCGCAGGGATCAGACCTGTCTCTGCGAACGCTGCAGTTATGTGTGTTGTGTTTTGCAAGTGACAGTGATCGATCGATACTGCACTTCGGTGGCCTGGGCTGGACGGAGGGGCAAAACGCAGGTGCTAGCAGGTATCTGGGCTGATCCCGCTAACACTGCGTTTTTGGGAACCCTAAACTGCTGGGGACGCTAGTATAGATCTGATCAGATCAGATATTGAGCTGATCAGATACTATACCACTAAGGGGGGTGTATGCTTCACGCGTGGGTGTTAGCGCTACTGGCACTAACCTGACGCTGCCTGGGGTGTGACGCAGACCCTCTCTGACGCTAAAACCTAACTGATATCACCCGCCGGGCGATCAGGGGGTTAAACCTTTATTGGGTTATATACGACGGGTGCCCTGACACTATAAAAAGCAAACTAACTAACCAGCGTCACCCGTAACACTTATATGATGATCACTGGTGAAAGGGTTAACTAGGGGCAATTAGGGGGTTAAAACCTTTATTAGGGTAATATATGGGGGTACCTGACGCTATATAAAAACCTGACGGCGAACCTAAAAAAAAATTACTGGCTACCTATCGGCATCACCGACACTAAGACAACGATCATAAAAACGATTGCTTAGCGACAGTGGTGATAGGGGGTGAAAGGGTTACCTGGGGGGGGGCGATCAGGGGGTTAAACCTTTATTAGATAATATATGGGGGTACCTGACGCTATAAAAACCTGCGGCGAACCTAAAAAAAATTACTGGCTACCGATCAGCATCACAGACGCTAAGACATCGATCAGAAAAATGATCGCATAGCCACGGCGGTGCTAGGGGGTGAAAGGGTTACCTGGGGGGTGATCAAGGGGGTTAAACCTTTATTAGGTAATATATGGGGGTACCCGACGCTATAAAAACCTGCAGCGAACCTAAAAAAAATTACTGGCTACCGATCAGCATCGCCGACGCTAAGACATCGATCAGAAAAATTATAATTTAGTGACAGTGGTGATAGGGGGTGAAAGGGTTACCTGGGGGGCGATCAAGGGGGTTAAACCTTTATTAGGTAATATATGGGGGTACCCGACGCTATAAAAACCTGCGGCGAACCTAAAAAAAAATACTGGCTACCGATCAGCATCACCGACGCTAAGACATCGATCAGAAAAATGATTGCTTAGTGACAGTGGTGATAGGGGGTGAAAGGGTTATCTGGGGGGTGATCAGGGGGTTAAACCTTTATTAGGGGGGGTTAGGGGGCTACACTGGACCTAAGACTAAACTTTGGTGACACTTTTACAGTCACAAATGTCACTGATTGCAGTGATCACTAAATAAATGGTCACTGCAATCAGTGACACTGTGACTGGGAGCTGGGGGGGGCTGGGGGGTGATCTGGGGGTGTCTGGGGGGGCCTGGGGGGGCGATTTATGTGCCTATGTGTCCTGGTGTCAGTGTAGTGTTGTGTGTACTAACCTGGCATCTTCTCCTGTACGGCGCTCGGTATATGTGAGCGCCCCAGGAGAGATGACATCACTTCCTCCTTCCTGGCAGGCAGGGGAAGCTCTCTCATTCGCCGGGAGCGATCGAGAGGGGGTGGCCGGAATCGAACGGCCGTCCCCTCATGCCGGATCGCTCCCGAAGGTAAAACGACCGCTCACTGTAAAGAAGGGGGGTCCGATCGGACCCCCCAACTATACAAAGGCAATCACGTATATATACGTGATTGTGCCTGTCGGTGCCATTCTGCTGACGTATATTTACAGTGGGCGGTCGTTAAGTGGTTAAAAACTAAAACTATTAGGTCAAAGTTAGGCTTTAAAGCTCCTTTTAAGTTGTGGGCTTTAAGTTTTTTGTCAGCAACATACCTAGATAAGTCAAGCTGAGAGAAAAATCATGTTTGTGCTTTGTATAATTATTGGAAAACATATGTTATTGGAAAATATGAAATACAAGAGGGAACATTGCTAATGTACCTC
Organism: Rana muscosa; assembly: GCA_029206835.1. Classification (NCBI taxonomy): domain Eukaryota; kingdom Metazoa; phylum Chordata; class Amphibia; order Anura; family Ranidae; genus Rana; species Rana muscosa. The sequence goes on along the minus strand of CM055118.1, from coordinate 536,390,861 downwards.
TGAAAATGATAGGACTGTAGTAGTTATGTTGGCAACTTCTTCCGTTCCCTGACTGAAGTAAAAGGGTGAGGCCTCGTACACACGGCCGAGATTCTCGTTGAAAAAAACATGTCGTTTTTTTCGACGAGATTCTTGGACAAGAAACTTGTCCCGGCCGAGTGTACACACGCTCGTTTCAAAGAACCCGCGGTTCTTTGAAAGGAGTGTACGCGGTGACGTCATCGACTACGTCGAGCATGCGCTCGTCACATTCGATGCCGTCGCCGCCATCTTGGTCTACCCTACGTATGCCTAGGAAGCTACCGCGCATGCGTCGAATTCATTTCGAACATGCGCGGGCTTCCGGGAGGACAGGTAAGTGTACACACACTCACTTTTCTCGTCGAGAAACATGCCGAGGAGAATCTCGACGAGAAAATAGAGAGCAGGTTCTCTATTTTCTCGTCGAGGTTTCTTGTCGGTTTTCTCGACGAGAAACCCGATAGCAGCGTACACACGACCGATTTACTCGGCAAGACCTCTCTGCCAGCAAGTTTCTTGCTGGTTCTTGCCGAGAAAATCGGTCGTGTGTACGAGGCCTGAGTATCACAGCCAGGAAACTGACATTTTCAGAAGGAGGTTTTCTTTATCCAAAGCAAATTAAAAACAAATGTGTCTGGAGTTACATTTCCTTTCTTTTAAGAGTGACAAAATGTTAACATTTCATTTCTTTCTTTGACCCCAATGGAGAGATTTTTCCACACTTCCTGTTTATTTGATACCCATACAAGAAATGGCAGGAATGGTTAATTCCCAAGATAGGAAATAAAATTCTCAGGCAGTAATAAAAACATTGTCAAACGTTCTATTCCTTCACCACACTATTAACCTCCCTGGTTGGTATGATTATTTCAGATTTTAGGTGCTGAAAGCGGTACCATTATTTTGTCATGGAAATTTGGCGTTTTATACAGGCATACCCCAATTTTAAGTACACAATGGGACCAGAGCATGTATGTAAAACGAAAATGTACTTAAAGTGAAACAATACCTTTTTTCATTTCTAGGGTGTAGTGGGGGTGTCAGGAGCTGTAGTTGAGGTCTCAGGGGCTGTAGTGGGGGTGTCAGGAGCTGTAATGGAGGTCTCAGGGGCTGTAGTGGGGGTGTCAGGGGCACACTAGAACAGGGTGGGCTGTGCTTTCGGAGCTTCAGCTCCTTCTACTGCGGCTGCAAAATATTTCTGTACAGTACTTGTGAGGCACTTTACATACACTCGCGGGTATGTCCTTACTCGCGAGTGTATGTAAAGTGAGTGTACTTAAAGCGGGGTATGCCTGTATTGTAGGCAGGGCCGCCATCAGGGGGGTACAGACAGTACACCTGTAAGGGGCCCGGAGGTCCCCAGGGGCCTGGGTGGCAACCCCCCCTTATTTATTTTTTACTTTGTAAGGGGCCCGGAGGTCCCCAGGGCCCCGAATGGCAACCCCCCCTTTTTTTTTATATAAAAAAAAAAAAATATTTGTTTGTTTTTATTCTATTTCTTTTTTTTGTAAGGGGCCCAAAGGTCCCCAGAGGCCCGGAGGTCCCCAAGGGCCCGGATGGCAACCCCCCAACCTCAATAATTCGCGGCGGCAGCACCCCCCGCTTCTCAATTTGCAGCGGCAGCACCCCCCCCTTCGGTTCTCTGCTCCAGGGGGCCCATGCCTGAAGCTGTGTAAGGGGCCCCAAAATTCCTGATGGCGGCCCTGATTGTAGGCCTGCAATTCTTAGGAATAACTCACTTAAATCTGTCCAAACAAGAGTCTAGTAGACAAAAAACAAAGTTAAAAAAACAAAATCATAAATTATTATATAATAAATAACTATAAAATAATTACCGTATAACAAATAATAATATAATAATAATAAAATTGTTTTTCAGTGTTTGATGATGAATTTCCCCACAAATCGCTGTCGCTCAATTCTGCAAGTGATTCTAATTTATTATCGCTGTTTTCTAGCTGGTCTAAAACCACTTTTGACATAAAGGGACACTTTTTGGTTGCTACGGACAATCTCCAGTTTCCAGGCAGAAAGAACAGTTTTTATAATATAAAAGTGCATGCAGGACACTGAACAGACCACTAGGGACAAAGGGGATGTGTTATTATTTGATACAGTACTGTAATTTGTAAGATTACAGTATACTGTAGTACTGTAATCTGCAAGATTACAGTATACTGTGTCTATACTGTGTGTTTCACTTTTTGAATTTGGCGCCAAACTCCATCCCCGTGCGTCGCAACGCTCAGGAACAGAGCTCGGCACTCGGCAGTGTGAATCGAGCGAGATGACGGCTCGCTCACACAGCGGGGACACCGCATGATCCAGGGGACAAGGTAAGTAACTTTTTTTGTATCCTGCAATGCGATCCCGAGTCTGGCTCGGGGTTACCGCTTTAGGTACTGAAATCTTACCCCGAGCCAGACTCGGGAATACCGCTAGGCGGGTTAAAATGTGTTTATATTGCAGATTACCAGTCATTAGATGTGGTACACACTGGATGAGTGAAAAGGAAATGGTTAATAACCACACTCCCAGTTTTGTTTTAATAAATTAAATTTGGAGTGCGGTTATTAACTATTTAATTTCCATACTTCTAGGCTAATTCTAGCTAATTCGTATAAAGAGCAGCTCCCAACCCAAATAATAATATATGTAAACTACACAATTTTTCTGTGTTTTTCTGTACTTAGTATATCTTTAGTATATCTTATTGCACTATTTGCTCCACAAGCTTTTGTCCACTTTGCGCAGGTGTAGCAATTTTTAGCCCTATTGTGTATTTACACTGGACGAAGGAGCAACAGAGACACCTTTGGACAGCAGCATTGTCAGTCTGGGGGAAGGGGGGTGCTAGCTGTACTAGCAGACTTAGATACATTAACAAATTGAGGCCAATCTCAGCTAAAACTTCTTAAGCAGTTACAGCAAACCGTTTTTTTTCTTTTAGGATAAAGGCTTTACAGCAATGAATAAAAGCCCCTTTTAGTGTTATATGGGTTGTCTCATACCTACAAATGCTACACCTGCAGGACAGCCTGGCCTATTGAAAAACAACAGACCTACTATCCAGATCACAAGGATTATATAAGGGGAAGAAAGCCTTATGCCCCATACACACGATCATTTTTAATGTCATTTTTAAAACTGACGTTTTTCTCGTCATTTTTTTTCTTGTTTCCTCTCAAGCCTGTCTTGCGTACACACCATCATTTTAAAAAATGTTCAAGAAAAGCGCAGTGACGTACACCACGTACGACGGCACTATAAAGGGGAAGATCCGTTCGAATGGCGCCACCCTTCATGTTAGTAAAGTTTGTTGAGAGACGATTCGCTCTTTTCAGTCTAGTGCTTTTCAGTCCGTTACAGCATGACGAATGTGCTATCTCCATTACGAACGCTAGTTTTACCAGAACGAGCGCTCCCGTCTCATACTTGATTCTGAGCATGCGCATTTTTTTTCACGTCGTTAAAGCATACACACTATCGTTTTTCACGTCGTAAAAAAAACGACATGAAAAACGACGTGAAAAAAGAGAGCATGTTCGAAATTTTTAATGCCCGTTTTTCACGTTGTTAAAAATGCTCTGGAGCATACACACGATCATTTTTAATGGCCATTTTTTTTAATGGCATTTTTAACGGCATGAAAAATGATCGTGTGTATGGGGCATAAGGCTGGGTTGACACTTATTGGATGCAAGTTTTCCTGTATCCAATTCGCATGACAGGAGAGTGTGACCGGCTCTCAATAGAGCCGAATCACACACCTCCGGGGCGGCCGCAGTCGGCATTTGGAAAGGGTCCTGTGCGTCTTTGGAAGAAATTCAGGAAGAAATTCGCACCTAAATTGGTGTACAGGGACGCACCAGAACCCATGCTGTGAGCCACGGCTGCAACAAGTGTGAACCCTGCCTTAAAAATAAAACTTTTGCAGCCACCACATCTAATAATTAGAAATATATAATAAAAGTTTGTTTTTGGATTTAAGCCAGCTTTCAACTAAATTAAGCTTATTTAGCCATTTTAACATTTATTCCCGAAATTTAGGAAACATATCTACTACTATCCACCCAAAGAAAGTGCTTGAGAACCAATACGGGTACCCTTGCTGCAACAGTTGGTGACCGGAGGGTGAAGCAGTGTCCTGAAACCAGCACATGTGGGGTGGGGGGGGGGGTCTGGCTAATAAATATATGAAATATATGAAGTCAACTTGTGAGCTTAAAGCCTCGTACACACGCTTAGATTTTCAAACTACCGAACGTTCGTTTTTTGTGGCATGCTAGTCTCAAGTCGAAAGTGAAGAGGTTACTCACGATATGCAAATTTTCGGACGACAGAATACAACGTCAGAAGTGACGTAATGTGTTGAATAGTTTTGTATGTCATCTTTCATTTCTGAGCATGCGTAGTCTTGCTCTTATGATATTTTTTTTGTACGAAAACCATACTAATGAAATAAAAATCGGACGTTGAGTTCACGTTTGCCCAAAATTTTATAGTCGGCACATACAGCTTTTGTCTGACAAAAAAGCAAAATCGGATATTGAAAGCACCATACTAACGATCCGAAAATCGTCAGACAGCTCGTCGTAAGAAATTTTTCCATCCGATTTTCGTATCATGTGTATCAATCAGCCTTTAGGCTGGCAGCACACGTTTAGAATTTCACTTGAACAGTCTTATGGAAATTCTGAAAAATGGTTTGTCAGAACATACTTTCTTGTCACCATTGAGTTAACTAATTTAGTTTGGAAGCCCAGAATGGAATTCCAGAGCTATTAAACAGTTTTCATTTCAATAGGTACCATTTGGCTCAAAATACCACATTTACAGTTAGAATTTAATTAATTTGAGAAAAATTGGCCATCCTGCTCCTTCAAATTTTCTCCTCACTATGTATGATTGAAAACGAATGTTGATTTGACCCTATTAACCAGAAATTCAAAGGAACATTCAAAAAAAAAATAACTCTACTATGGGGGTTATTTACGAAAGGCAAATCCACTTTGCACTACAAGTGCAAACTACAAGTGCAAAGTGCACTTGAAATTGCACTGAAAGTGCACTTGGAAGTGCAGTCGCTTTAAATCTGAGGGGTAGATATGAAATGAGGGGAAGCTCTGCTGATTTTATCATCCAATCATGTGCAAGCTAAAATGCTGTTTTTTATTTTCCTTGCATGTCCCCCTCAAATCTACAGCGACTGCACTTCTAAGGGCACGTTCAGTGCAATTTCAAGTGCACTTTGCACTTGTAGTGCAAAGTGGATTTACCTTTCGTAAATAACCCCCTATGCATGGCTATTAAACCCAGTTCAAAGATATAGAGAGCTTATGTTTGGTTTCATGTGCTACCCCCTCTTAAACATCCATAGAGGATACCCCAAGTTTTACAGGGGGCAGTGAGGACATCTAACGATGAAACGTACGTAGGGTGTGCTGTTGGAAGCCTCATTATCACGCTACATTGTTTGTCTGCCCACGATATCAAGAGATCCAGGATAGACCCATATACTGTATAACCCATGCCTGTTTACCAGTGTCGGAAGACACCTTTAAATGTGAGTGCTATGTGGTTTTAATAAAGTAAAGAAACTTTTTTAAAGAGTTTTATGCTATGCTGCGCTTCTTTCCTTTATTTGGGGTTTTACCTTTCTGGAGAGATTGATTGTTAAATAGTGGAGGAGAGTCGGGATCGACTATTTTGGATCTGCAGATTATTGGGCCCTTGCAAAGGGAGGATAACTGCTTGCTGGACATCGAGATTGATCAATAACAACAGAGGAGATTTGAGATCATCAATTACAGATCTGCAGACTATTGCGCCCCTTTAAGGGAGAATGCTTGTTTGCTGGTTCCTCATCACCAACCATTATTATCGGTGAGTGATTTCGATCATAAGCGGTGAAGAATAAATCACTTGGGATGGTGTTCAAATTATGAAGAAGGAATTGTTATTCACACATGTGGGATTGAATAAGAATATTTTACTTTTTTGACACACACTTGCTATTTTGGCACTATATATATATAATTTTTGGGACACTTTTATGGACTATTTTTATTTTTACTTTTTGGGTCTGATATATATATGTGTAGTGGCCTCACCCCCTCTTCTTTGTCTAGGGGTATTTCGTATGTGAGGGTGAGATACGCTACGGCCCATGTCCTCCCCATGGCAGTGGGTGAGGTGAAGGCCACTACCAGATATTCTTCTCGGGCCTGTGTGTTTCAGTTAAGGACAAAGTCTTGCTGTGCTGACACTCCCCTTTGCTCCCATTAACCAGAGTACCACACACCGATAAAGGTCCAACTCTTGCTTTATTGTCACACTCACAATAAACAGTGCTTTAGCAGCCAACTGGTTGAGACCCAATAACAGTTCAATACGGTGGGGTGAGCAGGTCGAGGCACTATCCTGATTTGTACGCTAAACCACTGTGGTTTCACCAGCGGTTACTATAGCCTTGGCTAGAGAGAGAACTTAGAACTTGTGAGTCTCTACCAGTGACTCAAGAGAATGTAGATAGGAGTACCTTCGCTGCGTTGTGGCCCCTGTCAGGGGGAGATGTCCCTCCAAGGGAGTTACCGGAGGCCCATCCGTCACCGGGTTGATGCTGCTCCGGACTCTCCGGACGGGTGACCTCCCCGGCCTCCTCACCTCAGACTTGGGCCCCATCCACCTCAGGGACCCTCGGACTCCTCCGCCCTCGCGGGACCCAGTCGAAGTCACTGGGCCCCAGGCCTCCGGTTTAGTACCTCACCCCAGGCTGAAGGTGCCTGGGATGGACGCCAACTCCGCTCCGGCCAGGCCTAGGGCACCTGGACCGGGACTCCGAACCGCCCACATCCAGGCCGAAGGTGCCTGGGCGCGCGATGCAGGAAAAAAGACCTCGTGGCGAGGGCGTCTCTCCCCTTTATCTCCTCCCGCGACGTCACGGCAGGTTCCCCGCCCCTGCCGCACCATCGCCGGAAAGGGACAAAAAGGCCAGCACTACGGCAGTGAATCCACCTTAGGCCTGTCGGAACCCCGCCACCCACAGGCTAAGGAGAATAACACACTACCCAGTCCTCCATGAATTAACAATGGTCCAATCCCTTCATGATTTATACACACCTGGGTCATACTACCACCCAGGTGTAACCCCCTAAATTTAAACCCCCGCTATACACTCCCCCTAGTGATTTGACGCTGGTCCCCAGCGTCTGGTGCAAGCCCATATCTCCCAAGGAGTGGTAACATAAGCTTGACCCCAAAGGCCATCCCTCAAGTTTGAATACTAATTGTGCCAAGACCTGCTCAAGGGGAAGGGAAACATGAAATAATAAACTTTTGCAATAAAATCCTCTGACCATATACACATATACAATCCCTCCCATCGCTGTCTAAGAACTACCCCACACTCAGCAGTCTTGACAGACGAATCTCCTGCAGAGGGAAACAAAAACAGAAAAAGAACACAACATCCTAACATATTTGTGTTAATTTGGAATGAATGGGTCTATCAGCCGAGAGACCCATTCGCTCCAACGAGTAAAGCGATGCAAGTGTAAAAAAAAACAAACACAGCCGTTGTGCAACACTGCCACCTGGTGACAGTGCCACGGTAATGACACTTGGTGAAATCTTCCGTCTTCTGATATCCCCTACTCTGATTCTACCCCAAAGTCTTTATCTCTGACGTGTGAGGAAAGAGAGAACAAACACAACAGCTCTCATTTCTCCGAGGAGTAGAAAAGCCCAAACACAAAAAAAACTAGGGCACAGTTCTGATTTTCCGGCAAGGATACTTCCAGAAAGTTCAACAGCAGGAAAAAAACACAAGGAGAATCCTTTTCCTTTTTTTTTATCTGTCTCTCCTCAGAGATAAAACTTCGGATCCGGCAAAAACAAGGGCTTTAGGTGCTGATCGAAAGTCTCCACCGAATAATCGATGTCCTCTCCATCCTTCCTGCAGATGCGCACCTTGTCTGCATGGATATGGCGGCCCCACATCCACTCTGCTCTGCAGTCTCTGAACTGTTTGGACACTGAGGGTGAACAAGCCAAATACCGACGGGCATGAGGCACTTTAAGCTTCTCCCAAACAAACTCATCGTACCACCGCTGCCGTAGGACTTCAACCTCAAAAAGTAAGTCCCGAGACAAGTAAGGATATTCCCATCCGTACTCACGAGCGACCCTCTGGCAGAAAAGCCGCTGCAATCGGGCCAAAGGAGGCATGGTGGCCCGCTCCCCTTCTCCTGGCGGAACAATGGTTTCTGGATGCCGAGGTACTTTCACTACCTCGGATGGCTTTGCTCTTGGTGCCCGTAGTGATGCGCGTTGTGTCCCCGCCACCAAAACGGGTGATGCTGTGGATTGTGGAAGGACAATAGGAGGACTAGGCTTCCTCGTAGACTCCGGGGCCTCCGCCCGGGGCGTGCTGTCTCCTATGGACATAGGCGAATCTCGTGGTACATGTAACACAGGTAATGGGCGTTTGTCCCAGCCCTTGCGGTGAAAAAGTTTGTCTATTTCACCGTCATCTCCACAGTCCGACAGCGATTCTAGGTCGGAGGTGTCATACATCTCTGCGGGAAGGTAGTCTCTAGTAGACGTGGAACTACCCTCCCTAGCGGGCTCCACCGGCTGTGGACCCCCGACACCTCCAACCACCACCACAGTCCCAGCCCCTGGCTCACCTTGACCTTTTGAAGCACAGGGATGTCCAGGACTCTTCCAACCGGATCCATCCAGGCCCGGCAAGCGACGGGGTGAAGCTCGACCACGACCACAGGACGCCTGCACCAGGCCGACCTTCCTCTTCGGAGGTGGGAGCAGGGAATCTGTGGTGACCGAAGCAGCATCCTCTGATTTTTCTTTCTCAGTCTCTGGTTGGGCAGTCACATCGCCCTGGTCAGTGCGTACGGGAACCTCCGCAAAGGCCTGGATCTCCCCTTCCGGAGTAGCGGTACCTGTGAGGCAGTTGAGGTGAAGGGCCGGGGCCTTACTGTGGATGGCTTCACCTCAAATAGGAATTCTATGCATGCTTCACAACGCCCGAATGGCTTCAGGTGGACCACCAGTCCCGAACATCAGGGACAGATCACGCCGAGGGCCTCCGTGTCTCTGCAGGAATACAGAGCCAACTGCCCTCGGGGCCTGAGTCTTATCCCTGTATCTGTAAGGGGAGCAGCAAAGGTAGTCATCTTCGCGGGGTAGGGAACCGGAATCCACGGGGAGCTAGAGGGCATCCCGACTGTCTGCTGCTCCATCACGCACTGACCATTCGCCGAAGTCTCCACGTGAGTTCCTCCACATGGCCAGACTCCTCCCATAACTTGCACGTTTTCGCGGGCTTCCATCAAACTCCGCCCATGAACTGTGTAGTCACGGGGTGCCTCATGGCGCAGTGCAGTAAAAGCCCCCACATGTAGTACGTCACACGGCTGGACTTCTCCCTCTTCTCGCTCTTCCGCATGGGCCTTTCCCGTCTTAGGGTCATTTCCACGACTTTGAGCAGGGATGCACTTTGGCCGATCACATGGTCGACCCACTCGGAACTCCTCCGGGCAGCAAAGTTCAGATGCTTGAGGAGAAGAAGTGATCTGGACTGCCGCACTCTGATTAAACGTTTTATTTAATGAAGAAAATTAAAATGCCAAAAAAATCCAAAAAGAAATGAATAAACAATCCATCCAAAGACAATCGAAGGTGAAGGGACATGCAGGGTGACAGCTAACGCGTTTCACATCAGGGTGTGATGCTTACTCATAGCTAGTTCAGACACAACCGTTCTTAATTCCAAGGTTAAAACACACATCATCCCGGACTCACGAGCCCCCACGTGGAGCGGCCTCACCCCCTCTTCTTTGTCTAGGGGTATTTCGTTTGTGAGGGTGAGATACGCTACGGCCCATGTCCTCCCCATGGCAGTGGGTGAGGTGAAGGCCAGTACCAGATATTCTTCTCGGGCCTGTGTGTTTCAGTTAAGGACAAAGTCTTGCTGTGCTGACACTCCCCTTTGCTCCCATTAACCAGATTACCACACACCGATAAAGGTCCAACTCTTGCTTTATTGTCACACTCACAATAAACAGTGCTTTAGCAGCCAACTGGTTGAGACCCAATAACAGTTCAATACGGTGGGGTGAGCAGGTCGAGGCACTATCCTGATTTGTACGCTAAACCACTGTGGTTTCACCAGCGGTTACTATAGCCTTGGCTAGAGAGAGAACTTAGAACTTGTGAGTCTCTACCAGTGACTCAAGAGAATGTAGATAGGAGTACCTTCGCTGCGTTGTGGCCCCTGTCAGGGGGAGATGTCCCTCCAAGGGAGTTACCGGAGGCCCATCCATCACCGGGTTGATGCTGCTCCGGACTCTCCGGACGGGTGACCTCCCCGGCCTCCTCATCTCAGACTTGGGCCCCATCCACCTCAGGGACCCTCGGACTCCTCCGCCCTCGCGGGACCCAGTCGAAGTCACTGGGCCCCAGGCCTCCAGTTTAGCACCTCACCCCAGGCTGAAGGTGCCTGGGATGGACGCCAACTCCGCTCCGGCCAGGCCTAGGGCACCTGGACCGGAACTCTGAACCGCCCACATCCAGGCCGAAGGTGCCTGGGCACGCGATGCAGGAAAAAAGACCTCGTGGTGAGGGCGTTTCTCCCCTTTATCTCCTCCCGCGACGTCACGGCAGGTTACCCGCCCCTGCCGCACCATCGCCGGAAAGGGACAAAAAGGCCAGCACTACGGCAGTGAATCCACCTTAGGCCTGTGGGAACCCCGCCACCCACAGGCTAAGGAGAATAACACACTACCCAGTCCTCCACGAATTAACAATGGTCCAATCCCTTCATGATTTATACACACCTGGGTCATACTACCACCCAGGTGTATCCCCCTAAATTTAAACCCCCGCTACACACTCCCCCTAGTGATTTGACGCTGGTCCCCAGCGTCTGGTGCAAGCCCATATCTCCCAAGGAGTGGTAACATAAGCTTGACCCCAAAGGCCATCCCTCAAGTTTGAATACTAATTGTGCCAAGACCTGCTCAAGGGGAAGGGAAACATGAAATAATAAACTTTTGCAATAAAATCCTCTGACCATATACACATATACAATCCCTCCCATCGCTGTCTAAGAACTACCCCACACTCAGCAGTCTTGACAGATGAATCTCCTGCAGAGGGAAACAAAAACAAAAAAAAAGAACACAACATCCTAACATATTTGTGTTAATTTGGAATCAATGGGTCTATCAGCCGAGAGACCCATTCGCTCCAACGAGTAAAGCGATGCAAGTGTAAAAAAAACCAAACACAGCCGTTGTGCAACACTGCCACCTGGTGACAGTGCCACGGTAATGACACTTGGTGAAATCTTCCGTCTTCTGATATCCCCTACTCTGATTCTACCCCAAAGTCTTTATCTCTGACGTGTGAAGAAAGAGAGAACAAACACAAAAGCTCTCATTTCTCCGAGGAGTAGAAAAGCCCAAACACAAAAAAAACTAGGGCACAGTTCTGATTTTCCGGCAAGGATACTTCCAGAAAGTTCAACAGCAGGAAAAAAACACAAGGAGAATCCTTTTCCTTTTTTTTTTTCTGTCTCTCCTCAGAGATAAAACTTCGGATCCGGCAAAAACAAGGGCTTTAGGTGCTGATCGAAAGTCTCCACCGAATAATCGATGTCCTCTCCATCCTTCCTGCAGATGCGCACCTTGTCTGCATGGATATGGCGGCCCCACATCCACTCTGCTCTGCAGTCTCTGAACTGTTTGGACACTGAGGGTGAACAAGCCAAATACCGACGGGCATGAGGCACTTTAAGCTTCTCCCAAACAAACTCATCGTACCACCGCTGCCGTAGGACTTCAACCTCAAAAAGTAAGTCCCGAGACAAGTAAGAATATTCCCATCCGTACTCACGAGCGACCCTCTGGCAGAAAAGCCGCTGCAATCGGGCCAAAGGAGGCATGGTGGCCCTCTCCCCTTCTCCTGGCGGAACAATGGTTTCTGGATGCCGAGGTACTTTCACTACCTCGGATGGCTTTGCTCTTGGTGCCCGTAGTGATGCGCGTTGTGTCCCCGCCACCAAAATGGGTGATGCTGTGGATTGTGGAAGGACAATAGGAGGACTAGGCTTCCTCGTACACTCCGGGGCCTCCGCCCGGGGCGTGCTGTCTCCGATGGACATAGGCGAATCTCGTGGTACATGTAACACAGGTAATGGGCGTTTGTCCCAGCCCTTGCGGTGAAAAAGTTTGTCTATTTCACCGTCATCTCCACAGTCCGACAGCGATTCTAGGTCGGAGGTGTCATACATCTCTGCGGGAAGGTAGTCTCTAGTAGACGTGGAACTACCCTCCCTAGCGGGCTCCACCGGCTGTGGACCCCCGACACCTCCAACCACCACCACAGTCCCAGCCCCTGGCTCACCTTGACCTTTTGAAGCACAGGGATGTCCAGGACTCTTCCAACCGGATCCATCCAGGCCTGGCAAGCGACGGGGTGAAGCTCGACCACGACCACAGGACGCCTGCACCAGGCCGACCTTCCTCTTCGGAGGTGGGAGCAGGGAATCTGTGGTGACCGAAGCAGCATCCTCTGATTTTTCTTTCTCAGTCTCTGGTTGGGCAGTCACATCGCCCTGGTCAGTGCGTACGGGAACCTCCGCAAAGGCCTGGATCTCCCCTTCCGGAGTAGCGGTACCTGTGAGGCAGTTGAGGCGAAGGGCCGGGGCCTTACTGTGGATGGCTCCACCTCGAATAGGAATTCTCTGCATGCTTCACAACGCCCGAATGGCTTCAGGTGGACCACCAGTCCCGAACATCCGGGACAGATCACGCCGAGGGCCTCCGTGTCTCTGCAGGAATACAGAGCCAACTGCCCTCGGGGCCTGAGTCTTATCCCCGTATCTGTAAGGGGAGCAACAAAGGTAGTCATCTTCGCGGGTTAGGGAACCGGAATCCACGGGGAGCTAGAGGCCATCCCGACTGTCTGCTGCTCCATCACGCACTGACCACGCGCCGAAGTCTCCACGTGAGTTCCTCCACATGGCCAGACACCTCCCATAACTTGCACGTTTTCGCGGGCTTCCATCAAACTCCGCCCACGAACTGTGTAGTCACGGGGTGCCTCATGGCGCAGTGCAGTAAAAGCCCCCACATGTAGTACGTCACACGGCTGGACTTCTCCCTCTTCTCGCTCTTCCACATGGGCCTTTCCCGTCTTAGGGTCATTTCCACGACTTTGAGCAGGGATGCACTTTGGCCAATCACATGGCCGACCCACTCGGAACTCCTCCGGTTAGCAAAGTTCAGACACAACCGTTCTTAATTCCAAGGTTAAAACACACATCATCCCGGACTCACGAGCCCCCACGTGGAGCGGCCTCACCCCCTCTTCTTTGTCTAGGGGTATTTCGTTTGTGAGGGTGAGATACGCTATGGCCCATGTCCTCCCCATGGCAGTGGGTGAGGTGAAGGCCAGTACCAGATATTCTTCTCGGGCCTGTGTGTTTCAGTTAAGGACCAAGTCTTGCTGTGCTGACACTCCCCTTTGCTCCCATTAACCAGAGTACCACACACCGATAAAGGTCCAACTCTTGCTTTATTGTCACACTCACAATAAACAGTGCTTTAGCAGCCAACTGGTTGAGACCCAATAACAGTTCAATACGGTGGGGTGAGCAGGTCGAGGCACTATCCTGATTTGTACGCTAAACCACTGTGGTTTCACCAGCGGTTACTATAGCCTTGGCTAGAGAGAGAACTTAGAACTTGTGAGTCTCTGCCAGCGACGCAAGAGAATGTAGATAGGAGTACCTTTGCTGTGTTGTGGCCCCTGTCAGGGGGAGATGTCCCTCCAAGGGAGTTACCGGAGGCCCATCCGTCACCGGGTTGATGCTGCTCCGGACTCTCCGGACGGGTGACCTCCCCGGCCTCCTCACCTCAGACTTGGGCCCCATCCACCTCAGGGACCCTCGGACTCCTCCGCCCTCGCGGGACCCAGTCGAAGTCACTGGGCCCCAGGCCTCCGGTTTAGTACCTCACCCCAGGCTGAAGGTGGTGCCTGGGATGGACGCCAACTCCGCTCCGGCCAGGCCTAGGGCACCTGGACCGGAACTCCGAACCGTCCACACCCAGGCCGAAGGTGCCTGGGCGCGCGATGCAGGAAAAAATACCTCGTGGCGAGGGCGTCTCTCCCCTTTATCTCCTCCCGCGACGTCACGGCAGGTTCCCCGCCCCTGCCGCACCATCGCCGGAAAGGGACAAAAAGGCCAGCACTACGGCAGTGAATCCACCTTAGGCCTGTGGGAACCCCGCCACCCACAGGCCAAGGAGAATAACACACTACCCAGTCCTCCACGAATTAACAATGGTCCAATCCCTTCATGATTTATACACACCTGGGTCATACTACCACCCAGGTGTATCCCCCTAAATTTAAACCCCCTCTACATATGCATAGATTTAAGTAGGTGCACTTGTGGGTTTATTTATCCGCAATTCAATTACGTGTTGGTGTGGTCATAAAACACTGAGTTTTGTTTTTTGTTTTCTTGCTATATTGTTTTATATACTTTTAGATACAATCTTTACTGCTATATTGCTAACACTAGAAAGTATTGGAAAGATACTATATGATTCGTGTTGTGTTTTGAGTTTTTCACTTGATTAATTTTAGATTGATTAGTTCAACTTACAGCTGGGCACAGCGATGTCTTTCTTTACACTTTTTTATTTGTTGAAGTCCCTCAATCAGATAGCAATAAGACAGGTTTAATGAATAGTTATGACCTTGGTGCGGTCTAACCCCATTTTTTATTTAAAAAAAACTTTACTACTACTTGAAAGCTTGACATAAGTTTCTTGATCTCGCAATAACTCCAGAATTCATCTAGAAGGGTCCTAGGTCAAATGTCATATCTTGATCTAGTTTGAAGTTTAATTTTGTTCCGTGAATAAAGGAAAAATACAGCTGGCAATGGAGGATTACAACACAAGCAAAAGGTGCCCTTAGAGAACAAAGCACTTGTTTCCAGTGAGGACACTTATGGCTCAACACAGAATGAAAACATAAATGAAGGGATTATAAAAATCCCCTCAAAAACACTTGGACTCAATTCTTAAATATAGATAAATCTATATTTTAGATTGCAAGCTCTCACAAGCAGGGCCCTTTCAACCTTGTCATCTTGAATTGCATTGTAACTGTACTGTCTCCCTTTATATTGTAAATCACTGCTCAAACTATTGGCAATAATTAAATCTTGTAAAATAAGAATTATATATATATATATATATATATATATATATATATATATATATATATATACACACACACACACACACATATGTGTAATCATCACTTCATTGTCTATGTTACTATTACTTTGTTCTTTATTCAAAATAGATTGGATGAGGCTTTTGCTTTTTTACTAGTTTTGTTTTTATCTTTTTTGATTTGTTTCTTTACAATTTATCTTTTCAAGTGAAACTCTACAGGACGCAGAAGATCTCATCATAGGCTAGCAAGAAGTAGCCACTTGTGAGTTTACCACATGTCTCTGTGAGGCACAAAGCAGGTCCACAAATGTATACAATATAACTAAACTATCTTGTGTTTGTTCTAAGAGATGCAAACTTCAAAGCTTTCATTAAAGCAGATAGCCACCCAGGATGAAATTCCCTAAAGAGCCCACAATCTCCCAAGTTAGTACAGCCAGAGACTCTGGTGGCCTGGGAATCTGTAAAATGGTGCTTGCCTATTTTTGTTATGCTCTAGCAGTAATATCATGGAAAAACAGTAACTCTAGCCTCCTTTTTTTTTTTTTTTTACTTTTGGGTAAAAGGCAACAAAAATGATTGAGTACTGTCTGTAAAACGTTTTATTTTTTCAATTACATTTTTATTTTTTTCCATTTATAAAAAAAAGTTAGATAATACAGGCATTATATACGTAGTAAACAAGTTGCAATCATAGCACACCGAGAACATGCAGGATGGCATTGACAAAATAAAAGGAAAAGCCTGGACAGTAGAAAAGTGCCTCAACAGAGGCCATTAATACAAGTGACTTAAGGCACACATTAACAACTTATAATGCCCAGCAGGCAATCATTGAAATGTCAAAGAAAGTCTCACTGCAATGATTTCAGTCTAACATAAGCATTTTAGTGCAAAGTATCACAAAATTACAGAAAGGAGAATAATAGGAGAAAAAATACCCAGAGTAAACTAGAAGAAAAAGAAGAAGAGAAGAGCACAGGGAAAAGATAGAGGACTACCGCAATGTCCCAAATCCTTGATGGAGATCCAACGACCAGAGCTGTGATACTTTTTTTGTTTGCACTAACATTTACATTTTCATTCTACCATAACATTATGCTAAAACATTGTGTATTAGTACTGCTTGGAAGAAGGGAGTATACCCCAGTAAAGCTTGTCCTAAAATTTGAATGTTAGTGCAAATAAAAAAAGGTATCATGAATAGTACGCATTAGTTTTGTTGCAAGTGCAGTAATACAACTACAATCACCTCAAGCATGATGCATAAAAGGCAGAAGGGTTGTCAGTAGAGTTGAGCGGACACCTGGATGTTCGGGTTCGACGGGTTCGGCCGAACTTCGGTAAAAAGTTCGAGTTCGGGACCGAACTTGACCCGAACTTGACCCCGAACCCCATTGAAGTCAATGGGGACCCGAACTTCTAAGGACTATTAGCGCTTGTTTCCCGTGCTTAGAACTGTCCCTGCACAAAGTGTCCTTTCTGAAGGAAAAAAAGTAATTTTACACTCACTCGCGGCTATTAATGAATTGTCGGCTCCTGGCAATACATAGAAAAGTCATTGATAAAAAAAAAAGCGTGGGGGTTCCCCCAAATTCAATTACCAGGCCCTTCAGGTCTGCTATGGATAGTAAGGGGAACCCTGCCGCAAATTTAAAAAAAAAATGCGTGCGGTTCCCCCCAAATATCCATACCAGGCCCTCCAGGTCTGGAAAGGATTTTAAGGGGAACTCCACCCCAAATGTAAAAAAAAAAATGGCGTGGAGTACCCCCAAAAATCCAGACCAGACCCTTTATCCGAGCACGCAACCTGGCAGGCCGCAGGAAAAGAGGGGGGGACTAGAGAGCGCCCTCCCCTCCTGAACCGTACCAGGCCACATGCCCTCAACATGGGGAGGATGTCCCCATGTTGATGGGGACAAGGGCCTCATCCCCACAACCCTTGCCCGGTGGTTGTGGGGGTCTGCGGGCGGGGGGCTTATCGGAATCTGGAAGACCCCTTTAACAAAGGGGACCCCCAGATCCCGGCCCCCCCATGTGAATTGGTAATGGGGTACAATGTACCCCAACCATTTCACAAAGAAAGTGTAAAAATTGCATTGTAAAAAAAATACACAGACACCATTGGGAAAGTCCTTTATTAAAAATAAAAAAAAATAAAAAACATTCCAGTGATGAAATCCAGTGTCCCGCGGCGATCCCGATGTCCAGCACTGTCCAGACGAAATGTCATTGGCTGAGCCTGAGCGGACCTGATGGGGAACTTCCTCGGCAGTGTATTAAATGAATAGACCCGCCCCTTCTAAAGTTCCCCATCAGGTCCGCTCAGCCAATGACGTAGTGTAAGGCTGAGGACCTGATGCGGAACGTGAGAAGGGGCGGGTCTATTCATGTATTAAACTGTGGATGAAGTTCCCCATCAGGTCCGCCCCCTCGTATGTCAGACCCCGCCTACGTCATTGGATGAGCCGAGAATCCCCTGTGTGCATGCGCCGCTGCAGTCAGCGGCTCATTGCGAGGGGAATATCTCCTAAACCGTAAAGGTTTAGGAGATATTTTTTTACCTACAGGTAAGCCTTATTATAGGCTTACCTGTTGGTCAAATTGTAAAAATGGACTATACAACCGCTTTAAGTGGTAATTAATTATTGTCTCTTGATTTGAATCTAAGTTAAATTGAACGTATTGGATTTTTCACCTGCGCTGTGGACCTTATCCCTGATGTCATTCTTTGCCTACAATGTGTGTGCTCATTGGAAAAAATCTTTCAATAAACATATTGAAACAAAACATATTTGATTTTTACCCTCCCTTCTAGATTGCAAGCTCTAACGAGCAGGGCCCTCTGATTCCTCTTGAATTGTATTGTAATTGTACTGTCTTCCCCCATGTTGTAAAGCGCTGCTAAAACTGTTGGCGCTATATAAATCCTGTATAATAATAATAATAATAATAATTTTAGTGGTTGTCTGAAATTAGGTGTGGGTAACCGAGACAGTTAATCAATCATTTGGACCAGGCATCATTTGGAGTATTAGTAAAGAACTGTAGGGAAACATACACAAGGGTGAATGTACAGTATATACAAAAATGTGCTGAGTTTGCAGAGCACAGGCATGCAATAACCACTGGAAAGCAATCAGAATAAAACTTACAAAGTAGACAAAGAAAAGAACAAAGAAAGCAATTTCTGATTGATGGCTTTTTTATGTTACATATCATTGCTTTTTGTGCTGCCCTATATATATATATTAAGCCTGGAATTCTCTTTTCTAGCCACTGAAATGTACTTTTCCAGCTAAAGACAGTACAGTTTCCCATTGATTGTGCTGGAAATGATTCACTGCCTGTAATACATCACCCACTACCTGCTTATTCTTAGATTGCAGAGCATCTTCCTAATGGGATCCAGTGATGGCCAGCGGGTAGTAATTGTAAATTAGAGCTCCTTGTATGCTGCAGCAGTGAAGTGTTCTTGATAAAATCATAGTCAGGCTAGTTAGTGCGTATGTCAAGGCAAAAACATAGAAAACATACTTAGTACACCTCTGAAAAAATGCACATTTCCATTTCTGCAAGGAACTAGGTATGCCACCATTCTTTTTGGTGAGGTATCCACAGTGATGCAACCATGTCTCAAAAGACAGTTAATGAGACAGTAAAACCATACAGGTTATGGTGAGAAGGTGCTAAAGCAATTGAAAAGCCCTCCAACCAAATCAGTGTGTAGCAGAGCCATGCCTTCTTAAAATGTATCTACATTTCATCATACTTTATATCCAAAAATATGTGCACTGTGGGTAGAGCCATGCAAATAATTCCTTTCATGCACCAACAGCAAGATGTACACCCAGAACTGTTAGTGTATAGTGTGCCTGCATGGGTTTCCTCTGGGTACTCCAGTTTCCTCCCACACTCCAAAGACATGCTGGTAGGTTATTTGGATGGATCCTGTCTAAAATTGGCCCTAGTATGTATGAATGTAAGTTACAGACCTTAGAGTGTAAGCTCCTTAAGGGTAGGGACTGATGTGAATGTACAATATACAGTGGGGCAAAAAAGTATTTAGTCAGCCACCAATAGGGATGAGCTTCGTGTTCGAGTCGAACATACGTTCGACTCGAACATCGGCTGTTCGATCGTTCGACGAAGATCGAACGATTTGGGCCGTTCGCGCCAAATTCGAGTGACGCGAACGGCCCACAATGCACTACGCCATCGCAGTGTCATCCAGGCGCTGTGATTGGCCAAGCATGCACTGTGACCCCGCATGCTTGGCCAATCACAGCGCCGGCAGCGAGGAGAGCAATGATTGGCCACAGGCAGGATGCCTGTGGCCAATTATTGCTGAGGGTGTTTAGTACACGCCCCACACTATAAAAGGCCGCCAGCACGGCGGCCTAGTGTAGTGTGTTCCGGAGCAGGGAAAGAGCAGCATAGGCAGGGACAGTGACTTTTATTTATTTCTTGCTTAACCTGGATTCCTTTAGTTTAGGGAAAGAGAAGGATAGGTAGGGAGAGTGTCAGTGTGTTTTGTGCTTGTGCTATAGTGTGCTTTAAAAAAACATTTTTTCTAGGGACAGAAAACTCTAGGTAGGGAGAGTGTCAGTTTCTTTCACTGTGCAAGTCCTTGTTTCCAGGGACAGGGAAGGACAGTGAGTGAATTCTCCTTGTGCTCTAGTGTGCTTAAAAAAAACATTTTTTCTAGGGACAGAAAACTCTAGGTAGGGAGAGTGTCAGTTTCTTTCACTGTGCAAGTCCTTGTTTCCAGGGACAGGGAAGGACAGTGAGTGAATTCTCCTTGTGCTATAGTGTGCTTAAAAAAAACATTTTTTCTAGGGACAGAAAACTCTAGGTAGGGAGAGTGTCAGTTTCTTTCACTGTGCAAGTCCTTGTTTCCAGGGACAGGGAAGGACAGTGAGTGAATTCTCCTTGTGCTATAGTGTGCTTAAAAAAAACTTTTTCTAGGGACAGAAAACTCTAGGTAGGGAGAGTGTCAGTTTCTTTCACTGTGCAAGTCCTTGTTTCCAGGGACAGGGAAGGACAGTGAGTGAATTCTCCTTGTGCTATAGTGTGCTTAAAAAAAACATTTTTTATAGGGACAGAAAACTCTAGGTAGGGAGAGTGTCAGTTTCTTTCACTGTGCAAGTCCTTGTTTCCAGGGACAGGGAAGGACAGTGAGTGAATTCTCCTTGTGCTATAGTGTGCTTAAAAAAAACATTTTTTCTAGGGACAGAAAACTCTAGGTAGGGAGAGTGTCAGTTTCTTTCACTGTGCAAGTCCTTGTTTCCAGGGACAGGGAAGGACAGTGAGTGAATTCTCCTTGTGCTATAGTGTGCTTAAAAAAAACATTTTTTATAGGGACAGAAAACTCTAGGTAGGGAGAGTGTCAGTTTCTTTCACTGTGCAAGTCCTTGTTTCCAGGGACAGGGAAGGACAGTGAGTGAATTCTCCTTGTGCTATAGTGTGCTTAAAAAAAACATTTTTTCTAGGGACAGAAAACTCTAGGTAGGGAGAGTGTCAGTTTCTTTCACTGTGCAAGTCCTTGTTTCCAGGGACAGGGAAGGACAGTGAGTGAATTCTCCTTGTGCTATAGTGTGCTTAAAAAAAACATTTTTTCTAGGGACAGAAAACTCTAGGTAGGGAGAGTGTCAGTTTCTTTCACTGTGCAAGTCCTTGTTTCCAGGGACAGGGAAGGACAGTGAGTGAATTCTCCTTTTGCTCTAGTGTGCTTAAAAAAAACATTTTTTCTAGGGACAGAAAACTCTAGGTAGGGAGAGTGTCAGTTTCTTTCACTGTGCAAGTCCTTGTTTCCAGGGACAGGGAAGGACAGTGAGTGAATTCTCCTTGTGCTATAGTGTGCTTAAAAAAAACATTTTTTCTAGGGACAGAAAACTCTAGGTAGGGAGAGTGTCAGTTTCTTTCACTGTGCAAGTCCTTGTTTCCAGGGACAGGGAAGGACAGTGAGTGAATTCTCCTTGTGCTATAGTGTGCTTAAAAAAAACATTTTTTATAGGGACAGAAAACTCTAGGTAGGGAGAGTGTCAGTTTCTTTCACTGTGCAAGTCCTTGTTTCCAGGGACAGGGAAGGACAGTGAGTGAATTCTCCTTGTGCTCTAGTGTGCTTAAAAAAAACATTTTTTCTAGGGACAGAAAACTCTAGGTAGGGAGAGTGTCAGTTTCTTTCACTGTGCAAGTCCTTGTTTCCAGGGACAGGGAAGGACAGTGAGTGAATTCTCCTTGTGCTATAGTGTGCTTAAAAAAAACATTTTTTCTAGGGACAGAAAACTCTAGGTAGGGAGAGTGTCAGTTTCTTTCACTGTGCAAGTCCTTGTTTCCAGGGACAGGGAAGGACAGTGAGTGAATTCTCCTTGTGCTATAGTGTGCTTAAAAAAAAACATTTTTTCTAGGGACAGAAAACTCTAGGTAGGGAGAGTGTCAGTTTCTTTCACTGTGCAAGTCCTTGTTTCCAGGGACAGGGAAGGACAGTGAGTGAATTCTCCTTGTGCTATAGTGTGCTTAAAAAAAACATTTTTTCTAGGGACAGAAAACTCTAGGTAGGGAGAGTGTCAGTTTCTTTCACTGTGCAAGTCCTTGTTTCCAGGGACAGGGAAGGACAGTGAGTGAATTCTCCTTGTGCTATAGTGTGCTTAAAAAAAAACATTTTTTCTAGGGACAGAAAACTCTAGGTAGGGAGAGTGTCAGTTTCTTTCACTGTGCAAGTCCTTGTTTCCAGGGACAGGGAAGGACAGTGAGTGAATTCTCCTTGTGCTATAGTGTGCTTAAAAAAAACATTTTTTCTAGGGACAGAAAACTCTAGGTAGGGAGAGTGTCAGTTTCTTTCACTGTGCAAGTCCTTGTTTCCAGGGACAGGGAAGGACAGTGAGTGAATTCTCCTTGTGCTATAGTGTGCTTAAAAAAAAACATTTTTTCTAGGGACAGAAAACTCTAGGTAGGGAGAGTGTCAGTTTCTTTCACTGTGCAAGTCCTTGTTTCCAGGGACAGGGAAGGACAGTGAGTGAATTCTCCTTGTGCTATAGTGTGCTTAAAAAAAACATTTTTTCTAGGGACAGAAAACTCTAGGTAGGGAGAGTGTCAGTTTCTTTCACTGTGCAAGTCCTTGTTTCCAGGGACAGGGAAGGACAGTGAGTGAACTCTCCTTGTGCTATAGTGTGCTTAAAAAAAACATTTTTTCTAGGGACAGAAAACTCTAGGTAGGGAGAGTGTCAGTTTCTTTCACTGTGCAAGTCCTTGTTTCCAGGGACAGGGAAGGACAGTGAGTGAATTCTCCTTGTGCTATAGTGTGCTTAAAAAAAAACATTTTTTCTAGGGACAGAAAACTCTAGGTAGGGAGAGTGTCAGTTTCTTTCACTGTGCAAGTCCTTGTTTCCAGGGACAGGGAAGGACAGTGAGTGAATTCTCCTTGTGCTCTAGTGTGCTTAAAAAAAACATTTTTTCTAGGGACAGAAAACTCTAGGTAGGGAGAGTGTCAGTTTCTTTCACTGTGCAAGTCCTTGTTTCCAGGGACAGGGAAGGACAGTGAGTGAATTCTCCTTGTGCTCTAGTGTGCTTAAAAAAA
This sequence comes from Rana muscosa, assembly GCA_029206835.1. Classification (NCBI taxonomy): domain Eukaryota; kingdom Metazoa; phylum Chordata; class Amphibia; order Anura; family Ranidae; genus Rana; species Rana muscosa. Next base: position 536,367,980 of record CM055118.1, on the reverse strand, counting down.
ACATTTTTTCTAGGGACAGAAAACTCTAGGTAGGGAGAGTGTCAGTTTCTTTCACTGTGCAAGTCCTTGTTTCCAGGGACAGGGAAGGACAGTGAGTGAATTCTCCTTGTGCTATAGTGTGCTTAAAAAAAACATTTTTTCTAGGGACAGAAAACTCTAGGTAGGGAGAGTGTCAGTTTCTTTCACTGTGCAAGTCCTTGTTTCCAGGGACAGGGAAGGACAGTGAGTGAATTCTCCTTGTGCTATAGTGTGCTTAAAAAAAAACATTTTTTCTAGGGACAGAAAACTCTAGGTAGGGAGAGTGTCAGTTTCTTTCACTGTGCAAGTCCTTGTTTCCAGGGACAGGGAAGGACAGTGAGTGAATTCTCCTTGTGCTCTAGTGTGCTTAAAAAAAACATTTTTTCTAGGGACAGAAAACTCTAGGTAGGGAGAGTGTCAGTTTCTTTCACTGTGCAAGTCCTTGTTTCCAGGGACAGGGAAGGACAGTGAGTGAATTCTCCTTGTGCTCTAGTGTGCTTAAAAAAAACATTTTTTCTAGGGACAGAAAACTCTAGGTAGGGAGAGTGTCAGTTTCTTTCACTGTGCAAGTCCTTGTTTCCAGGGACAGGGAAGGACAGTGAGTGAATTCTCCTTGTGCTATAGTGTGCTTAAAAAAAACATTTTTTCTAGGGACAGAAAACTCTAGGTAGGGAGAGTGTCAGTTTCTTTCACTGTGCAAGTCCTTGTTTCCAGGGACAGGGAAGGACAGTGAGTGAATTCTCCTTGTGCTATAGTGTGCTTAAAAAAAAACATTTTTTCTAGGGACAGAAAACTCTAGGTAGGGAGAGTGTCAGTTTCTTTCACTGTGCAAGTCCTTGTTTCCAGGGACAGGGAAGGACAGTGAGTGAATTCTCCTTGTGCTATAGTGTGCTTAAAAAAAACATTTTTTCTAGGGACAGAAAACTCTAGGTAGGGAGAGTGTCAGTTTCTTTCACTGTGCAAGTCCTTGTTTCCAGGGACAGGGAAGGACAGTGAGTGAATTCTCCTTGTGCTATAGTGTGCTTAAAAAAAACATTTTTTCTAGGGACAGAAAACTCTAGGTAGGGAGAGTGTCAGTTTCTTTCACTGTGCAAGTCCTTGTTTCCAGGGACAGGGAAGGACAGTGAGTGAATTCTCCTTGTGCTATAGTGTGCTTAAAAAAAAAACATTTTTTCTAGGGACAGAAAACTCTAGGTAGGGAGAGTGTCAGTTTCTTTCACTGTGCAAGTCCTTGTTTCCAGGGACAGGGAAGGACAGTGAGTGAATTCTCCTTGTGCTCTAGTGTGCTTAAAAAAAACATTTTTTCTAGGGACAGAAAACTCTAGGTAGGGAGAGTGTCAGTTTCTTTCACTGTGCAAGTCCTTGTTTCCAGGGACAGGGAAGGACAGTGAGTGAATTCTCCTTGTGCTCTAGTGTGCTTAAAAAAAACATTTTTTCTAGGGACAGAAAACTCTAGGTAGGGAGAGTGTCAGTTTCTTTCACTGTGCAAGTCCTTGTTTCCAGGGACAGGGAAGGACAGTGAGTGAATTCTCCTTGTGCTCTAGTGTGCTTAAAAAAAACATTTTTTCTAGGGACAGAAAACTCTAGGTAGGGAGAGTGTCAGTTTCTTTCACTGTGCAAGTCCTTGTTTCCAGGGACAGGGAAGGACAGTGAGTGAATTCTCCTTGTGCTATAGTGTGCTTAAAAAAAACATTTTTTCTAGGGACAGAAAACTCTAGGTAGGGAGAGTGTCAGTTTCTTTCACTGTGCAAGTCCTTGTTTCCAGGGACAGGGAAGGACAGTGAGTGAATTCTCCTTGTGCTATAGTGTGCTTAAAAAAAAACATTTTTTCTAGGGACAGAAAACTCTAGGTAGGGAGAGTGTCAGTTTCTTTCACTGTGCAAGTCCTTGTTTCCAGGGACAGGGAAGGACAGTGAGTGAATTCTCCTTGTGCTATAGTGTGCTTAAAAAAAACATTTTTTCTAGGGACAGAAAACTCTAGGTAGGGAGAGTGTCAGTTTCTTTCACTGTGCAAGTCCTTGTTTCCAGGGACAGGGAAGGACAGTGAGTGAATTCTCCTTGTGCTATAGTGTGCTTAAAAAAAACATTTTTTCTAGGGACAGAAAACTCTAGGTAGGGAGAGTGTCAGTTTCTTTCACTGTGCAAGTCCTTGTTTCCAGGGACAGGGAAGGACAGTGAGTGAATTCTCCTTGTGCTATAGTGTGCTTAAAAAAAAAACATTTTTTCTAGGGACAGAAAACTCTAGGTAGGGAGAGTGTCAGTTTCTTTCACTGTGCAAGTCCTTGTTTCCAGGGACAGGGAAGGACAGTGAGTGAATTCTCCTTGTGCTCTAGTGTGCTTAAAAAAAACATTTTTTCTAGGGACAGAAAACTCTAGGTAGGGAGAGTGTCAGTTTCTTTCACTGTGCAAGTCCTTGTTTCCAGGGACAGGGAAGGACAGTGAGTGAATTCTCCTTGTGCTCTAGTGTGCTTAAAAAAAACATTTTTTCTAGGGACAGAAAACTCTAGGTAGGGAGAGTGTCAGTTTCTTTCACTGTGCAAGTCCTTGTTTCCAGGGACAGGGAAGGACAGTGAGTGAATTCTCCTTGTGCTATAGTGTGCTTAAAAAAAACATTTTTTCTAGGGACAGAAAACTCTAGGTAGGGAGAGTGTCAGTTTCTTTCACTGTGCAAGTCCTTGTTTCCAGGGACAGGGAAGGACAGTGAGTGAATTCTCCTTGTGCTATAGTGTGCTTAAAAAAAACATTTTTTATAGGGACAGAAAACTCTAGGTAGGGAGAGTGTCAGTTTCTTTCACTGTGCAAGTCCTTGTTTCCAGGGACAGGGAAGGACAGTGAGTGAATTCTCCTTGTGCTCTAGTGTGCTTAAAAAAAACATTTTTTCTAGGGACAGAAAACTCTAGGTAGGGAGAGTGTCAGTTCCTTTCACTGTGCGAGTCCTTGTTTCTAGGGACAAAGAAGGAAAGTGAGGGGAATTCTCCTTGTGCTATAGTGTGCTAAAGCATTCCTCATCAACCATCTTTGAAATCCTTGATTTTTGGACAGTCAGGGAAATTGTCGTTGTGCTATTCTGTGCAAAAGCAATCATCCTCAACCATATTTAGAAATCCTTAAGTAAAGGGACAGAGAAGGACACCTGAAGGTAGCCCTTATTGCTTTTTTCCCATCTCCCTGCAGGCCATCTATTAGAATGTCTGGAAGGCAAACAAGGAGAGGCAGACAGTCAGGAGGCAATAAAAGAGGGCAAGCAGGCTCTGTGTCTGGGGGCAACAGTGCTGGTCGTGGACGCGGTGCATTGTCATCAGCACATGGCCATGGGACACGCTTGTCCTTCTTTTCGGCAGCTGGACATGTTGAGCCACATCATGCCGAAGACTTGGTAGAGTGGATGACCAAGCCCTCCTCCTCCTCCTCCTCATCCTCTCTCACCCAGGCTCAGGGTACTGGCAAAGCAGCTGCCAAAGCGTCCTCTTCCCTGTTATCAATGTCAGACTCATCATCAGTCACTCCTTCCCTAGACCCACCATGTCCTCCTCCTGAGGAGTCCCCCGAACTGTTTGAGCACAGTGTTGGGTACATGCTCCAGGAGGATGCCCAGCGTTTCGAAGGGTCTGATGATGAAACCCAGCTACAGGAAGGCAGTAGGGTGAGAGCAGACAGAGGGGATGCTCAAGAAGGACACCAATCTGGCAGTCATGTTCCAGCAGCTGCAGCATACTGCCAGATTGGCTCCAGTGATGAGGAGGGAGGGGATGATGAGGTCACTGACTCCACGTGGGTGCCTAATAGGAGAGAGGAGGAGGAGGATGAGGAGGAGGCACATCTCCAACGAGGCAGGATGCCCTTTGGTGGCCAGCGTAAGGGCAGTACACCGACGGAATCACACCGCAGAGCTCCGCCTGTGCAGGGCGCTGCCTCTGCCCGTCATTCAAAAAGTTCCTTGGTGTGGGCCTTTTTTGAGGCTAGTGCATCAGATCGCACAGCTGCTGTTTGCAACATATGTCTCAAGCGTATATCGCGTGGCCAAAACATCAGCCGCTTGGGTACCACATGCCTGACCAGACATATGTTGACCTGCCATGCAGCTCGTTGGCAAGCCTACCTCAAAGACCCACACCAAAGAACAAAGCGGACCTCTCCTTGCACCGCATCAGCTGGGATCTCCAACCCCACTATAACTTCAGTCCTCTCTGAAACATGCACTGAGAGGAATGAAGGTGTAGAATTAGGTGTGTCACAGCCAAGTACTTGCGGCCACTCTGCTAGCAGTACACCGACGTCCGATTCTAGCAGGCAAATTTCCCTGCCCCAGCTGCTGGACCGTCGAAAGAAGTTCACTCCCAGCCATCCACATGCCCAGCGGTTGAATGCTAGCTTGGCTAAATTGCTAGCGCTTCAACTGCTGCCTTTTCAGTTGGTAGACTCGGCCCCCTTCCGTGAGTTTGTGCAATGTGCGGTTCCTCAGTGGCAGGTTCCCAAACGCCACTTTTTCTCACGGAAGGCTATTCCGGCTCTCTACCGGCATGTGGAAGGCAATGTCTTGGCCTCGCTGGACAGGGCGGTCAGCGGTAAGGTGCATATTACCGCTGACTCATGGTCTAGCAGGCATGGACAGGGACGTTACCTTTCTTTCACGGCCCATTGGGTCACTCTTTTGGCAGCTGGGAAGGATGCAGGACAAGGTGCAGTAGTGTTGGAGGTTGTCCCACCGCCACGCCTCCAAAATGCTACTACTGGTTGTGACACACCTCTCTCCTCCACCCCCTCCTCTTCTTCTTCCTCCATGGCCTCTTCCTGTGGTTTGTCCTATGAACCAGCGGTGCTCCGTAGCCGTTCACGGGGCTACGCAAGTACGCAGGCAAAAAGATGCCATGCCGTGCTTGCGCTGGTGTGTTTGGGGGACAGAAGCCACACTGGGGCAGAGGTCCTGTCTGCTCTGCAGGGCCAGGCCGAGAGGTGGTTGACGCCACGCCAGCTTAAGCCAGGAATGGTGGTTTGCGACAATGGCACCAACCTCCTCTCCGCCCTTCGACAGGGACAACTGACCCATGTGCCCTGTGTGGCTCACGTCCTTAACCTGGTGGTGCAGCGTTTCTTGGGCAGGTACCCGGGCTTACAGGATGTCCTGAGGCAGGCCAGGAAAGTCTGTGTGCATTTCCGCAGATCTTATAATGCCAGTGCTCGCCTGGCTGAGCTGCAAAAGGAGTTGAACCTGCCCAAGAACCGCCTTATATGTGACATGCCCACCAGGTGGAACTCAACGTTGGCCATGCTGCAGCGGCTGCACACGCAGCAGAGGGCCATCAATGAGTACCTGTGCGACTACGGCACCAGGACAGGTTCAGGGGAGCTTGGTTTTTTTTCTCCACGCCAGTGGGGCATGATCAGGGATGCATGCACTGTCCTGGCACCATTTGAGGAGGCCACGAGGATGGTGAGCAGTGACAGTGCATGCATCAGTGACACTGTACCTCTTGTCCACCTGTTGGAGCACACGCTGCGTGGAATAATGGACAGGGCACTTGAGGCAGAACAGAGGCAGGAAGAGGAGGACTTCCTTGCCTCTCAAGGCCCCCTTTACCCAGACAGTGTTCCTTCTGTCCCACCCATCGCACAGGAAGAGGAGGAGGAGGAGGAGGAGGAGGAGGATTGTGTCAGCATGGAGGTGGAGGCTGGCACTCAGCATCATCAGCAGCAGTCTTTTAGGGATGATTTACAGTCCCAAGAAACCAGTGGACTTGTACGTGGCTGGGAGGAGGTGACTGCGGATCATGTCGTCCTTAGTGACCCAGAGGACTCCGGAGCGAATGCCTCAGCAAACCTACGCTGCATGGCCTCCCTGATCCTGCAAAGTCTGCGGAAGGATCCTCGTATTCTTCGGATCAAGGAGAGGGACCATTACTGGCTGGCCACTCTCCTTGATCCACGGTACAAGGGTAAGGTTGCGGACCTTATGTTACCGTCGCAGAGGGAGCAGTGGATGAGACAACTCCAGGAGGCCTTGCAGAAAGGTCTGTGCAACGCGTTCCCAGAGACTGGGAGGTTACAAACTCCTGGTCCTGGACAACGAGTTGCTGAGGCTTCGGCCAGTCAAAGAAGGAGCGGTGGGGAAGGTGGCCGTCTGACCGATGCGTTCAGACAATTCTTTAGTCCGCAGCCCCAAAGTATGATCGGTTCCAGCAACCATCGCCAGCGTCTGATAAACATGGTGCAGGAATATCTAGGGGCAAGGTCAGACTTGGACACCTTCCCCACCGAAAATCCTCTGGCTTACTGGGTCTTGAGGATGGATCACTGGCCAGAGCTTGCACAGTATGCAATTGAGCTACTGGCCTGTCCTGCATCCAGCGTTCTTTCGGAACGCACATTCAGTGCTGCTGGAGGATTTGTCACGGATCACAGGGTGCGCCTGTCCACCGACTCGGTTGATCGACTGACTTTCATCAAGATGAACCAGTCTTGGATCACCACCAGCTACCACACACCTGATGCTGATATAACAGACTAATTGATTTTAACATGTCACATCCCTTCAAGACTGATGCTGATGCTGAGTGCCTGTGCTGTTATGTTGACTGGCTATCCTCCTCCTCCGAGTCCTCAATGATACGATTGATGATGATAGCTTGGAAGATCATTTTTGTTTATGGGTGCCGCCACCAGTGGCTAAGGCCCAATTTTTCAGCCCCTGTTTAACAGGGGCGTGTAATTACAATTTTTGAAGCAATACTTTGCAACAGGGCTCATTGCTGTGCTCCAAGTACAGTATGTGTGAGGGTTTGGAGTGTTGTGCCACCAGTGCCTAAGGCCCAATTTTTCAGCCCCTGTTTAACAGGGGCGTGTCATTACAATTTTTGAAGCAATACTTTGCAACAGGGCTCATTGCTGTGCTCCAAGTACAGTATCTGTGAGGGGTTGCAGTGTTGTGCCACCAGTGCCTAAGGCCCAATTTTTCAGCCCCTGTTCAACAGGGGCATGTAATTACAATTATTGATCTAATAATTCACAGCAGGGCCCATTCCTGCACCCACCAAGCAAGAGTAACTCTGAGGGCTTACAGTGTTGTGGCAACACCACCACCACCACCACGAAAGGCCCAATTTTTCAGCCCCTGTTCAACAGGGGCATGCAATTACAATTCTTGATCTAATAATTCACAGCAGGGCCCATTGCTGCACCCACCAAGAGTAACTGTCAGGTCTTACAGTTTTGTGGCACCAGCACCACCATCAAAGGCCCAATTTTTACTACCACTGTTCAACAATTATATGTAATTAAAATTCCTGATATAATAGTTGACAGCAGGGCGTTCCAGCACCAACCAAGAGTAACTGTGAGTGCTTACAGTGTTGTGCCAACACCAACAACTAAGGGGCCTATTTCTGCAGAGTATATACGGCAGGTCCCTACTTTCAAACATCCAACTTACAAACGACTCCTACTTGCAAACGCAAGAAGACAACAGGAAGTGAGAGGAAATCTACCACTAGGAAGGAAAATTCTCTCCTGTAAGAATAAATATGGGAGAAAGGTGTCTCCTCTGTACTGATGCTTTATCAGCAATCCTTGTTTCAAGAAAAACACCACATTTCAAAAACAGTTGTCATTGGGACGGAAAGTGAGGTGAAATGTTCTGAACAGGGGCACAGACAGCAAAACAAATGTTACAGGGGTGATAACCCTTACCTATGTTTTCCAAAAAGTTTAAAAATTGATTTTTGGGCTGGAGCTACACTTCAACAATGTACCTGTTCAAAATTACAAACAGATTCTACATAAGAACAAACCTACAGTCCCTGTCTTGTATGCACCGCCTGTATACGGCTGTTCAGAATATATAGGGCCTTTTTTATTTTATGTGCGGGGTTCCCCTTAATATCCATACAAGACCCAAAGGGGCTGGTAATGGGCTGGGGTAGGGGGGGGGGGTCATGGGGTAGCTATGCCATTTTTCTTAAAGATTTTCATCCATATTACCGGGACCAGACATTACATTAAAGCCGCAAGCAGTTTTAAATGGCTTTTTTTTCCTTTAGAAGTGTCATTTTGTGCAGGGACAGTTCTAAACACGGGAAACACGTGGCACTTCACAGGCATACTTTAGACACCCCCCAGGTACGATATTTAAAGGAATATTTGACTTTTTTTTTTTCACTTTATGCATCATTAAAATGACTGCTCCCGAAAAACGACCGTTTTTAAAACTTCTTTTTGCATTGATACATGTCCCCTGGTGCAGAACCCGGGTTCCCAAACCCTTTTTAGGACAATAACATGCATAATAGTCGTTATAATTAGCACTTTAGAATTCGAACGTTCGCATCCATTGTATTTAATAGGGTTCTAATGTTCGTACGAACTTTCGGTCCGTTCGCGGGTTCTGGTGCGAACCGAACCCGGGGGTGTTCGGCTCATCACTAGCCACCAATTGTGCAAGTTCTCCCACTTAAAAAGATGAGAGAGGCCTGTAATTGTCATCATAGGTATACCTCAACTATGAGAGACAAAATGTGGAAACAAATCCAGACAATCACATTGTCTGATTTGGAAAGATTTTTTTTGCAAATTATGGTGGAAAATAAGTATTTGGTCACCTACAAACAAGCAAGATTTCTGGCTCTCACAGACCTGTATCTTCTTCTTTAAGAGGCTCCTTTGTCCCCCCACTCATTACCTGTATTAATGGCACCTTTTTGAACTTGTTATCAGTATAAAAGACACCTGTCCACAACCTCAAACAGTCACACTCCAAACTCCACTAAGGTGAAGACCAAAGAGCTGTCGAAGGACACCAGAAACAAAATTGTAGACCTGCACCAGGCTGGGAAGACTGAATCTGCAATAGGCAAGCAGCTTGATGTGAAGAAATCAACTGTGGGAGCAATAATTAGAAAATGGAAGACATACAAGACCACTGATAATCTCCCTCGATCTGGGGCTCCACGCAAGATCTCACCCCGTGGGGTCAAAATGATCACAAGAACGATGAGCAAAAATCCCAGAACCACACGGGGGGACCTAGTGAATGACCTGCAGAGAGCTGGGACCAATGTAACAAAGGCTACCATCAGTAACACACTACGCCGCCAGGGACTCAGATCCTGCAGTGCCAGACGTGTCCCTCTGCTTAAGCCAGTACATGTCCGGGCCCGTCTGAGGTTTGCTAGAGAGCATTTGGATGATCCAGAAGAGGATTGGGAGAATGTCATTTGGTCAGATGAAACCAAAGTAGAACTGTTTGGTAGAAACACAACTCTTCGAGTTTGGAGGAGAGAGAATGCTGAGTTGCAACCAAAGAACACCATACCTACTGTGAAGCATAGGGGTGGCAACATCATGCTTTGGGGCTGTTTCTGTGCAAAGGGAACATGACGACTGATCCGTACACATGAAAGAATGAATGGAGCCATGTATTGTGAGATTTTGAGTGCAAACCTCCTCCCATCAGCAAGGGCATTGAAGATGAAACGTGGCTGGGTCTTTCAGCATGACAATGATCCCAAACACACCGCCCAGGAAATGAAGGAGTGGCTTTGTAAGAAGCATTTCAAGGTCCTGGAGTGGCTTAGCCAGTCTCCAGATCTCAACCCCATAGAAAACCTTTGGAGGGAATTGAAAGTCTGTGTTGCCCAGCGACAGCCCCAAAACATCACTGCTCTAGAGGAGATCTGCATGGAGGAATGGGCCAACATACCAGCAACAGTGTGTGACAACCTTGTGAAGACTTAAAGAAAACGTTTGACCTCTGTCATTGCCAACAAAGGATATATAACAAAGTATTGAGATGAACTTTTGATATTGACCAAATACTTATTTCCACCATAATTTGCCCAAAAAATTATTTCCAAATCAGACAATGTGATTGTCTGGATTTGTTTCCACATTTTGTCTCTCATAGTTGAGGTATACCTATGATGACAATTACAGGCCTCTCTCATCTTTTTAAGTGGGAGAACTTGCACAATTGGTGGCTGACTAAATACTTTTTTGCCCCACTGTATATCTGTAAAGCGCTGCGTAAATTGACAGCACTGTACCTGTAATAAACAAAATAAATATAGTGGAAATATGGCCAGATAATAAAGAGACAAAATTGATCCAGCTTTTTCAGACTTTTATTGTCACGGCCATTATCATTGTAGTATACGTATGTCATGCGGCGTACACACGACCATTTTTCATGACGTGAAAAATGCAATTTTTTAAATTGGTCATTAAAAACGATCGTGTGTAGGCTCCAGAGCATTTTTAATGACGTGAAAAATGGCCTAAAAAAATTTAGAACCTGCTCTATTTTTTCACGTCGTTCTTTTTAACGTCGTCAAAAACGATAGTGTGTATGCTTTCACGAGGGGAAAAAAATGTGCATGCTCAGAATCAAGTATGAGATGGGAGCGCTCCTTCTGGTAAAACTAACGTTCGTAATGGAGATAGCACATTCATCACGCTGTAACAGACTGAAGAGCATGAGGCTGAAAAGCGCGAATCGGCTCTCACCAAACTTTACAAATACGAGGATCAGCAAAAGCAGCCCAAAGGGTGGCGCCATCCGAAAGGAACTTCCCCTTTATAGTGCCGTTGTACGTGTTGTACGTCACCGCGCTTTGCTCAAGCATTTTTTTTCACGATAGTGTGTAGGCAAGGCAGGCTTGAGAGGAAACACGAAAAATCACGTCGAGAAAAACTTTGTTTTTTTCAATGACATTAAAAACGGCCGTGTGTACGCGGCATAAACCATTGCTTCGGTGGAGTAAGGCTTTGAACCCAATGAAATGGTATAACCATGTAGGTTGTGTTGAGAAGGGAAAGTAAGGTATTCACATGTCTCATTCCATTACATATCCCAAAAATAAGAGGAGTGTTACTCATTTCAGGATAGTTGTTTCATTAAAAGGAGAAAACAATGAGACTTTTGTCCCAACTCTCAAAGCCTCAAAAACTCTTAAAAAGGTAAGGTGGCGTAACTTCCTTTCTGCACCTAATTAACAAAATTTGGAAATAAAATGATCTACCAGATTTTTGCTTTTCTGACAATTTAACAACAATTTCTTAAAAAAAAAAAAAAAAAATGGTAAACAATTAAATAAAAAATAAAGAGCACTATTCATATAGAGAACCAGACGAGGGATAATGTTTTTGAGGGTGAAGCTCCACTGTAACCTTAGGTGAAAATGTTAATTTCAGAAAGCCAAGATCACTTTAGCTAGTCTTAGGACAGTGCTGGCAAACCTTGGCACCCCAGATGTTTTGGAACTACATTTCCCACGATGCTCAACTACACTGCAGAGTGCATGAGCATCATGGGAAATGTAGTTCTAAAACATCTGGGGTGCCAAGGTTCGCCATCACTGTCCTAGGATATCAAGAGGACATTTGCTTTTTTTGGATTTTCTGAACGCTATGATGCTCCTGATTTGAACAAATTGCACATGGAGGCTTTCAGATGTACCTGTTTCCCCTCCATCAACCAATTTCAGCCCAGAGGTTTACTTTACAGCTGGTCATAGAACACATTAAAAGTACGTGATTAAATGGACTGTTTCCGTCCCAATTTGCAACAATCAGGCCTTGCAGTAGTGCAGTAAATAGGGCTTTTGATCAACTGAACATTGGAAGCAATTGTTACTACACACATTTTTTACATGATAGAAAATCATGGTTCCCCTACACATCCGTTGGAATAAAGACTGTGAAGGCTCCTGGAGGAACGCAGGTTGTTTGAGGATGTACAGAAGATCCTCCACCTATAATTTTCTGTAAAACATCTGCTTGTCTATAGCCAACCTAAGTTCCCAGTATGCATCTACTCACTTCCACTGTATTTACCAGGAAATTCTCAGTACTAGGATTTGGCTAGGATCAAAGAACAACTGACAAACTATAGTCAAATGGAGCTTCATGTTCCACATCAAAAGCAATGCTAGCACTTTGATCTCCTAAGACTTTGTGATTACAGCAAGCATCTTCCATTTACCATCCTTTTGTGACCCCTATTTGTCTATTTTTCTACTTGCCCTGGTTGCTGTCTGCTGTGCATGCTATATATCAACTAACATCAGTAACAATCACATACTGAAACTATTTAATTTCCATACCCTTTGGTGTGATTCAAAAAATATGATGACTCTTGGCACTTATAGATCTGTTACAAAGATCTCAATGTACTTTATCGTAGAAAGAAAAATAGTTCAAAAGGAAGAAAGAAAGAAATATTGATTTCAATTCTTATTGAGTTTTGCTTTGTATAAGTACTAGAGTTGGTTTAGAATTATATGGCCTTTAGTCAATAAAATTACGGTATTCCTTTTAGGTGCAAAAACTAAAAAAAACAGAAAAAAGAACAGATTTTACTGATACAGAAGATGACACAATGATATTTAAAACATAAAATACATTTTTACTCAATTTCTATTATTTTTATTATACAGGATTTATTTAGCGCCGACAGTTTATGGAGCGCTTTACAACTTGAGGGTAGACAGTACAAATACAATAAACTCGAATACAATAGTTAAAACCATATTTATAAGAGAAAGGTAGAATATGTACAGAAATCCCCTATAAATATGCATCTCTCAAAGTGCGTTAGTTTCACATTACATAGTATACAAGATTACACCAATCACATATCATATGGCATTGGTCCACAAGGTCGACGCTTTTCGCGTAAAGCCTATTCAGGACCTTTTCCTTAGGATCCATTGAGAGAGCAAACCTAACTAGAAACTTAAGTGCAGTAATTCATACCAACCAGTCAGTATTTCAATCTTCTACTGAAAGAACAGCAGAGTGAATTCTGACTGGATGTATAGGTTACTTTAAGAAGAATTAGTATTTAGGAATTCTGTAAAGAATTATGTTGTTAGTATTAATAATACAATTTGTTCTGAATAGTTGTTTAGGGTTATGTATCATTCAGTGAGGAAGGTCCTAATGACACCCTTTATTCGCTAACTTAAAAAGTGTTTCCACTTTTGCAGCCAAATTGGGATGACACCAACTGTATATTTGTCACACATTTCTATTTGCATAGTACTACATTAAACAATCTAAATTTATGCTTACTGTTTTACTTGCTTTTTACTTGCTTGAAAATCCTACATAGTTCTCTTCTTCTATGTAATGTTAACTGGGGAGTTAAGGTTTACCATAATTAACTCTGTCTGTACTGTGCTGGCAGATCTCATTAGCAAATGTAAACTTGGTCTAAACACTGTCTGGCCTAAGGGTTAAAGAGCTTAAAGCTTTGGTGACATATTGTATGTTAATGCACATTCCCTCAGTTTGTCCCTCTAATAGCACATTAATATTCTGCAGAATAGCTTCCAGTCCTATGTTTAAACCTACTCTAAAGAAACAACCAAAAAGGTAACAATATCTTTTAAAAATGTATTTTTAGGTATGCTGAATGGGAACAAATAACAAACATATGGTATAGTGGGGGTTTCTTAAATTTGACAGCAAAAGTGGAAATGGACTTTAAGTTATTAAAGATGCAAGCTTTCAAAACAACATGTAGGGTCAGGGAATTGTTTAATGCCAAGCAAACCTGACAAGTTTCAAAAGCTTGCATCTTTAATAACTTAGATTGACCAATAAAGGGTACAATTTAAAGTGGTTGTAAACCCACTTTGACAACTTGCACCTACAGGTAAGCCTAGATTAAGGCTTACCTGTAGGTGCAAGAAATATCTCCTTAGCCACTTAAGCCCCGGACCAATATGCAGCTAAAGGACCTTTTTGCGATTCGGCACTGCGTCGCTTTAACTGACAATTGCGCGGTCGTGCGACGTGGCTCCCAAACAAAATTTGCGTCCTTTTTTTTCCACAAATAGAGCTTTCTTTTGGTGGTATTTGATCACCTCTGCGGTTTTTATTTTTTGCGCTATAAACAAAAATAGAGCGACAATTTTGAAAAAAAATCAATATTTTTTACTTTTTGCTATAATAAATATCCCCCAAAAATATATAAAAAAACTTTTTTTTTCCTCAGTTTAGGCCGATTCGTATTCTTCTATATATTTTTGGTAAAAAAAAAATCGCAATCAGCGTTTATTGATTGGTTTGCGCAAAAGTTATAGCGTTTACAAAATAGGGGGTAGTTTTATGGCATTTTTATAAAAAAAAATTTTTTTTTACTAGTAATGGCGGCGATCAGTGATTTTTTTTCATGACTGCGACATTATGGCGGACACATCGGACACTTTTGACACATATTTGGGACCATTGTCATTTTCACAGCGATCAGTGCTATAAAAATGCACTGGTTACTGTGAAAATGACACTGGCAGTGAAGGGGTTAACCTCTAGGTGGCGCTGTAGGGGTTAAGTGTACCCTAAGAAGTGATTCTTACTGTAAGGGGGAGTGGCTACACGTTACACGTCACTGATCGTCTGTTCCGATGACAGGGAACAGACGATCAGTGACATGCCATGGAGGAGAACGTGGAAAGGTTTGTTTACACTCACCTCTCCCCGTTCTTCAGCTTGGTGTCCCGATCGCAGGACACCGGCGGCGATCGGGTCCACGGGTCCCGCGGGCGCAGTCACGGAGCTCAGGACCGACCCACGGCTGGGCTCTTAAAGGGCAACATACTTGTACGTTGATGTGCCCAACCGTGTCAGTCTGCCGACGTATAACGGTGTGAGGCGGTCCTTAATTGATTAACCTACACGGTTAAGGAGATATTTTCAGAAAACACTGCACCAATGTCTACGGCGCATGCGCGCCGTAGACAACGGCACACGCGCACTGAGTGTCCCGGCATAATGAATGGGACATGCCGGGATTATGCCGGTCCCGCGCGCATGCGCGGGAGTGATGTCATCGCCGCTCTGGCCAATCACAGCGCCGGAGCGGCGATACCAGGAAGAAGCTCCGAGGGGACATGGCGGCGGCGGCGGAGGGGAATGAGGAGGACTTCAGGGGCTTTGATTTCAGGTAAGTGCCACATAATGAGCTAGTATGCTATGCATACTAGCTTATTATGCCTTTCTCTTGCAGGGGCTTATTTTATCCATTTTTTTCCTCTTTTAACTTTCAAACTCTTAATAAAAATGAACAATTCTAATTTTTACAAACATTGAAATGTACCAATAATAAATAAGCTTAACACTATATAAGCAAAGCTGATTTCCTAGAACGCCCCCTGTCCCAACCATTACCCTTTGCACTCCCTCTAACTAATCGCTGGGTTTAAAAATACCCCATTTACTAAAACTGGAAAGTGCAAAATCTGGTGCAGCTCTGCATAGAAACCAATCAGCTTCTTGTATTTTTTTTGTCAACGCTTAATTGAACAAGCTGTAGTTAGAAGCTGATTTGCTACTATGCGCGGATGCACCAGATTTTGCACTCTCCAGATTTAGTAAATCGACCCCGTTGTGTCCCGAGTCCTATTTCTCACTGCAGAGTTGCAGGGTCTTTCTTCAGGTACCTATATCACTGACTGGATGACATGGACACTTCTGAATGGCTGTCCAGTGGTGGGTCCTCTCAGGCTTCAGTAAACGGCAGATTGTTATGATCTGACCAATAGGGGTCCAGTGAGCACAGGTACCAAATGAGTTCTTACTACTGGAAAAGGAGCTGCCAAAGGACACATGATGATCAATTAAGGTGAGATAAAAGGTATTTGAGAGTTTTTTTTATCTGAATGGGCAGAGGGGGACACAAAATTGGCTTGGAGAGGAGTTTACACTAATATACATAATAAAGATAAAAAGAAAGGGTGATTATAAATGCTAACAAAAGACATGTAAAAAAAACACACTGGTGGCGTTTTGCAGGCGCTACAAAAACTACGGTAAAACTCCGCTAAAAATAGCGGCGTTTTACCGCCGACGCCCGGGGCGGCATAGTGTGAAAAGCCCAGGACCCGGAATTCCCTATGTAGCGCTACCCCCAGTTAAGAGAGCCGCTGGTTTGATTTCGGGCCCTGTGTACAGCACCACCAACCCCCGGCAATCTGCTCGACCCACCCTGGCACAATTAGTCTAGGGGTATATTTTTATCATAATCAATTGGTATTATAAAGGCACCCTCTTTATAGTAAGACAAAACACAAATGTTAAAGATTAAGTATAACAGCTTTACTTTGGTTGTAAAAAAGGCTTAAACAGGATATAATACACACAACTGGCTTGCAGAGCCCTGCAGCAATCAATATAGCACACAATAATGGCGCTGCGCGGTAATCCACCACGCGTAGCTATTATGGTATACACGCCCTGTGGCGCACTAAACAATATCCTATATTCCCACCCTGGCCAGGCCTGACCCAGAATAAATCTGAGGCCTCGTACACACGACCGAGTTTCTCGTCGTAAAAAAACACGTCGTTTTTTTCGACGAGATTTTTGTTAAGCTTGTCGATTTTCTCGTCAAGCTTTCTATGCGTACACACTGACATTTCCCAATTTCCTCCTTGTTCTCTGCGCTCACGTCCAGCACGTACGACGGCACTATAAAGGGGAAGATCTTTTTTCTTGGCGCCACCCCTTGGGCTGCTTTTGCTGATCTCGTGTTACCGCGTGTGAAGTAAAAGTTTGGGAAGAGACGATTCGCGCTTTTCAGTCTTCGTACTTTTCAGATCGTTTTCTGCGGTTCAGTTTGTGCTTGTGGGTTCGTATCTTGACTTTCAGGGCGTCTAGGCAGGTTGTATCTGTTTTACAGTGCGTTCTTGCCTGTTCGTTTCTGTTTTTCAGTTCGTTATTCATAGGCCTTGCTGTTCTAAAGTGCGTTCTGTACGTTCTGATAAGACGACCGTTTCTTATTAGCCATGTCGCCTGGACGTTCTCGTCGTCGAGTTCGTGCTGTGCGTGCGCTTGGTGTTGGTCTGCTTGTTTTGGACCAAGACCAGTCCATGAATGGTGTGAGGAGGAGTTCATGGACCAAGAATTGGTTGCTCCAGCGGGACCAATTCTGCCATATGCCTCTGCTGCGGGAGATCGTCGAGAATAATCCTGAGGACTATAGGAATTTTCTGCGGATGTCTGACCCCGTATTTCAGGAACTGTTGGCTTTGGTGTCCCCCTATATTACCAGGCAGGACACCGTTATGCGGGAAGCCATCAGTGCTGAGCAGAGGCTCATCGCCACGTTACGTTACCTGGCGACAGGGAGAAGTCTTCAGGACTTGAAGTTCACCACAGGCATCTCCCCCCAGGCTCTGGGCCTCATAATCCCAGACACCTGTTCTGCTATTATACAAGTCCTGCAGGAGGACTATATTAGGGTAAGTTTTCTCCATTAACATCACATTTTATGTATTACATGTATGCTAATGTATTGTATTTCTTTCATCCTTCCCTAATTACCATGATTGTAATATGCTGAGAATGTCCCCTTTGTCCCCATGCATGCTGGAAGCTTTAGATTGCCCCTTTTTTCTCCTCCATAAATATTTCCCTTCACTAACTTTTCCAGCAGGGGCGCCTGTTGCTCCAAATGTTTGGGGGTCCCACCCCAATTTATGAACTAAACTTCCTCCTTTTTTGCTATGGTGCCTATTAAACGCCCCCAGTTGTCCCCTCTAATGCAGCCATTTGGTTCCCTCCAATGCAGCCATTTTCCCCCCAGCCCTGCACTTACCTTCTTGTGGTCAGCGCCATCCTTCTTCTGTCCTTGATGTCTTCTCCTTCCCTTGATGTTGCATCAGCCAATCATGTTACCATTAAACAGACTTGGTGAACATGATTGGCAGAGCAGCCTGCCAGTGTTTCCCCAAGGAATGCCCCCCCCCCCCCCTGCGTCCCCTATTTTACTTTTCGGAAGCCAATTACATCCCTCAGGTTGTAATGTGCAAGACTATTTTACTACCTGTTTCTGCTATGCAATTTGAACCCCCTAAATGCCGCAATTATTCATATGTCGGTCGCTAAACAAGAGGCCATCCACCTGAATAGTGGGCGGCATAGACAATACATAGGTTTATGCAACGCATGAACCTATGTATTGTTCTGAGTGATGGGCACAGGAGAGAGGGGGCAGTGCTCCAGCGCCCACTCTGGACGCACCGCCACTGCAATGCTATCCTGTGGCCAAACACATTCCCCCCCCCCAAAATAATTTAGTAATGGCCCATCAGAGGGGGTGATGAATCTGATAAATGAGCCTTCCCTTATACTTATTTTAAACACCTTAATAAACTTAGAATTTGATTAATGTTGGCCTTGATTTTTTTTTAATCAAATTTCCTTGTAATGTCTGACTTTGGTATTCTAATATTATTTCATCTTGTTTCACTCCACAGCTTCCTTCCACGCCACAGGAATGGCAGACTGTGGCATCGGAGTTTGCCATGCGGTGGGACTTCCCCAACTGCGGTGGTGCCATAGACGGGAAGCACGTCCGCATCGTGCCGCCACCCCGTTCTGGGTCCTACTACTACAATTACAAGGGGTTTCATAGCATTGTGCTGATGGCGGTGGTGTCAGCACGGTATGAATTC
The DNA here is from genome assembly GCA_029206835.1 of Rana muscosa. NCBI lineage: Eukaryota > Metazoa > Chordata > Amphibia > Anura > Ranidae > Rana > Rana muscosa. The sequence continues at coordinate 536,349,513 of CM055118.1, read as the reverse complement.
CTCTATGTTGATGTAGGGAAGAATGGCCGGATGTCCGATGGGGGATCCTTCATCCAGACGGAGTTTGCCCTCCGTCTCCAGAGTGACGACCTTGCATTGCCAACGGATGCAGGGAATATTGAAGGACTCCCCTTTGTTTTCTTGGCTGATGAAGCCTTCGGACTCGGACGGCATCTTATGAGGCCATTTCCACAGAGGACCCTGACCCCAGAGAAGGGGGTGTTCAATTACCGGCTGGCCAGGGGCCGAAGAGTTGTCGAAAATGCCTTTGGCATAATGGCCAGCCGGTTCCGCCTTTTTATGACTTCAATACACTTGGCGGACTACAAAATAAACTATGTAGTGTTATGCTGCTGTGTGCTACACAACTTTCTGAGCCAAAAATCTAATTCCTATATGGCCTCAGTTTTGCCAGAGGCTGGACTTTCCCCTGCAAATCCCCTGCCGGGCCTGGAATCTGCCCGTCCTGGCTTGCCCTCCCAAAATGCCCGTGAGGTTCGGGACAAATACATGGAGTATTTCACGGGTAGGGGTGCAATTCCTATGCCAGCCTATGTCTAAGGATCCCAATAAAAAGCTTGTTTAAACCTTTAATTATTTGTTCTTTCCTGTCTCCTAGTTTGTCTTTGTGCATTTGTAGTGCCAAGTGTATTTTACTTTAGTAAATAACAACCATTTCACTATGTAACCTTACAAAATAACCAAATAAGCTTAGAGGGTATTATAAAAAGAAGCTACACGTTGTTTGTGGTCAAATATTTTACTCTGTGCACATTCTCACCATTTTTAGTTTTTTCAGGTTTTTTGGGTTGGCCTGGCCCCAACCCAACAATTTTTTGCTTATGAAAATACAAAAATAACAGTTGCATTCCAAAAATTACAACATTGGATAACTCTGAGCAATCTGACACATTCACTTACACAAACTATGTCTCTATGTGCCCGTCCTATTATGGGGTCCTGCCACCCCTTGCCCAGGCAAAAATTGAATATGCACACATTTGGGATTTTTTACATCTATGAAGTTTACAATCCTGATCCCTATTGTCAACATGTGCTATCTGCCATCAGGGGTGATCAATGGACGTGTTTTGGGGGTGCAACCCCTTCCTCAGTTCACCGACTTTAGATACGAGGAAGGGGTTGCACCCACAAAAGACGTACATGGATATCCCCTGATGGCAGATAGCACATGTTGACACACTGTGTGCAGATTCAATTTTTGGCTGGTTTGATTGTCAAAAAAATTCGAAAAGTTGCAAAAACAAACATGTAAAAACAAATGTGTTTGGATGGCTTATTGAATTCTCCCCAAAACATCGAGAATGTCTTTAAATGTTTGTTCCATCACATGGATTCTTTGTTTAATAAGGTCCAGTTCCGTGCTACATTCCATCACTTGCTGGATGAGGCGGAGGGCACTGTCAGCAGAGAACCGTGTACTATCCTTCACAACATTTATATCCCCTAAAAACAAAAAACAAAAGGTATTATAACTCTGCAGGCCTACATCTCTTACCTGAAGCTGTGGTGACAGATACTGACCTGTTGTGGTGACCAGATCCACAACGTCATCCACCTCTCCTTCCTGCACTTCTCCTTCCTCCACCTCAACTTCCTGCACATCTTTCGGTTGTGGGTCTTTGGGAGTTTGGGGTTGCTTGGAAGTTGTGGGGTGCATGTGCTCCCTGGAGTGTCCTCCTCCCAGTCTTCTCTCCCCTATGAGAAGCAAACAAAAGGTCAATTTATCACACTGTAAATCTCAATGTTAAAATAAAAACAGGCTAAATTGATTGGAAGTGTGGTACAAGTGTGTGTTTGGGCGGAATTTAAAGAAGAATGCATTATTTATGACCAAGAATATGCTTAGTATTCACCTTTGGATGTAATTTATTTGACATGGAGGCACCACAAAAATTCTCGTATGCACCTGTGTGGGACACCCAAAAAAGGCGGGTCTGGTGGCCCACACTATAGTGCTCCAAAGTACAGATGTGGAAGCAGCTGCTGAGTGTTCTCTCCTTTACACTGATAAAAGTTTGCATTTCATTCTCTTTACAAACACATCATCTAGACGAAAAAATACACCACAATTTTGGAGCAAAAATGGCAGATGTATAATTACTTTTGTGGCTCTAAAATAAGCCAAAACCGCGGATAGTGGCCGAACGAAGTGTCGGTAACGTAACGAACGATTACTGTGCCCAACCAAGTTCAAAATATTAAATTTTGGAAGCGAGTCCAATATGAGAAACCACAATAAAGAGCAACATGTCAGTTTAGAAAAAGATTAATATCAGAAAAGTCTACATTTTACTTACTTTTAGCGAGCATTCTCTTTATGCTCCTCAACTGCTCTGGCTCCCTCAGTTTGAGGTCTGACCACCTCTTTCTGAGCTGCTCATTTGAGCGTTTCACCCCGAAATTCGCCTTCAGACTCTTCACGACTTTAGTGAGGATTTTGGCCTTCCTTCTATTTGGTTTGCTATACGGCCCATGCTTGGCATCATAATCAGCCTTGAGCAAGATGTCCACCATCTCCGCCATCTCCGCCAAAGACATATTCGATGCCTTGAATCTCCTCCTTGATCGTGACGTTTCCTCGGTCTCCGGGCTTGTCTCCTCCTCGTTAGTTGCAGAATTATCAGACACCTGCTGTAACTCCGCCATATCTGTCTGCGCGCCGAAAGAGAAGGGGCGGGAAAAAGATGTTAGTTAGAACGTCATGGGCGGGCGACGTGTGCGGAGCGACGTGTTCGTATTTTGACGCATGCGTGGTGTGTATATAGCAAACACACATGTGACTATAGTACGTTCGGTGTGCGGAGAGAGGAGTTCAAGTGACGGACGTGCGAACGAAGGTATGTGATTTTGTGACTTGTACAAATTGTTGGCCTATACTGTCTTGAGAATGTTGGAGGATATATATGGTGACTAGCATGTTAAGGAGGTTAGACTGTTTGCCTCACATTAGTTATATATAATTTATTTAACTTGCAGATACAATATGAATGTCTTTATAAGCGACAAGGATTTCCTGGCGGAATTTATTGACCGGGTAAGGGAGCTGCCCGCTCTGTGGGAGACGAAAAACCCCATCCACAAAAAAAGAGGGGTGAGAAAAGCAGCGCTGGAGAAGCTGCTCCCATTTGTGCATACCAAGGTGCCCACAGCCACAGCAAAACAAGTGGACACTAAAATTGGGAGCTTGAGAGGTACCTACAGGACTGAACGCTCTAAGGTGCTGGCTTCTCAGAGGTCAGGAGTAGCAGCAGATGATGTGTATGTCCCGATTTTGTGGTACTACAACAGGATGTCCTTCCTGGATGACCACATTGACACAAGGCCATCACTCTCCACTCTTCCCCCCAGACTTCCCTGCAGCCAACCTGAGCCTTCTCTGGAGCAAGAGGAGGCAGCCATCCTGGATGATCCTGATTTGGCCATCTGGAGCCAGGTATAGTATTTTTCGAAAATGTATTGGGATAAACTTAATGTTTGACAAATATGTCAAGATGACAAACAAACTATTTTGGATTGCACAAGTGAAATCAAGATCTGTAGACATTATTCTGCACTTAATTGGGTGCTAAATAGTCAATCTGATGTAGTGGTAAATTTAAAGCAAGGATTTATGGATTTACATTCTAATTGCTTCAATCAGGATTACAAAGTTTGATGCAAAGATTAAATGAACATATTAAACTATGTCCCTTTTTCATACACAGGATGAAATCAGCCAGGAGGAGGGTCTGGAAACTGTCAGGCAGGAGGAGGAAGGGCCCAGTGACAGCCAGGAGGTGGCAGGGCCCAGTGGCAGACAGGAGGTGGCAGGGCAAAGGAGAAGCACCAGATCCCAGGTGCCTCCCATCCGGCTTCACAAAAGAGGCAGGAGGGACAGGAGCACGAGTGAGGCAGCAATGGCCCTTATTCGTGAGGCCCATGCCACCCTCCAGGAGCCCACATCCCCTGAAGAGGCCATTGCCGGCCTAGTGAAGGCTAAGTTCAAGGTGATGAGCATGGAGCAACGCCTCCTATGCGAGCCCCTGCTCATCACCTTGCTCAACAAGGGGGTGATGGAGAAAATTACCCCCAATACTGCCATATGTGAGGTGGCACAACTGACCCAACCTCAACCTCCACCTCCCCCTTCTTCTTCTACCCCACCCCCTTCTGCTACACCTCCCCCTTCTTCTTCTGCCCCACCCCCTTCTGCTACACCTCCCTCTTCTTCTTCTGCCCCACCCCCTTCTGCTACACCTCCACCTTCTTCTTCTGCCCCACCCCCTTCTGCTACACCTCCCCCTTCTTCTTCTGCCCCACCCCCTTCTGCTACACCTCCACCTTCTTCTTCTGCCCCACCCCCTTCTGCTACACCTCCCCCTTCTTCTTCTTCTTCTGCCCCACCCCCTTCTGCTACACCTCCACCTTCTTCTTCTGCCCCACCCCTTCTGCTACATCTCCTCCTCCTCCTCCTCCTGACAGGAGTACCCCTCCAGTGGGCCAGCCTCCAGCCAAACGAAGAAGGAAGGCTGCAGGGAAGGCTTCAGGGAAGATTGCAGGGAAGGTTGCCAGGAAGAAGAGGAAGTGATGGCCTTGCTTCATTGTGGTCAGACAGAAGGCAGCCTGTTGTAGTACCACAGACTTGGGACATATATCTCACCTGCTGCTGTTCCTGACCTCTGGGAGGCCAGCATCAGATTGTGTTCAGAAATTTTGGCCTTCTCAAGCTCCCAATTTTAGTGTCCACACAGGGTTGCTGTGTGCTCTGGGGTCCCTGGGATGCACAAATGGCAGCAGGTTCTCCAGCGCTGCCTTCTCTTTATTTTATTTTTAAACATGAATAAATGTGATTTTTGTTTACGTTCATACTTGACTATGTGTATTTGTAAAAATTAAAAATCTAGCTTTGGAGTAAGCAGATACATTTGACTGACAAAAAAAGGGACAGATAACAACCCCCCAAAAGAATAACTAAATCTGATTTAAAAAAAAACATGGTGGGAAATTTAACTAATATAGAGTCCAAAATTAAATGGGAGATCACTACCAAAACATTGCGAAATTATAATTAACATCATTTTTAAAAATATTACCATTTAAATTATTCCTAAAAACTTGCACGATATAATACACATAAATCTTCTTAAGAGCAGCATGAAAAAGGTTAAAAAATAAGTCATAACTCTGTGTGAATATCAGCAGCAAAAGAAGGTCACTCGTTTTGATTAATGTAACATTCTAACGAAGATTTCAAGGCAGAACATTTAAACGATGCAATATTTTTGAGCGTGAAGAATGTGCTCTCTCCATTACGAAGGCTTGTTTTACCAGAAGATGCGCTCCCGTCTCATAGTTGCTTGTGAGCATGCGCGCTTTTGGAAGAGTCGTAAAAGCATACACACGAACCATTTTCTCGTCACAAAACAGCCCGACGAGAAACACGACAAGGAAATCTGGAATCCTGACGAGAAAATAGAGAGCAGGTTCTCTATTTTCTCGTTGAGATTCTCGGCAAATTTCTCGTCGTAAAACCATACACACGAACGTTTTTCTCGACAAAAAAGCTCTCGCGGCACATTTCTTGCCGGTTTTGGACGAGAAACTCGGTCGTGTGTACGAGGCTTCAGTCTTTTCTATAGGGATTTCATCGCATGCAAACTTTCGGTGGTGCACTTGATGAATGGTATTTGTAATCCACAACTGGCAATCACTAAGAACACTATGAGGGGGGGGGACACTTCAACTCTGTCCTGCTACCGGTCCCCCCCAGTAGAACAACAAGCAAACAATTGGTGAGCCACGGCAGTCTATAGGCCTAGAATCAGTAAAGTCTATTGGATTGAGCAAGTGCTCGCTCACCACTCCGGGCGCGATCCCAGCCCGGGACTTCCACCTGCTGTGTCTCCGCACACAGCGTCTGCAACGATCGGGTCCCCGATCCAACTGATGTCCTCACTCGACAAGGCAGATGCCACCCAGGCTCCGCAGTGGGGTGGAAGGCTCTTTGGAAGTTGCGCAAGGCCCAGGCTTCAGGCCTTGCACTGCAGCAGATCCGCACAGGAAGAAACTCTTGCTTGCAGCGCGGTGTCCAAAGAGGCCGAGCTCCGCCTCGCCTCCTCCTTAAATAACCCCTCCCATGAGTCTCTGCGGTGGCTAACTGCACTCTGGGTGCCGAACGGGGTTCTGGGTAACGTAGTCCCGGGGCCTTAAAGGAGACCCCGCTACACACTACCCCCACTTAAACTCTTTGGTCCCCAAAGATAACATAAACTTAAATCACAGAATGTACAACATCAATCAAAGTTTCGTATGATGTTGGCAGAGGAAATTTCCACTAAAACCGAGGCAGTGAACTCCCCTGCCCACAGGTCACACCATCACTAGTGTCCTGCCTAACTGTGCCAGAGAGTTAGCTGGGGTTACCCCCCACTAAATGAACAGTGGGAGGGTCAGGGTCTTCCGTACTTCTTCTGGCAGTAACCACAGTGTCTTCCACACTTCTCCCCATCTGTGGGTAAGTTCATCTCCGGGGAGGCTTTATGGCTCTTCGCTTCCTCTGTCCTCTTGGGCTCTCTGTTAGAACAATTGCCATTTGTCTTCTAGGTCATCAGAGGGGCCCCTTCGGTAGACCACTCCCTGATGCACCTGCAACCTGTCCCACTCCTTCTTTAATAGGCGAGCCTCCTTTGAAGGGTGGCGTAAGAGTCTATTCGGATCCTGATTCTCTAGGGCCTCCAAGACCAATCTCCCCATGGGGTCTTCCAATTGGTCAGATCTCAACTCTTTTTTTGACAATTTTGGCAAGTTATCTTCCCCCAGTTGAGCTACTCCACAGTATTGCTTGGGAACTCCTACTATGGTAACCCCTATCTCTTCTGCTCATGAGCCGCCACTGGCTTGGAGTTCAGCCCCTTGGCAGAGGACCCGCACCCCGTTGGGTGCCACTTGGGTCCAGTCTTCTGTACTGCAAGTGGGGACGTGAGATCTTCTAGACAAAGCGTCTGCATCTTGGTTTCCAGCCCCAGGTCTGTACTTCAGGCCGAAATTGAAGGCAGACAGCGCCGCCAGCCACCTATGTCCTGTGGCATCCAACTTTGCTGTGGTGAAAAGGTAGGTGAGGGGGTTGTTGTCTGTTTTCACTGAATTCCGCCCCATACAAATAGTCTCTAAGTTTGTCAACTACTGCCCACTTAAGGGCCAGGAACTCCAACTTATGGGTGGGGTAGTTCTTTTCGGTGGGAGTCAGACTTCTGCTCACATACGCAACAGGCCTCAGTTGCTCTTCATGCTCCTCGTACAGCACTCCTCCCAAACCATCATGACTGGCATCTACATGAAGTTCATAAGGCTTCTTAGGGTCTGCGTAGGCCAGGACAGGGGCAGTGGTTAATGTCTTCTTCAACATCTGGAAGGCATTCTCATTCAGTTTGGAGCTCACTGGAGATGATGGGCACCCGGTTGACTCCTTCACCGGGGCCCGCTGAAGTTTTCCGGCGGCTTGCGGTTATTCATCTTTTTTTTCTTTGGGCTGGCACACACTTTGGCGAAATGGCCAGCTCCTCCACAATTGAAACAAATCACATCCCCACAATCTTCCAGGGATGCGGGTGCTGAGGTGTTGGGAAAGAGCTCCTTCCTCTGACTTTCCCTCTCTGGTTCCCTTGACTTCTTTTCCATCAGGGAGGTCAGCATCCCCAATACTTGGGACATCTGTGACTTCAAGGTATCCACCTCTGAGTCTCTTTCCAGGGTCATGGCCGTCCTGACCATCACTGGAGGAGGATTTACCGACTCAAATGGTAGGCTCCTCTTCTTCTCCTCCAGCATAGCTTCTTCCTCTCTGACCACTCGGATCAAGTCAGGGTCATCCTGGCTCTTCCCGTCCTGTGTTTGTGCGTAGCGCCAATGCGATGGGGTCCAGTGGCTGAGATCCTCTCATCACCTATTGAACACGGGCCTCATCCACCTTCCGTGGGTCAATCCCCTTCTTAAGAATCATCTTATGCAGGATCTTATCCAGGCGCCTCATGAACTCTGACAGCTTCTCTCCTGTCTTCTGGTAGCAGTGCTCCAGCTGATAAGTGAGCTCAGTGATTTTCTCTGTTCCACCGAACACATTCTGCAGAATGTCCAGATAGTCCTGTGCATTACAGTCTGTCTTACTCATCTTGAGGTTGCGTATGGCCTCTAGATCAGGCCCCTTCAAGCTATCAGCAATTCTCTGCTTCTTTCTGTGGTCTGGGACTTCCCATTCTTCAAGGGCCTGAGTGGCACCGTCTAACCACTCCTCAAACCCCTCTTCACCCGAAGGTACAGGTTTCCTTCCTGAGAATATTCTACGTTTTCTGTATCCTGACATCTGGTAATCTGTAGGATCTTTCTTACACTGTGCCACAAGTTCCCCCAGGACCGCGCACAACTCTGCGCCGAGGGTGGCAGACGGCGACCCAGGACTTTCCCTTTTCACCTGTTTTTCTACTTTTGGGGTGGGTGATGGGGATAGTTTGGGTGTCTGAAACCGTCCTCCTGGCTTGAGCAGCAGCGCGTGCATTAGGCTATAAGTCTGATCATCTATAGCTTCTACACTTGGATTCTTGAAATGTTCTGGGACTCCGTCCTTCCACTCTATTAATGCGTGGGTCAGTGAGGAATTCGTCCTGACATCCACCACCCATGCTTTCTGATACGGTGACAGTGACATCACCGCTTCTTCTTGCCAGATCCCTGGGAGTTCTATTACTACTATCCCGGCTGGATCTGTGCCGACCGTTTTACACCACTGTCCTACTTCTAGTGGGTCCATGCTGGTACTTTTGGCGCGTTACTTGCTGCAACAGGATCCCGGACGAGCCCCCACGTGTAGCGCTACCCCCAGTTAAGAGAGCCGCTGGTTTGATTTCGGGCCCTGTGTACAGCACCACCAACGACCGGCAATCTGCTCGACCCACCCTGGCACAGTTAGTCTAGCGGTATATTTTTATCATAATCAATTGGTATTATAAAGGCACCCTCTTTATAGTAAGACAACACACAAATGTTAAAGATTAAGTATAACAGCTTTACTTTGGTTGTAAAAAAGGCTTAAACAGGATATAATACACACAACTGGCTTGCAGAGCCCTGCAGCAATCAATATAGCACACAATAATGGCGCTGCGCGGTAATCCACCACGCGTAGCTATTATGGTATACACGCCCTGTGGCGCACTAAACAATATCCTATATTCCCACCCTGGCCAGGCCTGACCCAGAATAAATCTCAGTCCTTTCTATAGGGATTTCTTCGCATGCAAACTTTCGGTGGTGCACTTGATGAATGGTATTTGTAATCCACAACTGGCAATCACTAAGAACACTATGGGGGGGGCACTTCAACTCTGTCCTGCTACCGGTCCCCCCAGTGGAACAACAAGCAAACAATTGGTGAGCCACGGCAGTCTATAGGCCTAGAATCAGTAAAGTCTATTGGATTGAGCAAGTGCTCGCTTACCACTCCGGGCGCGATCCCAGCCCGGGACTTCCACCTGCTGTGTCTCTGCACACAGCGTCTGCAACGATCGGGTCCCCGATCCAACTGATGTCCTCACTCGACAAGTCAGATGCCACCCAGGCTCCGCAGTGGGGTGGAAGGCTCTTTGGAAGTTGCGCAAGGCCCAGGCTTCAGGCCTTGCACTGCAGCAGATCTGCACAGGAAGAAACTCTTGCTTGCAGCGCGGTGTCCAAAGAGGCTGAGCTCCGCCTCGCCTTCTCCTTAAATAACCCCTCCCATGAGTCTCTGTGGTGGCTAACTGCACTCTGGGTGCCGAACGGGGTTCTGGGTAACGTAGTCCCGGGGCCTTAAAGGAGACCCCGCTACACCTATATCTGGTCTCCCACAGTACACAGAACATGGAAAGGCAATTTATTTTAGTAAATATAAACTGCTAAATACCTTTTCTCATCAGCAGTATATAGCTGGTTAGAGCTTGTAGGAGGAATTTTCATTCTACTCTGACTGTCCTATGAGGCTGCAGGACCCCTGACCCTCTGTCGGAACAGTGGTGATTGGCCCTGTGCTGACCACGTGCACCCCCAAGAAAAATAAATCTCACTAGGAAGAAGGGGAGGATCAGAGAAGACATGATCAAACTGCCTTTTTTACACAATGTGCAGGATTAAGCCCTTAAGTTCCATGGTGAGTATAACTAGCATGCTTTACTGCATATACAGACTGATTTTTACTGTTGTGGGTTTAGTAACACTTTAACTACTTGCCGACCGCCTCCTGTAGATATACGTCGGCAGAATGGCACGGACAGGCACATCAACGTACCTGTACGTCCCTTTTAAGTGCCGGCAGCGCACTCACGACCATGCCGCCATCCCCGTGAGTCGGACCGCAGGTACCGCGGACTCGATCGCCGCGGGGATCCCCGCGATCGTCTCATGGAGGTATAGAGCAGGGAGATGCTTGTGTAAACAAGCATCTCCCTGCTCTGCCTAGTGACAATGACCCGGATCTCGGCTCCGTGTACTCGGAGCGGAGATCGGTGTCATGTGACACAGAGCCCAACCCCCCCTCAGTTAGAAACACAATGCAGGGAATACTTAACCCCTAAAGCGCCACCCAGCGATTAACCCCATTCACTGCCAGTGTAATTTTCACAGTAACCAGTGCATTTTTATAGCACTGATCGCTGTGAAAATGACAATGGTCCCAAAAATGTGTCAAAAGTGTCCGATGTGTCTGCCATAATGTCGCAGTCACAAAAAAAATCACTGATCGCCGCCATTACTAGTAAAAAAAAAAAAATAATAAAAATGGCATAAAACTATTTTTTAAACACTATAACTTTTGCGCAAACCAATCAATAAACGCCGATTGCGATTTTTTTTTACCAAAAATATGTAGAAGAATACGTATCGGCCTAAACTGAGGAAAAAAAATGTTTTTTTTATATATATTTTGGGGATATTTATTATAGCAAAAAGTAAAAAATATAGAATTTTTTTCAAAATTGTCGCTCTATTTTTGTTTATAGCGCAAAAAAGTAAAACCGCAGAGGTGATCAAATACCACTAAACGAAAGCTCTATTTGTGGGAAAAAAAGGACATCAATTTTGTTTGGGAGCCACGTTGCACGACCACGCAATTGTCAGTTAAAGCGACGCAATTCCGAATCGCAAAAAGGGGCCTGGTCTTTAACCTGCCAAAATGGTCTGAGGCTTAAGTGGTTAATGATGATGAGACACTGAATACTAGTGCTCTTACTTCAAAGCCTGATGCAGGGCGCAATGCAACTCTTCACAACACTGCAGCCACCTAGCACTTACCTGCTCCTTTCTAGGATCAAGACAGAAAGGAAGGGGGTTAAGGAACCCCTCCTGGTACTACCTTGTTTTCTGCCCAAACTGGCTCAATGAAGCAGTATCTAACCACTGAAGCCACAGCACCACTCACTGCAGAAGTCACAGACACTAGGACAGTGAGTAAAAAGGAGGTACTATTATAGATCACCAGATCAGCACCCCAGGGTAATATTCAGCAGCCCATATTTTCACTGCAGGTCTCAGACACTGTGGAGAGAGAAGATGACACAGATAGGTCTTAGCCAGCACTTCCTTCAACCCACTTCAATCTACTTGAGGTCTTAAAGAAATGTGTCACACTAACATTGCAGTCTGAAGTATCCTCACTACACAGTGATTAAAAACAAGTTTTTGTCTAGGAATTGAAATTATACCTAATATCCAGTATGCACGGCACACTTTTTCAGTCCTTCATGTGTAAATTGGGAGACTGGGAAAATAGATCCCATCAAAACAACTTGCACATCAGAGGTCTGCCCAAGGCTGCCAGGGACCCCGATTTAATTGACACAATTTGGGGAATCTTAAACACAGCTGAGCTTTGACAGAGTGCGCAAAATGCTGAGACTGTGCAGATTGCTGTTTGAAAAACAATTAGGTGTCCTATGCCATCTACTTTACTATGAGGAAAAGGAAATGATTTCCATTTCAAGGTCATACCCTAAAATGACTTTGACAGAGCCTCCCTTACCATCTACCTGAACACTTTCTTGTTCTATGCATGCAATGATGGCAGATCATATTATACTGGCCAGGGCCGGATTAACATAGGGGCTATTGGAGCTGCAGCTCCAGGCCCCTTTCTCAAGATAGGCCCATTTGCCCCAAAAAAAAAAAAAAAGATCGACTTTGAGGGTTGTAGCTCGGCGACCAAGTGTCACAGAGACGCCACATTTAAAGACCTACCCCATCACTGGTTAAAATGTGGGGCTGCTATCATTTATGGTTCCGGAGATACTGGGCTGCTTGCGCAGCTGGTCAGAAGCTACATACAGAGCGGCCAGTGAAAATACAAGCTGACACACTCTGCAGCACACTGAGAGGATGAGCTCACAGTGCTTATAATAATTATTTGTATATTACTTATGGTAATTAACCCCTTACCACCCAGGCCAATTCTGACACTTCTCTCCTACATGTAAAAATCATCAATTTGTTTTTGCTAGAAAATTACTCAGAACCCCAAACATTATATATATTGTTTTAGACATCCTATGGAATAAAATGGTGGTCTTTGCAACTTTTTATGTTACACGGTATTTGCGCAGCAATTTTTCAGACTTGTTTTTTTGGAAAGAAACTGTTTCATTCATAAAAAAAAAAAACACTAAAGTTAGCACGATTTATTTTTTTGCATACTAAGCGATGTTTTAATTTTTTTTACAGGTTACATGTTTAGAGTTACAGAGGTCTAGTGCTCGAATTATTGCTCTCGCTCTAGCGATCGCGGCAAAACATGGTGTCACCCCCCAACACCACGCTGTATGTTATATATACACTGGTCTGTATATAATGTATCGTATGGTGCCAGGGTACAGTCTGTACATTATATGTACACCATACGGTACATTATATACCCTGGTCTGAATATAACAAGAAGAGAGATATGGGAGAGAGAGAAAACGGGAATAAAGAGTTGGCGGAGTGAGAGGGAGGCAAAGATAGAGAAAGTGTTGTGAGAAAAAAATGGGGGGAGAAAGAGAGAGAGAATGAGAGAGAGGGAGAGAGAGAGAGGGGGGAAGAGAGAGAGGGAGAAAGAGAGAGGTGGTGGGAAAGAGAGAGGTGGGGGGAAAGAGAGACGTGGGGAGAGAGAGAGGTGGGGGGAAAGAGAGAGGTGGGGAGAGAGAGGTGGGGGGAGAGCGAGAGAGAGGTGGGGGAGAGAGAGAGAAAGGTGGGGGGAGAGGGAGAGAGGCGAGGGAAAGGGAGAGAGGTGCGTGTGTGAGAGAGAGGGGTGGGGAGAGAGGGGTGGGGAGAGAGAGGTGGGGAGAAAGAGAGAGAGAGGTGGGGAGAGAGAGAGGTGTGGAGAGAGAGAGAGGGGTGGAGAGAGAGAGAGGTGGGGAGAGAGAGAGGTGTGGAGAGAGAGAGGTGGGGAGAGGGAGAAAGAGAGAGAAGGGGGAGAAAGAGAGAGGAGGGGGAGAAAGAGAGAGAAGGGGGAGAAAGAGAGAGAAGGGGGGAGAAAGAGAGAGAAGGGGGGAGAACAAGAGAGAAGGGGGAGAAAGAGAGAGAGACATACTGCCAACTATATTTCTCTCCAAATTCCTCTCCTGTACATACTGCCCCTATCATACCCTCCACACTCCTCTCCTGTACATACTTCCCACTGTCATACCCTACACACTCCTCTCCTGTACATACTGCCCCCATCATACCCTCCACACTCCTCTCCTGTACATACTACCCTCTGTCATACCCCCCACACTCCTCTCCTGTACATACTGCCCACTGGCATACCCTCCACACTCCTCTCCTGTACATACTGCCCCCATCATACCCTCCACACTCCTCTCCTGTACATACTACCCTCTGTCATACCCCCCAAACTCCTCTCCTGTACATACTGCTCACTGTCATACCCTCCACACTCCTCTCCTGTACATACCGTCCACTGTGATACACTCCTCTGCTGTACATACTGCCCCCTGTCATACCCTCCACACTCCTCTCCTATACATACTGTAACCCAACCTTACCTTCCACACTCCTCTCCTGTAAATACTTTAACCCTCCTTACCCTCCACACTCCTCTCCTGTACATACTGCCAACTATCTTTCTCTCCACATTCCTCTCCCTCACCTTCACATACTTCCCACTCGTATACCATCCATACTCCTCCCATATGCCTCTTACTTACAAAAACAGTTCTTTAAAATTATACTGAATATCCTCAATGTTACCAGCTTTCGAATGGGCACACTTTTGTTAGTTCAACTAAAGGAAATCTCAGTCCTCATATTTGTTCTGCCCATTATTAGTACTCATTTAATTTTGTGATTACTATTGTGATGTATAGAGGAACATAGGGGATCTCAGCTACTCTAAATATACCACTGGTAAAAAAAGTGTCCCTGAAAATATTTTTGAAATATTGGCAACTATGCACTTAGGCACTGCCAAAGGGCCACCGGGTCAGTAGGGTGCCCCATGAGAGGCTCCTTGGATCCTGTGATATTAAAGCGGTAGTAAACTTTGCTAACATAACTACTTTTTAGAGGCCCTGAGGTAAGTTATGCCACAACGTACAAGAATGCACAGCATATTGGCACATTAGAGTACACTTAAATTGTCAGACTGAGCTGAGATTAATCCGGCGGGGCCCGGGCGCTTCAATCTTCACCTGGTCTTCCTTCTGGGTTCTGTGGCTTCGGTAACTTGCCTTGGCCGGGCTGCGTTGATGTCATTCCCACGCATGCTCATGCGCATCCTCCCTCTCTCATCCCCACTTTCTCTCTCATCCTCCCTCCCTTACCACTCACCCCTCTCTCTTCCCCTTTCTCTCTCTCTCTCTCCCTCTCTCTTATCCTTCCTCTCTCTTTAATTTAATTAGTTATAACAAAAAATAGTTTGCATTGTTATTTATTTATTTATTATTTATAAAAGGCCCCACCAAAATCCTCAGCACCAGGCCCATGATGTTCTTAATCTGGCCCTCATATTGGCAGGGGAAATTAACCTGTGCCTACGTTTACCAGCCATACTGCAATAGCCTATTCTTTTTTTTTTTTTTCTCAAAAGATTTTATTGAAACAAAAAGAAAATCATACAGTCCAACAAATCAGGTTCCACATCAAGTATTCTACACGTCATCACAATCCACTAATACAAAGGAGAATTATAATACAGCTCTACAGGTTACTTCCTCATTCCCTATTCTGCCCTTCCACTCCCTCCCCTATTTACCTAACCTCCAACTGTGGTAGATATATGTAACATACTAGGACACAAAGAAAATGAAAGCAACAGTTAGCAATAGCCTATTCTAAGATAGATAAGGTTAAACACACTCTACAGAAACTACAGCTTTTCGATATGTGAAGAATCATGGAGAATCTTATACTCCACTGCACAATACTTCACATATTATGCGGCGTACACACGATCGTTTTTCATGCCGTTAAAAATGCCATTTTTTAAAATGGGCATTAAAACCGATCGTGTGTATGCTCCAGAGCATTTTTAACGACGTGAAAAACGGCCATTAAAAATTTCGAACATGCTCTATTTTTTCACGTCGTTTTTCATGTCGTTTTTTTTAACGACGTGAAAAACGATAGTGTGTATGCTTTAACGACGTGAAAAAAACGCGCATGCTCAGAATCAAGTATGAGACGGGAGCACTCGTTCTGGTAAAACTAGCGTTGGAAATGGAGATGGCACATTCGTCACGGTGGAATTAATAGCATCGTTTTAATGCTGCGCATTCCGTTCTTCTTTTGATAATGCTTAAATAATTACCTTCTTTTGCTAATGACATTTGAGAGTTATGCCAAACTAGGTTCTTAAGTAATTCCTAATTGATCTAATGATTGTAAAATATTCTTTTGAAGCCACATCTCCCTCATAAATTCATAACTAAATGTAAAGATCACAATAATTATAATTTTTTATTTTTTGTTTTTTTAGTTTTTATTTTAGTAATTAAGTTAGCTTTATTATTTTTGATGGGCTTCTTTGATATATGTAGGCTTTTTTTATTTTATTTTTGGTGATTTTGCTTAAATTATTGGTGTGTAAAGTTACCACACCAACCTTCAAAATTTGTCTCATTTTGCCTCAAGGAGGTTTGTGTCCCTTGTTTTAATAACAATAATATTATTTGAAATGTCCCTGCCTACTCCCTAGCAAAGTCTCTTTTGAAATACAAATCACATAGTCAAGTATTTGAAGCCAAAAAAAAGAATCCTTTATTTAGGTACATTACAAATTAAAGGTGAAGGCAGCACTGGAGAGCCTGCTTGCATTTGTGCATCCTTTGGACCCCACAACAACCATCCAAGATGTCAAAACCAAACAATTTAATAAAAATAAAAAAAAGGAGCCGAATCTTGGCTTGAACTCCCAGAGGTCAGGAACAGCAGCAGATAAATCATATATGTCCCCAGTCTGTGGTACTACAGCAGGGATTATTTTTTTCTCTTCCTTGTAGCCTTCTCTCCAGCCTTCTCTGCAGCCTTCCCTGCAGCCTTCCCTGCAGCCTTTGCTGGTTGCTTCCTCGGAGGCTGGGGATCAGGAGGAGAGGAGGTGGAAGGAGGAGTAGTAGGAGGAGGTGGAGGAGTAGGGACAACCTCAGTGATGTCGGTGAACTTGGTCAGTTTACCAAGCAACCCCTTGTTAATCACCTTCAGGAAAAGGTTCTCACTATAGAGCTTTTGCCGCAAGTCCATTTGGCCTAACTTATGGGCCAGGACTGCGGCAAAGCCCTCCTCAGCAGAGGGTGCCTCTCTGAGGGCCACAGTAGCGTCTTTTAGAAAGGCTCTTGTTTCCTCCTCCACCTGCCTAGCTTTCCTTGGCCTTCGTTGTTTCATTATCAGGGGAGGCATCTGGGCTCTTGTGCTGGGCCCAGCCTCCTCCTGTGTGCCACTGGTCCCTGCCTCCTCATGGTCCCCAACATCACCCTCTTCCTGGCTCAGCTCTGGCTGTAAAAAAAGAAAGGGACATTCTTTATTTTTTGCCACCATCAATCACACACATTGTTCACCTCCAGACATTTTTGAATTGAATGTCAAAAGGTATTAATTTTGCATAGATTCCGCCTCCTGATATTGTTGCCTTGTCCCCATCAAATTTGACCACTACTGTATCTTGCTCTTTAAATCCTCTTTTTTTTTAACATTAAATACCTAACAATACTAACAACAATTTTAAATCATCACTTTTGTAACATATAAATGGAGATATCAATACTTTACCTGGCTCCATATATCCAAATCTGCCTCCTCAAGGACCTCATCTTGATCCTCAGGGGAAGCCAGAGCAGGGTTGCTAGGAAGGCTGGAGGGCTGGCTGCAAGGAAGGCTGGAGGGCTGGCTGCAAGGAAGGCTGGAGGGCTGGCTACAAGGAAGGCTGGATTGACCTCTGGGGGGAAGGGTGGACAGTGATTCCCGTACTTCCAGCTGGTCATCCAGGAAAGATAACTTGCTGTAGTACCACAGACTGGGTTTATAAACCTTATCTGCTGCAGCACCTGACCTCTGGGACTTCAGGACCATATTCCTCTGGGTCCTGTATGTCCCCCTGATGGTAGCAATTTTGGTTTTCACATCTTGGAGAGTTGTTGTGGGTATCTGTGTTTGCACAAATGCAAGCAGGCTCTCCAGTGCTGCTCTCCTGGCCACTTTATTTTTATTTCCACCACTTTTTGTCTGCCAAAGGATAGGGAGGTCTTTTCATTTATCAATGAACTCCCCCATAAAGTCTGGGTTTTTGAAACTATTCATTCTCTCTGTAAAATCAATGTTTCAGGCAACATTCATCAAATCAGCATTTTTGACAGATTTTCAAGCCCAAAATCTCCTCCTCTGATGAAACCCAAATCCTTAAAAACTTATGTACCTTGGTCAACACGTTCGTTGCTAACTCCCTCTCCCGCCAAATGAACGTATTTTCGACACATGGATCTTCAATTGATATACACTGCGAATGCGTGAAACTCTGCACGCTTTCCCCGCCCCCGACTTTCGAGATTGTACTTTCCCCACCCCTTCTCGCTCGTCGTAGTGCTTAACAACATGGCGGAGACACAGGTGGCTGAGATTACCTCTACAGAGGAGGAAATTTCAGAGGAGCCCAAATCCCGATCCAGGAGATATAAGGCATCCAACATGTCATTCGAGGAAATGGTGGAGATGGTCGCCATTTTGAGGAGGGAGGATTATGATGGCAAGCATGGGCCGTATAAAACACCTAATCTTGTCAAGACAAAAATTATGGGCAAAGTGGTCAAAACTCTTCACCAAAATTTCGGGGTGTGCAGAACGAAGGAACAGCTCAGAAAACGATGGTCTGATCTGAAGTTGCGGGAGCCCGACCAATACAAAAGAATCAAGAAAGTTATAGGAAAAAGTAAGTACTTTTTCTTCATTTTCCCTGCTAAAGATTATTACTTGTATTAAGTCGTGTATATTTAGACTTTGATATAGTACAGTGAAAGATAACAACTTTCAATGTTCGCCCGCACACTAAACGGACGTAGTAAACCTCTTTCTCCGTCCAGTTCCTAAAACGATGTTTTTGGATCATCCAGTGTGAACACACAATTGTTTTTTTTTGTTTTGGGGAGCAAATTTGGTAAACAATTTGCTTTATATTTAGAATCCAAATGAAATTTTTTTGGGGGAAAAAGGGTAGGCATTGTAATGTTAAGCGAGAGAATGCTCAGCAGCTGCTTAAACATCTGAACACAGTAGTACAAGTGTGGGACAAAACCCCAAAATTTGTAGGGTGTCACACACAGGTGATCCTGTGTATATACTTTGGGGTGTTACAATGTGTCAAACTTTGTTTCAAAAAGTATATGCTCTGGTTTTGGCAATGTATACAATCATGTGTTCCGGTTGTCACTGAGGGTACATTTAAATATGGACCACACTTCCAAATAATATTTAGAAATCTCTTTTTCTTGTTTTTTTGTGGCCCAAAAATTATTAGTTACTAATGAAACTCTACCTTTTATTGCAATCTCCATAGGGCTTCAAAAAGCTACGTCAGATGAGCCTATAAATCCAACACCTTCAACAATACCCGCAGAACCACATGATGGAGAGGAACGTGAAGTTGTGGAAGTGGAAAGTGGCACCACAAGAGGTCAGTGTCAAACCAGACAGATGCAGGTTAATAGATGTAGGCCTACATATTCTATACTACATGATTTGTTTTTGTTTAGGTGCAGTTCTGGCCGGAGACCCCGAAAAGTTTACACATCACAGTGCCCAGATCCTGATCCAATACCTCATGGTCTGCTGTCGTGACCTTGAAAAAATAAAGGGAGACTTGATAGAGATCAGGCAAAATACCAAGCGGGTTGAGGAAAAGCTACAAAAAATAATGGCTGTGCTTGGGCGTGTATAATGTTTGAACACAAAAGAACGTTGAACTTGCTGTGTTTTGGCAGGTTTGTTTTTGTTATAAGCTTGATAATGAATAGTACATGTTTACATTTTCACGTTTTTTTATTTGTTAATTTTTTTAGGCATGGCTGTTCATGCGTTTTAAACCCAAAAATATTTTAATAACATCTACACTTCAAAGGAAGTTTCCTCCAAAATAATTAAAAAAGGTATTTTCTTAACCAGAATTTGTGGCTTCATTATGTAAATGTTGTGCAAAGTGAACTAAACAATGTTTTGTGTTTACACTGACAATGAAGGCTAATTAAGAATGCAAAATACACATGGCAATACAAGTGCATTAGGTAAACCGACGAGAAACCTAAAAGAATAATAAATGAAAACACCTAAACAATATTTTCTCCAAAAAAGGTTTTATTTAAAAAAATAATAAGGTTAAAATTCATCAGGCATATCAATGGCCCCCCTACCCACAAAATAATCAACATATTGTTGACGGACCTCACGTCCGGTTTGGGGGGCCAAGCCTGGACCGCCAGCTTCCAGGGCCACAAGATTTTCCGCTTCAAATAATGAGGCCTCAGGCCCAGTCAAAGGCAGATAATTGCTTGAATGCACCCTGAGATAATTATGGAGCACACAACAAGCCATTACAACATGGTTCCATTTGTAAGGGGCAAGGTGGATGGAGGTGAGGAACAGGCGGAATCGGCTGGCCATGATGCCAAAGGCATTTTCCACCACCCTTCTTGCTTTGGCCAGCCGATAGTTGAACACCCTCCTCTCAGGGGTGAGGGTGCATTGCGGAAATGGCCTCATCAAATGGGGACCCAGGCCAAATGCCTCATCTGCCACAAAGACAAATGGGAGTCCCTCCACATTCTGCTCCGCTGGTGGCAAGGCCAGCTGATCCAAAAGGAGCCGTTCCCCAAACTCCATCTGTGCAAAGACTCCTCCATCAAACATCCTGCCATTCTTGCCAACGTCCACATAGAGGAATTCGTAGGTGGCCGACACCACTGCCATCATGACGATGCTGTGGAACCCCTTATAGTTATAATAAAAGGATCCCGAATGGGGTGGTGGGACGACCCAAACATGTTTGCCGTCGATGGCCCCTCCACAGTTCGGAAAGTTCCATCGTTGGGCAAACTCAGATGCCACATTCTGCCATTCATGTGGCGTAGAAGGGAACTGTGGGATTAAATAAAAATAAATTAATACTTTGAGACAGAAACATTGAAAGCAGATTTAAGAAAACCATTCATGGCCAACATTGGGAGAAACCGAAAAATTAAAACATTATTAGTAAGCAACAACAAACCAAAAACAAACCCCCCCAAAAAATGGGGGGGGGGTTGAATATGAGTTGGGGAGATCACAAATGTAGGCTGTAGCACTCTGTATGAATTATTGAAAAATGTTACATTCCTAGGCAATCTTTAGGGGGCGTTTAGGGTAAAGCACTACGATGGAGCATCGATTAAAATACATGGAAATGACTAGGCAAGGTGGGTATGGCCCCAGGATAGCATGCTGGAGAGGTTAGGTAAGGCAAATTTAAATGTAGGCCTAAAAAAAACATTCCCAAAAATAACAATGTGGAGAAAGGGGACATTCCCTGCAGTTAAGAATCATGGGAATTAGGGACTGCTAATAAACCCAAAAAAATAAATTAAACAAAGAAATACATACAATGTGATGTTGGAAATAAGAACACTTACCTTAATATAGTCCTCCTGCAAAACTTGAAGGATGGCAGAACACGTCGCTGGTATAATGATACCCAGAGCCTGGGGGGATATGCCTGTGGAGAACTTTAGGTCCTGCAGGCTTCTCCCAGTCGCCAGGTATCGCAACGTGGCAATGAGCCTCTGCTCAGCACTGATGGCTTCACGCATAACGGTGTCCTGCCTGGTAATGTAGGGGGACACCAAAGCCAACTGATGCTGAAATACGGGGTCAGACATCCTGAGAAAATTCCTGTAGTCCTCAGGATTATTCTCCCTGATCTCCCACAACAAAGGCATATGACAGAACTGGTGCCGCTGGAGCAACCAATTCTTGGTCCATGAACTCCTCCTCACCCTGTTCATGGCCTGGAGTCGGGATACAGCATGAACCCCTGCACCAACTACAGCACAAACTCTACGACGAGTACGTAGCCGCAACATGGCTAGATAACGGTCGGCAGCTCAGAACGAACTAGAAGAACGAACGGAAGAACAGCAAGGCCTATGAAGAACAAGCTGAAAAACAGGAACGAGCAGACAAGAACGCACTGAATAAACAGATACGAACTGACTACAAGCACTGCAAGACAGATACGAACCCACAGGCACAAACTGAACTCCACAAAACGATCTTCAAAGCACGAAGACTGAAAAGCGCGAATCGTCTCTCACCAAACTTTTACTTACACGTGGTAACACGAAATTAGCAAAGGCGTCCCAATGGGTGGCGTCATTAGAACGGAACTTCCCCTTTATAGTGCCGTCGTACGTGGTGTACGACACTGCGCTTTGCTTGAACGTTTTTTAAAATGATCGTGTGTACGCAAGACAGGCTTGAGAGCAAACATGAAAAAAAACGACGTGAAAAATGTCGGTTTAAAAAATGGCATGAAAAACGATCGTGTGTACGCCGCATAACTCTACTGTGCACTCCTCCAATTCTAGACTAGATCTACTGTTTGCTAATCATTTTTGTTTCCCTTGGGTTTAGATAACCACTATCCATAACATCACACTATCTATATGACCATAAGTGTAGATATAAAGAATGGCACTCATACTCTGAAGCCCTATAACTGGGGAGAGAAGAAGTCCCTCAAAGAAATATATTCGGATCTACAATCCTTCAAAAAATAAATAATAATAATATTGGATCAGTTTGATGGCCTGTACATTAGGAAACACGCAAAGCTTATGTAAGAGATAACGATTCCCTCTGGTGTGTATATTGAAGAAGAATTTCAGGAGGTGATCGCAAAGGAGAAACTCCAGGCTAAAACAGCTACAGGGTCAAATACCAAAAACGTTTTGAAAAATGTCATCACCCCACTTTTTCTGTTTCAATCGTTTTTCTTGGTATTTTTAAGAAAATGCAGATTAATTGAACACTGTGCAGAGCAGCAAACAATCCCCGCATGCTCTGAATCATACAACAAGAACTGGTACAAAACAAATGAGGGGAGGAGACAGAGTATGGAATCATCAGAGGAAGAGATTGGTAGACTGGTTAGGTCTTTAGTAAGGCCTCAGTGGAACATGTGGGCCTAACAGAAGTAGACAAGAAAAGTAATCTTTGGGTTATGAGCATAGTGCATTACAGAGACATCATTATCCCTGAGAGGTGGCCGTCGAGATTATTGCCCTGTATATCAATATGAAGATGAATGAGGGTAGGAAGATACTGAGATTGAGACCTTGCTGAAACTTAGTCACTGTGAGTCGGCCCTCGAAAACGATATAGAGGGTTCTAGACCAGTGACCATTTTTCTCCAAATATCTTCCCCCTTTCTCCCCTGATGGGGGCTCCAAACTCTCAATTATAGCATTAAATTTGTTTGAGTAGGAAAATAAGTGTAGCGACCCCCTCACCCCGTCCTCTTTAGCTAGGGGTATGTCACGCGACAGAGTGAGGTGCGCTACGGCCCATGTCCTCCCCATAACTGTGGGTGAGGTGAAGGCCAATATCTGATGTTTCCTTGGGCCGGTGTGTCTTGGGCATGTACCGAGTCTGTTGTGCAGAAACCACCAAACCACCCTTTGCTCCCATTAACAGAGTCCATACACCGATCACAGTCCAACTGTTGGTTTTATTTCATATCTCCACATACAGGCAATGCGATGGCAGGATACGGTGGGATGAGCAGGTTGAGGCACTATACTGATCCGGGTCCCTACACCCCCTATGCTATGACCAAGGGTTGCAGGAGTCTTAATTCGAACACCTCCGCTGCGTTGCAGCCCCTATCAGGGGAAGATGTCCTCCAAGAGAGTTACCGGAGGCCCATCCGTCACCGGGTTGACGCTGCACCGGAATCTTCGGACGGGTGACCTCCCCAGCCTCCTCACCTCAGTTGCGGGTCCCCTCGCGAGGGGCACCCTGGAATCACTTCACCCTTGCGGGACCCAGTCGGAGTCACTGGGTCCCAGGCCTCCTCAATAGTACCTCATCCCAGGCTGAAGGTGCCTGGGATGGAATCCCAGCTTCATTCCGGCCAGGCCTAGGGCGCCTAGGCCGGAACCTTGAACCGCCCGCACCCAGGCCGAAGGTGCCTGGGTGCGTGAAGAGATGATCCCCCAAGACCTCGTGGCGAGGGCGTCTCCCCTTTTATCTCCTCCCATCAACACCACGGCGGGTTCCCCGCCCCAGCCGTACCATCTCCAGGAAGGGACAAAAAGGGTAGCACTGTGGTGATGATTCTACCTGAAGCCTGTAGGTACTCTGCCACCCACAGGCAAAGGAGAATATTACATCCCCCAATCCTCCACGAATAACAAAAAGGGGTCTAAACCCTGACACAATTACACACCTGGGTCAGACTACCCCCAGGTGTATCCCACTAAATCTGAAGACCCCGCTACATAAGAAAGGAGGAGAAAAAAGGGAGGGGGAAAAGGAGATAGAACATGATTCCTACAGTAGATCGGTTAGGATCAGAGGAACATTAGAAATGGTAAAGAAAGAAAGAGGGAAGAAGTGAGTCCGTCCGGGGATCCTCCAGCCTCTATTGGCATCAGCCTCCTGGGACCTGCAAATAGTTTAGCCAAGGAGACCAAATTTTTTCAAAGATTGGTTGTTTATCTTGTAAGATGCTCACTATCTTTTCGTTCAGCATGATCCACATGATTTTCCGTTTCATCAGGGCCATATCTATGACAGGGCTTTTCCATGCTGTGGCTATAGCGATTTTAGCTGCCAGGAACATGAAATAAATCAGGGTTTGGGTATGTCGAGGGATATTTTCAACAGGCTTATTTATTATTGACCATCGTGACCGAGAAAATAAGCGAGTGTACCCTTATCCAAAACACCACACTTTTTCAGACCTACTAAAACACCCACCTCCCTCCCAATACCAAAACTAGTTCATATTATGATTACCCCAAAGAAGGGAAAGACTTGATTAATGTAGAATTGAAAATTTCTGCAAACATTTTGGCTTTTTGCCTTAAACCGATACTTTCCTGCTAGATACACCCAAACCAAGCAGGCTTTGTTCAAGGGATAGAGGTTATAGATAACCCTCTAAGATCTATTTTAATTTAATATTATGCCCAGCTACACAAAACATCTCTGAAAAGCATTTGAGTGTGTAAACCCTGAACACTAACTGGGCTCAGGATCCCCACTGGTCTTTATTGTTTATTTGGAACCTTTGCTGATCATCTTACTGCAACATAATAATGATAAATGCATAGGACAAACAGAACGCTAACTGCTTTTGCAGAGTATGTCATTTTATATATACGCAACCTTGAGACTTCTCTTCCAATACTTTTACAAGAATTTCATAGATTTGGGTTTAATACACTTTTGAGCAGTATTAAACCCAAAACCAAAAATATAATATATTTTAACTTACCAATCATTAGATCTGATACATTCTGCTGGAGTGTATGTGCTTTTGAAAAACAACAGACTTACTGGATGGATCACCAGATGAAAATATAAACAATGTAATAAATGTTTGCTTTTGGGTTTATTACTGTTTTAAGTCTGCAAAGCTGGAAATTCTGAACATAGGACTCCTCACTTCTAGGACCTCCCATCTCCAAACATAATTCCCGTTTACCTGAACAGGAACAGCTCAGCACAGCTCCAAAATTCTTCTTTTGACCCACGCCTTTCCCATCATCACTCATATTTTACAGAGTAATTTTGAAGCAAAACTAAACCCAACAGCAAAAATGCAATATAATGCAGCTTACAGTGGCTAGATGTACCAACTTTTAGTTTTCTATTTTTTTTTTTCAAGCTAAAAGCATTTTTAGCAAATACAGAAAACACTTCCAGAATCGTTTCAGAAATGCTGTGTCCTCGTCACTGCCTGAGTGCTGCTCAGAATATCTTTCTTCCTAGCTATCTTCTGTAATCTACCAATTAGCCCCGCCCACATGTAATGGAGATGAAGAGTTATATAGGGGAGAGAAAATTGTTCCCCAGGCTCTTTCCATGGGTGGCGGGAAGAAGGCCACACATGTAACAATGTAGTCCTAAAGAGCAGAAATTTGATCTGCCATTCTCAGTGCTAGGCACCCTATCTTAGAACTGGACAACGAGCGTGCGGTGCCTTGCAGAGTATACAGTGGTTTTATTATATACCTACAGGGTGAAGCAAGTAATGCGTAATGTGCGCCTAATAACTGGTGGAGGATAATTAGTGTTCTGCACTACCGAATTTTCGTCAAAATTACTCTGTGGTCGATGCTTGGAAATATGTCCCTGGCCGGTGTCTAAGATGCTATCCTTCTGTATGTGGAGCTTTGAGAAATAATTTGGCCTCTGGCCATGAGGTGGTGCTAACCCACATGTGAAACAATATAAAACAATCAGCATGCAGTTCAATTTAAGCTCCTTATCCAGTGGTAGAAGGACCTAGTACAACTAAGTAGATGGGGCTCAGAGCTTTGCAAATGTATAATTTTGAATTAAACAGCAGCACAAACATGTTATAGGTTAATCTCCAGTGTGCACAAAAGCCAATAGTCAGAATTTTCCTAAGACATTTTTGACTCTCCAGGGTAACGGGAATCCAACAGTGAGTTGCAGCCTTGTGTACCATCTGAGATAGGTAGCTGCTACAGAACTGTGTTTTAACAGGCAGTTTATTTTACACAATCCAGGCTGCAGGATCGGCAAGGGAATGAAACCGGGAGGGGTTTTGCTTGGAATCAGACTGTTAGGTGGCTGGTCTAGGGTTTTTATGCCAGTGCTGCCACAACAGAGGCATGCTGGTAGAGTGTATTTACACATGTAGCACACAGATCCTTTTCCCCCTTACCTTCCTTTCAGGGGATCAGACACACCATGCCACATGCCGCGTCCTCTGGATTAGAGGTTGGACGGTGTTATGTATTTGGGTCCCGCAGCGAGTTGCTTCCCTTCACTTGTTCTTCCCTCTAGATTATAGAGGCAAGTCTTTACCTTTCCCAAAGAAGGTCAATGTCCACACAACACTTCAACTCCAACAAGAGTTTATTTTCTCTTATTTGCTTGAGTAACCAGAAAGTTGAAGAGAGGAAAGGGGTTAGCAGAATAGAATGGATTCAGGCACACTCTTGGCTTCGTCGCCACTCGGTCCCGAGTGGGTACAGCTCACCCAGATAGTCAATCAATAGCACTAGCAGCCGGCATGAAGCTCAAACAGTGACTTAGTCCCCTCCAAGGACAAAGTCAAGGAGATCCCTCCTTTAATAACGACACTCCGTGTTGTGTTACACTATGTGATTATTCTTGCTCTGTGTCTTTAAGATCTGTCCCCTTCTTTCTAGCTGAACTCTCTCTCTCACCGTAGTTCTTTATATATCTCCTCCACTTCCTGATTCTGGTCATTACTCCTGTATATCTTCCATGCTAAACATCTTACATGTGGCTTACAACTGCAACGTTTTTCTACCTATGAATATCCATCATTAAACGGAACATTCGAAAGGATTCATCGTCTGTCGTCCTAACTGTGAGTTTATTCATTGAGTTAAACTGCCTGTATCGATGCAAGGGATGAATATCAAACCAGCTTGAGTAAGGCCTACTTAAACCTGGAGATGAACTTCATCGCTTTGTAGTTGAGACAGAACAGTAGAAAAACTGAGTTTCACAGCCTAATTACAAGATTTCTGCATGTCAGTACTAATACAGACAAAATTTACTGCCCTCATAGCAAGACAGAAGGGACAGAGCAGCACATGGCAGCCTTATAGCCTGAGACAATCTGCACGGTGTCATATTTCAGCACACAGATCCTGCCTGCTTTCACAGTCAGTCTGCTATCATGAGTGACCAAGCTTCTGCATGTGAACTCACATCTCCTTCCTCACAAGTTCCTGAAGAAACTGAGTTACCCAAACGCTCAGTTAAACCCACTTGGAAAGTAATGGAGAATTATGAAGCTTCAAGGACTGAATTGTCAAATAGCTTGGAATTAGTCTGGGAGAAAATCCTTGCTGAAGCCAATACAGTGTCTGTTGAACGTGAACTACTGACACTAGAGGGCGCCATTAAACAACTTTCTGCCTCATATGAGCTTTATCAGCTTACCAGCATCAAATTCACTAATGTCTTACAAAACATGAAGTCAGAAAATGCGATGATGCAATTAAAGCGCGTCAATGCTCTCAATATTGAAAGAGACAGTTTTATCCAGCAAACCAGATTAAAGGCAGAAGCAAAAATAAAGCTGTTACAGGACACTGCATCTCACAGATCTGTTTCCACCAGACGTTCTAAAAACTCGTCAAGATCCCATAGTTCAAGATACTCAACACTCAGTGAACGACTTATTAATGCCCGCGCTGAAGTGGAAGCCAGCAAAGTGCAGGTGGCATATGCAGAAAAAAGAGCAGAGTTGGAAGCGCAGTCAGCACGTCAAAGGGCAGAGTTGGAAGCGCAGTCAGCACGACAAAGAGCAACAATGGAAACCTTAAATGAACAGTGTAAACATGACGCAGCTATGGCAAAGCTAAGGGTCCTACAGCAAGCTATCAGTGCAGACGAAGGTGCAAGTGAGAAAGACAGCATTAACCTAAACATAGCAGATATGGAAGACCCCCTCAAACGCACTAAAGACTATGTCCTAAGCCACTGCAGTGCACACTCCATTGTCTCCAATGCTCCCGACTACATAGAGACTCCTTCACAGCTTCAAGTTAAAGAGGTTCCAGCAACTTCCTGCACTCAAAATCACTCCACTGCATTTCCTACCTGCCTACCTTGCCTGCCTTCATACGTCACAGAGCATCAGCGCAAGCTTCAAGCAAGTCATCAATCTCCAGTCATCGGTACAGCCTTGAATCAACGTACCATTGGAACAACTGACTTCAAGCAAGCAACTCACCTGGATGCATCTGCTGCACCATATTTCCCTGTGTCCTTTAACAACAATGTCAAAGATAACGCAATCAGCACCATACAGCCAACAGCATCTCACATAAAGGCGGAGACAACTGAGACAGAAGAGTTTGTGAGGTACATGCTTCGCAGAGAGCTCACAAAGACTGGTCTTACAAGTTTTGATGACCAACCTGAGAACTACAGAAGTTGGAAATGTGCCTTCAGAACTACAATCAGCAATATTGGCATTACAGCTGATCAAGAATTTAATCTGCTGATCAAATGGCTTGGTCCTCTATCTGCTGCACGTGTTAAGCCATTAAGATCGGTTTTCATGGACAATCCTACTGCAGGCCTCACAGCTGCATGGGAGCGACTAGAGCAAAGTTATGGCAGTCCAGAAGCTATAGAAAATGCTTTGTTCATGCGTCTGGAAACTTTCCCAAAGATATCCGGTAAGGACAACAAGGAGTTCCAGAGACTGAGTGACCTTCTCCTTGAGCTTCAGCTAGCCAAGACAGACCCAAAACTACCTGGACTCAGTTACCTTGACACTCCAAGAGGGGTAAACCCAATTGTCTCCAAGCTCCCGTATGGTTTGCAAGAGAAATGGACTGCACTAGGGTCATCATACAAAAGAGAGAACAAGGTTTCCTTCCCTCCATTCTCTTTCTTCTGTGAATTCATCAGGAAAATTGCAGAGACCAAGAACGATCCAAGTTTTTCCTACGGTGAGTACAGCCTCTTCTCACCCTTTCCTAAGAGTACCAGTCTTCAGGGCAACTATAGAAACCATAGAGGCCCAGTGTCCGTGAAAAAGACTGACATCCTTCCCACTCCTACCACAGTTCTGGCCACGAACAAACAGAGTAGGAAGATTGAAAACCCTAACAGAGAGTGTCCCATACACAAGAAGCCACACCCCCTCAATAAATGTATCGGCTTTAGGAAAAAGCCTCTGGAAGAGCGCAAGGAGCTTTTAAAGACATTTAGGGTATGTTTCAGGTGCTGTGCTTCTACAGAACATTTTGCAAGGGACTGTAATGTGTCCATCAAGTGCATAGAGTGTGGCTCTGAAGAACATGTGCAAGCCCTCCATCCTCTTGAGCCCAGCTCTGCACAACCTGCCAACACTCCTCCCAGGTTAACGCATGGCGGGGAGATACAGACCAAGTGCCTAATTCTACCATCATTTCTTCATCCTGCACTGAAGTTTGTGGAGAAGACCGCTGTGGTAAGTCCTGTGCTCAGATATGCTTGGTGAACATATACCACAAGGATCAACCAGAAAAGTCTCTAAAGGCATATGCTATCTTAGACGATCAGAGCAATCGATCACTTGCAAAATCGGAATTGTTCAATCTATTTGAAATAAAAGGCGAAGCTCATCCTTACACCTTGGGTACCTGTAGTGGAACTATAGAGGTTTCTGGAAGAAGGGCTCATGGACTCATGGTATCTTCTCTCAAAGGTAACTTGCAATTACCCTTACCTACACTTGTTGAGTGCAATCAGATACCTGCTAACAGGGAAGAAATCCCTACTCCAGCTGCTGCTTTCCATCACCCTCACCTCAAGGTAATAGCAAATGAGATACCGCCGCTTGACAAAGATGCTCAGATCCTTCTTCTGTTAGGAAGAGACATTCTAAGAGTTCACAAGGTACACAGACAAGTCAGTGGACCCCCAGATGCCCCATTTGCCCAGCGCACGGATCTAGGGTGGGTCATCATAGGCAATGTCTGCATAGGCAAAATGAAAAGACCTACCAACATTTTGTCATTCAAGACAAATGTTCTGCCAAATGGCCGAAACACTTACTTTGAGCCATGCCCACATCACTACTGGGTGAAAGAGAAGATAGCCAGGCACGAATGGCAACATGGTATCTCAGGTGACACAAGCCCTTTCTCCTGCCATGATGGCGACTTCGGCTCTACAGTGTTTGAAGCAACCAGTGAAGATGACATACTGGCTCCTTCAATGGAAGACAAAGAATTCATCAAGGTAATGGACAATGAGTTCTTTCAAGATGACTCCAATAACTGGGTAGCACCCCTACCTTTTCGTCTCCCAAGAGAGAGATTGCCCAACAACTTACAGCAGGCCATCAGTAGATTCTCCTCCTTAAAGCGAAACTTAAGCAGGAAACCAGAGATGCAAAAGCACTTTGTGGACTTTATGCAAAATGTATTTGACAGAGATCTTGCAGAGCCTGCTCCCCCACTAAAGGAGGGAGAAGAATGCTGGTACCTTCCATCCTTTGGCGTGTATCACCCACGCAAACCAGACCAAATCAGAGTTGTCTTTGATTCCAGTGCTCAGCACGAAGGTGTTTCTCTTAACAACATGCTCCTTACGGGACCCAACTTGAACAACAGTCTAATAGGAGTCTTGATTCGTTTCAGACAAGAGCCTGTAGCAGTAATGGCCGACATTCAACAGATGTTTCACTGCTTCATCGTCAGAGAAGACAACAGAAACTACCTCAGGTTTCTATGGCACAAGGACAATGACCTCAACAAGGAAGCTATAGATTATCGCATGAAGGTACATGTCTTCGGTAACAGTCCTTCCCCAGCAGTAGCAACTTATGGGCTAAGGAAAACAGCTCAGACTGGAGAAGTTGAATATGGATCTGATGCCCGTCAATTTGTTGAAAGAAACTTCTACGTTGACGACGCACTTAAGTCCTTTTCAACTGCTAAAGAAGCAATTGATCTTCTCACCAGAACAAAGGAGATGCTGTCTGTAGCAAACCTTAGACTGCACAAGATTCTATCCAACAGCCAGGAACTTATGAATGCCTTTCACTCTGAGGACTATGCCACTAGTCTAAAAAACCTTGACTTAGGTACAGATGTGCCTCCTGTACAGCGAAGTCTGGGTTTGTTGTGGAACATCAAGCAAGACAAATTCACCTTCCAAGTGTCAACTTGTGACAAACCATTCACTAAGAGAGGAGTCCTGTCCGTGGTGAATAGCATCTATGACCCACTGGGTTTCCTTGCTCCAGTTACCATTCAAGGTAAGATTTTACTAAGACAGTTGTCTACTGAGAACATAGACTGGGATACTCCCTTGCCTAGTGAGAATCAACACAAGTGGGAAAGGTAAAGATATTCTTTGAAGTCACTATAAAAACTTCAGATTCCCCGTTGCTATGTTCCGGGTTCCATTTCAACTGCTAACCGGAGAGAGATTCATATTTTCTCTGATGCATCAGTTGAAGCTATTGCTGCAGTAGCCTATTTGAAGACCTCTGAACTGAATGGAGAATCACACTGTAGTTTTGTCCTAGGCAAGGCAAAACTCACACCCAAGCCTGCACATACCATACCAAGACTTGAACTTTGTGCAGCCGTGCTAGCAGTAGAAATTGCTGAGGTCATACGAAGTGAAATGGACACTAGAATTGATTCTTTCACCTTCTATACAGACAGTAAGGTAGTACTTGGTTACATAAACAACCAAACAAAACAATTTTATGTGTACGTCAGCAACAGGGTTGAACGTATCAAGAGATTCTCTCTACCAAGTCAATCACGTTCCCACTTAACTCAACCCAGCTGACTGTGGAACCAGAGCCGTGTCACCTGCCGCTCTTCAGGACAGCTTATGGCTGTCACCTCCAAGGTTTCTGTGTGAGGACTCTTACTTACTCCCTATTGACACCACCTATGGGCTAGTAAACCCTGAAGATGATAAGGAAATAAGAACTGTGAACACCTCACTCCACACTTCTGTAAGTACAAAACAGAAGCTGCGGTCACACCGTTATGAGCATCAATGGAAGCAGGTGCAGCATCTAGCCAATGTGTTCTGGCATCACTGGAAGAAAAAGTATCTTCACCACCTTCAAGGTCGTAACAAATGGCAAGCATCTAAGCCGAATCTTAAGGTTGGAGACCTCATCCTTCTAAAAGACAAGGAAGTTTGTCGGAATGAGTGGCCTATGGGTCTTATTACTAAAAGTTATGCCCAGCGACGATAACAAAGTCCGGAAGGTAGAAGTCAAGGTAACCAAGGGAGGATCGACACAAACCTTTAGTCGACCAATTACAGAGTTAGTACTCCTTTTGCCAGGTGAGTGACTTGTGCAAGGACTAGCCATGCTGTTGGCACGGCGGGGAGTACATTGCTGCCATCTACAGGTTCTACTCAGAACTTTGGAATTATTTGAAGACATCATACTGTGACTTTATGTTCTTCATCCTGTTGAACTTACGTTTATTATTTGCTTGTTGCATGTTTTTCATTACAGGTTCCAGGACATTCGTCAGTATTGGACTTTTTGAAAATATATATATTAGTTTAAGGTTATGAAATCTAAAGATTTCAGACGGGGAGTGTTGTGTTACACTATGTGATTATTCTTGCTCTGTGTCTTTAAGATCTGTCCCCTTCTTTCTAGCTGAACTCTCTCTCTCACCGTAGTTCTTTATATATCTCCTCCACTTCCTGATTCTGGTCATTACTCCTGTATATCTTCCATGCTAAACATCTTACATGTGGCTTACAACTGCAACGTTTTTCTACCTATGAATATCCATCATTAAACGGAACATTTGAAAGGATTCATCGTCTGTCGTCCTAACTGTGAGTTTATTCATTGAGTTAAACTGCCTGTATCGATGCAAGGGATGAATATCAAACCAGCTTGAGTAAGGCCTACTTAAACCTGGAGATAAACTTTATCGCTTTGTAGTTGAGACAGAACACTCCGCAAAGGCAGTCTGTGAAGAAAGGAATCCTTCCCTTCTGACAGGACACCAGGCCTCTCCCAAGACAACAATACTGTATTACTCGCCTCCTTAATGGGACCGATCCTCCCCCGGTTTCCTCTATGTCAGAGCGGTCGCCCTCACCTGAGCTCCCTGGGTTTCCTTTCTGGTTGTAGACCCAGTTGAAGGTACTGGGCCTACCTGGAACTCCGCAGCCTCGGGCCGAGACTCCTCAGTCAAAGTTGGGCGCACCCCCCCTTAGAGGGGCACACTCCTCCGAGTACAGGTCCCCGGATACTACCACCCTGAACAATGGCGTCTGCCCCTTATATACCCTCTCCCGGCATGCACATCAGGCCGGAACCGCCAACCGTACGGCAGCCGAGAGAGGACATCCAATAGCCACTCTATCACCTGTGGTTCAACCCCGGGTATAAGTGACAACACCACCTATACGCCTAAAGGGGAACTGCACGCCAGGTGACACAGCGGCAAGACAGGGTCCAAATAACTAGAAGACCCGAGCCAACTACCGCTCAGGTCACCCCTAAATTGAAGCATAGCGACTCCCTAGGTAGGGACCCCGCTACACACAGTATAGGGGCTGCTGCTGCCAAGTGTGCCCTGGAAAGAGGGGAGTTCTCAGTTCCTCTGTCACTGCGTACACACCCACCCATAGTAGCATGTTTACTCTCAAGAGCCTACCCTCGTAGTGCATTAGGTAGGGCACTTGAGATTTAAAGCATTGTGGGGCATGCCTATATGGTATAAGGAAATCATGTAGGGTGCCCCTTACAACCTCCCCAGCTAGTACTGCAGGAAAAACATACTGGAGGCCTGTGATAATATCTTGCTGCAGGAAAGGAGTATCTTGCTGCCGGAAAATATCTTGCTGCAGGAATACCTTGCTGCAGTAAAGTAGCAAGTTACAAAGTCCTGGAAAGTTTTGTGCTCAGAGATCCGCTTTAAACAGACTAGTGTATGACCAGCTTAAATCTACAGGTTCCCTGTGCTTGACGTTGTTGAAAATAAAAAACTAGCGGTTGATTGATGGCTTCAACTGTTTAGGAGGAATACATCCAGAATGCACGTTATGTAAGCTTCAGGTTCAGATGCCTAATTTTCTTTATTTGTATTTTATTTTTAAACATGACTCAACAGATGAGGCTGCATGCAGTAAAATACCATTGGTTGTGCCACACTAACCACCCATATGTGGGAACCAATAGGAATGAATTTTTTTCTTCAGGTGCCTCTCAGTAGATGATGTACCTTAAGTTAAATTTATCATATTACAGTCTGCACACCAGGGGCAAGAAAAGGAAAAAAGAGATCCCAGCTTTTAAAGTCACAAAAAAATGGTAATTGTACTATACAGTAAAACCTTGGATTGCGTGCAGAATTCGTTCCAGAAACATGCTTGTAATCCAAAGCACTTGTATATCAAAGCGAATTTCCCCATAAGAAATGATGGAAACTCAAATGATTCGTTCCACAACCATTTATTCATATGTAGGTCCTTCAGTTTATAGTTCATATAAAAAGATTATAGCAATGTGATAGGTTGTGTAACCATAAAATGTCCATCCACAAGGGGATTAGAAGCAAAATCCAGAGTCTGTTGTGCAGAAACCACCAAACCACCCTTTGCTCCCATTAACAGAGTCCATACACCGATCACAGTCCAACTGTTGGTTTTATTTCGTATCTCCACATACAGGCAATGCGATGGCAGGATACGGTGGGATGAGCAGGTCGAGGCACTATACTGATCCGGGTCCCTACACCCCCTATGCTATGACCAAGGGTTGCAGGAGTCTTAATTCGAACACCTCCGCTGCGTTGCAGCCCCTATCAGGGGAAGATGTCCTCCAAGAGAGTTACCGGAGGCCCATCCGTCACCGGGTTGACGCTGCACCGGAATCTTCGGACGGGTGACCTCCCCAGCCTCCTCACCTCAGATGCGGGTCCCTTTGCGAGGGGCACCCTGGAATCACTTCACCCTTGCGGGACCCAGTCGGAGTCACTGGGTCCCAGGCCTCCTCAATAGTACCTCATCCCAGGCTGAAGGTGCCTGGGATGGAATCCCAGCTTCATTCCGGCCAGGCCTAGGGCGCCTAGGCCGGAACCTTGAACCGCCCGCACCCAGGCCGAAGGTGCCTGGGTGCGTGAAGAGATGATCCCCCAAGACCTCGTGGCGAGGGCGTCTCCCCCTTTTATCTCCTCCCATCAACACCATGGCGGGTTCCCCGCCCCAGCCGTACCATCTCCAGGAAGGGACAAAAAGGGTAGCACTGTGGTGATGATTCTACCTGAAGCCTGTAGGTACTCTGCCACCCACAGGCAAAGGAGAATATTACATCCCCCAATCCTCCACGAATAACAAAAAGGGGTCTAAACCCTGACACAATTACACACCTGGGTCACACTACCCCCAGGTGTATCCCACTAAATCTGAAGACCCCGCTACATAAGAAAGGAGGAGAAAAAAGGGAGGGGGAAAAGGAGATAGAACATGATTCCTACAGTTGATCGGTTAGGATCAGAGGAACATTAGAAATGGTAAAGAAAGAAAGAGGGAAGAAGTGAGTCCGTCCAGGGATCCTCCAGCCTCTATTGGCATCAGCCTCCTGGGACCTGCAAATAGTTTAGCCAAGGAGACCAAATTTTTTCAAAGATTGGTTGTTTATCTTGTAAGATGCTCACTATCTTTTCGTTCAGCATGATCCACATGATTTTCCGTTTCATCAGGGCCATATCTATGACAGGGCTTTTCCATGCTGTGGCTATAGCGATTTTAGCTGCCAGGAACATGAAATAAATCAGGGTTTGGGTATGTCGAGGGATATTTTCAACAGGCTTATTTATTATTGACCATCGTGACCGAGAAAATAAGCGAGTGTACCCTTATCCAAAACACCACACTTTTTCAGACCTACTAAAACACCCACCTCCCTCCCAATACCCAAACTAGTTCATATTATGATTATCCCCAAAGAAGGGAAAGACTTGATTAATGTAGAATTGAACATTTCTGCAAACATTTTGGCTTTTTGCCTTAAACCGATACTTTCCTGCTAGATACACCCAAACCAAGCAGGCTTTGTTCAAGGGATAGAGGTTATACAGGTCCTTCTCAAAAAAATAGCATATTGTGATAAAGTTCATTATTTTCTGTAATGTACTGATAAACATTAGACTTTCATATATTTTAGATTCATTACACACAACTGAAGTAGTTCAAGCCTTTTCTTGTTTTAATATTGATGATTTTGGCATACAGCTCATGAAAACCCAAAAATCCTATCTCAAAAAATTTGCATATCATGAAAAGGTTCTCTAAACGAGCTATTAACCTAATCATCTGAATCAACTAATTTACTCTAAACACCTGCAAAAGATTCCTGAGGCTTTTAAAAACTCCCAGCCTGGTTCATTACTCAAAACCGCAATCATGGGTAAGACTGCCGACCTGACTGCTGTCCAGAAGGCCATCATTGACACCCTCAAGCAAGAGGGTAAGACACAGAAAGAAATTTCTGAACGAATAGGCTGTTCCCAGAGTGCTGTATCAAGGCACCTCAGTGGGAAGTCTGTGGGAAGGAAAAAGTGTGGCAGAAAACGCTGCACAACGAGAAGAGGTGACCGGACCCTGAAGAAGATTGTGGAGAAGGACCGATTCCAGACCTTGGAAGACCTGCGGAAGCAGTGGACTGAGTCTGGAGTAGAAACATCCAGAGCCACCGTGAACAGGCGTGTGCAGGAAATGGGCTACAGGTGCCGCATTCCCCAGGTCAAGCCACTTTTGAACCAGAAACAGCGGCAGAAGCGCCTGACCTGGGCTACAGAGAAGCAGCACTGGACTGTTGCTCAGTGGTCCAAAGTACTTTTTTCGGATGAAAGCAAATTTTGCATGTCATTCGGAAATCAAGGTGCCAGAGTCTGGAGGAAGACTGGGGAGAGGGAAATGCCAAAATGCCTGAAGTCCAGTGTCAAGTACCCACAGTCAGTGATGGTCTGGGGTGCCATGTTAGCTGCTGGTGTTGGTCCACTGTGTTTTATCAAGGGCAGGGTCAATGCAGCTAGCTATCAGGAGATTTTGGAGCACTTCATGCTTCCATCTGCTGAAAAGCTTTATGGAGATGAAGATTTCATTTTTCAGCACGACCTGGCACCTGCTCACAGTGCCAAAAGCACTGGTAAATGGTTTACTGACCATGGTATTACTGTGCTCAATTGGCCTGCCAACTCTCCTGACCTGAACCCCATAGAGAATCTGTGGGATATTGGGAAGAGAAAGTTGAGAGACGCAAGACCCAACACTCTGGATGAGCTTAAGGCCGCTATCGAAGCATCCTGGGCCTCCATAACACCTCAGCAGTGCCACAGGCTGGTTGCCTCCATGCCACGCCGCATTGAAGCAGTCATTTCTGCAAAAGGATTCCCGACCAAGTATTGAGTGCATAACTGAACATAATTATTTGAAGGTTGACTTTTTTTGTATTAAAAACACTTTTCTTTTATTGGTCGGATGAAATATGCAAATTTTTTGAGATAGGACTTTTGGGTTTGCATGAGCTGTATGCCAAAATCATCAATATTAAAACAAGAAAAGGCTTGAACTACTTCAGTTGTGTGTAATGAATCTAAAATATATGAAAGTCTAATGTTTATCAGTACATTACAGAAAATAATGAACTTTATCACAATATGCTAATTTTTTGAGAAGGACCTGTAGATAACCCTCTAAGATCTATTTTAATTTAATATTATGCCCAGCTACACAAAACATCTCTGAAAAGGCATTTGAGTGTGTAAACCCTGAACACTAACTGGGCTCAGGATCCCCACTGGTCTTTATTGTTTATTTGGAACCTTTGCTGATCATCTTACTGCAACATAATAATGATAAATGCATAGGACAAACAGAACGCTAACTGCTTTTGCAGAGTATGTCATTTTATATATACGCAACCTTGAGACTTCTCTTCCAATACTTTTACAAGAATTTCATAGATTTGGGTTTAATACACTTTTGAGCAGTATTAAACCCAAAACCAAAAATATTATATATTTCAACTTACCAATCATTAGATCTGATACATTCTGCTGGAGTGTATGTGCTTTTGAAAAACAACAGACTTACTGGATGGATCACCAGATGAAAATATAAACAATGTAATAAATGTTTGCTTTTGGGTTTATTACTGTTTTAAGTCTGCAAAGCTGGAAATTCTGAACATAGGACTCCTCACTTCTAGGACCTCCCATCTCCAAACATAATTCCCGTTTACCTGAACAGGAACAGCTCAGCACAGCTCCAAAATTCTTCTTTTGACCCACGCCTTTCCCATCATCACTCATATTTTACAGAGTAATTTTGAAGCAAAACTAAACCCAACAGCAAAAATGCAATATAATGCAGCTTACAGTGGCTAGATGTACCAACTTTCTTAGTTTTCTATTTTTTTTTTCAAGCTAAAAGCATTTTTAGCAAATACAGAAAACACTTCCAGAATCGTTTCAGAAATGCTGTGTCCTCGTCACTGCCTGAGTGCTGCTCAGAATATCTTTCTTCCTAGCTATCTTCTGTAATCTACCAATTAGCCCTGCCCACATGTAATGGAGATGAAGAGTTATATAGGGGAGAGGAAATTGTTCCCCAGGCTCTTTCCATGGGTGGCGGGAAGAAGGCCACACATGTAACAATGTAGTCCTACAGAGCAGAAAGAATCCACCTGATGTTCGGGACCCGAGCATAGGAAAACAGAGAGACTAAATAGCAGCCAGTTCAGGAGATTGTGGTGATCGGTGACAGAGGTTCTGTCGTTGGGGTAGATTGCTGCCCATTTGATCTGCCATTCTCAGTGCTAGGCACCCTATCTTAGAACTGGACAATGAGCGTGCGGTGCCTTGCAGAGTATACAGTGGTTTTATTATATACCTACAGGGTGAAGCAAGTAATGCGTAATGTGTGCCTAATAACTGGTGGAGGATAATTAGTGTTCTGCACTACCGTATTTTCGTCAAAATTACTCTGTGGTCGATGCTTGGAAAGATGTCCCTGGCCGGTGTCTAAGATGCTATCCTTCTGTATGTGGAGCTTTGAGAAATAATTTGGCCTCTGGCCATGAGGTGGTGCTAACCCACATGTGAAACAATATAAAACAATCAGCATGCAGTTCAATTTAAGCTCCTTATCCAGTGGTAGAAGGACCTAGTACAACTAAGTAGATGGGGCTCAGAGCTTTGCAAATGTATAATTTTGAATTAAACAGCAGCACAGACATGTTATAGGTTAATCTCCAGTGTGCACAAAAGCCAATAGTCAGAATTTTCCTAAGACATTTTTGACTTTCCAGGGTAACGGGAATCCAACAGTGAGTTGCAGCCTTGTGTACCATCTGAGATAGGTAGCTGCTACAGAACTGTGTTTTAACAGGCAGTTTATTTTACACAATCCAGGCTGCAGGATCGGCAAGGGAATGAAACCGGGAGGGGTTTTGCTTGGAATCAGACTGTTAGGTGGCTGGTCTAGGGTTTTTATGCCAGTGCTGCCACAACAGAGGCATGCTGGTAGAGTGTATTTACACATGTAGCACACAGATCCTTTTCCCCCTTACCTTCCTTTCAGGGGATCAGACACACCATGCCACATGCCGCGTCCTCTGAATTAGAGGTTGGACGGTGTTATGTATTTGGGTCCCGCAGCGAGTTGCTTCCCTTCACTTGTTCTTCCCTCTAGATTATAGAGGCAAGTCTTTACTTTTCCCAAAGAAGGTCAATGTCCACACAACACTTCAACTCCAACAAGAGTTTATTTTCTCTTATTTGCTTGAGTAACCAGAAAGTTGAAGAGAGGAAAGGGGTTAGCAGAATAGAATGGATTCAGGCACACTCTTGGCTTCGTCGCCACTCGGTCCCGAGTGGGTACAGCTCACCCAGATAGTCAATCAATAGCACTAGCAGCCGGCATGAAGCTCAAACAGTGACTTAGTCCCCTCCAAGGACAAAGTCAAGGAGATCCCTCCTTTAATAACGACACTCCGTGTTGTGTTACACTATGTGATTATTCTTGCTCTGTGTCTTTAAGATCTGTCCCCTTCTTTCTAGCTGAACTCTCTCTCTCACCGTAGTTCTTTATATATCTCCTCCACTTCCTGATTCTGGTCATTACTCCTGTATATCTTCCATGCTAAACATCTTACATGTGGCTTACAACTGCAACGTTTTTCTACCTATGAATATCCATCATTAAACGGAACATTCGAAAGGATTCATCGTCTGTCGTCCTAACTGTGAGTTTATTCATTGAGTTAAACTGCCTGTATCGATGCAAGGGATGAATATCAAACCAGCTTGAGTAAGGCCTACTTAAACCTGGAGATGAACTTCATCGCTTTGTAGTTGAGACAGAACAGTCGAAAAACGGAGTTTCACAGCCTAATTACAAGATTTCTGCATGTCAGTACTGATACAGACAAGATTTACTGCCCTCATAGCAAGACAGAAGGGACAGAGCAGCACATGGCAGCCTTATAGCCTGAGACAATCTGCACGGTGTCATATTTCAGCACACAGATCCTGCCTGCTTTCACAGTCAGTCTGCTATCATGAGTGACCAAGCTTCTGCATGTGAACTCACATCTCCTTCCTCACAAGTTCCTGAAGAAACTGAGTTACCCAAACGCTCAGTTAAACCCACTTGGAAAGTAATGGAGAATTATGAAGCTTCAAGGACTGAATTGTCAAATAGCTTGGAATTAGTCTGGGAGAAAATCCTTGCTGAAGCCAATACAGTGTCTGTTGAACGTGAACTACTGACACTAGAGGGCGCCATTAAACAACTTTCTGCCTCATATGAGCTTTATCAGCTTACCAGCATCAAATTCACTAATGTCTTACAAAACATGAAGTCAGAAAATGCGATGATGCAATTAAAGCGCGTCAATGCTCTCAATATTGAAAGAGACAGTTTTATCCAGCAAACCAGATTAAAGGCAGAAGCAAAAATAAAGCTGTTACAGGACACTGCATCTCACAGATCTGTTTCCACCAGACGTTCTAAAAACTCGTCAAGATCCCATAGTTCAAGATACTCAACACTCAGTGAACGACTTATTAATGCCCGCGCTGAAGTGGAAGCCAGCAAAGTGCAGGTGGCATATGCAGAAAAAAGAGCAGAGTTGGAAGCGCAGTCAGCACGTCAAAGGGCAGAGTTGGAAGCGCAGTCAGCACGTCAAAGGGCAGAGTTGGAAGCGCAGTCAGCACGACAAAGAGCAACAATGGAAACCTTAAATGAACAGTGTAAACATGACGCAGCTATGGCAAAGCTAAGGGTCCTACAGCAAGCTATCAGTGCAGACGAAGGTGCAAGTGAGAAAGACAGCATTAACCTAAACATAGCAGATATGGAAGACCCCCTCAAGTGCACTAAAGATTATGTCCTAAGCCACTGCAGTGCACACTCCATTGTCTCCAATGCTCCCGACTACATAGAGACTCCTTCACAGCTTCAAGTTAAAGAGGTTCCAGCAACTTCCTGCACTCAAAATCACTCCACTGCATTTCCTACCTGCCTACCTTGCCTGCCTTCATACGTCACAGAGCATCAGCGCAAGCTTCAAGCAAGTCATCAATCTCCAGTCATCGGTACAGCCTTGAATCAACGTACCATTGGAACAACTGACTTCAAGCAAGCAACTCACCTGGATGCATCTGCTGCACCATATTTCCCTGTGTCCTTTAACAACAACGTCAAAGATAACGCAATCAGCACCATACAGCCAACAGCATCTCACATAAAGGCGGAGACAACTGAGACAGAAGAGTTTGTGAGGTACATGCTTCGCAGAGAGCTCACAAAGACTGGTCTTACAAGTTTTGATGACCAACCTGAGAACTACAGAAGTTGGAAATGTGCCTTCAGAACTACAATCAGCAATATTGGCATTACAGCTGATCAAGAATTTAATCTGCTGATCAAATGGCTTGGTCCTCTATCTGCTGCACGTGTTAAGCCATTAAGATCGGTTTTCATGGACAATCCTACTGCAGGCCTCACAGCTGCATGGGAGCGACTAGAGCAAAGTTATGGCAGTCCAGAAGCTATAGAAAATGCTTTGTTCATGCGTCTGGAAACTTTCCCAAAGATATCCGGTAAGGACAACATGGAGTTCCAGAGACTGAGTGACCTTCTCCTTGAGCTTCAGCTAGCCAAGACAGACCCAAAACTACCTGGACTCAGTTACCTTGACACTCCAAGAGGGGTAAACCCAATTGTCTCCAAGCTCCCGTATGGTTTGCAAGAGAAATGGACTGCACTAGGGTCATCATACAAAAGAGAGAACAAGGTTTCCTTCCCTCCATTCTCTTTCTTCTGTGAATTCATCAGGAAAATTGCAGAGACCAAGAACGATCCAAGTTTTTCCTACGGTGAGTACAGCCTCTTCTCACCCTTTCCTAAGAGTACCAGTCTTCAGGGCAACTATAGAAACCATAGAGGCCCAGTGTCCGTGAAAAAGACTGACATCCTTCCCACTCCTACCACAGTTCTGGCCACGAACAAACAGAGTAGGAAGATTGAAAACCCTAACAGAGAGTGTCCCATACACAAGAAGCCACACCCCCTCAATAAATGTATCGGCTTTAGGAAAAAGCCTCTGGAAGAGCGCAAGGAGCTTTTAAAGACATTTAGGGTATGTTTCAGGTGCTGTGCTTCTACAGAACATTTTGCAAGGGACTGTAATGTGTCCATCAAGTGTATAGAGTGTGGCTCTGAAGAACATGTGCAAGCCCTCCATCCTCTTGAGCCCAGCTCTGCACAACCTGCCAACACTCCTCCCAGGTTAACGCATGGCGGGGAGAATACAGACCAAGTGCCTAATTCTACCATCATTTCTTCATCCTGCACTGAAGTTTGTGGAGAAGACCGCTGTGGTAAGTCCTGTGCTAAGATATGCTTGGTGAACATATACCACAAGGATTAACCAGAAAAGTCTCTAAAGGCATATGCTATCTTAGACGATCAGAGCAATCGATCACTTGCAAAATCGGAATTGTTCAATCTATTTGAAATAAAAGGCGAAGCTCATCCTTACACCTTGGGTACCTGTAGTGGAACTATAGAGGTTTCTGGAAGAAGGGCTCATGGACTCATGGTATCTTCTCTCAAAGGTAACTTGCAATTACCCTTACCTACACTTGTTGAGTGCAATCAGATACCTGCTAACAGGGAAGAAATCCCTACTCCAGCTGCTGCTTTCCATCACCCTCACCTCAAGGTAATAGCAAATGAGATACCGCCGCTTGACAAAGATGCTCAGATCCTTCTTCTGTTAGGAAGAGACATTCTAAGAGTTCACAAGGTACACAGACAAGTCAGTGGACCCCCAGATGCCCCATTGTCATGGATATGCATTAATGTCTGTCTGCCATCTTACCTTTCCTCCTCATGTGTTCATCTTAGAGACCAGACCTCCTTCACCTGGCTTCCTTTATAATCTCCTCCCAGCCTGACTCCACCCCAGGCCCTATCACAGAACACTATATTAACCTGTGCACTGCAAGCCTGCTTTGCTGATCAACGTGTTTGTTAGGCATTGTGTGTTTGGGTTCCTGCCTGCCGTGTGCTACGTCTGTCTCTCTGTTACGTTATTGGCTTGTCCCCGACTATCCCTGTCTGCTCGTGACCCTTGACCTTCGGCTCGTTCTTTCGTTATCCTTGTCTGCTTGTGGCCCCTGACCTTCAGCTTGTTATTCGGTTCTCTCATATCTTGTGCTGCTGCTTCCCCTCTTTTCCCCTTATCCTACGGGGCGTGGGCTAGGAAACTCCAGGGGCCGCGACCTGGTCCCAGCCTGCAGCATAACATCCTCACCACTAGAGGCCCTGGAGAAGACCTGCTGGGTCTTAGACTCCGCGCCCTGGGGAATCTTGGCTCTAGCTTCCGTTAGGATCCCGGTTGTGCTCCTCTGGTCCCGCTTTCCACAACCACCCAGTTTCCTATCCGCAGAAGCCAGCCATAGGGTTCACTACCTCGCGGTGCACTCCTGTCCCCCTACGGTGTGCATCTGTCACCTGGCCACAGGTGACCTTGACAGTTTGATCAGCCATGAACCCGGCTGACATCCTGCTCCCCGCGGATGATCCATTGCAGGGCATAGTTCGCAGACTTGAAACCCAGGAATCAAATCAGACTCAGGTGATGCGATTCCTCCAGGATCTGGCTTCTTGATTCGAGCAGCTTCAGGCCTCCTTGGGAACCCCGAATCCGCAACCCCAAGTACAACCAGCGACTGTACCTATCGCACCAGTCGCAGCCTCACACTCACTAAGATTGCCAGCTCCGTTCCGTTTCTCTGGGGACTCCAAGGCCTGCAGGGGGTTTCTCAGCCAATGCACAATTCATTTTGAGCTTCAGCCTCAAAGCTTCCTGTCTGACCGGGCTAAGGTAGCCTATATCATTTCCCTCCTCTCCGGTGAAGCTTTGGCCTGGGCTGCCCCCCTGTGGGAGAGGAACGATCCGGTGGTTTCCAGC
Organism: Rana muscosa; assembly: GCA_029206835.1. NCBI lineage: Eukaryota > Metazoa > Chordata > Amphibia > Anura > Ranidae > Rana > Rana muscosa. The sequence continues at coordinate 536,304,776 of CM055118.1, read as the reverse complement.
CTGTCCGATTTCTTGAAGCTCTTTCGTAATATCTTCGAAGAGCCGGCTCGGGCTTCTTCAGCAGCTAGTGCTGTCTTACGTCTTCGCCAAGAATCTAGTTCAGTGGGGCAATATGCTCTTCAGTTCCGTATCCACACAGCTGAATTGAGCTGGAATAATGAGGCCCTGGTCGCTACCTTTTTACATGGCCTCTCTGACCGAGTGAAAGACGAATTAGCGGGAAGAGCCATTCCCGTCGGTCTGGACGATGTAATTTCATTATGCAACCAGATCGACATTCGTTTTCAAGAGAGGTCCTTAGAAAAAAGACGCCAGCACTCTCTGGGTCCTAGCCAGTCTGAGCTCCCCTCCCTTCATCCCGTGGAGCATCCTCTGCCTGCTGAAGAACCTATGCAGCTGGGCCGGACCAGACTAACCCCCGAAGAACGTGCTAGGCGCAGAACTCTGGGCTTGTGCCTCTATTGTGGGGGCAAGGGTCATTTTCGTGACTCCTGCTCGCTTCCTCCGGGAAACGCTCGGGTCTAATACATTTGGAAGGTGGAGTATTGGACCCAGAAACATCACCTTCTCGCCTGCTCTTGCCGGTGTTCCTTCATGTAGGCACTTCTCCTCAGTCAACCCTTGCATACCTGGATTCCGGGGCTGCCGGCAATTTTATGGATTGGAGAACTGCTTCTTCTATGAAGCTTACCCTTTCACCTCTCACTACCCCATTGGTAGTCTCGGCAATTGATGGCACTGTTCTCCCAGGGGGCCCTATTCGCTTCCAGACGCTACCCATTAGGATGTCGGTAGGGATTCTCCACCAGGAGTGGATATCCTTTCTTATTCTACCCAAGGCCTCTACCCCAGTTGTATTGGGCCTCCCTTGGCTACAGCTCCACTCTCCACATGTGGACTGGGTCTCTGGGCAGATCCTGGCCTGGGGTTCCTCATGTTTCTCGTCGTGTCTTCTCAAGGTGACCCCCAAGGAGAGTCTTCCGGTTGCTGCCACTTCTGTTTCTTCTGATCTTCCTGCTGCATACAGCGATTACCGGGATGTGTTCTGTAAGAAATCAGCTGAGGTGCTTCCTCCCCACAGGTCTTTTGACTGTGCTATTGATCTTGTCCCCGGAGCAACTCTACCCAGGGGTCGTACCTACCCTCTGTCCATCCCAGAGACCCAGGCCATGTCGGAGTATGTCGCAGAGAATCTGGAGAGAGGTTTCATCCGGAAATCCTCATCGCCTGCAGGGGCAGGGTTCTTTTTTGTTGCCAAAAAGGATGGTACCTTAAGACCCTGCATCGATTATCGGGGTTTAAATGCGGTTACTATTAAAAATCGATACCCCTTACCTTTAATATCTGAGCTATTCGATAGGTTGAAGGGTGCCTCCATTTTCACCAAGTTGGATCTCAGAGGTGCGTACAATCTCATTCGAATACGGGAGGGTGACGAATGGAAGACTGCATTCAACACTAGAGACGGGCATTACGATTATCTGGTGATGCCTTTTGGTCTGTGTAATGCTCCAGCCGTGTTTCAAAACTTTGTCAATGAAATCTTCAGAGATCTGCTGTACCAGTTTGTTGTCATCTATCTGGATGACATTCTGATCTTTTCTGAAAATCTGCTCGTCCACAGAAACCATGTCCGCACTGTACTTCAACGTCTTAGAGAGAACAATCTCTATGCCAAGCTGGAGAAATGTTCCTTTGAATGTTCTGAGGTCCTGTTTTTGGGGTGCTTCGTCTCATGTTCGGGCCTTCGTATGGACCCTGGGAAGGTCTTGGCTATCACCAACTGGCCTCTTCCTGCTAGCCTCAAGGCCACACAGTGCTTTCTTGGCTTCACTAATTATTATAGGCAGTTCATAAGGAATTACTCTTCCATTGCCGCGCCTATTATCGCTTTGACCAAGAAGGGTGTGAATGCCTGAGACTGGCCTCCCGAAGCTGTCTCTGCATTTCACAACCTGAAACAGGCCTTTGTTTCTGGCCCCCTCTTGAGGAGACCAAATCCTGGGAATGCATTTTTTATTGAAGTGGACGCTTCCTCAATGGGGGTGGGAGCTGTGCTTCTTCAAATCTTTGAGAAGAGACGCCAACCATGTGCGTTCTTCTCCAAAAAAAATTCTCATGCAGAGAGGAATTATGCCATCGGTGATCGGGAACTTCTCGCAATTAAATTGGTGTTAGAGGAGTGGCATCATCTCTTGGAGGGTTCCCCTCACTCCATAACGATCTTTACCGATCACAAGAATTTACAGTATCTACAGAATGCTAAACGTCTGAATCCTAGACAGGCCAGGTGGAGTCTCTTCTTTGCCCGTTTTAATTTCACGATTACCTACAAACCTGGTTCCTGCAACGGTCGGGCTGATGCGCTCTCTAGGTCATTTGACACTTTGGACGAGGAGTCCGCCCCTGAACCTGAGCCGATCATTCCAACCTCATGCATTGTTGCCCACTCTACCACCCTGAAGTCAAAAATTCCGCCTGGTAAGACCTTTGTCCCCACTGAGCTAAGAGCTAAGATCCTTCGTTGGGGACATGATTCCAAGGTGGCAGGTCATTCTGGATTCCTCCGATCCTTCCTACTCATCAGCCGTCACTACTGGTGGCCTAATCTCCGCTCAGACGTCAAAGACTACGTTAAAGCTTGTCATGTCTGTGCTCAGTCCAAATCCTCCACACAAGCTCCTGCCGGTCTCCTCATGCCCTTGCCCATTCCTAAGGAACCCTGGGCCCATATTGCCATGGATTTTATCACCGACCTCCCACTGTCTGAGAATAATACAGTCATTTGGGTGGTAATCGATCGGTTCTCCAAGATGGCTCATTTTGTTCCTCTTCCTGGTCTTCCTTCTGCCCCTGCCTTGGTTCCCATTTTCATTTGAGAAATTCTCCGCCTACATGGGGTCCCTTCTCATATTGTTTCCGACAGGGGAGTCCAATTCACGTCTCGTTTTTGGAGAGCCTTTTGCAAATCCCTCAATATTGTCTTGGATTTTTCTTCTTCTTACCATCCCCAATCCAATGGACAGACTGAGAGGGTTAATCAGGAGTTAGAGGTCTTTCTTCGCACCTTTGTGTCTTCTCACCATGACAATTGGTCCTCTCTACTCCCGTGGGCAGAATTCTCCCATAACAATCATGTGAATACCAGTTCGCAGAAGACACCCTTTTTCACAGTTTATGGAAAACACCCTCAACTTCCTCTTCCCATGATCTGTTCTCCAGACATTCCAGCTTTGGCTTCGGTTCAGGAGTCTCTCAATTCCGTTTGGGGTCACGTTCATGATTCCCTCCGGGCAGCTGCTGAAAAATTCAAAGGCTTTGCCGACCGCCGCAGGCGTAAACCGCCTTCTCTTCAGCCAGGGGACAAAGTCTGGCTCTCTACCAGGAACATCAAGCTCCGAGTTCCTTCTCTGAAGTTTGCTCCACGATTCATCGGTCCATACACGGTAACTGCTAAACTGAATCCGGTTTGTTTCAAACTCCAGATTCCTAAGAGCCTTAAAATCACTAACTCCTTTCATGTTGCTCTTCTAAAGCCTTTAGTCCTCAATAAATTCTCTCGTCCTCTCCCTACCGTGGCGCCTGTCTCTGAGGATAATCAGGAGTACGAGATCAGTCAAATTCTGGACTCCCGACTCTGTAAAGGCGTTCTTCAGTACCTCGTTCATTGGAAAGGGTTTGGTCCTGAGGAGAGGTCTTGGGTCACTGCATCTGAGGTCTTTGCACCTCGTCTGTTAAAGGAGTTTCATCTGAAGTTTCCCTCTAAACCTGGGCCCAGGCGGGGAAGGGGGAGGCCTCGTAAGAGGGAGGGTACTGTCATGGATATGCATTAATGTCTGTCTGCTATCTTACCTTTCCTCCTCATGTGTTCATCTTAGAGACCAGACCTCCTTCACCTGGCTTCCTTTATAATCTCCTCCCAGCCTGACTCCACCCCAGGCCCTATCACAGAACACTATATTAACCTGTGCACTGCAAGCCTGCTTTGCTGATCAACGTGTTTGTTAGGCATTGTGTGTTTGGGTTCCTGCCTGCCGTGTGCTACGTCTGTCTCTCTGTTATGTTATTGGCTTGTCCCCGACTATCCCTGTCTGCTCGTGACCCTTGACCTTCGGCTCGTTCTTTCGTTATCCTTGTCTGCTTGTGGCCCCTGACCTTCAGCTTGTTATTCGGTTCTCTCATATCTTGTGCTGCTGCTTCCCCTCTTTTCCCCTTATCCTGCGGGGCGTGGGCTAGGAAACTCCAGGGGCCGCGACCTGGTCCCAGCCTGCAGCATAACATCCTCACCACTAGAGGCCCTGGAGAAGACCTGCTGGGTCTTAGACTCCGCGCCCTGGGGAATCTTGGCTCTAGCTTCCGTTAGGATCCCGGTTGTGCTCCTCTGGTCCCGCTTTCCACAACCACCCAGTTTCCTATCCGCAGAAGCCAGCCATAGGGTTCACTACCTCGCGGTGCACTCCTGTCCCCCTACGGTGTGCATCTGTCACCTGGCCACAGGTGACCTTGACACCCATTTGCCCAGCGCACGGATCTAGGGTGGGTCATCATAGGCAATGTCTGCATAGGCAAAATGAAAAGACCTACCAACATTTTGTTATTCAAGACAAATGTTCTGCCAAATGGCCGAAACACTTACTTTGAGCCATGCCCACATCACTACTGGGTGAAAGAGAAGATAGCCAGGCACGAATGGCAACATGGTATCTCAGGTGACACAAGCCCTTTCTCCTGCCATGATGGCGACTTCGGCTCTACAGTGTTTGAAGCAACCAGTGAAGATGACATACTGGCTCCTTCAATGGAAGACAAAGAATTCATCAAGGTAATGGACAATGAGTTATTTCAAGATGACTCCAATAACTGGGTAGCACCCCTACCCTTTCGTCTCCCAAGAGAGAGATTGCCCAACAACTTACAGCAGGCCATCAGTAGATTCTCCTCCTTAAAGCGAAACTTAAGCAGGAAACCAGAGATGCAAAAGCACTTTGTGGACTTTATGCAAAATGTATTTGACAGAGATCTTGCAGAGCCTGCTCCCCCACTAAAGGAGGGAGAAGAATGCTGGTACCTTCCATCCTTTGGCGTGTATCACCCACGCAAACCAGACCAAATCAGAGTTGTCTTTGATTCCAGTGCTCAGCACGAAGGTGTTTCTCTTAACAACATGCTCCTTACGGGACCCAACTTGAAAAACAGTCTAATAGGAGTCTTGATTTGTTTCAGACAAGAGCCTGTAGCAGTAATGGCCGACATTCAACAGATGTTTCACTGCTTCACCGTTAGAGAAGACAACAGAAACTACCTCAGGTTTCTATGGCACAAGGACAATGACCTCAACAAGGAAGCTATAGATTATCGCATGAAGGTACATGTCTTCGGTAACAGTCCTTCCCCAGCAGTGGCAACTTATGGGCTAAGGAAAACAGCTCAGACTGGAGAAGTTGAATATGGATCTGATGCCCGTCAATTTGTTGAAAGAAACTTCTACGTTGACGATGCACTTAAGTCCTTTCCAACTGCTAAAGAAGCAATTGATCTTCTCACCAGAACAAAGGAGATGCTGTCTGTAGCAAACCTTAGACTGCACAAGATTCTATCCAACAGCCAGGAACTTATGAATGCCTTTCACTCTGAGGACTATGCCACTAGTCTAAAAAACCTTGACTTAGGTACAGATGTGCCTCCTGTACAGCGAAGTCTGGGTTTGTTGTGGAACATCAAGCAAGACAAATTCACCTTCCAAGTGTTAACTTGTGACAAACCCTTCACTAAGAGAGGAGTCCTGTCCGTGGTGAATAGCATCTATGACCCACTGGGTTTCCTTGCTCCAGTTACCATTCAAGGTAAGATTTTACTAAGACAGTTGTCTACTGAGAACATAGACTGGGATACTCCCTTGCCTAGTGAGAATCAACACAAGTGGGAAAGGTGGAGATATTCTTTGAAGTCACTAGAAAAACTTCAGATTCCCCGTTGCTATGTTCCGGGTTCCATTTCAACTGCTAACCGGAGAGAGATTCATATTTTCTCTGATGCATCAGTTGAAGCTATTGCTGCAGTAGCCTATTTGAAGACCTCTGAACTGAATGGAGAATCACACTGTAGTTTTGTCCTAGGCAAGGCAAAACTCACACCCAAGCCTGCACATACCATACCAAGACTTGAACTTTGTGCAGCCGTGCTAGCAGTAGAAATTGCTGAGGTCATACGAAGTGAAATGGACACTAGAATTGATTCTTTCACCTTCTATACAGACAGTAAGGTAGTACTTGGTTACATAAACAACCAAACAAAACAATTTTATGAGTACGTCAGCAACAGGGTTGAACGTATCAAGAGATTCTCTCTACCAAGTCAATGGCATCACGTTCCCACTGAACTCAACCCAGCTGACTGTGGAACCAGAGCCGTGTCACCTGCCGCTCTTCAGGACAGCTTATGGCTGTCACCTCCAAGGTTTCTGTGTGAGGACTCTTACTTACTCCCTATTGACACCACCTATGGGCTAGTAAACCCTGAAGATGATAAGGAAATAAGAACTGTGAACACCTCACTCCACACTTCTGTAAGTACAAAACAGAAGCTGCGGTCACACCGTTATGAGCATCAATGGAAGCAGGTGCAGCATCTAGCCAATGTCTTCTGGCATCACTGGAAGAAAAAGTATCTTCACCACCTTCAAGGTCGTAACAAATGGCAAGCATCTAAGCCGAATCTTAAGGTTGGAGACCTAATCCTTCTAAAAGACAAGGAAGTTTGTCGGAATGAGTGGCCTATGGGTCTTATTACTAAAAGTTATGCCCAGCGACGATAACAAAGTCCGGAAGGTAGAAGTCAAGGTAACCAAGGGAGGATCGACACAAACCTTTAGTCGACCAATTACAGAGTTAGTACTCCTTTTGCCAGGTGAGTGACTTGTGCAAGGACTAGCCATGCTGTTGGCACGGCGGGGAGTACATTGCTGCCATCTACAGGTTCTACTCAGAACTTTGGAATTATTTGAAGACATCATACTGTGACTTTATGTTCTTCATCCTGTTGAACTTACGTTTATTATTTGCTTGTTGCATGTTTTTCATTACAGGTTCCAGGACATTCGTCAGTATTGGACTTTTTGAAAATATATATATTAATTTAAGGTTATGAAATCTAAAGATTTCAGACGGGGAGTGTTGTGTTACACTATGTGATTATTCTTGCTCTGTGTCTTTAAGATCTGTCCCCTTCTTTCTAGCTGAACTCTCTCTCTCACCGTAGTTCTTTATATATCTCCTCCACTTCCTGATTCTGGTCATTACTCCTGTATATCTTCCATGCTAAACATCTTACATGTGGCTTACAACTGCAACGTTTTTCTACCTATGAATATCCATCATTAAACGGAACATTCGAAAGGATTCATCGTCTGTCGTCCTAACTGTGAGTTTATTCATTGAGTTAAACTGCCTGTATCGATGCAAGGGATGAATATCAAACCAGCTTGAGTAAGGCCTACTTAAACCTGGAGATGAACTTTATCGCTTTGTAGTTGAGACAGAACACTCCGCAAAGGCAGTCTGTGAAGAAAGGAATCCTTCCCTTCTGACAGGACACCAGGCCTCTCCCGAGACAACAATCCTGTATTACTCGCCTCCTTAATGGGACCGATCCTCCCCCGGTTTCCTCTATGTCAGAGCGGTCGCCCTCACCTGAGCTCCCTGGGTTTCCTTTCTGGTTGTAGACCCAGTTGAAGGTACTGGGCCTACCTGGAACTCCGCAGCCTCGGGCCGAGACTCCTCAGTCAAAGTTGGGCGCACCCCCCCTTAGAGGGGCACACTCCTCAGAGTACAGGTCCCCGGATACTACCACCCTGAACAATGGCGTCTGCCCCTTATATACCCTCTCCCGGCATGCACATCAGGCCAGAACCACCAACCGTACGGCAGCCGAGAGAGGACATCCAATAGCCACTCTATCACCTGTGGTTCAACCCCGGGTATAAGTGACAACACCACCTATACGCCTAAAGGGGAACTGCACGCCAGGTGACACAGCAGCAAGACAGAGTCTAAATAACTAGAAGACCCGAGCCAACTACCGCTCAGGTCACCCCTAAATTGAAGCATAGCGACTCCCTAGGTAGGGACCCCGTTACACACAGTATAGGGGCTGCTGCTGCCAAGTGTGCCCTGGAAAGAGGGGAGTTCTCAGTTCCTCTGTCACTGCGTACACACCCACCCATAGTAGCATGTTTACTCTCAAGAGCCTACCCTCGTAGTGCATTAGGTAGGGCACTTGAGATTTAAAGCATTGTGGGGCATGCCTATATGGTATAAGGAAATCATGTAGGGTGCCCCTTACAACCTCCCCAGCTAGTACTGCAGGAAAAACATACTGGAGGCCTGTGATAATATCTTGCTGCAGGAAAGGAGTATCTTGCTGCCGGAAAATATCTTGCTGCAGGAATACCTTGCTGCAGTAAAGTAGCAAGTTACAAAGTCCTGGAAAGTTTTGTGCCCAGAGATCCGCTTTAAACAGACTAGTGTATGACCAGCTTAAATCTACAGATTCCCTGTGCTTGACGTTGTTGAAAATAAAAAACTAGCGGTTGATTGATGGCTTCAACTGTTTAGGAGGAATACATCCAGAATGCACGTTATGTAAGCTTCAGGTTCAGATGCCTAATTTTCTTTATTTGTATTTTATTTTTAAACATGACTCAACAGATGAGGCTGCATGCAGTAAAATACCATTGGTTGTGCCACACTAACCACCCATATGTGGGAACCAATAGGAATGAATTTTTTTCTTCAGGTGCCTCTCAGTAGATGATGTACCTTAAGTTAAATTTATCATATTACAGTCTGCACACCAGGGGCAAGAAAAGGAAAAAAGAGATCCCAGCTTTTAAAGTCACAAAAAAATGGTAATTGTACTATACAGTAAAACCTTGGATTGCGTGCAGAATTCGTTCCAGAAACATGCTTGTAATCCAAAGCACTTGTATATCAAAGCGAATTTCCCCATAAGAAATGATGGAAACTCAAATGATTCGTTCCACAACCATTTATTCATATGTAGGTCCTTCAGTTTATAGTTCATATAAAAAGATTATAGCAATGTGATAGGTTGTGTAACCATAAAATGTCCATCCACAAGGGGATTAGAAGCAAAATCCAGCAAAAGATACAGAGTATAAAAGAGAAGAGAGGCGCCTCTAAGTGTAGCAATATGTTGCTAAATGTTGTACCTTCATTAAATGTAACCATATCACTACACTTAGGGGTGCCTCTCTTCTCTTTTATACTCAGTTGTGACATGACGCTACTTGTATATCAAGACATCGCTTGTATATCAAGTCAAATTTTTTTTTTAAATTTAGCTTGTCTTGCAAAACGCTCTCAAACCAAGTTACTCTCAAACCAAGGTTTTACTGTAATTGTTCCTTTTTACATGCAGGAGCTGATTAAGCAACTGCCTTGCTACTGCCATTGTTAAAAAAAGGGTAGGTAGGTGGACTCAATTTTCTGTAGCGCTGTGAATTTTACATAAATTACTTTTGCCAAATGTTAGCATGGTGGTACTGTTTTCGTGTGTGTGTTAGCGCCCCTCGTGGCCAACCCTGTGCCCCACACCAGAAGGATAATGTCTTTTCACTTGCCAATGACACCTGATTTGGCACTGACTACAGAGACATTTCAAACAATACCGTGCTGAGTGTGGATACTCTCCACCAGCTCTTTTACACGTTTCACGATATGCTTTACTCTCTTCAATCTGAAGGCACAGAGGGAAGCCGCTGTATAGTTTGGGAGGCCTTGCACACAGTGGCCCCAGGAAGGTTACATTATGTAGCGGGCCCTAACATAGGGATCCTGCCACTTAGAAGGGTGAACCATACAACCACCAGTCCACCCCACTAGCTGAATCTCCTTAACCACCCACCAAAACCTTGTTTCCCGAGCTGGCTGCTCCTCTTTCTCTTTTCTCTCTCAATCACCCAGAAGGTAACATAAAGTTAACACTTCGTTCCCTATTTCCATTCACTGCAGGAGCACGCGCTTATTCTCTTCGCAAGACCAGTCGTTGTTACTAATCAGAACTTCCTTTACTTGAGTAAAAGGGCACCAAATTAACAGTTTAATTGTATCTCCACATTACAGTTCTCCAACTGTTACATAAGCAAGGCCCCATGTCAGAAAACATGGCAGTACTACTTCTCCCCTTTGTAAAAATGCTATACTGCACTACTCATACCGTATACCTCATAACCACACTCTTGGTACAACACTACATTTCCTTGTGTATGGTTTTTCCAACCCCCACGTCGACCAACAACCACGTAGCCCAACCCCCTATCACTATCCATACCACAGGAAGCATCACAGACCAAAAAGAGCAGACACATCACTGCACGTTAATTTATGTCTTACCAGATATTAACCTCATGAATACAGGAAATTAACAGTCTAGGCACCTGCCTACAAACACACATAGGCAGACAGTGTGCCCTTTGAATGCCTGTGACTAGACAGCACAGATCACAGGCAAAATACGCAGAGCCAATCAGAGTGGCACTGTGCCTTCTGATAACTGTAAACCACAGTGATCACCAATATAAACAAAAAATGTAAACAATTCCCTCCTTCTGTCTCTGATACTGATTGCTTCTCTGCCAATCAGTAACACTGTCATGCCGCGTACACACGATCATTATTCACGGCGGTTAAAAAACCGCCGTGAATAATGACAGGAAAAACGAGGGAACCGCTTGGTTCCCTACACACGGTCGTTTTTCCCGTCATTTTTTCTCTTGACGAGAAAAACGACCGTCTGTGGGCTCCGCGGCAGTGTTTCCCTATGGGAAAACTGCCGCGGAAAAAAATGCTGGAAAAAACGACGAGAAAATTTAGAACATGTTCTAATTTTTCTCGTCGTTTTTTATGCCGTTTTTCTCGACGAGAAAAACAACATAAAGCCCACAGACGATCGTTTTTCTCGGCGAAAAGAAAAAATGCCGTTTTTCTCGTCGAGAAAAGCAGTCGTGTGTACGCGGCATAAGTAAAGATTTCCTTCAAAAATGTTCAATTTTGTTTGATTTTCTAACCGTCAGTGAGTAATTATCAAGTCATTATCAACATGTACTAACAATTACGTTTGAAAATCAGCCTGGCTTCACCTGTGCACTTGCTTGTGGGAGGAAAGATGGTGGCACCCAATGAGGACATAAATGGGTATTTGAGAACAGACCAGAGTTTTGTTCACTGATTTTAGACGGTGAGTTGGTTATAAGATGAATAATTTCTCTTTGGTATCAGTTTCTGGAAGCTTTGACAAATATAAAGGGTTGCTTCATATTAAAAACAAGTGTAGCGCCCTCACTCCATCCGTTTTGTCTAGGGGTATGTTATATGTGAGAGTAAGATGCACTACGGCCCATGTCCTCCCCATGGCAGTGAGTGAGGTGAAGGCCAGTACCAGTTATTTTCCTCGGGCCTGTGCGTTTCAGTTAATGACCAAGTCTTGCTGTGATAACACTTCCCTTTGCTCCCATTAACCAGAGTCCCACACACCGATTAGGGTCCAACACTTGTTTTATTGTCACACTCACAATCAAACAGTTCTTTGCCAGCCAACTGGTTGAGACCCAATAACAGTTCAATACGGTGGGGTGAGCAGGTCGAGGCACTATCCTGGTTGTACACTAAACCACTGTGGTTTCACCAGCGGTTACTATAGCCTTGGCTAGAGAGAACTTGGAACTTGTGAGTCTCTACCAGCGACTCAATAGAATGCAGATAGGAGTATCTTCGCTGCGTTGTGGCCCCTGTCAGGGGGAAGATGTCCCTCCAAGGGAGTTACCGGAGGCCCATCCGTCACCGGGTTGATGCTGCTCCGGACTCTTCGGACGGGTGACCTCCCCAGCCTCCTCACCTCAGACATGGGCCCCATCCACCTCAGGGACCCTCGGAATCCTCCGCCCTTGCGGGACCCAGCTGAAGTCACTGGGCCCCAGGCCTCCGGTTTAGTACCTCACCCCAGGCTGAAGGCGCCTGGGATGGACGCCAACTCTGCTCCGACCAGGCCTAGGGCGCCTGGGCCAGAACTCCGAACCGGCCGCACCCAGGCCAAAGGTGCCTGGGCGCGCAATCCAGGGAAAAGACCTCGTGGTGAGGGCGTCTCTCCCCCTTATCCCCTCCCGCGACACCACAGCGGGTTCCCCGCCCTCGCCGTACCATCGCTGACAGGGGACAAAAAGGCCAGCACTGTGGCAGTGAATCTACCTTAGACCTGTGGGAACCCCGCCACCCACAGGTCAAGGAGAACAACACACCACCAAGTCCTCCACGAATTAACAATGGTCTAAATCCTTTCATGATTTATACACACCTGGGTCATACTACCACCCAGGTGTATCCCCCTAAATTTAAACCCCCGCTACACAAGTTAGCAGTTTTTGGTTTCTGCTTTAAGATTTAACCACTTGTCTACTGGGTACTTTTACCCCCTTCCTGCCCAGGCCAATTTTCAGCTTTCAGTGCTGCCTCACTTTGAATGACTGTACGCATATTACATTTTTAGCATTTTTTTCAAACGAATAGAGCTTTATTTTGGTGGTCTTTAATCACCACTGGGTTTTTATATTTTTTGCTAAACAAAAAAAGACCAGAAATTTGGGAAAATACCAAAAAGTTTTTCATGGTTTGTTTTAAAATTTAATTGTAATTTTTCTTCTTCACTGAGTGCGCTGATGAGGCTGCACTGAGGGGTACTGATAGACTGAACTGATAGGGCTGCACTGATGGGGTGGCACTGTTGGGCACTGATGCGGTGTCACTGGTGGGCAATGATGAGGAGGCACTGAGAAGACTGCACTCATAGGTGGCACTGATCGGCACTGATAGGTGACACTGATGAGGAGGCACTGAAGGGCACTGATTGGCAGCACTGATGAGCACTAATTGGCAGCACTGGTGGGCACTGATTGGCAGCACTGGTGGGCAATATGTAGCAGCATTGGTGGGCAATGTTGGGACTGCACTGATAATCAGTGCGCTAATTATCAGTGTAGATGTTAGCATGATTAAAGGAATGCCGTTAACCAGCTTGTGTTTACACCGTTATCAGCTGTGATTGGACACAGCTGATCATATGGTAAAGGGTCGCAGTAATTGGCCCTTTACCCTGATCTGTGATCAGCTGTCCTAGGGGACACAGCGATCACAGAACGCAGCAGGCGTGACCACGGGAGGTCGTCATATAACGCCCTCCCAGAACTGGCCGCCCGCGCTGTGGCCATCATTGGACTGTGGTTAAAAATGCATTATTAGGAAGACAGCATTGCTTCATGGATGATAGTGGGCTTGAAAAACTAGGATGATTACCTAAAAGGTTAAGCTCATGTACATTATTTTCTGTGTCTACATAATTTCATTCCACACATGTATTCCATAGAGGGAGTCATTGGCTACCACTGCTGTCAATCAAATTCAGTGATGGGGAACACACACAGCCCGGCTCAGGAGTGAGCCTGCAAGAGTGCCCCCAAAACAAAGGCTTGCTATGGGGCAGACACTGAAGAGGAGGAGTGGACAGTGCCAGCGGGGGATCCAAAAAGAGGAGGTTTAGGGCCATTCTGTGCAATACCATTACACAGACCAGGTAACTATAACATGTTTAAAAAAAAAAAATCCTTTAGTACCGCTTTAACCTTTGTTATCAATTCCTTTTGTTGTCAGCAAAGTAAAATACTAATTATTGAACCTCCTTCCATTTTACTGTAATTCCACTCTGAACACCACCTGTTAGGCTCCAGATGTTTATTTAACCCAGCTACTTCAGTTATTTTATTGTGTTTGCACAGCCTAGATGTAAATGTGTAATCCACTATCTGCTTTCCCAAGGTATTTAACTCTGTCTTTATAATTAGCAATTTAATAATATGGAATCACACATGTAATGATGTCTCAAAAAATCAGCTCTGTATTATTGAATACAGGGCTGCATAAAATGGAAATAAACTCTCTGTTAGCATTAACTATTTTTAATCCTTTTGCTTCTAGCATTAGTAAATAGATAAGAAGATATATTATATTTACTTGTTTTAAACTTTTTTATTTTTTATTTGTTCAGTTGCTTTAGGTTTCTGGTCTAGGTCAAAATTATGTCATACAACCCAGGAGTTTTCATGGGCATTTTTTTCTTTCATCTGGAGGAGGGGCTTTCTTAGCTAAGCACGCCATCCTGCCGAAATGCATGAGCTAAGGGCAGATGGATTCCAGGAAGTAAATGCTACATAAATCATCTGCTCTTACTCCAGATGGCAGCGGATTGAAATGCTGAAATTTCAAAGTGACTGCTCAACAAAATAAAGCACAGAGATATGGATGGTTAGGTGAGTTTGCTTTGAATATTAAAAATGAATGAAATAGTTTTTGGTTTGTGGTGCTCACATACAGTTTAGTTCTGCTTTAATTGTGTATCTTTTTTTTTTCTTCTTGTATGTAGTAAATCAGCAGTTTTTAAACTTGTATGTAGTAAAGCAGGAAAAGGAGATGATGAAGCTACAATAGGATTGAGTGTTCATTGGAAGACTATCCGCATCTAAACCTTTGGAGCTACTAGCGTTATTTGACCCATTTGCTTATGTGAAGGGTCAATTGGTTCTGGTGAGTGTAGTGCGGAGGTGATAATCACATGCTGGAAGGGGTTAATCAACACTTTGTGTGGAAGACATTGGATGGCTGGAGCACGGAATATATGTTAATGTGATTTGAAGTGACAGGTAGCACCATTATTGAGCTGAACTCATTTTTTATATATATATATATATATATATATATATATATATATACATATATATATATATATATATATATATATATATATATATATATATATATACAGTGCCTTGCAAAAGTATTCACCCCTTTGGCATTTTTCGTGTTATGTTGCCTCACAACCTGTAATTAACATGGATTGTTTGAGGATTTGCATCATTTAATACACAGAACATGCCCACAACTTTGAAGATTTTTTTTGTGAAGCAAACAACAATTAGGACAAAATAACAGAAAAAGTCAATGTGCATAACTATTCACCCCC
Source organism: Rana muscosa (assembly GCA_029206835.1). Lineage (NCBI taxonomy): Eukaryota > Metazoa > Chordata > Amphibia > Anura > Ranidae > Rana > Rana muscosa. Next base: position 536,289,692 of record CM055118.1, on the reverse strand, counting down.
CTAAAGTCAATACTTTGTAGAGCTACCTTTTGCGGCTATCACAGCTCCAAGTCTTTTGGATAAGTCTCTATGAACTTACCACATCTTACCACTGGGATTTTTGCCCATTCCTCCTTGCAAAACTGCTCCAGCTCCTTCAAGTTGGATGGTTTGCACTTTTGAACAGCAATCTTTAAGTCTGACCACATATTTTCTATTGGATTGAGGTCTGGACTTTTACCTCAGGTTATTCCAACACATTTACATGTTTCCCCTTAAACCACTCAAGTGTTGCTTTAGCAGTGTGTTTGGGGTCATTGTCCTGCTGGAAAGTGAACCTCTGCCTTAGCCTCAAATCACACACAGAGTGGTACAGGTTTTGTTCAAGAATATCCCTGTATTTAGCACCATCCATCTTTCCCTCAACTCTGACCAGTTTCCCAGTCCTGACTGCTGAAAAACATCCCCACAGCATGATGCTGCCACCACCATGTTTCACTGTGAGGATGGTGTTCTTTGGTTGATGTGATGTGTTGGATTTGCGCCAGACATAGCATTTTCTTTGATGGGCAAAAAGCTAAATTTTAGTCTCAACAGACCAGAGCACCTTCCTCCATACATTTTGGGAGACTCCCGCATGCCTTTTCGCAAACTCAAAACGTGCCATTTTGTTTTTTGCTGAAAGTAATGGCTTTCTTCTGGTCACTCTGCCATAAAGCCCAACTCTATGGAGCGTACGGCCAGTGTCGGCCCAAGTCATTGTGCTGCCTGGTACCAAAAATGAAATGCTGCCCCCCCCCCCCAAAAAAAAATCACGCCCACCAAAATGCCCCCACATCCATTATTTTATATTATGATAACTAAAGTGGACCTGTCATGGCTCTATACATGTATATAAGAGTGTAAAGAGGACCTGTTATGGCTCTATACATGTATATAAGAGTATAAAGTGGACCTGTCATGGCTCTATACATGTATATAAGAGTATAAAGAGGACCTGTTATGGCTCTATACATGTATAGGAGTGTAAAGAGGACCAGTCATGGCATTATACGTGTATATAGAAGTATAATAAGGACCTTACATGGCTCTATACATGTATGTAGGAGTATAAAGAGGACCTGTTATGGCTCTATACATGTATATAGGAGTATAAAGAGGACCTGTCATGGCTCTATACATGTATGTAGGAGTATAAAGAGGACCTGTCATGGCTCTATACATGTATGTAGGCGTATAAAGAGGACCTGTCATGGCTCTATACATGTATGTAGGAGTATAAAGAGGACCTGTCATGGCTCTATACATGTATGTAGGAGTATAAAGAGGACCAGTCATGGCATTATACGTGTATATAGAAGTATAATAAGGACCTTACATGGCTCTATACAGGTATATAGAAGTATAAAGAGGACCTGTCATGGCTCTATACATGTATATTGGAGTATAAAAGGACCTGTGCTTGGTCGGCAGCCGCGATGCCACCCACGATCGCTCCACAGAGAGCCAGAACGGGGATCTGTCAATGTAAACAGACAGATCCCCATTCTGACAGGGGAGGAGAGACAGATCTGCTGTTCCTAGTGATTAGGAACAGAGATCTCTCTCCTCCTCCAGTCAGTCCCATCCCCCCCAGTTAGAAACACCTCCCCATTTAACCCCTTTCCAGACAGTGACATTTACACAGTAATCAGTGCAGTTTTATAGCACAGATCGCTGTATAGATGTCAATGATCCCAAATGTGTCAAAAGTGTCCGAACCTGTCCACCGCAATGTCGTAGATCACTGCCATTACTAGTAAAAAAGTTAATAATAAAAATGCTTGAAGTGCAGCGGGGAGTGGAGCGGGCAATTTGCCTCACAGTGCAGGGGGCAGTGCCGGGACAAAGTCAACCAGCACCCAGGGCGAACATGCCAAGCTGCGCCCCCCCATGACCAATTATCTTACACACACACACAAATACATATATATATATAGTGCAGAGGTCAGAATTGGATAGATTACAAAGTACAAGGATCAGGAGCAGTGTGTACAGTGTTCAGAGGTAGAGTATGTACAGTAATATACAATGTGCAGATTAGAGCAGTAAACTGCAGAGTACAGAGACCAGGAGTATATACACCCTAGTGCATAGCAGTAGCCCCTATAAATTATATCAAATTTAGTGTATGTGTCATTATCAAATCTGACCAAGTGAAATATATAGCACATGAATATGGAACCAAAATACCAGTGCTGCAAACAAAATTATGAAGGGGCGAATCCCAAAACATATAATGCGAACAACTCATAAATATTCAATTACATATCACATGTGGGACCAAAATCCCTGTGCTGCAAAAACATTTTGTGAGGGAACTGTAAATAAAAAATGTAAAATACTATAACATATAACATGAATAACTCCCAAATATTCAAATAACGCTAGTCAAATTCTTATGGTTCATTTGTACACAATTTGGTTTTGGAGTTACAACCAAACTCCCAGTGCTGCAAATCAAACACACAGTGCAAAGTAATATTAAAGTGCACTATAAAAAAACAGTCCACTAGAGCAGTGGTCTCCAAACTGCGGCCCTGGGGCCAGATGTGGCCCTTTGCTTGCCTTTATCTGGCCCTTGAGGCATTATTCCTGCCAATGACACCAATGATGGGGCATAATTCCTTCTACTGACAAAAAAAGGGGCACTATTCCTCCCAACGACACCAGATCGCACATTGTTAACTCCCACTGGGCACAGTTCGGCCCCCCTGAAGTCTGAAAGACAGTAAACTGGCCCTTTAGAGAGCTTGGAGACCCCTGCACTAGAGAGCAAGTGCTCTTGTGCACATTGCTGGATCGAGATGGGGCTCAAGCAAGTGGCTGACAGATTCCTCCATCCACACAAGTTGGATGGATGTGGGAATTGTATTCTGACAGCAGGGACTCTCCCCTATCAAAATACACTGATCAGCACTGCTTCCGTTTGGCTGCAAACAGCTAATCGAACAAGGATTTCCAGCAGAAGTGGATATAACAATCGGTTTCTGTCTAACAGAGAGGGTTACACATCGATCAAAAATTCAGCCCCTGCTGAACCCAATGAATTCTTTGCTGTGTATTCAGTTTTACCTTGTACTTTGCTTCAGCGGGCTCTCTGCAGTTCTGTTACTGGTCCCCTGCAGCTCCTGTGTCAGTTAGGAGTGACAGTGGTCACACTCCAGCCTCCACTTTGGACCATACAGGGTTAATCTTCCTCTATATGTGATAGGGAGGAGGAGGAGAGCACTGGAGCTGGCTGAAGCATAGAATCAAGTACAAAAAGACTATACAGTACCCCCCTTCTCCCCCCTCCCCCACACTGCAAGAGTGGACTTTCTTGAAGTTGGGCTGGGATAAGAAATCACCTCCTTTGCTGTGTAATGTTATATTCTTGAACAGGTTAGGGATTAGTGTGACATTTCAGGTGCTACATACTGTAGATGTAATCCACATACACATTATATCTTATTAAAAAATCATTCTTTTTAGAAGATATAATGTGTATGTGGATTACATATAATGTAGCACCTGAAATGTCACACTAATTCCTAACCTGTTTAAGAATTTTACTTTCACTTTCAATAAACCTGCAGTGAAAAGTGCAGGGCACGTTTATAATCACAGTATATGGAATGCAGAGCAGTCGGGACTCACAGTAGAAGAGGATCCAGCCTGTCATCCGTGATTTACACATCTTCACTCTGCTCTGGAGGAGGAGCGCTTTGCTGTGTGCTGGGCGGGAACCAAAGATCGATGCTGCAGTGTAAGGTTCTCTCCCTGCTCCGCCCACATGCACTTTCGCTGGGACTGTACCAGCTCCGATCCAGGGGGGGGGAGACTCATAGGAACTCAAGAAGGGAGCCTAGAAAGGGGTGCATCTGCTGCCGCAGAGCAGTGAGCAGGAGCGCATAATCCTTAAATTAGGCAGGCAACAGGGGCATACAAGTTTTACAGCTACATTTTGTGGATAGATTTTTCTGCTCACAGCTTTGCCGCCCCCCTAAAAGTGCCGCCTGGTACAATGGTACCATCTGGTCCCATGGTAGGGCCGGCCCTGCGTACGGCTTATTGTCATCCTATGTACAAATACGCCAGTCTCTGCTGTGGAACTCTGCAGCTCCTCCAGGGTTACCTTAGGTCTCTGTGCTGCCTCTCTGATTAATGCCCTCCTTGCCCGGTCCGTGAGTTTTGGTATGCGGCTGTCTCTTGCCAGGTTTGCGGTTGTGCCATGTTCTTTCCATTTGGTTATGATAGATTTGATGGTGCTCCTAGAGATCATCAAAGATTTGGATATTTTTTTATAACCTAACCCCAACTTGTACTTCTCAACAACAGTCTCCCTAACTTGTTTGGAGAGATCCTTGGTCTTCATGGCAGTGTTTGGTTAGTGGTGCCTCTTTCTTAGGTGTTGCAGCCTCTGGGGCCTTTCAAAAAGGTGTGTGTATATGTAAAGACAGATCATGTGACACTTAGATTGCACACAGGTGGACATCATTTCACTAATTATGTGACTTCTGAAGGTAATTGGTTGCACCAGAGCTTTTTATGGGCTTCATAACAAAGGGGGTGAATACATACGCACATGCCAATTATCATCTTTCTATTTCTGAAAAATAGTTTTATGTATTTATTTTTCTAATTTTACTTCACCAACTTAGACTATTGTGTTCTGATCCATCACATATAATTCAGATTAAAAAAACATTGAACTAAAGGCTGTTATGTAACAAAATAGGTAAAAAGCCAAGGAGGGTGAATACTTTTGCAAGGCACTGTCTATATATATATATATATATATATATATATATATATATATATAGATATATATATATATTTTTGGACTGTAAAGGGCACTTGAGCACTTTATTGTTTAATGTCCGATTTCAGGTTTTTTTGTATGCGTTATCAGCAAAATGTCTGATAGGAGTCCTGGTGGAATTGTGCACATGTACCCGGGGTATATATAGTTATTAATAGAGATGCCTCCAGATGAATGTTGCAAAAAAGTGCAGTGCAGGGGCCCCTGAGGATCATTCGTTTTAGTGTTGAAGACCTGAATACAGGATCAGTGTTGATGGGGAGATCCTCCAACCAGCTAGCAACACAGATTCTCTCCAGCAGTAACTGTGATGTGAAACTGGAACTCAGGATTAACCTCTTTGGTCTCTAGTATTTTTCTAATCTGTCATGCAACCAGACCTCTAACAACCAGAAGTGGCCATTGGATGCCTAACCTGGCTCTAAGCCTATGCTGGTTATTGAACCTAAAACTAGCTATATAATTTCAGACCAAAAAGGATAGGATTAACTCAAATAACAGAAGGTGCATATAAACTCTATTGCAATAAACACTTTCACCTACTAATATACAGCAACGTGACCGCTACACTTATACAGTAACACAGACCTAGATATCTGTCACTGTGCATGTGAGAGAATAACAATAGGACAGGGATACTCTGTCTTTCATAAGGATTCAGATACACACTCAAGAAGCTATGGACAGTGGTAGTTAAACCATTTGAATATATGAATACTTGCATTATAGTTAATTCTGGCAGCATGGACAGGACATATGGCTGAGACTTTATCTCCCTATGTCCACTTCTTCATTCTGGGGTTTCTGAGCCAGAAGCACAGAGACAGGAAGTGATGTACTGTACATAATCAATCTCTGTGAACATTAAAGCGAAACGTCAGTCATTTTTTCATCTTTCCATCTATTAATTCTTCTGCCCTTGTTGTTTTAACTTTGGATAGTAAAACATTTTTTTTCTGCCACTAAATACCTTATACAGCCCACTTCCTGTTTCTTGTCTGGTCATTAGCCTAGGCTTATGACATCATGCACAGCTCTCTCTCTCTCACTCTCGTGAGAGTTTGTGTGGAAGGGAGGGGGGATGAGTCATGAGAGGGCCAATGAGAGCTGCAGAGATGGAGATGTGCCCCTGTGTGTCTGTGTAAATCAGGAAGTGAACAGGCAGCAGCTTCAGCTGCCCACAGTTAAAATGGATGCAGCCAGACTCAGTGGAGAGAGATTTCTGAAGCATATTTGGCAAGTACAAAATCACAGTATATATACAATAATATGCAAAGTGGTTGGAGGGAAGCTTCAGAATGGCAAAGATGTTTTTATTATTAGATTATGTGAGCCGACTGCAGTTCCTCTTTAAACAGCAGAGCCACTTCCAGACAGTAAAGGGCAGCAGATCCCTACACAGGAAACAGCGATTCAGTGTAAAGAAGTGTAAATCGTAGGGTTTGCAAAAGAACACAGAAGGAACTGGGTATGGTTTTTCCTTAATGATTAGATTTCAATTAGAGGGTGTTTGTTTCTTTTTTTTTTTTTTTTTTTTTTGTATTAGTATTGCTCATACTATATTATGTGCAATACTAATTTTTGTATTGTATCTCTTCAGAACTGCATTATGGAATGTGTATTGACTCATGTTTTATGGGCCATTAGGGTGACTTCAGCCTAAGCACGACTTAGCTGTGAATCAGGGTTACCTAAAGGACAAGCTGGAGACTTTTTTTAGCTGATCAGTCAGCGTTTAAACACCAGATTACAAGGCAAAGAGAATTGTCACTGTTCATTGCCAGATGCATCAGTAGATCATATTGCCGGATTCTACTGGAAGGGAACAGGGAGGAGTACAACATGAATCACTCTCATACTTGATGGACTAATTACAATAACTTTGCTTTGGAATAGTGCAGATCTGGAAAATAACTCTCATCTTATTGTGGGAATTGTGGGGGCAGGACAGTTAAATAAAATAATTTTGTAAAGCTCACTGTAGGTGTATACTCACACACAATACAAAAATTCCCAAGCACTCCATCCGGCTACCCAGCACAGGGAAATTGCCGAAAAATGTCTCTAACATTTAAACATTTAACCTAGAAACAAAGCATCAGGTACAGACATTTACAAATATATAGGAAGGCCGGCCCCAATAAGTAAATATATACAGTATATATTGTGACAGCAGGAAGGTAAAGTCACCTGGTTGCATCCAGGGGGGTAGATATATTTCGCCCAGATTCAGGCTTTACGCCGACTTATACAACTAGGTGGAGAGTTGTATAAGGCTAGTGGGCTCATGGATGACTCATACCTCTAGGGAGAGTGTGGGGCGTCGTGCAGACAGAGATGAGGAGACCAGCTGAACCTTGTCAGCTCATTTAGGCCTCTATAAAAAACTCCCAGCTTCATTAGGTGTTTGCTCATGCCTGGAACCAGACCTGTGTGGACTGTCTAGGGAGAGTGAACCCCTGTGCGGTGAGACAAAGCCTGTGTGGCTATTTGCTTGGACATTTAAAACCAGGGACTTAGGGACTAGGACAGCACTAGGCTGATCCCAGTTGTTAGTTAGGAAACCTGTATGTTTAGTCAGAGGTCAACTTGACCAGGATTTATTTTGGTTATGTTTCTTTTGCTTTGCTGTGTTTTGTCACTGTAAATAGAAAATAAACCGCACCTTTTTGATTTTGAAAACCACAACCTCCGTTTGCTGGGCCTGTTTTGTGTGGGGAGCCCATCCCGGGGGTCACACACACCCGCTGCCGAGCTAACCCCCTCACAGTTGGTGGAGAACCAGTGGCAGTTTTTTTTTAAGCCAGCATGGAGGAGATACTGAAACAGCTGGCTCTAGCAAATGCCAATCAACAGCAGACAAATGCAGGTTTGCAAAGGAGCCTTGCAGCCCAGCAGCAAGCTCATCAACAGAGCCTTGCAGCCCAGCAGCAAGCTCACCAACAGAGTCTGGAAGCTCAGCAACAAGCCCAGCAGCAATCTGAGGCCCGCTTCATAGACCTGTTACAGAAGCAAGAGCAGAGACTACAACAAATGGAAGCAGTAATGCAGCAACGTCCGCAGACCAGTGAGGAAAGCCGTCCCACTAATACCGCGTCCTTTGGGGTGAGTCGTTTATTGACAAAAATGACTGGAGAGGATGATCCAGAGGTATTTTTGACCACATTTGAAAGGACCGCTGAAAGAGAAAAGTGGCCTGAGGAGCAGTGGGCTGGACTGGTGGCTCCTCTGTTAACTGGTGAATCGCAGAAAGCTTACTATGACCTAGAGCCTAACCAAGCAAAAGACTATGTGATGCTAAAAGCTGAAATTTTGGCAAGGCTGGGTGTCACCCAGGCTGTCCGGGCTCAGCGTGTGCATAACTGGACTTTCCAGCTTGGAAAACCCCCCAGGTCTCAAATGTATGATCTCATTCACCTGAGCAGAAAGTGGCTACAGCCAGAGACTTTGTCCGCACCAAAGATTGTGGAACGTGTTGTAATGGATCGGTTTTTGAGAGCTCTTCCTACTGCCATCCAAAAGTGGGTAAGCCATGGAGACCCAGAGATGGCCGATGGTCTTGTGGATCGTGTGGAGAAATACTTGGCTACAGAGAACCTGACGGCCTCTTCCAGAGACACTCGGACTTTCCACCCTAAGACCAGACCATCCCCAGGGGCGGATAAGAGGATTCCAAGGGGTGAGGGTGGAGAGAGTGAGAGGGTGGGAGCTCTACCCCAAGTTTGGCGAGAACAGCCTGGGAAATCAGCGGCTCAAGAGGCGGCAAGAAGGATCGTTTGCTACCGCTGCCGGCAAGCGGGACATATTGCAGCCAATTGCCCGGTTGTGGAGGAACCCATGCAGTGTGACTTTCTGACGGGCAGATGTCAGTCGCTGTGTGCGACAGTCGCATGCACTGCCATTCGAGGAACTGAGAAACATTTATGCAAAATGTGTGTTAATGGTAGAAATGTTGTGGTATTGCTGGATTCAGGTAGCCTTGTGACCCTGATAAAGGCTGAGTTAGTTAAAACAGAGGTCTCTGGGAATAGCAAGGTAGCTGTTATTTGTGTGCATGGGGACACCCGAGAGTATCCAGTGACTACAGTGTGTTTCGAGACCCCCAAAGGTACCCTCTCTCATCCAGTGGGCTTAGTATCGCAGTTACCGCATGACGCCATTGTGGGAAGGGATTTTCCGAAGTTCTGGGAACTGTGGGATGATCCTGAGCCCCTCACTGGTGCCCCTATGTACCAGGAATGTGATAGCCAGAACTCCCCTGAGAGTGGTGAGGACTCTCCGGAATTTCCCTTATCAGTATTGGCAGGGGAGACTCAAGAAACTGGAGAGGAGCCCACCTCCTCAGACGAAAACCTACCGTCTGTGGAGTTTTCTGATCTTGAGGTTCACAGGGAAAACTTTGCCACAGAACAGTTGAAAGACCCCGCCCTAATAAAGGCACGGGAAAACGTAGTGAAAATAGATGGCGAGTTAGTGAACCCAGATAATACCTGCACTTACCCATACTTCAGCGTAGAGAAGGACCTACTGTATCGGGTGGCAAAAAGGGCAGAAGAAACCGTTGAGCAGCTTGTGGTGCCCAAACCTTACAGGAAGTTGGTGTTGGAGTTGGCCCATGGGCACATTCTTGGAGGTCATCTGGGGACAGAGAAAACCCGAGAGAGGGTATTACAGAGATTCTATTGGCCGGGGGTGATGAAGGACGTAGAAAATTATTGTTCCTCCTGCCCTGTGTGTCAGAGGTTGGCCCCGATGCCACATTTCCGTAGCCCGCTGGTCCCTCTACCCATCATTGAGGTCCCGTTTGAGAGGATCGCCATGGATTTGGTAGGTCCTATAATCAAGTCCGCTAGGGGGCACCAGTACATATTAGTTATAATGGACTATGCCACCCGTTATCCAGAAGCGATCCCTCTCCGAAATACCTCGGCCAAAACCATAGCCAAAGAGCTATCTCTTGTTTTTAGCCGGGTGGGTATTTGTAAAGAACTGCTTACGGACCAAGGTACACCCTTTATGTCCCGGGTTATGAAAGAGCTGTGTAAATTGTTCAAAGTGACGCAATTGCGTACGTCTGTGTATCACCCCCAAACCGATGGGCTGGTTGAAAGATTCAACAAAACCCTAAAACAAATGTTGAAGAAAGTGGTGGATAGAGATGGAAAGGATTGGGACTGTTTACTTCCTTATTTGATGTTTGCTATTAGGGAGGTGCCCCAATCCTCTACGGGATTCTCCCCCTTTGAGTTACTGTATGGGAGACACCCAAGAGGGCTGTTGGATATTGCCAAGGAAACTTGGGAAAGTGAGAGTTCTCCCCACAGGAGTGTGATTGAGCATGTCGCCCTGATGCAAGATCGAATTGCACAGGTAATGCCCATCGTGAAGGAACATTTGGCCCAAGCGCAGTTGGCACAGCAGAGAGTGTACAACCGTGGAGCCAAGACCCGTACCTTTTCCCCGGGGGATAGGATATTGGTACTTGTCCCTACGGTTGAAAGTAAATTCCTTGCCAAATGGCAAGGCCCCTACGAGATAATGGAAAAAGTGAGCGAAGTGAATTACAAGGTCAGACAACCAGGAAGGCGAAAGCCCGAACAGATCTATCACGTTAATCTGTTGAAAGCCTGGAGGGATAGAGAGTCCCTAGTCGCAGACACTTGGTCACCAGCTCAAACTGGTTGCGTGATTCCTGAGGTTGGAATAGCAGCCACCTTGTCACAACCCCAACAACAGGAGGTTAAGGAGTTTGTGCTTCGCAACAAGGAGGTATTCTCTGAGCTGCCGGGACAAACATCTGGGGTAGAGCATGACATCATTACCCCGCCCGGTGAAAGGGTGAAGTTAAAACCCTATCGGATCCCAGAGGCTCGACGGGAGGCAATACGGGAGGAAGTACAGAAAATGCTGAACTTAGGGGTGATAGAGGAGTCCCAAAGTGATTGGTCTAGTCCCATCGTGTTGGTGCCTAAACCGGATGGGAGCTGGCGATTTTGTAACGATTTTCGTCAGTTGAACAAAGTTACAAAATTTGACACCTACCCCATGCCACGTATAGATGAGTTGATCGACCGGCTGGGAACAGCCCGATACATGACGACTCTTGACCTCACAAAAGGGTATTGGCAAATCCCCCTGGCCAAGTCGGCCAAAGAGAAAACCGCATTTGTAACCCCAGACGGGGCGTTCCAATATAAAAGAATGCCGTTCGGGTTACAGAATGCGCCGGCCACATTCCAGCGGAAAATGGACCAGATGCTGAGGCCCCATCGGAAGTATGCTGCGGCTTACCTGGATGACGTAATTGTCCATAGCACAGATTGGGCCTCACATCTGCCAAAAGTGCAAGCAGTCCTGGACTCTGTTCGGGAAGCGGGGTTTACGGCTAACCCCAAGAAGTGTACCATTGGGCAGGAGGAGGCCAAATATCTTGGGTACACCATTGGGAGGGGAGTAATAAAACCCCAACTCAACAAAGTCGAGGCCATCCAGAGTTGGCCACGTCCCAACAGCAAGAAGCAGGTACGAGCCTTTCTGGGAATCGCTGGGTATTATCGGCGATTCATTCCCCACTTTGCTTCTAAGGCTGTGCCCCTAACCAACCTGACGAAGGGGAAAGGGTCGGTCATGATTAAATGGACCCCCGAGGCTGAGGCAGCATTCCAATTCTTGAAACAAGCCTTATGTAGCCAGCCAGTGTTGTACTCACCCGACTTCTCTAAAGACTTTGTCGTACAAAGTGATGCGTCAGATGTGGGGTTAGGAGCAGTATTGTCCCAGGTCTTGAACGGGGAAGAGCACCCAGTCATTTACCTCAGCAGGAAGTTGAAGTCCCATGAGGTAAATTACGCCACCGTTGAAAAGGAGTGTTTAGCGGTGAAGTGGGCTCTAGATTCCCTTCGGTACTACCTGCTAGGTAGGCACTTTGACATGGTTACGGATCACGCTCCGTTAAAGTGGATGGCTCAAAACAAGGAAACAAATAGAAGAGTGAATAGGTGGTTCCTGGCCCTCCAGGAATTCAACTTCACAGTAAAGCATCGCCCTGGCGTTCAAATGGGGAATGTGGATGCTTTGTCTCGAGTACATGAATGCCTGATTGCTGGTGTTCCAACCCCGAGGTTAAAACAAGAGGGTGGGGGGTATGTGACAGCAGGAAGGTAAAGTCACCTGGTTGCATCCAGGGGGGTAGATATATTTCGCCCAGATTCAGGCTTTACGCCGACTTATACAACTAGGTGGAGAGTTGTATAAGGCTAGTGGGCTCATGGATGACTCATACCTCTAGGGAGAGTGTGGGGCGTCGTGCAGACAGAGATGAGGAGACCAGCTGAACCTTGTCAGCTCATTTAGGCCTCTATAAAAAACTCCCAGCTTCATTAGGTGTTTGCTCATGCCTGGAACCAGACCTGTGTGGACTGTCTAGGGAGAGTGAACCCCTGTGCGGTGAGACAAAGCCTGTGTGGCTATTTGCTTGGACATTTAAAACCAGGGACTTAGGGACTAGGACAGCACTAGGCTGATCCCAGTTGTTAGTTAGGAAACCTGTATGTTTAGTCAGAGGTCAACTTGACCAGGATTTATTTTGGTTATGTTTCTTTTGCTTTGCTGTGTTTTGTCACTGTAAATAGAAAATAAACCGCACCTTTTTGATTTTGAAAACCACAACCTCCGTTTGCTGGGCCTGTTTTGTGTGGGGAGCCCATCCCGGGGGTCACACACACCCGCTGCCGAGCTAACCCCCTCACAATATATATATATATATATATATATATATATATATACAGGTGATACTCGAAAAATTTGAATATTGTACAAAAGTTCATTTATTTCACTAATGCAACTTAAAAGGTGAAACTAATATATGAGATAGACTAATTACATGCAAAGCAAGATAGTTTAAGCCATGATTTGTCATAATTGTGATGGTTATGGCTTACAGCTCATGAAAACTCCAAATCCACAATCTCAAAAAATTAGAATATTGTGAAAAGGTGCAATATTCTAGGCTCAAAGTGTCCCACTCTAATCAGCTAATTAAGCCATAACACTTGCAATGGGTTCCTGAGCCTTTAGATGGTCTCTCAGTCTTGTTCAGTAGGAATCACAATCATGGGAAAGACTGCTGACCTGACAGTTGTGCAGAAAACCATCATTGACACCCTCCATAAGGAGGGAAAGCCTCAAAAGGTAATTGCAAAAGAAGTAGGATGTTCCCAAAGTGCTGTATCAAAGCACATTAATAGAAAGTTATGTGGAAGGGAAAAGTGTGGAAGAAAAAGGTGCGCAAGCAGCAGGGATGACCGCAGCCTGGAGAGGATTGTCAGGAAAAGACCATTCAAAAGTGTTGGGGACTTTCACAAGGAGTGGACTGAGGCTGGAATCAGTGCATCAAGAGCCACCACACACAGACGGATCCTGGACATGGGCTTCAAATGTCGTATTCCTCTTGTCAAGCCATTCCTGAACAACAAACAACGTCAGAAGCGTCTTTCCTGGGCTAAAGAAAAACGGACCTGGTCTGTTGCTCAGTGGTCCAAAGTCCTCTTTTCTGATGAGAGCAAATCTTGCATCTCATTTGGAAACCAAGGACCCAGAATATGGAGGAAGAATGGAGAGGCACGCACTGCAAGATGCTTGAAGTCCAGTGTGAAGTTTCCACAGTCTGTGTTGATTTGGGGAGCCGTGTCTTCTGCTGGTGTTGGTCCACTGTGCTTCATTAAGTCCAGGGTCACCGCAGCCGTCTACCAGGAGATTTTGGAGCACTTCATGCTTCCTTCCACAGACGAGCTCTATGGGGATGCTGACTTAATTTTCCAGCAGGACTTGGCACCTGCCCACACTGCCAAAAGCACCAAAACCTGGTTCAATGACCGTGTGATTACTGTGCTTGATTGGACAGCAAACTCGCTCCCTGACCTGAACACCATAGAGAATCTATGGGGCATTGCCAAGACAAAGATGAGAGACATGAGATCGAACAATGCAGAAGAGCTGAAGGCCGCTATTGAAGCATCCTGGTCTTCCGTAACACCTCAGCAGTGCCACAGGCTGATAGCTTCCATGCCACGCCGCATTGAGGCAGTAATTACTGCAAAAGGGGCCCAAACCAAGTACTGAGTACATATGCATGCTTATACTTTTCAGAGATCCGATATTGTTCTATGTACAATCCTTGTTTTATTGATTGTAATATTCAAATTTTCTGAGATTGTGGATTTGGGGTTTTCATGAGCTGTAAGCCATAATCATCACAATTATGACAAATCACGGATTGAACTATCTTGCTTTGCATGTAATGAGTCTATCTTATATATTAGTTTCACCTTTTAAGTTGCATTAGTGAAATAAATTAACTTTTGCCCGATATTCTAATTTTTCGAGTATCACCTGTATATATGATCAGTGCTATTTAAAGGCAAAGCTACACAACAAACAAGATCAGCACACTCACTTTATTTACGTATTGAATAAAAACCTATGAAATTACATTCTGAAAAAAAATAGCAAAATATATTTTTATACTTACATTGCTAACCATCAAAGTGCCATATTTTCCTAAGGTACTGTATGCTACATTTATATCAAAAAGCGCAAAAATATCTTCACAGGCATAAATGTGAAATCTACCATATGTTTTGTTTTGTCCATATTACATAATACACTCCAGCCCAGTTCCACATCAACAGAGGTTTCATCTGCTACAAAACTTATAGTCCAAATGGTGTAGCTACAGATATTGGGGCTTCAGTTCAAAATTGGGACTGCAGTCCTACCATACTGTGTCTTCCTACTGGTAGTCCAACCTATAATATGTACCTTCCCAGCCCTTATTGAGCTGCCCATACATACGTTTTCGCATAAACGTTTTGTAAAAAAAATCTTGTCAGTATATTCAATATTGCCATCAGAGACACAACAAATGCTGTTCAAAAGTACTTCAAATATTTTGATTTTGGAATGAGTGGAATTTCCTGGATAAAAACGATATTTGCAGTTAAAGTGGAGCTCCACCCTAATTTTAAACTTATGCTAATCGGATTCCTCCCCCCCTCCGGTGTCACAATTGACACCTTTCAGGTGGAGGGGGGTGAAGATACCTGTCTAAGACAGGTATTTTCACCCACATCCGGGAGTCCTCTCTCCGGGAATCTGCGGGAGTGACGTCACTTCCCCCAGACTTCCCGTAGTGTTCTGGGAGACACTCGGCTCCCAGAACACAGGAGGACGAATCAGAACGGCGCAGCGCGACTCGCGCATGCGCCGTAGGGAACCGGGCATGAAGCCGCAGGGCTTCACTTCCTGGTTCCCTCAGCGAGGATGGCGGAGGGAGCAGCAGAGTGACAAGCGATCGCTCGTCCTCTGCTGTGGACGTCGCTGGACTCCAGGACAGGTAAGTGTCCAAATATTAAAAGCCAGCAGCTGCTGTAGCTGTAGCTGCTGGCTTTTAATATTTTTTTTTCCGGCGGAGCTCCGCTTTAAGATTTCATTTGACACATATTTTCTACAGTTGAAAATGATGGTCAGTTTGACCCCATTAACCACTTTCATACAGGGCTTTTTATACCACTTCCATACCGGGCCTATTCTGGCACTTCTCTCCTACATGTACAAATCATCATTCTTTTGCTAGAAAATTACTCAGAACCCCCAAACATTATATATGATTTTTTAGCAGACACCCTAGGGAATAAAATGATGGTCATTTTTATCTTGCACGGTATTTGCGCAATAATTTTTCAAACGCCTTTTTTGGGGAAAAAAAATGGTTTCATGAATTAAAAAATAACAAAACAGTAAAGTTAGCCCAATTTTTTAGTAAAATATGAAAGATTATGTTACACCGAGTAAATAGATACCTAACATGTCACACTTTAAAATTGCGCACACTCATGGAATGGTGCCAAACTTCGGTACTTAAAAATCTCCATAGGCGACGCTTTGAAAATGTTTACAAAATTACCAAGTTAGAGTTACAGAGGATGTCTAGTGCTAGAATTGTTGCATGCGCTCTAACGCACGCAGCGATACCTCACATATGTGGTTTGAACGACGTTTACATATGTGGGCGGGACTTACGTGTGCGTTCGCTTCTGAGCGCGAGCTATTGGGGACAGGGGCGTTTTAATTTTTTTTTTATTATTTCTTTTTTTTTTTACTTAATTTTTTTTATTTTTACACTTTTTTTTACATATTTTTTTGATCACTTGACCATCTGGTCACCAGTCATCTCTATGCTTGTCATGTGACCACCGGCGCCGGATGATTCTTTCTCCGGGCCCCCGATGGCACAGGAGAGCCCGGAGAAGCACCGGATGGTGGCGGGAGGGGGTGATGTCCCCTCCCGCCGCCTATAAGAACGATCAAGCGGTGGAACCGCCACTATGATCGTTCTTATGGTGCGCAGAATCGCCGGCAGAAGAGAAGGATATCTGAATGATGCCTCTAGCTGCAGGCATCATTCAGATATCCCCCCACAAAGCACAGGACGTCATATGGCATCCACCCGGAGGGAGAGAGGGTTCCTGCTGGCGTCATTTTACAATGGCCCGGTATGGAAGTGGTTAAAGTGGTTGTATACCCATTTTTTTAATTTTTACCTACAGGTAAGCCTATAATTAGGCTTACCTGTAGGTAAAATGAATATCTCCTAAATCTGTACGGTTTAGGAGATATTCACTTTGCATGCAGCCCCTGACGTGAGAGGTGCATGCGCTGTGAATGCCTGGCTGAAGGTCCAGCAGACCTTCCGCACGCATGCACGGGATTGACATCATCGCGGCTCCGGCCACTCACGGCACTGAACCCAGAAGAAACACCAAGGGCAAAATGTCAGCTCCCTCGGCGTGGACCGGGATTAGATACCGACGTCTAATTCATTCTAAGATAAGTATTTCATGATGAGCTAGTATTCAGCACACACTAGCTCATTATACCTTTGCCTTACAGGTTGTTTTTTTTTCTGCGGGTATGAAACCGCTTTAACTATTAGAAAGTTGAATGTTCTGAAATCTATTTTTTAAAATTATACCATTGTATGGTCAGCTTTACATACCTGCTGTTGGGAACAATGTTGATCATGCACATCGACTTATTTTGCCCCTCCTCATTTACTGTACACCACATATGCATGCTGGTCCCCCGCCAGCACTCCAGGCTCCTCCACTTTATCAGGTGCCGTTACGGAAAGCAGCTTTCAATGGGGGCACCGATGTGGGTTCGCTCCCATGTCCCGCTGCTGCGTACATTGACACAGACAGCAGGACTCCTGTTGCTATCGATCTGTCCAATGAGGAGAGAGACAGTGGCGGGAGCCGCTGCGCTCAAGCACATCGCTGGATCAGATCGGGCTCAGGTAAGGAAAAGTGGGGGTCTGAGAGGGAGCTGTAGCAGAGAAGGCTTTTCACCTTAATGCATAGAATGCATTAAGGTGAAAAACCTTAAGACTTTAGAACCACTTTAAGTGGAATGATTATTATGGTTATCACCTTTTGTAATTGTTGGTCAGCACCACAAGTAAAGATAGGATGGATGCACTGTTGGCTTAGCAGGCACTAACTATTGTAGCTACTGTAGGAGCATACTATAAATGTAATGCACTCTTCTTTGACTAGTAACACCCCAACATTCAGTTACAGTTGGAGACTATCTACAGTTCTCAAACTACATGATAAACCTTGCTTCTCTAGTCTCCAGAGTTTATCTACTCTAAGGCCTCGTACACACGGCCGAGATTCTCGTTGAAAAAAACATGTTGTTTTTTTCGACGAGATTCTTGGACAAGAAACTTGTCCCGGCCGAGTGTACACACGCTCGTTTCAAAGAACCCGCGGTTCTTTGAATGGAGCGTACGCGGTGACGTCATCGACTACGACGAGCATGCGCTCGTCACATTCGATGCCGTCGCCGCCATCTTGGTATACCCTACGTATGCCTAGGAAGCTACCGCGCATGCGTCAAATTCATTTCGAACATGCGCGGGCTTCCGGGAGGACAGGTAAGTGTACACACACTCACTTTTCTCGTCGAGAAACATGCCGAGGAGAATCTCGACGAGAAAATAGAGAGCAGGTTCTCTATTTTCTCGTCGAGGTTTCTTGTCGGTTTTCTCGACGAGAAACCCGATAGCCGCGTACACACGACCGATTTACTCGGCAAGACCTCTCTGCCAGCAAGTTTCTTGCTGGTTCTTGCCGAGAAAATCGGTCGTGTGTACGAGGCCTAATTGTTCCCTAAACAACATAGCAGTACCAAAACTACAACATTGTGATGAGTATGTTGTTAAGTAGACAAAGCTGTCGAGCAAAATATAAAACAAGTGAAACCCTAAAAACCCAATATTGTGCACATCAAGGCCAAACCACCATCAGCATTCAAATAATAAAAGTCAGCCAACAGCCAGCACTACTAATTTATTGCTGGTGTGTGAGATAAGATCATGATCACTGAGATGTAACAGCAGCTAAATTCTTGGGAAGGAAAGCAGAGGAAACGTTCCCATGCTTGGGCTGTATGCTCAACAATATGCAGGAAAATTTTAAATATTAGACAGTAGCTCAGTACACTAAAAGGTTATCATGAAAACTTGGTTTGCATTAAATGGAATCCCTATCTTTTAATTATCCCCAAAAATTACAAGGGTGCATTGGTTAACCACTTCCTTACCGAGTCATAGTGAAATGACGTCGGCAGTACACCCTCCCTCCGGGTGGACGTCATATGGCGTCCTGAGCTTCTCGGGCCGCTAGGGGGTGCGTGCGTGCCCGCCGCATTGCCCGGGACCCGGTGCGCGTGCCCGCGATGTCCGCCGGGCACCTGCGATTGCCCGCAATCACGACAGGACCATGGATCTGTGTGTGTAAACACACAGATCCATGTTCTGTCAGAGGTGAGGAGACCGATGTGTGTTCCCAGTACAGAGGAACACACATCGGTCTCCTCCCCTTGTGAGTCCCCTCCCCCTACAGTTAGAATAACTCACTAGGGAACATATTTAACCCCTTCAGCACCCCCTAGTTTTAACCCCTTCCCTGCCAGTCACATTTACATAGTAATCAATGCAGTTTTATAGCACTAATCGCTGTATAAATGTGGATGGATGCAAAAATGTTTCAAAAGTGTCCAATATGTCCGTCGCAATGTCACGGTCGCAATAAAAATCGCAGATCGCCTCCATTACTAGTAAAAAAATAAATAAAATGCAATAAATCTATCAACTATTTTGTAGATGCTATAACTTTTGCGCAAACCAAACCAATTTTTTTTTTACCAAAAATATGTAGAAGAATACGTATCGGTCTAAACAGGAAAAAACATTTTTTTCAAAAAATTGTGATATTTATTAAATCAAAAAGTAAAACATATTTAGTTTTTTTTTCAAAATTGTGGCTCTTCTTTTGTTTATAGCGCAAAAAATAAAAACCGCAGAGGTGATCAAATACCACCAAACGAAAGCTCTATTTGTGGGGAAAAAAACCCATAAAGATTTCATTTGGGTACAGTGTTGCATGACCGCGCAATTGTCATTCAAAATGCGACAGCGCTGAAAACTAAAAATTGGTCTGGGCAGGAAGGGGGTGAAAATGCCCGGTATTGAAGCGGTTAATGTATATGTAATCCCAATCACTATAATCTCATCTGAGCTTTACCATAGTAATATAATTTTAAATGTCATTTAAATATATTTTTTTAAATCTGCGGTTTTTATTCAAAAAATAATTGATGATCCTGTCATGAAGGTCCTTGGTCACACACTTCCTGTTATAGGCTAACAAAGTCCCTGTCATCCAACTGCATTCCTGTGTTGTCACCCTGTCACATGGGCTTCTGATAGATACTAAAAGTAGCTAATTTAACACACATTATAAAGGCATGGTCCACTGTTGTCATCACCAGTAGAGATCAGTTTGGTTGGAACTGAACTCAGTCCAAACCCAGTTGGGCAGAACATTCACACCACCTGTGGCTGGGACATTCCTTGCCCCACAACTTCACTCACACAAAGGGGTGGAGATATGTGTGAGACAATTGATCTAATACAGTATAATCTCATAACAATATTTGGTCGAAGTCACTGACCAAATATGGGCATGTATCAATATTAAGTCAAATATATCATGAGCAACGCCACATCTTTATGTACATGAAGCTGTAGACAGGGCATGCCCCAGACATAGCTAATTGGGCTGGAGGGGGTGTGATCATATGAAAGCTTCTGGTTCTGCTGAACTGTTTTTGGGCCAAGTTCAAACTGCACCCATATACTTACCTTTTTGGAAGTGACATATTGGGGTTGATTTACTAAAGGGAAATCCACTCTGCTCTACAAGTGCACTTGTAAGGGCAGTCGCTGTAAATTAGGGGAAGTTTGGAAATTAGGGGAAGCTCTGCTGATTTTATCATCCAATCAAAGCAAAAATGCTGTTTTTTATTTTTCTTGCATGTCCCCCTCAGATCTACAGCGGCTGCACTTCCAAGTGCACTTGTAGTCCAAAGTGGATTTGCCTTTCGAAAATAACCCCCATTGTGTCCTCCTCCTCTTCAGTCATCTCAGATTCAGAGATTGTCAATTCAGAAAATGTCTTATATTATTTTCAAGGAATACAAGGTGATCATTTCCGCCTAGCAGTACTAGGGTCATCAGTTTGAATCCCAACCATGGCACCACCTGCCTGGAGTTTGCATGTCCTCCCTGTGCCTGCATGGGTTTCCTCCGGGTTCTCTGGTTTCCTCCCACACTCCAAAGACATGCTGGTAGGTTAGTTGGCTCCTGTCTAAATTGGCCCTAGTATGTCTATGTACGAATGTGAGTAAAGCCCCGTACACACGGTCGGACTTTTGCCCAACAAACTTAGTTTTGAGCAAGTTGGACCAACAATCCGACCGTGTGTACGCTCCATCGGACAAACTTTTTTCGTTTGGTTTTGGATTTCATCGGACAAAAGTTGGGTCTGCAAATGGACAAACTTTTGCCCAACAAAAGTCCGATGGAGCAAAGTCCGACCGTGTGTACAGAAAACCATCGGACTTTAGTCCGATGGACAAAACATCTAATGTTAAAATCAACCAACAATAGCAGAAGTTGACCAAAGGGTGGCAGTAAAGATCAGAAAAGAGCAGAAAAAACACGTGATGTTGTAAGAAGTTTTAAGAAAGTTTGCAGAAAAGTCCGAGCGTGTGTATGCTATAGGTGTTCCCAACCAACTTCGTTCGGACAAAAAACCATGGAAAAGTCCGATGGAAGTCCGACCGTGTGTACGGGGCTTTAGAGACTTTAGTTTGTAAGCTCCTTGAGGGCAGGGACTGAATGTACAATATATATGTGTGTAGCGGCCTCCTCACTCCCCTCTTTGCATCAGCTTGTTTCTCTTCTTGTCTAGGGGTATCTTAGAGGGGAGAGAGCGGGGTCACCACGCCAAGCTTTCACCACGTGTCCGTGCGGTGTAAGCAAAGTTCTTTCTCTACCTTTGGGTCAGTGTTGTGCACCTGGAGTTACCTTGAACAATGTCCACCAGAAAAGAGCCCCACACCATTAAGTCCAACACTCCTTTTTTCTTCTCGAGTGAACAGCACAATCAGTTAGACTCCCTTAAAGAACAGAACAAACAAGGAGGTGTGGATGCGAGTAGGGCCAGACACAATGAACTCTCCACTTTCCTTCTTGAAAGTTGGCTGAGGTCTCCAACAAAGGGGGATTTTTCCTCCTGGCGGTCTCCAATGGGAGGCTCACCCGTCACTGGCAATCTGCTGCACCCGGTCTTCAAGTGAGTAGCTCCCCCCGGTCCATTACACCTTCCGGATTCGGGTACCCAATCCCTGGGTTCCCTAGGACCTCCTTCCCTCGCGGAACTCAGTGTTGGGCACTGAGCTCCAGACCTCCATCTGAGTACCTCACCCCAGGCTAAAGGTGCCTGGGATGGAACACGATCTCCGGACGTCCTCTAGGCCTAGGCCGCCTAGAGGACCCACACGAACCACCGCCCTCAGGCTGAAGGTGCCTGGGACTCCACCCGTGACAAAGATGGCCGGCCCCTTTATACCCTCTCCCAGCAAGCATGGCGGGTTCCCCGCCCCACCATACTGCTGCCGAGGGAGGACAAAAAGGAGGCACAGCACACAGCAATGGTTCAACCCCAGCCCAAGGCGACAGCGCCACCCGCTGGACCGCAAGGAACTGCACATCGCTGGTGTCTCTGCCAGTTTGAATTACACCCGGGAAAGTACATACCCGCTACATGTGTAAAGTGCTGCATAAATTGGCGGTGCTATATAAGTACCTGTAATAAATGAATAAACAGATCACTGATTAGACATGATGGAGATCGTGATATCATCTGCCCCTCTTCTCCACTTTATCCAATCAGAAGACTCTTTATATTCATTCACTGAAAAAAATTCAAGACATTCTCTGCATGGTAGAGGTGCCAACCCCTTGTCCTAAATATACAGGCATCTAGTTGCTCAAGCAGCATCCCTTTAGATGAGTGCCCTGCTGGTCAATGGATGATTCAGACTTTAGCTGTACTATGCTGATCATTTGCTTACTTACTGTTCCAAAGGCAGATCAGAGAATGTAATCAAGCAGCTGATGGACAAACTGTACAGCTAAAGTTTACACCATGCAGTGGCCAGCTCCCTCCCTGGAACATGCACATCTAATGCCCCGTACACACAACTGGGTTTCCCAACGGGAAAACTGTGAGGAGAGCTTTTGGCCGGGAATCCCTCGTAGTATTCTCCCTCGCAGTTTTTCCAACGGGAAAACTGCCGAAATCGGCTGGCTAAAAAAAGAGAACCAGCTCTCTTTTTTCCCGGCGGGTTTCCCGACTGACTTTTTCCCGTCAGAAAACCCGGCCGCGTGTAGCAGAAAACGGAGCAAACACAGGGTCGGGATTTCCGAGGAAAAGCTCTCATCTGGCGGGAAAACCGATCGTCTGTACAGGGGGGGGGGGGAAGAGAGCAGGCTCTCGGTTTTCTCCTCGGGATTTCCGACGGATCTTTTCCTGTCGGGAATCCCGGTCGTCTGTACTAGGCATCAAGGGTGCCCAGGTATGCGTCTTTCACTCTAGTTCTGAAGAAACAGCAATAATGTGACTGGGGGCACTGCAAGGAACCATGAGAGATGTAGTCTTGCAATTAGCAGGATGTTGATGTGTCAGCTCCCCATTGGCTGGTATGAAAAGCTGAAAATACAAAAAAACAGCAGCTGCAACTACAGGGGTAGTCAGAGGCTTTGCACACATTTTTAAAGTACGAAAAATAATTACATCATTACTAATGTACAACATTTGAGTCAGCGATTAATGCTCTTTATTAATGCTTTATGTAATGAATGTGACTTTAGTGCTCCTTTAAAGATCATAATGTAATTTGAGATTACACATCCCGAATTTGATATTCATTTGTAGAACTCCAGGATTGTTATATTGTAGCTTTGCAGATATATCCCTATATGTTATTGGCTATTGAAAAGCTTAAAGCTTGGTACACACGGACGAATAATTGTCCGTTTTTGTTGCATGCTAGTCTCATATCGAAAATGAAGAGGTTACTCAATGTACGAAAATTCTCGTATGACGGAATCACTTCAGAAGTGATGTAATGTGTTGAATAATTTTGAAATGCATTCTTTTGTTTCTAAGCATGCGTAGTCTTGCTCTTATGTTCTTTTTTCCGATGAAAACTGTACTAATTAAACGACAATCAGACGTTGGGTTCATTTACGATAACATTGGTATAGCCTGCACCTTCAGGTTTTGTCGTCCGAAAACTCAGAATCGGCTGTAGAGGCACTAAAGTACTGATCAGATAATCGGCCGATCACTTGTACAAAATTTTACTTCTGATTTTCTTATCATGTGTATGGGCCTTAAGATGCCTACTACTTGGCTTTTTTAGTTTTGGATAGAGTGGAGAATGATTAGCATGCAATTTTTTATTGCTGTCTGGGACCTTGTTAGTGAGATTATATTTGTCCTGTCTAATGTAATCACCAAAAGTGAAAGGAAATCACACATTTTGGGTTGACATCAGAACAGGAGTAGGGGATAAATCTTCCAATGGGGACACTAGTTATGGTGATCCTGGTGACAACCAGGGAGTCCCTCACTTTGGAAGAATTTC
The DNA here is from genome assembly GCA_029206835.1 of Rana muscosa. Lineage (NCBI taxonomy): Eukaryota > Metazoa > Chordata > Amphibia > Anura > Ranidae > Rana > Rana muscosa. The sequence continues at coordinate 536,265,748 of CM055118.1, read as the reverse complement.
CTCTCTCTTCCTGTTTTAAATATGGAACAGGAAGTGAAAGGAAATCTCCCCAATGGGACACAGATAACATTAAAAAAAGTTACAGGTTTTAATCCTCCCTTACTTTATCAAATGACAATTTTTTAGCCTTTAGCTCCATTTTAACCACTTAAGCCCCGGACCAATACGCAGCAGAAAGACCAGGCCCCTTTTTGCAATTCGGCACTGCGTCGCTTTAACTGACAATTGCGCGGTCGTGCGACGTGGCTCCCAAACAAAATTGATGTCCTTTTTTTTCCCACAAATAGATCTTTCTTTTGGTGGTATTTGATCACCTCTGTGGTTTTTATTTTTTGCACTATAAACAAAAATAGAGCGACAATTTTGAAAAAAATGCTATATTTTTTACTTTTTGCTATAATAAATACCCCCCAAAAATATATATAAAAAATGTTTTTTCCTCATTTTAGGCCGATACGTATTCTACTACATATTTTTGATTAAAAAAATTGCAATCAGCGTTTATTGATTAGTTTGCGCAAAAGTTATAGCGTTTTTCAAAATAGGGGATAGTATTATGGCATTTTTATAAAAAAAAATTTTTTTTACTAGTAATGGCGGCGATCAGCGATTTTTATTGTGACTGCGACATTATGGCGGACACATCGGACACTTTTGACAAATTTTTGGGACCATTGTCATTTTCACAGTGATCAGTGCTATAAAAATGCACTGGTTACTGTGAAAATGACACTGGCAGTGAAGGGGTTAACCTCTAGGTGGTACTGTAGAGGTTAAATCTTCCCTGCATTGTGATTCTTACTGAGGGGGGGTCGGGCTATGTGTCACATGACACCGATCTCGGCTCTGTGTACACGGAGCCGAGATCGGTGTCATTCTCACTAGGCAGAGCAGGGAAATGCTTGTTTACACAAGCATCTCCCTGCTCCATACCTCCGCGAGGCAATCGCGGGGATCCCCGCGGCGATCGAGTCCACGGGACCCGCGGTCCAACTCACGGGGAAAGCAGGGGGGTAGCAAACGCGCCACTGGCGGCGCGCGCTCGACCCCCACGTCGGGCAGTTAAAGGGGACGTACGGGTACGTAATTGTGCCTGTACGACCCATTCTGCCGACGTATATATACAGTGGGCGGTCGTTAAGGGGTTAACAATCACTATTTAATAAGCCCCCATAGAATCAGCAATGATGTGTGATATAGGGGGTTATTTACGAAAAGGCAAATCCACTTTGCACTACAAGGGCAAAGTGCACTTGAAATTTCACTGAAAGTGCACTTGGAAGTGCAGTCACTGTAGATCCGAGGGGGACATGCAAGGAAAATAAAAAAAACAGTATTTTAGCTTGCACATGATTGGATAATAAAATCAGCAGAGCTTCCCCTCATTTCAGATCTACCCCTCAGATTTACAGCGATTGCACTTCCAAGTGCCCTTTCAGTGCAATTTCAAGCGCACTTTGTAGTGCAAAGTGGATTTGCCTTTCGTAAATAACCCCCAATAGTAATTACTTCTCTGTATTAGGATGACAAAACTTAAGTTGAAGAGGAAGAGTGGAAGAGCAGACATAGCACACACAGAACCAGTAGAGGGCACTGTCACTCAGACCAATGCAACGTCCTTGAGATGGCTGTCAACAGTTTCAACCTAAAATACATAAATTCAGAATTTAAATAGGAATTGAAGAAAAGGTCTTAGATTTCTAAATGACGTAAATACACCGGAGTGTTTACTTTAAGTGGGTTAATGTTTTTCATTCTATGCAAAAAATAGCATCCTTCCCACAAAAGATGTGTTTTTGAGAAAAGACAACTTAGAACCTGACATTCCAGTTCTAGGCGTTCTTTTACGTTGTATTTAAATGTTTGTGCTAAAGGAGGGAATAGAGTTTATGTACCCAGAATGCTTGTCTGATTACTCCAATTTCTCCAAAAATAAACACACAAGAAAACCAAAGAATGTAGCTGAGGCCACCCTCACGCCAACTTCGCTCGGAAACCCCAGCCTAAGCAAGAAGGGCTATTACTCACAAAGTCCATTTAATCTTGGTGGTCCTCTTTTTAATTAAAACAAATGAAGCCTGCTGACTTGCTCCAAATAAATATTTGAAGGAAAAGATTCATGGGCATATGTAATGTAATTTAAAATAAGACAAGCCAGGAAAATGTTACAGCGGATAAAAAAAAAAAGCTATAATAATATTAAGGGAAAAAAAAATCACATTAACAACACACAGCCAGTGAATCAAAGAAATATGAGCTTTTATTTGATCCTCATACAAATCTGAAAATATTTTTAAACTTCCCTTTGAAGAGGCTGAATGTGTTCCATAATGAAAACAGGCAGTATTTAACTATGAAAGGAAATAAATGTGTTCGTTTTGGATTTTAACAGTTAGCGGTTGTTTTGTTCAGAATTTATGACATTTTTGTGTTTGCACCTTTTCTAAAGTTCAGTTGTATTGCATTACAACCTTAACCCCCACTTGTGCATGAATGTTTTAGAAGTGTTTTTCACATTAATTGCTGTACAGGAGCAGAATTGCATATTTTTGCCCCATAGACTTTTAAATCGGAGCGCCTGGAAAATGACTAAATGTGTTTTTCAGGAGCTCCCATTAAAGTCTTTGGAGCCAAAAATGTACAATTCTGCTCATATTTTTTACCAAGCTTTACTTGACAGGTGACAAGAGACACAATGCTAAGTGAATGGTCTCATTAAAGTGATTGTAAAGTTTCTCTAAAAATAACAAACATGTTATATTTACCTGCTCTGTGCAGTTGGTTTTGCACAGAGCAGCCCAGATCCTCTTCTTCTCGGGTCCCTCTTTGGATGTCCTGGCCCCTCTCTCCTGTCAAGTGCCCCCACAGCAAGCAGCTCCATTCAGACATGGAGCCCTGATTCGGCCCCACCCCCTCTCTCTCCTGTATGGCTAACTTGACAGCAGCGGAAGCCACTGCTGTGTCTCAGCCAATCAGGAGGAGAGTCCCAGATGTCCGAGGAACTCGTGGACATCACTGGAAAGAGATGGGGCTCGGGTAAGTATTAGGGGGTGCTGGGGTGGCTGTTGCACACAGATGTTTTTTTTTATCTTAGTGCATTAAGATAAAAGACCTTCTGCCTTTAGAACTCCTTTAAGAATAATAGGATTTGTATGTCCAAAACCATTTGAGTTGGTCTGGCATAGCTGGACTGCCACATCTACCAAAGCATATTTGCTTTCAGGACTGCAAACCAAGGTGACTGTCCATTCTGCACAACTGCATGTAAAGTATTTTACTTTCACCAGCCCCCTCTGTCCTTTTCAGGGTAGTGTACTTTTCCCATACGGAACTTCTGACACTACATGTCTCTGTATTTGTTAATTTGTAGTGCTCTGTAACATACTGGTGATCTTTATGTAGCACTACCCTCCCCCCCCCCCAGGAGTCGCTAGTGTCCCGGGTCCCCGCTGCTGCACAGCCAGTCACACAGCATTTACTTTTTGCACTCCAATGCAGAAATCCGTCCTTGGCTTGTTTTTGATGTTTTATTAGGGGTTGATAACATTGATGGGGTAGGAAATGATGGGAACTAAGAACAAAGGGACAATTCTTGCCTATTCTTGCCTAAGTCCACTTTTTCCTCCTCCTGCGCAAACTTGGTTTTCTCAGCAAAGCCCCTGCTGCTCTCTCTTGAAGGAACTAACAGTTTTGTTGTTAGCTCAGCAAAGGCCCATCACAGGCAAGAACTCTCAGTCCCTTGACAAAGTAGTGCAGAGAGCAAACAGCATGACATTTCTCCTACTGCTTCCCTTATGGCCACTTATCCCAGCTCCACTTGCTTGCAAAAAAATGCTAGCCCACCTGGCTGACACCAGCCATGCCTGGCTGATCTTCCTCTCAGTTCTCCTGACTGATTTTCTGCCCCAGTCCTGCCCAACTGGCACACTTCCATGGAGATTCCCCAGGGCAAGGATGAAGACTAAAACAAGGTAGTAATAACTGTAAGCGCAAATACAAGGGTGCACACGGTAACTAAAACAATGATTACCATAGTGATTAGTCCATAAAAAGCAACTCAGATAGTTCAAAGGTTAACCATAGGTAGTGGCAGATCAAGGACGGCTGCTGTCCTCAGAGAGCTGGCTCTGTATGTAGGCAAGGAAAAGGTAGAGAAAGGAAGCGCCACCTGAGTGTAGTTTTAAAACAGCTTTAATGGCACGGTATAGAATCACACTTACAGGAAGTAAGAAAATAACAGGCTCATATGTGTATCAAAATCCCTTGGGAAGTCCTTCAGTCCGGATCCGCTTCCTATGCAGGGCTGTATGGCTGCAACACTGTGACTCGGTCTAGAGCGTATCCTGTGGCCAGTAGGAAGAGGCTAGGACCAGCGTGGAATGCACGGACGTGATGTCATGAGCCGTGGGATCACTTCCGAGGGAGGACTCCACAGAAAAAGGCAGAGAATACCCACTGGAATGGCCCATGTCTATTTATGGGGTTGTCTCTGCCCCCTGCCAGCCCACTTCTGGGGATTGGCTGAGGCCCCATAAATATTCATGGCAGCTCCCTCTAATTCTAGAAGGTTCTCCAATTTTTTCAGACACCAGGGGGAAGCACCAGAGAACTGCCAGGATGAGTCACCCAGCCCTGACCCATTTAAGACTCACAGCCTGTAACATGAGTCAGGTAAATTTTCCTATACTGACACTTCTAGTAGCACTTTAGCGGGTGCTACATTTATGTATGTTTTTTTTAACTCTGATTCACCACAGTTGGCCAGGTGACCTGCATGTTTTGCTAATCCTGGAATGGGTTGATACTGCACAGGGTTAGGGGGCGTTTCTGTGTTTGAGCACCATGGTTGCTGGTAATTGGACCCACTTCAACTGCATGGTCTGGGTTTCAATTTCACTTTGGTATCTTTTGTTTTATTTTTACTTTTGTATTTTTGGTACCTTTTTTACTTTTGGAATTGTACTTAAAAACTTTAATAAAAATGTAGTGCTACCTCCTATGAGCCGCTGGATAGGATGGATCCTCTGTTTTTTGCCTCGACCGTCTCAGGAACCTCAGCCCCTCACATACACACCAGGTTTAGTGTACAAACATACAACATCACAGGAATTCACTGAAAGTAACACATAGTACCCAACAGAAGTGTTATATCAAAGAAAACAGGTGTCAAACCTGATAGTAAAGGCAAACTTAATATATTGTCACTCAACATGTTTGGTAACTAGGCAAGCATAAAATGGATTACCAAATGGTAATAACACAATTCTAGACCTAGACTGGCTGAGTATGCACTGTCAAAAAGAAAAAAGAGGATGGTAGCAAAGGGGGGCAGGGGAACAAAGGGGGCTTGCAGAATAAATATTATGGGAAGGGTAGTCCTTTGAGACATTCTTCTGCTGGCTTTCTTTGGGGCCCTTTAAGAGCATTGGTGCACTTTACAACAGTCCCAGTTAACCTGCATGCAGTATAGGTACAGCATAGGTACTGTATGGTCACATGTGCAAGGTAGGTATGGTCTTCCGCTGGCAGGCAAATATCCAGACAGAAATACATATATAAATTGTAGCGCTAAACATATAAATGAAATAAAAGATACACCAAGTGAATGAACACTGTGTTCAATACTGGATCAGTGAACAAATGTCAATATGAAAAAACATATCAAAAGTCTCTGATGTAGTGAAAAGATGAAAAGATTCAATATAAATGAGGTGTTGGTGCTCCCACAATCTTGGAAGAAACAAGTGCTCCTCTGCTGTAGTTCCCAAAAACATAGTGCATGCCCCAGACGATGCACTATGTTGCAGAACGCTTCGGGAGACTCCACTGTTGCCGTTTTAACATTTTGATAAGCGCTTTTTCCATCTTCTAAATGTAAGTGTTTCTACCTACATTAAATTCAATTTATATACAGTATCACTCTATGTGCCCTTCTCTTTTCCATTTATTCCTCATCTGGTTCCATTCCTGGCATCACTTGGGCAATCACCCATAAGCACTTAGCATCAGCTTATCCTCCTGCACTTGTTTGATGTATGAGACGTTTTTGGGAACTACAGCAGAGGATCCAGCTTCTACAGTGGTTTATGCCATGCCCAGTTGACCCTTTAAACGTATGTTTTTTCGGGTCTATTGTTTCCGGTAAGCCTCTCCTATATTGGTGGTGGCCATCTTCACTCCACTTGTTTCTTCCAAGATTATGGGAGCACCAACACCTCATTTATATTGAATCTTTTCATCTTTTCACTACATCAGAGACTTTTTATGTTTTTTCATATTGACATTTGTTCACTGATCCAGTATTGAACACAGTGTTCATTCACTTGGTGTATCTTTTATTTAATTTATATGTTTAGCGATACAATTTATATATATATTTCTGTTTTCACCATTTTGCCCATTGGTTTTTGTAACTGCTCACCACTTTAGGCAGCGTGGAATTTTTTGTATTTGTTACCAAATCAAATATCCAGACAGACATGCTCTGTAACTCCCTCGGTGTCAAAAAGAAGAACTTTCCTGGACAGTTTAATAAAAAATCACCCCTTCATGCCTCCTACTGCACCGTGCCTATTGGGATCTCTAGTATAAGGAGTATATTCATCCCAATTATATGGCTGCCATCTCAAACTACAACTCCCAGGATTCTCAGCGCTCTGTATAGAAGTCTTGGGGCTTGCTTCACCTTAGCTCTCCCCCTGCCAGCCGGAGGAGAAAAGTGCAACACAACATCAATATCTCAATAGAGGGAGAGAATAATAAAAGGCAATACCTTCTTCTCCATATTGCTGTAGCCCAGTACCTGGTTACAAAAAGAATAAAAAAAAAAAAGAAGGGAGTATGAGATATTTTTATCTTGAGCTTTGTCATGCTTTGGGAATTGCACAACAGAAAGCTCAGATGTGAATGGGGTCTTTTGCTTTTCAATTAATTTAAAAAAAAAATTCAGTTGCATGGGTCATGAAAATATAAATTTTTGGAAACACAGTTAAAGTGGACATAATTACTTTTTTGCTCTTCTCTGGTTTCTCCAATGACCCTCTTCCAAAATTGGAAAATGCTTCCCCTTTTTTAAGTTTCTCTCCTTATTTTGTGCTGCGGCTGGGAATTTTCTGCCTGCTTGCTTGGGTAAGAATGATGTAGGGGCTCCTGCTGCCTCCTTGATGTCCATGCCACAAATCCTAGGAGGCAGTCCTACTGATGGGCTTATGCGTACCATGGCATTCCCCAAACGTGCAGATATGATGCTGCTCTCAGGTTTTGGCAGAGTTTGTTTGCACACTCACAGGGGATCCCACACATGTGCACACACAATGCAGGTATCTACAAGGTCCTAGATACATTCTGTGCCAGAATCTCCCACATGTGCACTGATGTGCTGCAGGTCTCTCCTAATAATCTGGCAGAGGCCTATAGCATTTGTAAAGGTGGCAGCTCATATAGAATCACAGGAGTGAAGTTCATCTTTAATCACCTCAGTTCCTGCAGCTGTATACCTTTTATTAGTGGCGGCCACTCTGTTAGGAAATCCAAACAGAGAAAAATATGGGAATCCTGCTTGTAGTATTAATGAATGTAGGACTCACCTAGAAATGCTAGGAGGGAGTTGTCCAAAAATTAGAAAGACAAAAAACAAAAAACAGGAAAGACTCAACACTCCCAATCAGAGTTAACTACACAAGATTTATTATATAAATTACAAAAAATATTCAGCATAAAAGCACCAGGCAAGCCCCCATGGAGGAAACCAAATACACCACCTCCCTACCCTGCATAAAATCTTCCCTATACCACCCTCCTCAAAACTACCCCCAAATGAAACCACCCACACTGAAAAAAGAAGAACAGGGTGGAGCATACAACCCTACAAGGGAGCTGGGCCTACCCTCCCCAATCAAACCCCCTACAGATAAAGGCCCTATCGACCACCCAAGGGAAAAGGGTCACGCCCCACTGTGGGGGGGGTGCCACACCTTAAAGCCGCTCCATTAGTGGCGCCGCCCCCCTTGTCCATGCGCCCAGTCCCTAATCTATATGCAGGGTGCCGGACGTATGGATTTAAATGTTTTTTTTTTTTTTTTTAAGCACGTGATTAGAACCTGAGGCTCTAATTGGCTTCAAAAAAGGGTGGGCTCAGGGCGCAGAGCACTGCGCCCTGAGCCCCCCAGTTACGTGACATTGTCGATATAATATTCACTAATGTCTTTCTACTTCTCTCCCTGGCCAATCAGAAAACGGGTCCTGACTGAGACCCGATTGGTCGGGAGTCTTAGGACTCCCGGCTAATCGGGTCTCAAGACCCACTTCCTGTTCGGCCTGGAGGAGAAGCAACAGCCCTGGCTCTTCCCTCGGCAAGCCGCAGCAGGTGGAGGGGTGGGGGGGCAGCTTCCAGGAGCCCTTCCCCAGATCCAACACCACTTCTTAAGATAAGGCCTTCCCATCTGAACTGTCCGGGTGGGGGGGTTTGTAGTGTGAGTGAGGGGGCCAGGTTTGTTTGCTGCCCCCTCAAAATATTGAGCACCAGCCGCCACTACCTTTTATGAAACAGCGTCATTTTTACATTTCAACTACAGACCCAATGTTTTTACTATTGTTATTAAAATATTATTTGGCAAAAACACATTACTGTCTTACTTGTGATACTGAAGTAATATACATATTGTTCTTTCAAGGCAAACAGGGCTTTATTGTCTAGCCAAAAATATTTTAGTTTCTATGTAATGTAAAGACAATCAACATTTAAAAAAAAAGTACAAACGAACATAACAAACATAACAATGTTTGGCTAAAAAGTAAAGCTATAGGCAGAAGGGAAATAATGATTTCGTTAGAGCTAGTTAATTCGGGTTAATAGGGGGTTAAATGGGAACAATTTGTATTAGAAAAGAAAATCACAAACCCTTTTTTTGATGTGGGGGGGTTGCTCGGGGTTGCTCGAACTGACATTATGTGCAGATCAAAGGAAACTCTTTTGATCTGCACAAAAAGAACTAATTAATCAAAGTACATTGTAACAATGGTTTTGTTACATTTATATGAATAGGGACATTACTAGGATTGTAAAACACCTGAAGAGAAAAATGGATAGTGTGCATGGGCTGGTCATTAGGGATGAGCTTTGCGTTCGCGTCGAACACACGTTCGACTCGAACATCGGCCGTTCGATCGTTCGACGAAGAACGAACTTTATGGTCCGTTCGCGTTAAATTCGTGTTGCGCGACACGGCCCATAATTCACTGCGGCATCGCAGTGCATTGCTGGCTGATGATTGGCCAAGCATGCACTATGACCTGCATGCTTGGCCAATCACAGCACGGAAAAAACGGAGAGCCAGGGTGGCTTTGGCCAATTATGGCTCAGGGGGTTTAGTACACGCCCCACACTATATAAGGCTGCCTGGAAGTCGGCCTTGTGTAGTGTGTTGGCGTTTGTGTAAGAGGCAGTGTCAGAGAGATAGACAGTGTCATTTATATTGAGTTAGATAGAGCAGGCAGGCGAGTCAGTTAGCTGCTGTTACAGTGTGTAGAGGATATATATGCATCCTAGGTGTTGTATATATATTTATACACTGTATTGAGTTTAGATAGATCCATTCCTGTTAGTCTCTATACTGTGACAGGCAGGCATGTGATTGTGCTAGCTGCAGACAGTCAGGCCCCTTTCACACTGGGGCGGTTTGCAGGCGCTATTGTGCTAAATGGGAAACCGCGGTAATACCGCCGGCAATGCGCCTCTACAGAGGCGCATTGCCGGCGGTATTAACCCTTTTTCGGCCGCTAGCGGCCGAATACCTCCGCAATTCCGATGGTATAGTGCCGCTAAAAAAATTGCAGAGGTATTCGGCCGCTAGCGGTGCGGTTTTAACCCCCGCTAGCGGCCAAAAAAGGGTTAATACCGCCAGCAATGCGCCTCTGTAGAGGCGCATTGCCGGCGGTATTACCACGGTTTCCCATTGCTTTCAATGGGAAGGAGCGGTGTAGGAGCGGTAAACACACCGCTCCTCTCACCGCTTCAAAGATGCGGCTAGCAGGACTTTTTTTCACGTCCTGCTAGCGCACCGATCCAGTGTGAAAGCCCTCGGGCTTTCACATTGGAGAGACAGCAGCTGCTGTTTAGGCTCGGTTTGCAGGCGCTATTTTTAGCACAATAGCGCCTGCAAACCGCCCCAGTGTGAAAGGGGCCTTAGTGTACTACTGTGTCCTTTGCATAGCGATCACCTAAAGCTCACCTGGATACAGTTATTCTCTATACTGTGACAGGCAGGCCGGTGATTGTGCTAGCTGCAGACAGTCAGTGTTTCACTTAGTGTACTACTGTGTGCTTTGCATAGCATTCACCTAAAGTCAAAATTTTTGATGCAATACTTTGCAACAGGGCTCATTGCTGCGCTCTAAGTACACTATCTGTGAGGGGTTGCAGTGTTGTGGCACCAGCACCAGTGCCTAAGGCCCAATTTTTCAACCCTGTTCAACAGGGGCATGCAATTACAATTCTTGATCTAATATTTCACAGCAGGGCCAATTCCTGCACCCAACAAGAGTAACTGTAAGGGCTTACAGTGTTGTGGCACCAGCACCACCACCAAAGGCCCAATTTTTCCTACCACTGTTCAACAGTGACATGTAAATACAATTCCTGATATAATAGTTGACAGCAGGGTGTTCCAGCGCCCACCAAGAGTAACTGTGAGGGCTTACAGTGTTGTGGCAACACCAACACCTAAGGGACAAATTTCTGCAGACTATATGTAGCGCTACCCCCAGTTAAGAGAGCCGCTGGTTTGTTTTCTCGGGCCCTGTATACAGCACCGCCAACCCCCGGCAATCTGACTCGACCCACTCTGGCACAGTTAGTCTAGGGATAGCTTCCTATCACTCTCAGGTGTATGATACTTAACAGTTCCTAAATAGACAAACAACACTCTGAGGCAGGAATATGAATAAGTAATAGCTTTACTATAAAATGGTGGCATAAAACATGGCATGCAACACTTACATGGGTCTGCAGAACCCTGTATCAACCAATGCTACAGAGGCAGCACTATAAAATGGCGCCGCGCAGTATCCACCACGCGGAGCTATTATGGCGTGCGCGCCCTAAGACACAGCAACACAAACTTTATAACTTTCCCCACCTATGTCAGGCCTGACAGTGTATGAAATAGTCCCCTTTCCCTACGGGAGTAAGATTTTCTTCACCGGCCAGCTTTCGTTGGTGCACTTGAAGAAATGAACCAATTGTAATCCAAAAAGGTGGTAACTCGTAGCAACAGTATGCAAACAGGGGGGGGTAGGCACTTCAACTCTGTCCCAACTACCCGACCCCCGAAGAACACTGGTGAGTGAAAAGTGGGCCTAGGCAGTCTATAGGCCTGAATATAACTCAGTCTATGGATATGGGCAGGTGCCCACTCACCGTTCCAGGCGCGATCCCAGCCTGGGTCTTTCACCGCGTGTGTCCGTCGCACACAGCGTCTGCAACCGTTCGGGTCCCCGATCCAACTGGAGTCCTACACTGACGATCCAGGATCCACCCAGGCTCTGCAGGACGGTGAAAGGCTCTTCGGACTTTGGGTAAGGCCTTAGGCTTTAGGCCTTACCCCACAGCAGATCCGCGCAGGATGACTTGTTGCTTGAAGCGCGTTGTCCCCAAGAGAGCGAGCTTCCCCCCGCCCTTCTCTTAAGTAACCTCTCCCATGAGTCTCTGCGGCGGAACCTCCGCCCTGGGGCCGAATGGGGCTCTGGGTACTGTAGTCCCGGGGCCTTAAAGAAGACCCCGCTACACACTCCCCCCACCTGAACTCTTTGGTCCCCAAAGATAACATAATCTCCAACTACAGATCTTATAACATCCATCAATCCTTCATATGATGTCGGCAGAGGAAATTCCCACCAAAAACGAGGCAGTGAACTCCCCTGCCCACAGGACACACTAACATTAGTATCCTGTCTAACTGTGCCAGAGTGTGAGCTGGGGCTGCCTCCCACCAAATGAACAGCGGGAGGGTCATGGTCTTCCATACTCCTTCTAGCAGTGACTACAGTGTCTTCCGCACTTTCACCCATCTGTGGGTAGGTTAGTCTCCTGGGAGGTTTTATTGCCCTCCGCTTCCTCTGTCCTCTTGGGCTTTCTGTTGGAGCCGACTCTTCTTCTGTTGCTAACTCAGGACTTCCCCCTTCCTCGAGAACATCCGGTTCTGGAGCAGGAAGGTACATGGCTTCTCTTGGATCTTCCTTTTCAGATGGTTCACTGGCACTTTCCCAAGCATCCAACCAAGGACAGGAAGGGATAAACTCTGTTGCTTCTGCATTCAGTGTATGATCCTCTGTGTCTTCGTCAGGTGGAAGATCAATAGCAGAAGTCGTTGGTCCCTGGGAAGGCCAAAGCCAGCCAATTTCCTCTCCCTCATCTTCACTTATTTCTGAATCCTCTGTATCCCCCATCCGAGGGGTCTGAGACCGAGTGTTGGGTCTAGGGGTGTCTAGAATGCACATAGGTTCAGGGGAATCCATGCTAGGAGGTAACCGAACCGCTTCAGCCAGAGGAAGTAGGTGGTTCCGATGCCAAGTCTTCAATGGCCCCAACTTTCCCTCAGGTTTAAGTTTGTAAACGGGTAGGCCCGGTAGTTTTTTGCAAATTACATAAGGTTCGGGTCTCCATCTATCCGCAAGCTTATGTTTTCCAGGGACTCCCAGGTTCCGCAGCAATACTCTGTCTCCTGGTTGCAAATCTTGGATTCTAACTTTTAGGTCAAAATTTCTCTTATTGCGAGCCCCCCGTTGATCCGATGCGGCCTGGGCTTGCTCATAGGCCATTTTCAGATTGTGCCTAAGTCTATCCACATATCCCTTGTGGGAAGCAGCAGAACAATGGTCTATGGAAGTGCCGAAGGCAAGATCCACTGGCAATCTAGCTTCCCTCCCGAACATAAGTCTGTAAGGGGAATACCCTGTAGCATCGCTGACAGTGCTGTTATAAGCATGCACAAGGGCCGCTATGTGATTACTCCAATGTTGCTTCCTTTCGCTACTTAAAGTTCCCAGCATGTTGAGCAGGGTTCGATTGAACCTCTCCGGTTGAGCATCGCCTTGTGGGTGATAAGGGGTAGTCCTGGTTTTCTTGATGCCCAAGGCATCCAGGAGCTTCCGTATGAGTTTACTCTCAAAGTCCCTTCCCTGATCTGAATGAAGCCTTTTTGGCAATCCGTAATGTATAAAGTATTTCTCCACGAGTGTTTTGGCCACAGTGGAGGATTTCTGGTCTTTGGTAGGAAAGGCTTGTGCATATCGGGTGAAATGGTCGGTTATCACCGGAACATTTCCTTGTCCGCTCAGGTCGGGTTCGAGGCAGAGGAAATCAATACATACCAGGTCAAGCAGACCTTCACTTTGTAAATGGCCCATTGGGGCCGCTTGATGGGGTAGTGTCTTTCTCTGTATGCACCGTGCACAGGAATGGCAGTATTCCTCAACTTCAGCCCTCATGCAAGGCCAATAGAAACGGTCTCTAACAAGTTGGAAAGTCCTTTCCACTCCTAGGTGTCCATGGTTGTCGTGCAGAGCAATCATGACAGTTTCTCTGTGTTTCTCCGGCAGGAACAACTGCCACTTGTCTTCTTGGTCTTGGTCATCAGAGGGGCCCCTTCGGTAGACCACCCCCTGACGCACCAGCAGTCTGTCCCACTCTTTCTTAAGTAGGCGAGCTTCCTTTGAGGGATGACGTAGGAGTACATTTGGATCCTGATTCTCCAATGCTTCTAGGACCAACCTCCCCACAGGGTCTTCCAATTGGTCGGATCTCAACTCCTTCTTTGTTAGTCTGGGTAAGTTGTCTTCTCCCAGTTGGGCTACTTCGCAGTACTGCTTGGGGACTCCTACGATAGTGACCCTTATCTCTTCCGCTCTTGAGCCTCCCCTGGCCTGGAGTTCAGCCCCTTGGCAGAGGGACCGCACCCCGTCAGGTGCTAATTGGGTCCAGTCTTCGACACTGTATGTAGGGACATGAGACCTTCTGGACAGGGCGTCCGCATCTCGGTTTCCCACCCCAGGCCTGTATTTCAAACTGAAATTGAAAGCAGACAGTGCCGCCAACCATCTATGTCCGGTGGCATCCAGCTTGGCTGTGGTGAACAGGTAGGTGAGAGGATTGTTATCCGTCTTGACCGTGAAGTCTGCCCCATACAAGTAATCTCTAAGTTTGTCGACTACGGCCCACTTGAGAGCCAGGAACTCCAGCTTATGGGTGGAATAGTTCTTTTCGGAGGGGGTCAGGCTCCTGCTCACATATGCAACAGGTCTCTGCTGTCCTTCATGCTCCTGATAGACCACTCCTCCCAGTCCATCATGGCTGGCATCCACATGGAAATCGTAAGGCTTCTTCGGGTCCGCATAGGCCAGGACAGGAGCAGTGGTCAAGCTCTTTTTCAGCATCTGGAAGGCATCTTCACATTTCTCGTTCCACTGGTCCTTGACTGACTCTCCCGGCCTCCTGGGGCCCGAGTCATCCTCTTCCCCCTCCGTCTTCAGCAACTCATTCAGGGGTCTTGCTATTTGCTGCAACAGAATCCCGGACTCAAGAGCCCCCACGTGTAGCGCTACCCCCAGTTAAGAGAGCCGCTGGTTTGTTTTCTCGGGCCCTGTATACAGCACCGCCAACCCCCGGCAATCTGACTCGACCCACTCTGGCACAGTTAGTCTAGGGATAGCTTCCTATCACTCTCAGGTGTATGATACTTAACAGTTCCTAAATAGACAAACAACACTCTGAGGCAGGAATATGAATAAGTAATAGCTTTACTATAAAATGGTGGCATAAAACATGGCATGCAACACTTACATGGGTCTGCAGAACCCTGTATCAACCAATGCTACAGAGGCAGCACTATAAAATGGTGCCGCGCAGTATCCACCACGCGGAGCTATTATGGCGTGCGCGCCCTAAGACACAGCAACACAAACTTTATAACTTTCCCCACCTATGTCAGGCCTGACAGTGTATGGAATAGTCCCCTTTCCCTACGGGAGTAAGATTTTCTTCACCGGCCAGCTTTCGTTGGTGCACTTGAAGAAATGAACCAATTGTAATCCAAAAAGGTGGTAACTCGTAGCAACAGTATGCAAACGGGGGGGGGGTAGGCACTTCAACTCTGTCCCAACTACCCGACCCCCAAAGAACACTGGTGAGCGAACAGTGGGCCTAGGCAGTCTATAGGTCTGAATATAACTCAGTCTATGGATATGGGCAGGTGCCCGCTCACCGTTCCAGGCGCGATCCCAGCCTGGGTCTTTCACCGCGTGTGTCCGTCGCACACAGCGTCTGCAACCGATCGGGTCCCCGATCCAACTGGAGTCCTACACTGACGATCCAGGATCCACCCAGGCTCTGCAGGACGGTGAAAGGCTCTTCGGACTTCGGGTAAGGCCTTAGGCTTTAGGCCTTACCCCACAGCAGATCCGCGCAGGATGACTTGCTGCTTGAAGCACGTTGTCCCCAAGAGAGCGAGCTTCCCCCCGCCCTTCTCTTAAGTAACCTCTCCCATGAGTCTCTGCGGCGGAACCTCCGCCCTGAGGCCGAATGGGGCTCTGGGTACTGTAGTCCCGGGGCCTTAAAGAAGACCCCGCTACACATATATGGCAGGCCCCTACTTTCAAACATCCAACTTACAAACGACTCCTACTTGCAAACGGAAGGAGACAACAGGAAGTGAGCGGAAATCTACCCCTAGGAAGGCAAATTCTCTCCTGTAAGAGTTAATATGTGAAAAAGGTGTCTCCTCTCCACTGATGCTTTATCACCAATCCTTGTTTCAATAAAAAAAAACAAATTTTCCAAAAACATTTGTCATTGGGATGGCAAGTGAGGTGAAATGTTCTGAACAGGTGCCCAGACAGCAAAACAAATGTTACAGGGGTGATAACCCTTCCCTATGTTCTCCAAAAAGCTTAAAAATAGATTTTTTGGCTGGAGCTACACTTAAAAAATTTACCTGTTCCAAATTACAAACAGATTGTACTTAAGAACAAACCTACAGTCGGTGTCTTTTTTGCACTGCCTGTATACTGCTGTTCAGAGTATATAGGGCCTTTTTTTATTTTGGGTGCGGGGTTCCCGTTAATATCCATACAAGACCCAAAGGGGCTGGTAATGGGCTGGGGTAGGGGTGGGTGATGGGGTAGCCATGCCATTTTTCTCAATGATTTTTATCCATATTGCCGGGACCAGACATTACATTAAAGCCGCAAGCAGTTTTAAATGGCTTTTTTTCCTTTAGAAATGTCATTTTGTGCAGGGACAGTTCTAAACACGGGAAACACGTGGCACTTCACCGGCATACTTTAGACACCCCCCAGGTACGATATTTAAAGGAATATTTAACTTTTTTTTTTCCATTTTATGCATCATTAAAATCACTACTCCCGAAAAAACAACAGTTTTAAAAGATTATTTTTACATTGATACATGTCCCCTCGGGCAGGACCCGGGTCCCCAAACCCTTTTTAGGACATTAACTTGCATATTAGGCGTTATAATTAGCACTTTAGATTTTGAACGTTTGCGTCCATTGTATTTAATAGGGTTTTAAAGTTTGTGCGAACGTTCGGTCCGTTAGAAAGTTCTGGTGCGAACCGAACGGGGGGGGGGGGGGGGTGTTCGGCTCATCCCTACTGGTCATGAGAGATGGCCAAAGGGGACAAGCTTAAGGCGGAACTAAAGTCTCCTAATATTCGTTCTCTTGATGCCACCAACATTTTCTCCCCAGCTTCTTCTAGCTGCTGGGTCTTCAGTTGTTTTGCATGCACAGGAGTTCGTTCTGGCATCAAGGTGTGCTGAGAATGTACACTAGAAAAAGTTTTTGTTGTAGATGCACTTTAAGCTGTGTGAGGACATGATAAAAACAATATATATATATACAGTATCTCACAGAAGTGAGTACACCCCTCACATTTTTGTAAATATTTTATTATATCTTTTCATGTGACAACACTGAAGAAATGACACTTTGCTACAATGTAAAGTAGTGAGTGTACAGCTTGTATAACAGTGTACATTTGCTGTCCCCTCAAAATAACTCAACACAGCCATTAATGTCTAAAGCACTGGCAACAAAAGTGAGTACACCCCTAAGGGAAAAGGTCCAAATTGGGCCCAAAGTGTCAATATTTTCGACTTTGATACAACTTCAATGATATTGAATGGTCTAAAATCGGACCAAAGTAGTGCAGAAACCTGTTAAGACGGCTCTCACAGGGAACCATTAATTTGTGCACGTCGTGCTCCCAAAGTCGCACCAGTGTGAAGCAGGCCTCAAAGTGATAATAAAGGTAAATATTTTGAAAAAAATAATAACAAATATTTTATACTTACCTGCTCTGTGCAATAGTTTTGCACAATGCAGCCCCAATCCTCCTCTTCTCAGATCCCCAGTCAGTGCCCCTGGCTCCACCCCTCTGCCAAATGCCCCCATAGCAATCTACTTGCTATGGGAGCACATATGCGTGCTCACTCCTGAGCCCCAACCTGTGTGTCCATAAAAAAACATAGAGCGGGGATCGGCTCCGCCCTTTGCTCCCTCCTCACTGGTTATGATTGACATCAGCGGGGGCCAATGGCTGTGTCTGAGCCAATGAGAAGAGATAGAGCTGAGAGAGACTCTACTCTTGTGCACATCACTGGATCGAGAGCAAGCTCAAGTAAGTATTTGTGGGGGCTGGGGAGGGGGGCGGAGCTGCATACTGAAGGTTTTTTGTTTTACAAACCTTCAGCCTTTAGAATAACTTTAAGCTTTGTAAGACTACCTTGTCTTTGTGAAAAAATTAGGCTCCTTAGAAGAGAGAGGCACTAACTCAGTCTGAAAGACATGATAGCAACCAAAGAGGTCACTTTGAAGATGAGATTATCTAAGGGAATTTCCCTGTTGGGTTCCAAAGGTTTCTGCATGGCAGAAAGAACCTGATTGAGGTCCCAAGGAAGTACACGGTGCTAATCCGTAATACATCTTAAATCAGTGTTAATCAAACTCCAGTCCTCAAGGCGCCCCAACAGGTCATGTTTTCATGCTTTCCATTATTTTGCACAGGTGATTTGATCAGTTTCACTGCCTTAGTAATTACCACAGCTGTTTCATCTGAGGGAAATCGTGAAAACATGACCTGTTGGGGCATCTTGAGGACTGGAGTTAAGAACCACTGCCTTAAATAAATGTTTTGACAATGGAGAGCGAGGCAAAGGGCCTTCTGGAAGTTGATTTTTTTTCTTTAGGCAAAGCAGGAATGACAGACTCAGAGACCACCTATCTCTGACATAAAAGTTGAAGATTTCCCCTTGGTCCAGACAGTGACGGCTGAGGTAGTCCACCTTTCAGGTGTCCACTCTTGGGATGGGGACAGCAGAGATCGCTGGACAGTGTTTATTGGTCCATAGGATGATCTGCCTTTCATCCTTCAAGGCTACATGACTAATTGACCCCCCTTGGTTGTTGATGTAGGCCACAGCTATTGTATTATCTTATTCTACCCTAATTGGGTGTCTTTGCAGAAGGAGAGTCCAGGGGTGCAGAGCCATCCTTATCGCTCTGAGCTCCAGGATGTTGATGGAGAGCTTGACTTTCACAGATGACCATGTCCCCTGAACTGTGAGGGACTGGAACACTCTTCAACAGCCCAAAAAACTGGTCTCTGTCGTTATCAATTTCCAATGATATGGAGGTAACAACTTACCCATTCTTAAGGCTGGGTTGGAGATTCACCAAGTTGGGAATTCCTTGCTTGTCTGGACAGAATCGTGGGTAGGTTAAAAGAAGGAAATTTCTTGTTCCATCCAAAACAAGATGTTGTGTTGGAGAGGTCACAAAATAAATTGGGGAATGGATCAGCCTCGAAGGAGGCCACCATGAAATCCAGAACTCTCATGGAGAATCTCACAAAGGGAGCTGCTGAGCAGGAAGAGTTTGATAAACTGTGTTGGGCAGCAATGTGGGAGAGGGAGATTACCAGGAGGAGGTGAAAGAGCTGCATTTTCTTAAGGTGTACGGGACACGGCTTCCTCTTCCTTTTTTTTTCTGGATTGACCTAATTGTCATAAATTGCCTGTTCTATTTTTTTCTGAACAGGCAATGTCTATTTAGTTTTAATAGGTCTCTTTGTACCCAAAATAGCATGGCTATAGGGAAGTCAAGTGTAACAAAGCTGAGGCTTTTGCCCACAGCAAAAATGAGTGTATCTACGCTGGCAAGCCTATTGTGCGAAGCCGTAACATTATTTGCGTAGGAGTCTGAGGATAAAAAGCTATATCTAATACCGTCTCTGGGTTTTCTTGATTCCCTTCAATGTCTGCCTCTTCAAGGCCGGGCATATCAGGATCCAGCTCAGGTAGAGATGGTGGTGCTGAAAAAGGGGGCCTGGCATTTTTGAAAAGCTTATAATGTAATGTGAATACATTCCACATTCCAATACAATACGCAGTCCTCGATCCTAAAGTAACAGTCAGAGATACAGGGTGACCCTGTTCATATCGCAGGTCCCTATATAGGGTCTAGGCTTTGCCCATAATTTTGGGCATAACCTTGGAAGGCTCTATAGGATGCGGGTTCTATAGAGATGGACCATGGCCCTGAAACCTGTATAGCACCCTGCAGCTAACTACATACGTGGTACAAAGTACACCCACTATAGCACCCACGCAGGATCCAGTGCCCAAAGCAACTTGATGGGTTGTCCCCATGGCATAGGGTACTATTCTCAAGGTTTTTATCAAGGTTGCACTGATCTGGATGCACTGCTTCTATTGTTGTATCAGAGGACAGTAAAGAGTTCATTAAAGAATCCAAAGAGAAAAACAATAAACTAGTTAGGCTAAAGCCTAGTGCACAGTATTCATTTTTTTTTTTTTCGTTCAACCCAGCAGTGCTGAATGAAAAAAAACTGACAGCTCCGGAGGAGCCGCTGTACTTACCATGCAATGTTAGTACAGCAATCTCCCCTGCTGTGCTATTGTGTTCTGACAGGGGGACGCCCCCTGCCAGAGCATTTCAGTCAGCGCTCTCAGTCATTGGTCGGCTTCTGTCCGACTGGCTGCAGTAAATACAGGCCGAATTTTGACCGGTTTTCATTGAACCGACTAATACCGCCCGACATTTGGCCCGTGTGTAGAAGATGTCCATCGCCTTATGACACTAGCAAAAAACTGAGGACTTACGGACTGAGGTTGAGTTATATTACGGGGACACCCAGGGGGTACCAGCAAGTAATCCAAGGTCTATCAATAGTTGACCTGTGCCCTGCCCTGTACGACAAAGATACTGTATAACAGTTCTGTAGGGCAAGATAGGAGCTGGGGCGATTACTTGACATAATAGGGGGGATTTACTAAAATTATGCAGATAGAATCTGGTGCAGCTGCACATAGTAACCAATCAGCTTCTAGGTTTTATGGCCAAAGTTGATTGATTACTATGTACAGCTGCACCAGATGTTCTCTGTCTACCAGTTTTAGCAAATCTCCCCCAATGTGTCTGAATTTCTGACACAATCAGTATGTATTTTTTTTCTGCAGATAAGGAACAAATATGCTTTTAACGAAAATGCAAAAAGGCTTTCAGTGATATTATTCAATAGACCAAAAGGATGCAGTTTCTAATAGGTCATTGTTAGGGTTTACATTTACTTTAAAACAACTGATTTTTAAAGCAGAAGTCGAGACTGAGCTTTTTAGGCTGGGCTTCTCCTAAGGGTCACAGGATTGCAATTTGTTTTGCACTCCTGTGACTCGTTTTCAGCGGAGAGCGGTCTGAAGTCCACTCTCCGTTGACGTCACTGCTATCAGTCGAGGCAGCACGTCATCACGACTTCCAAACTGCCTTGACCGATGGCAGTCTCAGCGAGCCGCTGAGATGGCCGCTCCCTGCCCCTCCACAGCTCATTGCTCCAGTGAGCATGGAGGATCAGAGCAGGAGAGATGCTGACTGACAGACAGCATCTCCCTGCTCTGGGAGCTGTGAGAACCGAGCTATCTGCGATGTTCGGTGGCTCGCTTCTCAGTGCAGGCGCCGGAGGACAGCTGCAGCATCGGTCTGATGCTGCATCCACCTAGGTAAGTATGATTATTAGAAAAATAATTTTAAGTTTCACATTTAGTTACAAAGACCAGTTCAATAGTGACAAACTGGATGCCTTTGAAAATAATCCCTTTGTGTGGAGGATATTTGCAGAGTAAGCCACCCTCTCCAGACACAAGTAGCACAATGTTGACACTTTGAACCCCTGGTGCCCAACTTGCTGACTGTCAGCTGAATTTGAGGCTTTAGCACTTATTGTGCAGCCCTCATGGCCTCTCCCAAAGGTAGAAGCTTAAATAGGCCATTGATGGTTTGAATCTGGTCCCTGCTGAACTGGTCGAGATTTGAACCACCAATAGCCGATCAATTGATTGTTGTGAGCTCTAGCAGTCTCATATAATATGTCTCCGGTTTCCAACTCCTGCTGCATGTTTGCAGTCTCCGATCACCTCCGGTTACATGTCTACGATAGATTTCTTTACCATTACATTTCCTGAAAATTATGTTCAGCCCTTTTATGATGTCAGGGGTTGCACTTGAGGCCCCTGCATGAAGAACTTTGAAAACCACTGCTTTAAACACTGCACACAGTTGTCAGTCAATTGAGCTTTCTGTATAATGTATTCCTTTCAAAAACACTTTTAGATACTATTTCCTCTTCAAGAATGTTAAAGTGCAGAAAAAAGCAGCAGCCAATATCACTTAGATAACATACTTTGTAGCCAGTGTCTTGGACAATCTTGCTGCACACACACAGAGAGATTTCAAAGTGTCACTAGACTATAGTAAATACTCTCAGGGAGGGCTGATCAGATGGCAGGCAGGGTGGGTACCACTTTTTATCACTTTTACATATAGTAATTTTTGCTAGGTGCTTTCTAACCATAGTTATGATAGTTATGATGTCAGACCTGCCCCAACCCCTCTTGCTGATCCAACAACAGCTTTGAAGGAGAAGGTTGATTTAAAAGTGCAGTCTTGGATGTGAACACTTTTTAATATTATTATTATTATTCAGCATTTATATAGCGCCAGCAGTTTGCTCAGCGCTTTACAAAATAAAGGCAGACAGGAAATAGAGGGCCCTACTCATTAGAGCTTACAATCTAAGAGGAAGGGTTATGTGCTTACAAAGGGCAACAACTGTGGGGGATGAGCTGATGGAGAAAGTAAAACAAACAGCAGCATATTATTTAGAAGCAGGATAGGCTTCTTTAAAGGGAAGAGTTTTTAGTGATCGTCTAAATATGGATAGATTAGGAGATAGTCAGACAGATTGGGGTAGAGAGTGCCAAAGGATGGGAGAAGTTCGGGAGAAATCCTGGAGGCGAGCATGGGAGGAGGTGACAAGAATGCCAGAGAGCAGAAGGCCTTGGGAGGACGAAAGAGAGTGGCTTGGTTGATATTTTGAGACCAGGCTAGTGATGTAGCTAGGGGCAGAGTTGTGGATGGCTTTGTAAGTTGTTGTTAGTACTTTGAATTTTATTCCTTGGATGAGCGGAAGCCAGTAGAGGGATTGGCAGAGAGGGGTGGAGGACCCTGAATGGTTGGTAAGGTGGATGAGTCTTGTAGCAGCATTCATGATGGACTGAGGAGGGGATAGTCTATGTAAAGGTAATCCAATGAGGAGGGAGTTGCAGTAGTCAAGGGACAAGTTCCAGAGACAATTAACAGCAAGAGGAATGCAGAGCCTAACCTGCCTCCGCCCTTCTTCTGCATTCCTCTTGCTTTAGCTGTTTAGGCCACATTGATTGTGAGAAGTAGGTTTCAGCACTAACATTATGTTATGGCCTCCTTTAGTTTTGTATAAGCTTAGTAAAAAAAGTAAATGTGCCCGTACATTTAACAATTTATAATTGATTTAGGTAAGGGTGATCACACACAAATTATGCTTCATTGATTAAATGATTGAATGTACATTACTGAGGTACATTTTCAGGGTATTGCTTAGGAACAATTAATATTTCTGAACTGTCCCTGTAACATGGCAAATTTTCACTTTTGCTTCACTTTTGGAGTCCAGGGCCACTTCCACTTCTGATGTTTTCTGTCAGATAATGTCAGAATGACACCAAGCCAACTACTGATCCTAGCAGTGTAATATTACACGCTGAAACAGTTTTTTACAATTTAGAGAAATTACCTAAAGGGATTATGTAACTACACCTAGAATGGTGGTTACTATCGGCATGAAGAGAGGAATTTCTAGCAATAGGTATATAACAAAGAAAATCTACCACATGTGCATGCTTTGATGGATTCTTGGAGCTGTACAGAATATTTAAATGGCCAAAATGACCCATTACAAATAATAAAGATGTATTTTTTTATAAAAAGAGCGAAGTAAACTCTGAAGTGGTACAATGTAAAACTAACCTCAGTACCCCAAACCTGACACAAATCTGCCTCATATCAGTCCCTTGGCACTTTTCAAGTAACAGGCAGCTGGTTATTTATATTAATGGGACATACAGAATGAAGAAACATCCTGTGACACCCAATCCCTTGTTTACATGTATATTGTGATAGAATTTCTAACATATGTGTGAAGTGTTTGATGGAAGCTGCACTCAAGTTTAAAGGAAGTAGGTACAAAGATGGACATGCAATCTGGTAGATCATAAGCTCAATAATGGCATGCAATGTCAAGCTGCGGTTTCCAAAGCTAGCAAAGTCCTTTCTTGTATTAAGAGAGGTATGGACTCCAGAGAGAGAAAGATATCATGTTGCCCCTGTTCAAATCATTAGTAAGACCTCATCTGGAATATGCAGTTCAGTTTTGGGCACCAGTTCTCAAGAAGGATATCGGGGAACTGGAGAAAGTGCAGGGAAGGGAACCAAACTGATAAGAGGCATGGAGGAGCTCAGCTATGAGGAACGATTAGAGGAACTAAATGTATTCACTCTTGAGAAGAGGAGATTAAGGGGGGATATGATCAACATGTACAAATACATAAGGGGTCCATATAGTGAACTTGGTGTTGAGTTATTCACTTTACGGTCAACACAAAGAACAAGGGGGCACTCTTTACGTCTGAAGGAAAAAAGATTTAATCTCCAAATACGGAAAGCTTTCTTCACAGTAAGAGCTGTGAAAATGTGGAATAGACTCCCTCCAGAGGTGGTTCTGGGCAGCTCAGTAGAATGCTTTAAGAAAGGCCTGGATTCTTTCTTAAATGTACATAATATAACTGAGTACGAACATTTATAGGTAAAGTTGATCCAGGGAAAATCCGATTGCCTCTCGGGGGATCAGGAAGGATTTTTTTCCCCTGCTGTAGCAAATTGGATCATGCTCTGCTGGGGTTTTTCGCCTTCCTCTGGATCAACTGTGGGTATAGAATTGTGTATACGGATTGTATGATATAATTATTATTTTTTATTTTTTTATGGTTGAACTGGATGGACTTGTGTCTTTTTTCAACCTGACTAACTATGTAACTACTATGTAACTACTATGTAACTATGCTACTAATTAAACTGGTTGCAATCCTTTTCATGTACCGTAAGTGAGATTATTTTAAACTGATATTCATATTTGAAATGTGTTTCTCTTCAGCCCAGTTGTCACTTTTTTTTCGGAGTTAAGCTGGCCATAAACTAGTAGATTTAGGAATGAACATTTGTACAAAACATTCATATGAAAATTCCCATCCGTACATTCAATGACTTGACAAAAGTAATTCAAAACTCTGTTTACTTTTAACATTCGATTTTGGAATGAAATCTCATTTCCAAAACACAAATTCACTGTTTAAAATTTGAAACATTTTCCATCCTGCTTCTTTGAATTCTCCAGTCACTGCAATAGAAAATTAATGTCAATTTGACCCAACTAACGATTCCACAAATTAATCCTAAAACAATTTTTTTTAAATGTAATTCTTCTAGTGCATGACAAGCTTTAAACAAGCAAGTTTCAGCTTACGGGCATTTAGCAGAAAATCAGTTGAATTAAATGCATACACCAATCAGCCATAACATTATGATGACCCACCTAATATTGAGTAGGTGCCCCTGTTGTCCCTAAAAGAGCCCTGTCATGGCATTGATGCCGCTAGACCTTTGAAGGTATGAAGGTATACTGTGATATCTGCCACCAAGCCAACTGTAACAGATGTTTGGAGTCCGGCAAGTTGCAAGGTGGGGCATCCATGGATTGAATTTGTTTTTCCAGCACATCCCACAGATGCTCGATTGGATTGAGATCTGGAGAATTTGAAGGCCAAGTCATTTTTTAATCATTTTTGCAGTGTGGCAGGGTGCATTATCCTGCTGAAAGAGGTCATTGCCATCAGGAAATACTGTTTCCATGAAGGAGTGTACTTGGACAGCAACATGTTTAGGTAGGTGGTATGTGTCAAGTAACATCCACACGAATGGAAGGACCAATGTTTCCCAGCAGAACATTGCCCACAGCATCACACTGCCTCCGTCGGCTTGCCTTCTTCCCATACTTCATCCTGGTGAAATCTCTTCCCTGGGAGAGTCATGCACCCAGCCGCCCCCTTCTTCCATTGCTCTGTAGTCCAGTTCTGATGCTCATTGTAGGAACTTTTAGCTCTGGACCCGGGTCAGCATGTGTCTAGCTGTTACAATGTGGCCCTTGTCAAAATCACTCAAGACCTTACGCTTTCCCATTTTTTCTGCTTTCAACACATCAACTACAGGGACAACATGTTCACTTGCTGTCTAATATATCCGACCAGCTTGCAGATGCCCGCCCTTGTAAAGAGATAATTACTGTTATTCACTTTACCTGTCAGTGATCTTAATGTTATGGATGGTTGGTGTATGTTTCTTTGTATGCATGTATAGATATATACAGTACATAGATTTATACTATTCATATATCTATATCCCTATATTTTTTAGTTACTGAATCAAATGCATGTTATATGATATTGATAAACCTCCATTTGGGATCATGACCAACAGCTCTAATTTTCATTACTCTAATTCTTATAATTGTGGGGGGGGGGGGGCGTTTTCCATTTCTCTAATGCCGTGTACACATGATCGATTTTCTCGATGGTGAAAACACCGTCGAGAAAATAGACGGGAAAAACGAGGAACGGCTTGTTCCCCTACACACGGCCGGTTTTCCCGACATTTTTTCTCTTGGTCGAGGAAAACGACCGTGTGTAGGCTCCCCGGCAGTGTTTCCCTATGGGAAAACTGCCGCGGAAAAAAATGCTGTGAATCACGACGAGAAAAATTAGAGCATGTTCTAATTTTTCTCGTCGTGATTTGTGCTGTTTTTCTCATCGGGAAAAATGATGAAAAGCCCACACACGGTCGTTTTTCTCGTCAAAGAGAAAAAATGTAATTTTTCCCGACGAGAAAAATGGTCGTGTGTACGCGGCATTAGGTGCAGGGTGGAATACAAATAGAATAGCAAAACCAAGGAAATCTAGTTAGTTGGATGCTACAGAGATTCCTTAATGGGAGCGTTGTATCTATGTGTATACAAATTATGATGGTGGCAATTCCCAGAAGTATGAGTGACAAAAGCTGCCCCAAATCTATGCCATATTTAAAAATCTATAGCAGGAGATTATGGTTTTTAGTAAGTGTTGTTTGTGCAGCTGAAGGGTTAATAATTTGTCTGTATTGTGCATATTAAGTTCAGTTTCCAAGGCTTTTAGATGTAATCACATTTGCTGCCATTAGAACATTAAAAAACACATTTCCTGGTTTTAGGATACCAGTCAGTTAATGAGCATCTGGCATTATTTTCTAATATTACGAAAAAACTTGTAATGATACACAGATAAGTAACATTTTTCTGTACATTGATAAAAGAAAACTGTCTGGGTTAGAAACTCTAGCCAGCAAAATATAATAAATCACACAGCAGACTTTTAACATCAAAGCAACTCCTCCAAACCTGTACATTATTTTTTGCTTTCCTAAGAATGAGATCCTATACCCTGCCTATAACCCATTTCACATAGTAAATAAACAACACTAAGTAAAAGCATATGCCAGGACAAATACAAAATAAAACATATGCAGTACATCTTTGCAATACATGCATGTTTCCTCATGTTTTATCTCTTTACCTGTCGATCTCCCAGAAATGCACTCAGCTCCTACAGTAAGTCGTTGTGGGCTGACAACACAGCATTTTTGTGGACTAAGTGGTGTCAGCCCTGCCTACGGTTTTGCTAAATTACCTAACTACTTCCACTCTCAGAGCCAGTGGCAGCCGGTGGTAATTTTTTTTTGGCGAGGCGGCAAACAGTACCACCACTATCCTCCCTGGTCTCGGCGAGTCGGGACTGGGGCACTTACCCCATCTATTGGCGGGTAGCGCTTCTCCCAGGCTTCACCAGCGGCTTCCCCTGCTCTTCGTCGGAATCACAGCGGCGGCTTCCCCTGCTCTGCGCAGCTTCCGTTTCCTCCCTCCCCCTCGGCGACCAATCAGGACACTTCTCTTTTCGGGCAAACGGGAGACGGGTCTCATACCCGCTTCCTGATTGGCCGGGAGGAGGATCAGTGTTTCAATAGTGAGTATTCATTCACTATTGTAACACACCTGGGTGGGCTCGTAGCACAATGCTCTGCGCCCTGAGCCCACCCTATTTTGAAGCCTATTAGATCCTCTGGCTCTAATCAGGTGCTTCAACCCCCCCCCCCATTTGAACTCATCTATCCGACGTCCTGAAAGGGGCCGGATGCATGGATAGACAGTGCGGCTGTGGATAGGGGCGCCCCTAATGGATGGGCTGCCACTAGTCAGAGTTCTACAACTTACCCCAACTCTTCATATTCTTGATATGTGCCTGCTGTAAAAGCTGTTCTTTTTGTATTGCTTCCTTTGTGTGAAATCCCAGGTGTTCCTGCTAGTCCTCTTGCTTTCCTATTAAAAACTGACCACACTAAGCAGGAGAGCACACAGTGGTCAGTTCTCTAGCTATGCTGGGAACTCAGCCTGCTCTCCTCCAATGATCAGACTTGTCCTGACATGCCCCCCACTGCACAGACATTCACTGGCAAGCTCAGTGTGCTGCTGCTTCTCCTGCCCCTAGCTCTTACTGTATGTAGCTAAGAACAGAGGGAATGTTATCACTTATAAAAAAGGGAAAAAGGGTATTTATAATGTTTTTTTTATATCTATACAAAAATGTTTTGCCTTTCGTTTCTATTTTAAACTGAATGTGTTGTTTTACAAGGTGATCGTTTACAATCACTTTAAGAGCTAATCATTCTGTAAGGAGATATAACTGAAAGAGAGCAAATATGAGTTCACTGTTAGGGTTTACATACCCTTTAGGGGTTTGTGACACTAAGCTTTCTTAATTTTGTAGGTAGTCACACATATATTTTGTATCAACAAATTAAATGTTTGGGTTTTTCTGGCAGGGTAGAGTGCATACATGTCGGCACCCCCATCTCTGCTTAATTAAATTGTTCAATCAAATTTTGTCGAAGGAGCTTGGTGGACAATTGTTGGCCAAACTGTAACTGCATCCAATCAAATGCAGTCCAGGGCTGGATCTAGGAGGGTGCTGGGGTTGGCTGTGCCCCCACTGGACCAGTGATGTTGATATCAGGAAATGTTGG
Organism: Rana muscosa; assembly: GCA_029206835.1. Classification (NCBI taxonomy): domain Eukaryota; kingdom Metazoa; phylum Chordata; class Amphibia; order Anura; family Ranidae; genus Rana; species Rana muscosa. Next base: position 536,237,126 of record CM055118.1, on the reverse strand, counting down.
GGCCAGAGAGCAGCGTGCAGCCTTGGTGGTGCCAAGTTGGCATGGCTGCACAATCCCCCGTTCCTATCTGCTGCACTGCATCATTCATTTTCTTGGTGCAGGGGGGAGGATTAGGAAGCACCTCATCATTTGTTGCTAAAGAATGACACTGGGCAAGAGATCCTGCTTCTGCCCCAATCTGCTTCACCTCCTTCCCCTGCTATGCTGCTGCAGCTGGTGGGTGTAAGGTGTTAGTTCACCTGAACAAAAGGTGAACTAACCCTTTAATGTTAGTCTAGGGGCAGGCAGCTGTTAATGGATGTAGAAACATTTACATCCAACTACCTCCATCCCTCTAAGTCCGTCTAGGTCCAAAAAGAAAAACCAGAAAAGGTATGCCTCCTTTTCCATTTCTTGAGCCTAATGACAGATTGGAGGTCATAGGATGTACATTGACACACATACATTTATATCCACCTGCCCATAGACCTAATGTGGTTCAGTTTGCCACAAGTTGGAGGAAAAAAAATGGACGGACACAGATATAACAACAGTGACATCTGTTCCGTTTGGCTCTGATTCAGCGGGGGATCTCTTCATGAATCTCCTGCTGATCAGAATGGAGGATGGCCGTCTGAAAGAGGCCTTATTCCTTAAATTATATTTTAAACAATAAACATTTTGACAAAGATACTGCGCCAACTCATCTGTTCCTAAAGGCTGTTCAAGAAATGCTGAGAAATAGCAATGAATAATGATATCTATAACAAAGCCCAGCTATTCAACTACCCTGTTTTACAACGTAGTTCATAAATTATACACACATGAGATTTACATGGATCAGCTGTGCGTAAATCTTTTGTAGTTGGCTTATCTAATAATAAAGGAACAATCTGCAAAGTGCAGCAACCAATCAACAAACATTTTTTATTGTTCTGTTTGGGCTGATAGACACAGACGTGGCTCATAGACACAGACGTGATAGCCAGTACTCTGCCACTAGGGTGGCATCATTTACAGTAAACCTTGGATTGCGAGCATAATTCATTACGGAAACATGCTTTTAATCCAAAGCACTTGTATATCAAAGCAAATTTCACCATAAGAAATAATGTAAACTCAGATGATTCATTCCACAACCATTTATTCATAGGTCTTTCAGTTTTTAATCCGTATAAAAAGATTGTAGCAATGTGATAGGTTGTGTAACCATAAAATGTCCATCCACAAATGGCAGCCTCCACAAGGGGATTAGAAGAAAAATCCAACAGGAGCTGGAGAGTATAAAAGAGAAGAGAGGTGCCTCTATGGTCTATGTAGACAGCTTTACCCCGGATGCCTGCATACTTAGATGTGCCTCATTTAATCATCAACCATGTGAGTTGCTAAATGTTGTACCTTCATTAAATGTAACCATATTGCTACACTTAGAGACTCCTCTCTTCTCTTTTATACTCACTTGTGACATGACGCTACTTGTATATCAAGACGTCACTTGTATATCAAGTCAAAATTTATTAAAAACGTTTTCTTGTCTTGCAAAACGCTCACAAACCAAGTTACTCTCAAACCAAGGTTTTACTGTAAATCTATTCCTGTGTTCCTTCGTTGCGGGGTATTGCTACACCTATCAAACTCATCCTCCACCCTATCCTTTCTTGTTGGATTAGTGAAAGGTGGGCATTACCTTTCACTTTTTCATTTTAGTGAGTCATTTAACAAAAAATGCCCATACAAGTACACAGTACGTGCTACAAGTATGAAAAAACATTATCTAATGCCACGTACACGCGGTCGGAATTTCCGACACGACAACAAATATTTGATGTGAGCTTGTTGTTGCTTACATAGTATGATCATTTCTGTCTGTGAATGTGAGCTTTAGATGAATTAAAAACACATAGAGACAAAAGATGGCTAATGTGCTTACAAAACCATTGATGTCCTTTCCTAGGAATTATTGAAATACAGACATCACAGAGGAAAATGTTTCAGGCAGTATACTCCCCACAATAGAAAACAAACTAGAAGCTAAGAATATACAATGAGGAGGTGCTGCATACCCCAAAGGCCTACAAAAGCATGGAAGGTTTCCCCAGAGGGGGGTTTTAGCAGCAAAGTATTTACGAAAAATATGTTCAATTAAAAGTCTTTATTTTGTCATAGAATGAATTCAATGTACAAGAAATTACAAGTATTAGCACTGGTCTGCGACACAAATAACAACATATACCATCACCCATGGCAAACAATAAACCAAGAAGACCTGGATTTCCATTATATTGCAAAATTGTAGTCCATATGAATACCCCGATTCATTTCGACCTTATCATTGCCGGTCTCTTCAGGGGTTTTTTTAATTCTAGGAAAATGTTTATAAAAATTCTAGTTTAGAAAATATCAATAATATTATACAATTTACAAAACATCATCAGCATTGCACATTAACAAGAGTTATCACTATTAAGTCTCTACATATCTGGTGGTATATTTACCATTCCGGGGATGGAGAGGTGCAAATGTATCCCAAAACCAGAATTGCCACATGGCAGTTGCATCTGGTGGTCCCAAAATGTCCGTATGTCCCCTCCGCACCCTCCGATGGGCCCATAGTCCATGAGGCTTGCAAGGAGCCAGGCTCTTGGACCCTGAGAGGGAAGTGTGGGACGAGGTACATGCAAATTAGTATTAAGGCGTATAGATAAGTAACCAAGGGTTTGCTTGGGTATTCGGTGCTGCCCCACGGCTTCAGAATGATACATGCTTCATCCAAAGTTGAAGGGTATACAATGTTTGTTTTCTTTATGTTATGTATTTATTAGTTTCATTTATTTGTAGATTCATTTATGTTATAATTAATAGAAATATTGATTTACATAAACATATGGTAATAAGTACACTATTTGTATGGGGATTAAATATTATTGCCTATTTGATCAGTTTGTGAAGATAACTATGCATTGAGTGAAGTGAAATGTACACAGGAGTGAAATCCAATGTTGTGAATAATATCAAAAATGGTATATTATATATAAAAATATATAATGTGTATAAATGTGCCAAACCATGTGTCAAAACCACTTACTAACTTTAATGGTGGGAAAATCCCATATAAGGTAAAAATGAAGAAAGAGAAGGGGTGTTTGTGTTAATGAAGTATTGGAGATTGTCTGATGAACAGAGAAGTATGTGTCACAAATGATGAGAGGAATTCCTCCTATCTTAACCCCTTCATGCCTAAGCCTTTTTTTGATATTTGTTGCTTACAAGTTAAAATCCGTATTTTTTGCTAGAAAATAACTTAGAACCTCCAAACATTATATATATATAGTAAAAAATAGAGTAGTGCTAAACCTTAATATAAATTGTGTATAGATAACTAAATATTGGATGTGAACGTGAACACATACATAAATGCTGAAAATAACATAGGACCTCCAAACAAAATTAATTGATGATGAATGGATGTGGATGAATAATAAAATAAATCCCAAAAATAATTAATTCAAATCCATGATTGTTCATAAAAGTTCAGAAATAAGTGATCTTTTTGTAACGTCCACAGAAATAAAATATTGGTCCACCCGTGCACAAATCTTTGAAGTGATAAAGTCCACTCTCTTCAGAAATGGAAAAAAGGCCAAAACGTGATGTCCACCACCATATGACAAAAAGATCTGCTTACCAGAGCCCCATGGTCCCTTATTACAGAAGACCCGGAGAGGCCTAGAGTATAAACACCGCTGGGCTGTGTGTCACCAAGGACTCACCACACCGCTAGTCCGCATACTCCATGGTAATAGATGTCAAGTGGTGATGATACGGCATGTAAGACAAAGTGCCAACGTCACCTTCTACTACTGCTCATATCTCCAGACAGACGGGTCTGCCTGCTTGCGTCCGGCCGGCGCAGCAGGCTTAAGGCATATCTGTCATTTGAACATTTGGAAGTGCAATACGTTGTTTTAATATTCCAATAAATGTGAAGGTTTTACACTATTTGAGGCACTTTGTCTTACAAGGTGCCCCTGGACGACGTCATATGTGACGAAACGACGTAGGGAGGAGCGACGTGCTGATGTCACCGACATACAAACGAGTCCCGGAGTGAACGGGCTGTCTTAGCCGGCCGGCTATCTTATACCACACGCCTTATATTTGCGACTGACTGTAAGTGCGTTTCTTTTATTAATAAACATTGTTATACCGGATTTACGCTATGGTGGCTTTCTTTCCTTTTGCACCATAACATTCGTGGCATATGGAGAGGATTGGCGTGGAATCCTGGAGGAAAGCTGATAGAGCTAAAGAGACCGTGGCAGGGGAATAGCCATTTGTTTATATTGATCCCTGAAGGGATCATTTTTTCTGGTAAGCGGCAGTATTAACTGGTGGTGGTGGAACCTCTCTCTATCAAGCATTGGGCACTTTTCATAGGGTGTTCTGTGTTTGAAGTCACCAATTGTTGAATGAGAAGATTCGTATCTGCACTACATGGTCATCTTTGTTTTCAGGATTTTCCAGCTTTATATTTTATTTTATTTTCTTATACAGGACTTTGCTCTTTTTGTTATTTGTTCAAATGTCTGGCAATAGTCGGGACTTCTAAATATAGTTGTCAACATTTACAATAGAGACTGAGTCCTGTGTACACCATTTTTGTATCATTTAGTGGTGGAATATATTCAAGTGTTGCGCAGCTTTATTTTCCCAGTACTTTGTCTTACATGCCGTATCATCACCACTTGACATCTATAACCATGGAGTTTGCGGACTAGCGGTACAGTAGCAATTGGCCTAGGCTCAGCTGGGGTTTTTCGCCTTCCTCTGGATCAACGGGGGGCGGTTAGGTCATTTGGGCCCTATTCACCATCACCATCAACTTTTTCCCATCATGTGCAACTTAGCTCAGCAATACTGAGCGGACACCCTCCACAGGCTAAGGAATACCGCCTCAACACTACCAACCTCCACCCAAAAAATACTACGAAAAGAACAACTGCTAAGGATCAATCGACAATCAACCATCAAAAACATGAAGGCACCACTTCAACTACAACACTTATCATGCGCCCTGATCAACACCAGATCTGCAGTCAAGCACAAACAGGAAATCCATGACTTCATCACCCAAAATAAACATAGATTGCCTCTTTATCATGGAAAGCTGACTAACACCTGACTGTAACACCATCCTAACAGAATTGGTGCCTGAGAACTACTAACTAACTAACTAACGAACTAATAACAATAACATTCTAACCGAGCATAGAATAGGACAAAGAGGAGGAGGCATAGCAGTGATCTCCAAATCTCACCTCTCTCTCATCAAACCGACTCTACAGAACCCATTGCCTTTCATGGAGACACTCACTCTGCATCTTCAAACAACACCTCAAGACACCATCCACATACTGCTATGCTACAGACCACCGGGACCAAAGACAAATCTCCTCACACCCTTCACCAAATTCATCTCGACATACACCTTGAAAACAAAAAACTTTCTGTTACTCTGGGACTTCAACCTCTGGGCTAACTCCACTCAGGACCCCATCGCCACCTCCTGCATCAACCAACTGGAAGAACTAGGTCTGCAGCAACTGATAAATGCCCCCACGCATGGGTCGGGTCACATTCTTGACCTCATCTTCAAACAAATATGGACATCAACACACTGGACAACATGCCGTTACCATGGACGGACCACCACGCTATCAAATTTAAAATCACCACCAACACCATCTCCCAAAAACCGAAACACTCAATAACAACATACTGGAAAATATCTCAGAAGAAACTACACTCTGAACTCTTCAAAACCACACTATCAAAAAAAATAGGAATGCTAAATCAAAACCACTCAACAGAACAAACACTCAACTCCTTAAGTCGCTCCAAAACGTAGAGCACTCATCCGCAAAAACAATTCGGGCTGGTTTAATGACACTCTTACTCTACTGAAACAAGAACGCAGAAGAGCTGAAGGAGCCTGGAGAAGAAACCAAACAAAGGAAAACCACACAAACTACAAAACACTCACTAAGAAATATCACAAAGCAATCTTCAAAGCAAAAAAGGAACATTTCTCAAACACCATCAAAAAAGCCTTAAACCGACCTTGTGGACTTTTAAAACTAGTCGCTCAGACTATGAACCCTACCTGCCTAGAGCCTCCAGCAAACGAAACCCAAGAGTTCTGTAATGAGCTATCGGATTTTTTTATCGACAAAATCTAAAACATTTGTGAAATAATTCAACAGAAAAAAACAACCAACCTCACTCAGCCAAAGCAAACAGAGGAAATCAATACGAACATTATACAATCAACAAAATTTTCGCTGGCCCCGATCACCATCGACTGCACCAAAAACATCACCAGAAGCCTCCGAGACAGCACATCACCAAATGACATAATTTCTACAAAACTCCTGAAAGAATGTACCGACATTTTAGCACCTACTATAACACATCTCGTAAATCAATCGTTCAAAGAAGGTATTGTTCCGATCTCCCTCAAGCAAGGCATAATCAAACCCCTCCTAAAGAAACCCAACCTCGACCCCAAAGATCCAAACTACCGCAGACCGGTAACAAGCCTCAACACCATCTCCAAGATTATGGAGAAAGCAGTAGTACAACAGCTACAACTCCATTTGGACACTCACAAACTCTTGGACCCACTACAATCAGGCTTCCGCCCAGGCCATGGCACAGAAACAGCACTTCTCAAACTATGGGATGACGCCCTCGAAGCAGCAGATGATGGAGAATCATGTCTCCTGGTGCTGCTGGACCTCAGTGCAGCGTTCGAGACAGTAGATCACAAAACTCTACTCATTCGCCTTAAAGAAGTAGCAGGAATCACAGACTCAGATCTACCCTGGTTATCCTAGATAATCGTTCCCAGACAGTGAAACTAGGAGCCTTCACCTCTGAAACTCACGCAATTTCTTGCGGAGTCCCTCAAGGATCACCCCTGTCACCCGTGCTCTTCAACATCTACCTCCGCCCACTCTTCAAAATCATCAGCAAACAGGACCTGTGCTACCACTCATATGCTGATGACACTCAACTCTACTTTCGCATCACCGAAAAAAAAGACCAATATCACGGACTAGAAAAATGCCTCACACTGATCGATGATTGGATGACTGAGAGCTCCCTCAAACTCATTTTATCCAAAACAGAACTTCTTCTTCTCCACGCAAACCGAAAGACAAAAGATAAGAATTCATGGACACCACCCACCATCCTTGGACAGACCATCACCCCAAGCACCAAAGTCAAAAGTCTCTGAGTCATTTTTGACTCAGAGATGTCGATGGATGCACAAAAAAGATCAGTAGTCAGCAGATCTCACCACCTTCTCCACCTTCTGCGTAGACTCATCCCTTTCATCCCAGAAGAGGAGATAGCAGTAGTAGTTGGAACAATCATCAATTCCCGACTGGACTACGCAAACTCCCTCTACATAGGACTACCTAAATACCAGATGGCGCGCCTACAAGTCATCCAGAACACGGCAGCCAGACTGGTAATGGGAAAAACACCCTGGGAATCCATCACCCCTTCCCTGTAGACCCTTCATTGGCTAACCGTAAAGGATAGGGTCACTTTCAAGACCCTCTGGCTCACCCACAAATGCACACAAGGAAAGGCTCCTCAATATTAATGCGAGAAAATAAAACACTACTCACCCAATCGCATTCTCCGATCAACTAACCAAAACCTCCTCCACATCCCCAAGTCCCACTACAAATCGAAGGGAGAATGAAGATTTGCAGTCTAAGGACCACGGCTTTGGAACGCTCTACCCACAAACATCCGCATGGAAGAAAACCACGGGCCTTCAGGAAAAAACTTAAGACCCACCTCTTCTGAAGGATCAGGACGACACTGAATGGAAAAAGCGCCTTGAGGCAATTTAGTTTGCATTTGTAGCGCTATACAAGTTACTCACTCACTCACTCACTCTCCCCTATCCCCCCTACAGTTAGAACACGCCCATGGAACACACTTAACCTCTTGATCGCCCCCTAGTGTTGACCCCTTCCCTACCAGTGTCATTTATACATTGATCAGTGCATTTTTAAAAGGACGTCAATTTTGTTTGGGTACAGCGCCGCACGACCGCACAATTGTCAGTTAGAGCAACGCAGTGCCGTATCGCAAAAAATGGCCTGTTTATTAAGGGGGCAAATCCTTCCGGGGCTGAAGTGGTTAAATGAAATTTTGTGTGTAGATCACATTATTACACACAGAAAGAACATGTTATAAACAGTAGAAGATTAATTATTATGAGAACTGTACAGTACATATTTTTTTCAAAAGTCGAACTGGAAACTGGTGTTAAAGTATAGATTACTTGTATGTACCGTATTTCTCATGCAACTAGATTGGAAGGCAGATTCGCTAGCAAACAGGAACTGTATAGATTATACTGTGCCAGACGTGTGACATTAGTCAGCCACTGTATTTAGCATCTCTTTTTGCTGCCAATTTACCTCATAGTAAATGAGGTCATTTGTCCTGTCATGTGGTATTGTGTTTTGTCTTCCCCCCTCCCCTTCCCTGTGAATGTGCGTGTTCCTCATCTGGCAACCATTTGTGGTGCAGGCATATTACTAAATGACCCTGTCTGGAATAGATTATAAGAAACGTAGTTAATTTCCTGATTGCCATATTACCGAGCAATGATGAGTCTATGATGTCATTTACTTCAATTTATATCATACGGGTCACTTGCAGAACATGCTAAAAAAGCACACTAATTTGCAGTGTATAATAATAAGCATCAGTAATCTATGAACATTTTATAATAAAGACACTACAACTATCATCTAAGCCAAGTGGCTGGTTGAACCCAGCCTGTGTCTTCTATTATTTTATGGCAGAATACATATCTTGCTGTTATTATTTTGTGGTGCAAGATAATAACTACAAAGAATGTGTCACTTGTTGTCTTTACGATAAGCTTTATTTCCTAGTTAAAAGATCTAAAGCAGCCCATAGATGATTCAATTTTCTTTCCTTCCACAATGGGTAAAAGAAAAAAAATCGCTCAATTTCCCCATCAACACAGTCAGTGTTGATGGGGGAGTCCCTCCCGCAACGTTATTGTGTTCTGCTGGTGGGGGAGATGGGGCCTGGGCAGCTTTCCCAGCTGGCAAAACACAATGATAACTTCTAACCGCTATTGGTGCCCACATTAATCGCTTTTAAAAAAACCTAACAGGCTAATTGTGCACCCAGCCTGCCCATACATGGATTGAATCTCAGCTGGTCCCTGCTGAACTGGACAAAGTCTGATGTATGGCCAGCTTAACTATTATTGTGTGTCAAGTCTTTTTTTGGTTGTCAGCCTCTGAGAAAGGAAATGATATGTCAATTATGAGATCTCTAACTGCTAGCAGATCAGGCGCCAGAGTGACTGACAGCAGCACACCACGGTAGAAGATTTGCAGGGGAGTATAAAAAATGATAATGTCTGTCCTTCTGACTTAAAGGCATAGTTGCCAACATTGTAAAATTTTTTATAGGGATACCATTTTGCCTGTAGGCAGAGTCTTATTATAATTAGGGGGCGGGGAATTCGCTTGTAGGCGTGGCATAGCGGGGAAATAAAAATGTGACATGTGAAGCGAAATATTGGGCGTGGCTTAAAGTCCCTCCTTACATGAGGTGCCCCCAGCAGAGTCCCTCCTTACATCATGTGCCCCCAGCGGAGTCCCTCCTTACATCAGGTGCCCCCAGCAGAGTCCCACCTTACATCAGGTGACCCCAGCGGAGTCCCTCCGTACATCAGTGTCCCCATCAGTGGAGCCCCTCCTTACATCAATGTCCCCATTAGAGGAGCCCCTCCTTACATCAGTGTCCCCATCAGAGGAGCCCCTCCTTACATCAGTGTCCCCATCAGAGGAGCCCCTTCTTACATCAGTGTCCCCATCAGTGGAGCCCCTCCTTACATCAATGTCCCCATCAGTGGAGCCCTCCTTACATCTGTGTACCTGGCAGTGGAGCCCTCTTCACATCAATGTCCCCAGCAGCGGAGCCAGCCTCCTTACATCTGTGTCCCCGGCAGCAGAGCCCTCCGTCATGCATCTGTCCCCTTTAGTGGCAGCTACACAGTTCTCGGCTTTCTCATGTGTTCAGTGGAGAGGGGAGGGGCCTCCGGCCCGTGCAACCAATCGGCTTCAGTGTACAAGAGAATTGTCTACTTCAACACTGAAGAGAGAAGCTGATTGGCTGCCCCTCCCCTCTCCACTGAACACACCGGAATTAGTCCTCGCGGCAGCGGCCATCTTTTTGTAGCCCGCCGGCCGTTTTTGCCTAAAATAGTTCTGATTTTCCCGGGACAAAGGCCCAATCCTGGGAATTTAATCGGGACGAGCTCTGGTCGGGACGAGGGATTGTCCCAGGAAAATCAGGATTGTCCCAGGAAAATCGGGACTGTTGGCATGTATGTAAAGGCATTGTTTGCAACTTGGTGCTTGGGATCTCCACACCTCTCCCCCCTTTTGCCCTTCCCACAGGGGCACTACCGCAAAACAAAAAACAAAAAAGAAGCTGTATACATGCAGTGGAGTCCCTCTTCACCAACCTTGTGCAGCAGTGGGTGCAGGCAGGGCCGGCCCTACCATGGGACCAGATGGTACCATTGTACCAGGCGGCACTTTTAGGGGGGTGGCAAAGCTGTGAGCAGAAAAATCTATCCACAAAATGTAGCTGTAAAACTTGTATGCCCCTGTTGCCTGCCTAATTTAAGGATTATGCGCTCCTGCTCACTGCTCTGCGGCAGCAGATGCACCCCTTTCTAGGCTCCCTTCTTGAGTTCCTATGAGTCTCCCCCCCCCCTGGATCGGAGGTGGTACAGTCCCAGCGAAAGTGCATGTGGGCGGAGCAGGGAGAGAACCTCACACTGCAGCATCGATCTTTGGTTCCCGCCCAGCCCACAGCAAAGCGCTCCTCCTCCAGAGCAGAGTGAAGATGTGTAAATCACGGATGACAGGCTGGATCCTCTTCTACTGTGAGTCCCGACTGCTCTGCATTCCATATACTGTGATTATAAACGTGCCCTGCACTTTTCACTGCAGGTTTATTGAAAGTGAAAGTAAAATTCTTAAACAGGTTAGGAATTAGTGTGACATTTCAGGTGCTACATTATATGTAATCCACATACACATTATATCTTCTAAAAAGAATGATTTTTTAATAAGATATAATGTGTATGTGGATTACATATATGTAGCACCTGAAATATCACACTAATCCCTAACCTGTTCAAGAATATAACATTACACAGCAAAGGATGTGATTTCTTATCCCAGCCCAACTTCAAGAAAGTCCACTCTTGCAGTGTGGGGGAGGGGGGAGAAGGGGGGTACTGTATAGTCTTTTTGTACTTGATTCTATGCTTCAGCCAGCTCCAGTGCTCTCCTCCTCCTCCTTATCACATATAGAGGAAGATTAACCCTGTATGGTCTAAATTGGAGGCTGGAGTGTGACCACTGTCACTCCTAACTGACACAGGAGCTGCAGGGGACCAGTAACAGAACTGCAGAGAGCCCGCTGAAGCAAAGTACAAGGTAAAACTGAATACACAGCAAAGAATTCATTGGGTTCAGCAGGGGCTGAATTTTTGATCGATGTGTAACCCTCTCTGTTAGACAGAAACCGATTTGTTATATCCACTTCTGCTGGAAATCCTTGTTCGATTAGCTGTTTGCAGCCAAACGGAAGCAGTGCTGATCAGTGTATTTTGATAGGGGAGAGTCCCTGCTGTCAGAATACAATTCCCACATCCATCCAACTTGTGTGGATGGAGGAATCTGTCAGCCACTTGCTTGAGCCCCATCTCGATCCAGCAATGTGCACAAGAGCACTTGCTCTCTAGTGCAGGGGTCTCCAAACTCTCTAAAGGGCCAGTTTGCTGTCTTTCAGACTTCAGGGGGGCCGAACTGTGCCCAGTGGGAGTTAACAATGTGCGATCTGGTGTCGTTGGGAGGAATAGTGCCCCTTTTTTTGTCAGTAGAAGGAATTATGCCCCATCATTGGTGTCATTGGCAGGAATAATGCCTCAAGGGCCAGATAAAGGCACGCAAAGGGCCACATCTGGCCCCAGGGCCGCAGTTTGGAGACCACTGCTCTAGTGGACTGTTTTTTTATAGTGCACTTTAATATTACTTTGCACTGTGTATTTGATTTGCAGCACTGGGAGTTTGGTTGTAACTCCAAAACCAAATTGTGTACAAATGAACCATAAGAATTTGACTAGAGTTATTTGAATATTTGGGAGTTATTCATGTTATATGTTATAGTATTTTACATTTTTTATTTACAGTTCCCTCACAAAATGTTTTTGCAGCACAGGGATTTTGGTCCCACATGTGATATGTAATTGAATATTTATGAGTTGTTCGCATTATATGTTTTGGGATTCGCCCCTTCATAATTTTGTTTGCAGCACTGGTATTTTGGTTCCATATTCATGTGCTATATATTTCACTTGGTCAGATTTGATAATGACACATACACTAAATTTGATATAATTTATAGGGGCTACTGCTATGCACTAGGGTGTATATACTCCTGGTCTCTGTACTCTGCAGTTTACTGCTCTAATCTGCACATTGTATATTACTGTACATACTCTACCTCTGAACACTGTACACACTGCTCCTGATCCTTGTACTTTGTAATCTATCCAATTCTGACCTCTGCACTATATATATATATATGTATTTGTGTGTGTGTGTGTGTGTGTGTGTGTGTGTGAGAGATAATTGGTCATGGGGGGGCGCAGCTTGGCATGTTCGCCCTGGGTGCTGGTTGACTTTGTCCCGGCACTGCCCCCTGCACTGTGAGGCAAATTGCCCGCTCCACTCCCCGCTGCACTTCAAGCATTTTTATTATTAACTTTTTTACTAGTAATGGCAGTGATCTACGACATTGCGGTGGACAGGTTCGGACACTTTTGACACATATTTGGGATCATTGACATCTATACAGCGATCTTGTGCTATAAAACTGCACTGATTACTGTGTAAATGTCACTGTCTGGAAAGGGGTTAAATGGGGAGGTGTTTCTAACTGGGGGGGATGGGACTGACTGGAGGAGGAGAGAGATCTCTGTTCCTAATCACTAGGAACAGCAGATCTGTCTCTCCTCCCCTGTCAGAATGGGGATCTGTCTGTTTACATTGACAGATCCCCGTTCTGGCTCTCTGTGGAGCGATCGTGGGTGGCATCGCGGCTGCCGACCAAGCACAGGTCCTTTTATACTCCTACATACATGTATAGAGCCATGACAGGTCCTCTTTATACTCCTACATACATGTATAGAGCCATGACAGGTCCTCTTTATACGCCTACATACATGTATAGAGCCATGACAGGTCCTCTTTATACTCCTACATACATGTATAGAGCCATGACAGGTCCTCTTTATACGCCTACATACATGTATAGAGCCATGACAGGTCCTCTTTATACTCCTACATACATGTATAGAGCCATGTAAGGTCCTTATTATACTTCTATATACACGTATAATGCCATGACTGGTCCTCTTTACACTCCTATACATGTATAGAGCCATAACAGGTCCTCTTTATACTCTTATATACATGTATAGAGCCATGACAGGTCCACTTTATACTCTTATATACATGTATAGAGCCATAACAGGTCCTCTTTACACTCTTATATACATGTATAGAGCCATGACAGGTCCACTTTAGTTATCATAATATAAAATAATGGATGTGGGGGCATTTTGGTGGGCGTGATTTTTTTTTGGGGGGGGGGCAGCATTTCATTTTTGGTACCAGGCAGCACAATGTCTTGGGCCGACACTGGGTGCAGGCCCCTTTAATTTATTTTTCTGCAATCCCCAGGACTCCTATATACAGCAAGGGGATACACACTGATTGGCATTAACTTTATGACCACTGACAGGTTAAGTTAACGAGTATCTTGTTACGATGGCATCTAAAAGTCAGTGGGATATATTAACCACTTACTGACCGCACTAGAGCCAAATGACGCCCTAGTTCTGGGACGCTGTCATATGATGGTGTCCCATGATCGCACCTGCTGCGGAGCACGGGCAGCATGCTCTGTAATAGCAGTGTCCTCTGGACACTGATGATCACAGATTGAAGTAGAGTGCCAATCGGCGGCTCTTTACCACCTGATCTGCTGTGTCCAATCACAGCTGATCACGGATGTAAACAGGAGCCGATTATTGGCACTCCTTTCCTTATGCTGACAGCATGAGAAGAGAAGAGAACTGATAACCAGCTTGTATAAAGGTGACATGTGCACTGAGAATAAGGGCACTGATTATCAGTGTCCCGATTATCAGTGCAGTCCCAACAGTCCACCCCACCCCAGTGCTGCCAATCTGTGCCCATCAGTGCCTCCTCATCAGTGGCGCCTACCAGTGCTGCCTATCAGTGCCCATCAGTAGTGCATATCAGTGACCAAATGTGCCACCTATCAGTTGCAGTCTCATCAGTGCCACCTCATCAGTGCCCATCAGTGCTGCCTATTAGTGCCCAACAGTGCAGCCTCATAAGTGCACATTCTTGAAGGAGAAAAATTACCTGTTTGCTAAATATTTTTTACATATTCATGTATTTAGCAAAAAATTAAAAACCCAGTAGTGATTAAATACCCCCAAAAGAAAGCTCTACTTGTGTGAAAAACAAAATGCAAAAAAATGTCATATGGGTATAGTGTTACATGACCGCGCAATTGTTATTCAAAGTGCGACAGCACTAAAAGCTGTAAAATTGGCCTTGGCAGGAAGGGGGTAAAAGTTCCCAGTAGGAAAGTGGTTAAGCAACAAGTAAACATGTTGTCCCTGAAGTTGTTGTGTTGAAAGCAGAAAATATGGACATCACAGTTTGTGTATGGGGCTGCATAGCCACAGCCTGGCCAGGGTGCTCATGCTGACCCGTGGCCAAAAGCGCCTACAATGGGCATGTGAGCATCAGAACTGGACCATTGAGCAATGTAAGAACGTGGCCTGGTGTGATGAATCACATTTTCTTTTACATCATGTGGATAGCCAGATATGTGTGCATCACTTACCTGAAGAAGAGATGGCTCCAGGATGGAGCAGAGGCAGTCTGATACTTTGGGCAATGTTCTGCTTTGAAACTTTGGGTCCTGCCATTCATGTGGACTTTAGTTGACACGTACCACCTACCTAAACATTGTTGCTGACCAAGTACACCCTTTGGGAAAACTGTATTCTCTGATGGCAGTGGCCTCTTTTTGCAGGATAATGCGCCCTGCTACACTTCAAAAATGGTTCAAGAATAGTTTGAGAAACACAACAAATTTGAGGTGTTGACTTGGCCTCCAAATCTCAGTGCAAATAAGTAGGCTTGTGCAATTCGTTTCGTAACGAATCAAAATTCGTCCGAATTTAGCAACTTTCGGACATTCGGAAGCATTCGAATTTCCGAACAGAGCAATTACGAATAAAACCGAATCCGAAATAAATTATACCGCAAAATAGCGAATGCCCGAAGGTCTTCGGCATAATTCGTTATGAAAAAAGTTACGAATGTACGAATCCATTCGAAGCACAATAACACTCACTCTGCTCTCTGCTTCTCCCTCACCATGCTGAACTCCCTCTCAAAATGGTGTACAGGGGCGGAGGCTATAGCCGCATGAAAAAACGAAAGTAAAATACGAGATTTCAAATCCATTCGAAGCACAATAACACTCACTCTGCTCTGCTCTCTGCTTCTCCCTCACCGTGCTGAACCCTCTCAAAATGGTGTACAGGGGCGGAGCCTATAGCCGCATGTAAAAAACGAAAGTAAAATACGAGATTTCGAATCGTTACAAATAACCGCTATGTATTTAGAAAAGTACAAATCCATTCGAAGCACATTAGGCATAATAGGCAGCGTCGTTGTGAGAGAGACACGGAAAATTACGAATCAACGAACCCAAAAAAAGTTACGAAAGTAGGAGTTGTGTCCAGAATCAACGAAAAACAACGTACTCTACCGAAAGTACGAACCCAAAAAAAGTTACGAAAGTAGGAGTTGTGTCCAGAATCAACGAAAAACAACGTACTCTACCGAAAGTACGAATTATAAAGCAACAAAAAATTCAACGAAAAATGTCGCTTGCAAAAATACGAATGAGTCCGAACACGAAAAATCCCGTCTAGCAAAATTACGAATGATTACGAATCAACAGGACCGGAAAGAAACGAACCGAAACAGAACAAATTTTTCCGTTGTGCACAAGTCTACAAATAAGCATCTTGGGCATGTGCTGGAAAAACAAGTTCAATCCACGGAAGTCGCTCCTTGCAACTTGCAGGACTCAAAGCATCTGTTACATAGTTACATAGTTAGTCAGGTTGAAAAAAGACACAAGTCCATCAAGTTCAACCGTAAAAAAAAAAAAAACAGTTACAGTTGGCTTGGTGCCAGATATCACAGCATACCTTCAAAAGTCTAGTGGCATCAATGCTTTGACAGGTTAGGGTTCTTTTAGGGGCAACAGGGGCATCTACTAAATATTAGGTGGGTCATCATAACATTATGGCTGATTGATGTGAATTCCACCGTATTCTGCTCACAGTTGCTTAGAAAGACCATGCCTGATAGGACAGCAGTGATTTGGAATGTTAGCTGTCACCAGGTGGAGGTCCTCTTTCATTGTTCCCAGCATGCACGCCATCGGATGAAAGCCCAAGAGCACACAGCTTAATTTCAAGCCCCAGTTACTGCAATGGGCACTGTGCTTGCTGGCCTTAGAAAACTGTTTTTACAGTGGTGTGGCCATGCATGCATCTTCAGCAACCTCTTGGAAACACCCACCCCTGTGACTTCTGCCACTACCTGGACATCCAAACCAGAGTCTCCTTCCATCACTCCTATTTGGAGCCTGTTCAGACATCAGTGGCCAAGGTGACAGAGAAGATTGATTTAAGCTCACTCCTGGATTATGAGCTGAGCAGTTACTGTCCTGCCCAGCTATAAATGGTTGAGGGCAGTGTATTTTAGTCTGGCCTCCATCAAGCAGGGCCGCCATCAGGAATTTTGGGGCCCCTTACACAGCTTCAGGCATGGGCCCCCTGGATGGAGCAGAGGAGAACCGGGGGGGGGGCGGGGGGGGTGCCACGAATTGAGAAGCGGGGGGGGTGCTGCCGCCGCAAATTGTTGAGGTCGGGGGGCTTTGGGTGCTGATGAACACAAAAAAAGACAAAAGAACAAAAAAAAGGGGGGTTGCCATCCAGGGCCTCTGGGGACCTCTGGGCCCCTTAGAAAAAAAAAAGAAATTATAAAAAAAAATAATAATAATTTTTATTGAAAAAAAAAAAGGGAGGTTCCCATCCGGGGCCCTGGGGACCTCCGGGCCTCTGGGGACCTCTGGGCCCCTTACAAGAAAAAAAAGGGGAGGTTGCCATCCGGGGCCCTGGGGACCTCTGGGGCCCTTACAATTTTTTTTTTTTAAATTATAAAAATAAAAAAATAAGAATCATTTTTATAAAAAATAAAAAAAAAGGGAGGTTGCCATCCGGGGCCTGGGGACCTCCGGGCCTCTGGGCCCCTTACAAAAAAAATAAAAAAAAATAACATTAAAAAAAAATTAAATAAAAAAAAAATTATAAAAAAAATAATTATAAAAAAAAAAATAAAGAAAGGGGGGGTTGACATTCGGGGCCCTGGGGAACTCCGGGCCCCTGGGGACCTCTGGGCCCCTTACAACAACAAAAAAAGGGGGGCATCCGGGCCCCTTACAGGTGTACTGCCTGTACCCCCCTGATGGCGGCCCTGCCTCCATGGGACCTGGTGTAGCCTGGGAGGCAGCCATGTAACCTACTGTGGAAACTGCCTTTCCTGCCTGGGGAATGCTGTGTTGCACTTAGCTGAGTTTTATGCAAGGATCAGGAAGGTAGGCAAGCAGCTTGTGGCAAATGCTGACAGCCACCTCTGGACAAGAAGAAAGGACAAGAAAGAATAATAGGATTTTTATAACAGCTTACCTGTAAAATCCTTTTCTTGGAGTACATCATGGGACACAGAGCGACATAGTCATTACTAATGGGTTATATAGATACCTTCAGGTGCTGGCACTGGCAACTTCCAAAACCGGAAGTACCCTCCCCTATATAAGCCCCTCCCATCCGGGAGCACCTCAGTTTTGTAGCAAAGCAATAAGTGTCCCCAAAGAGGGGTGGGAGCTCTGTGTCCCGTGATGTACTCCAAGAAAAGGATTTTACAGGTAAGCTGTTATAAAAATCCTATTTTCTTTCTCGTACATCACGGGACACAGAGCGACATAGTCATTACTAATGGGATGTCCTAAAGCAATGCCCAACGAGGGGGGGGGGGGGTACACCATACATAAGCTGAGCGCTGTCAGACATGAGGATCTTTTGCGGCCTGCAACACACTGCGCCCAAAGGCGACATCCTCCTGACTTCTAACGTCTACCTGGTAGAATCTAGTAAACGTGTGTACTGAAGACCATGTTGCGGCCTTACAGATTTGAGCCAGGGAGGCCTGGTGATGCACTGCCCATGAAGTTCCAACTGCTCTCGTGGAGTGCGCCCTAACTTTGAACGGAGGCGGTCTCCTTCTCAAGCCATAGGCTTGCATTATGACCTGTCGAATCCACTTGGCTAAAGTAGATTTTGACGCTGCCTGACCCCTTCTGGGGCCTTCCGGCAGAATAAACAAAGTATCCGTTCTGCGAATCTGAGCAGTGGCTTTTAGATAAGCTTTAACTGCTCTTACTACATCCAAAGAATGCAATAACTTTTCCTCTACCGAAGTAGGTTTGGGGAAAAAAGAAGGAAGAACCACATCTTGGTTCAAATGAAACCTCTATACCACCTTAGGAAGAAAGGCTGGATGAGGACGTAACACTACTCTGTCCTTATGGATAACCAGATATGGCTCCCTACAGGACATAGCTGCTAATTCCGACACTCTTTTAGCCGAACAAATGGCTACTAGAAAAATCAATTTCTTTCTCGTACATCACGGGACACAGAGCGACATAGTCATTACTAATGGGTTATATAGTTACCGTCAGGTGCTGGCACTGGCAACTTCCAAAACCGGAAGTACCCTCCCCTATATAAGCCCCTCCCATCCGGGAGCACCTCAGTTTTTTGCCAGTGTCTAAGGTGTTGGCCAAGAAGAAACATGTGTTTTTCACTGAGCTTGCGTACAGGTTCTTTTGGGCCTCAGTAAGCTATTCCGGATCCGACCAAAAAAGCTTCATAGCTAAACGGTCGGTACCCGGGCCTTGCAGAGAAGAGCAAGGTTCTGCCTGTAATGCTTCTCTTAGGAGAGCTGGACCCTGGGATCCAGAGCTCTGGTCATACCCACGACCAAGATGTTTTCTGTGCAGGGTGCTATACAGGTCCAGGGGAGTGGAATCCTTGGGAACCCGGTCCCTGAAGGTTTGATTACAATGCCTGCCGTGATAGGTGAAGTTTGGGCTTTTGTGGACCAAACAAAGTCCTGCGGCGGGGAACAGGTAAGTGGGGGCCCCCAGGAACTTGGTTCTATTGGGGGACCCCCAAGCCTAATTTGTCTTTCTGTCTGTTACCTAACGGTATTCCCGCTAATATCTGTGCATGCCTGTAACTACTAAAAAAATGTAATAATTTTTAATGGTGGTCAAGAAAAAAAAAAAAAAAAAAAGAATGTTTTTTTTATATATGTTTAGTATATTAAACTGCGGTACCTGTGTTTGTCCACTAGAGGCCGCTGTGGAATGTTTTTCTTGTCATATGGACTAGTTTCTTCTCAGAGAGCAAAGTCCAGGCAGCTGGTGAGTTCTCCTACAGGAAACTGTTTCCTCTGCCATGTTGCAGTGTTCGTCTATCCCCCGGCCTGCGGCAAAGGGGGCCCTGGCTCCTGTCCCTGGTTTCCATGTTTGAAAATTAGCGCCGAGGCGCACGTGGCCGCGCGCGTGCGCGTGCACGCGCCTCTATATATAGAGGTGGCCGGAAAAAGGGGCGGGGCCTGGGGGATGACGCTCTGTGCGCGCCGCAGCGCTTCTGCGCATGTGCGGGCGTCCCAGCAGGTTTTTAAAAAGCCACATTATTGCAGTAAGCTGGCTATGAAGTACAGAGACAGAGCTGGCAACATTTAAAGGCATACAGCAAGCGGTTGATACAGGCATCCCCTAGAAAGGCACATTAGTAGACACCAACTGTTTATTATAGCAGCATTTATGCTAGACTATTATCAGTAACTGGTGTATTTTCGGCTGGAATACCTCAGCTTTGTGGCTTAGGAATATGCCGTCTAGAAACTCCGGGACTAGAAATTCCAGGAGGAATAGGGGGTCTCCATCGGGCTCTGAGGATCTTGGGCATGCTTTGGCTGCACCAGTCTCCCCTGAAGAATCAGAGGTTAGTGACCGTAGGGCACCCCCAGGAGTACCTGGTACTGTGGCTGTCCCCAGTTCACCTGCTCCTGTGTATGTAACAGAGGAGGTTTTTTCCTCAGCTCTGGGAGGGCTGGAAGAGAGATTGTCAGCACTAATTGCTGCTTCCCTGTCACAGGAGAAAAGCGCTCGATCTCCGTCTCCTCCCTCAGAGTGCCTGTTAACAGAGCAACAGTCCCATACAGAGAACGACCTACCTGAGGGGGATCAGGATGAGGTTGATTCAGTTGTAGAGGAATCAACAGTGGAGGAGCCGTTCTCAGCATCACATGCTGAGAGGTTATGGGTGCAGTCCCTGACTAATATGGTCCGATCAGCATTTAAAATGCCACTTGCGGAGCCATCCTCCTCTTCTGTCTCCTCGTTGGGGTCGCTAAAAGCTCCCCAGACTGTTTGTTCTTTTCCGATCCATCCTTTACTGGAGGGGCTCATTTACCAGGATTGGGAGCATCCTGACAAAATATTTACTCCCCCCAAGAGATTTCCGGTGGTCTATCCTATGGAGGATAAGTTCGTCAGAAAATGGAAGGTCCCTACAGTGGACGCAGCCATCTCTTGTGTGAATAAATCACTGACATGTCCGGTGGAAAATGTCCAAATGTTCAAGGACCCAATAGATAAAAAATTGGAGTCCTTATTGAAATCTGCTTTTTCTACAGCAGGATTGGTGACACAACCAGCAGTGGCAGCTATAGGGGTCTGCCAAGCAGTGAAGGATCAGTTGAAACAGGTCTTAAGGGACGTGCCAGATCAGCAGGCTCTTGCTCTAGCTGATCTACCTAGAGCCTTATGCTTTGCGGTGGACGCTATAAAGGATTCAATCCATCAGGCCTCCCGCCTTACGCTGTCTGTAGTACATATGCGCAGGCTTCTATGGCTCAAAAACTGGTCTGCTGAAGCTCCCTGTAAAAAATTGCTGGTCAGCTTCCCATTCCATGGGGAGCGCTTATTCGGGGAAGACCTGGACAAGTATATCCAGAGAATTTCCAGCGGTAAAAGTACACTCTTGCCGGTCAAAAATAGAGTTAGAGGTCCCTCTTTTAAGAGGCCGGCTTCTCCAGTCCCTAGGACATCGGCTGTGAAACAGTTCCGACGGCCTCCCCGGTCAAATCCCGGAGGTAAAAATCAGGGACAGTTGCAGGGTAACAAGAAGCCCTGGAGCAGGAGAGGTACAAAACCTCCCCCAAAGTCAAATGCATGAAGGGTTGCCCCCACCCAATCGGGTGGGGGGAAGACTTCAGTTGTTCACAGAAACCTGGCGGGACACGATCCGAGACAGATGGGTGCTCTCCGCAGTAAATCTGGGATACAAATTGGAGTTAAAAAACTCCCCTCCTTCCCGCTTTATAAGGTCGAACGTGCCAAGGGATCCCCAGAAGAGAGGATCCCTCCTGTTGGCACTGGAACAATTATTGCTTCAAGCAGTAATTATAGAGGTCCCCCTGGAAGAATGGGGGTTCGGGTTTTACTCAAACCTCTTTACAGTTCCGAAGCCAAACGGGGACGTGAGGCCCATATTAAATCTAAAAGGGCGAAACAAATTCCTACATATCAGGACTTTCCGGATGGAGTCGATCCGATCGGTGGCCACTGCCCTACAAGGGGAGGAATGGTTAGCCTCGATCGACATCAAAGATGCTTATTTGCACATCCCCATCTTTCCAGCCCACCAAAAATTTCTACGCTTTGCGATAGAAGGGCGCCATTTTCAGTTCAGAGCCTTACCCTTCGGTCTGGCCACAGCACCAAGAGTGTTCACAAAAATTCTGGCCCCATTATTGGCCAATCTAAGAACACGAGGTGTAACGATAATGGCATATCTAGACGACTTGTTGCTGATAGACCACTCAGTGGAAAAACTAGAAGTGGTTGTTCACGAGACAATCAAGTATCTGGAATATCACGGTTGGATTATCAACCGAGACAAGTCAGCCCTAAAACCAGTCAAAAGTCTGGAATACTTGGGGCTAAGGCTGGATTCAGACCAGAGAAAAATTTTCTTGCCTCGAGAAAAGGGGTCGTCTTTGAGGGATTTGATCCACTTAGTGGGTTCAAAAAGACAGCCATCCATACGCCTGTGCATGAGGCTGCTGGGAAAAATGGTGGCATCATTCGAAGCAGTACCCTACGGTCAATTCCATTCAAGGAAGTTGCAAAGGGCCATACTGTCAGCCTGGAACAAAAAAGTTCAGGCTCTGGACGTACCAATGTCCTTGTCCCCTTCCGTTCGCAGAAGCCTCCGTTGGTGGTTGGTTCCCCGGAATCTGGAAAGAGGGAAATCCTTCAGTCCGATTTCTTGGAAGGTGGTCACTACAGATGCCAGCCTTTTAGGCTGGGGAGCAGTACTGGAGCAATGGTCTCTCCAGGGCAGATGGTCGGATGCGGAAAAGGCCCTGCCCATCAATCTCTTAGAGATACGAGCAGCCCGGTATGCCCTTGTAGCATGGACATCCAAACTCCAAGGGTCCCCTGTCAGAGTTCAGTCAGACAATGCCACAGCAGTGGCATATATCAATCGTCAGGGGGGCACCAGGAGTCGTGCAGCCCAAAGGGAAGTAAATTACATCCTGAGATGGGCAGAAAGATATGTCCCAGCCATATCTGCGGTATTCATTCCAGGGGTGGAGAATTGGAAGGCGGACTTTCTAAGTCGCCAACAATTATGCCCAGGGGAATGGTCCCTTCATCCCGAGGTTTTCCGGACAATATGTCAGCGGTGGGGAACACCGGATGTAGATCTGCTAGCATCCAGGTTCAACACGAAAGTGGACAGGTTTGTCTCTTGGACAAGGGATCCCCTAGCGTGCGGCTCGGATGCCCTAGTGTTCCCTTGGGATCAGTTCAAGCTGATATATGCATTCCCACCGCCACAATTGTTACCTCGATTACTCCGCAGAATCAGGGTAGAAAAGAAACCAGTGATTCTGGTGGCTCCAGCGTGGCCCCGAAGAGCATGGTACGCGGAGATTGTAAAAATGTCTGTGGGGAGTCCTTGGACCCTCCCACATCGTCCGGACCTGCTTTCGCAGGGACCGATATACCACCCTTCCTTACCAGCCCTAGGTTTGACGGCCTGGCTATTGAAGCCCACATTCTAAAAAGGAGAGGGCTCTCTAATGCTGTGGTGTCTACCATGATCAATGCCAGGAAACCGGTATCCAGGCAGATCTACTATAGAATCTGGAAGGCGTACATCACCTGGTGTGAGGCCAGGAAATGGCATCCACGTAAATATGTAATAGGTAGAATTCTGGACTTCCTACAATGGGCTGTAGATAGGAAGCTTGCCTTGAGTACTATCAAAGGTCAGATTTCGGCCTTGTCAATATTTTTTCAAAGGCCCTTGGCTTCACATTCACTAGTCAAAGCCTTTATACAAGGAGTGATGCGTATTAGTCCTCCGGTTAATATTCCCATATGTCCATGGGATCTAAACTTGGTTCTGTCGGTTCTACAGAAACAACCATTTGAACCATTACAGCATATTTCCTTAGTGCTTCTCACCAGGAAATTGATTTTTCTAGTAGCCATTTGTTCGGCTAAAAGAGTATCGGAATTAGCAGCTATGTCCTGTAAGGAGCCATATCTGGTTATCCATAAGGACAGAGTAGTGTTACGTCCTCATCCAGCCTTTCTTCCTAAGGTGGTATCGAGTTTTCATTTGAACCAAGATGTGGTTCTTCCTTCTTTTTTCCCCAAGCCTACTTCGGTAGAGGAAAAGTTATTGCATTCTTTGGATGTAGTAAGAGCAGTTAAAGCTTATCTAAAAGCCACTGCTCAGATTCGCAGAACGGATACTTTGTTTATTCTGCCGGAAGGCCCCAGAAAGGGTCAGGCAGCGTCAAAATCTACTTTAGCCAAGTGGATTCGACAGGTCATAATACAAGCCTATAGCTTGAGAAGTAGACCGCCTCCGTTCAAAGTTAGGGCGCACTCCACGAGAGCAGTTGGAACTTCATGGGCAGTGCATCACCAGGCCTCCCTGGCTCAAATCTGTAAGGCCGCAACATGGTCTTCAGTACACACGTTTACTAGGTTCTACCAGGTGGACGTTAGAAGTCAGGAGGATGTCGCCTTTGGGCGCAGTGTGTTGCAGGCCGCAAAAGATCCTCATGTCTGATAGCGCTCAGCTTATATATGGTGTATCCCCCCCCTCATTTGGCATTGCTTTAGGACATCCCATTAGTAATGACTATGTCGCTCTGTGTCCCGTGATGTACGAGAAAGAAAATAGGATTTTTATAACAGCTTACCTGTAAAATCCTTTTCTTGGAGTACATCACGGGACACAGAGCTCCCGCCCCTCTTTGGGGACACTTATTGCTTTGCTACAAAACTGAGGTGCTCCCGGATGGGAGGGGCTTATATAGGGGAGGGTACTTCCGGTTTTGGAAGTTGCCAGTGCCAGCACCTGACGGTAACTATATAACCCATTAGTAATGACTATGTCGCTCTGTGTCCCGTGATGTACTCCAAGAAAAGGATTTTACAGGTAAGCTGTTATAAAAATCCTATTTTCCTGGTGAGAAGAACCAAAGAAATATGCTGTAATGGTTCAAATGGTTGTTTCTGTAGAACCGACAGAACCAAGTTTAGATCCCATGGACATATGGGAATATTAACCGGAGGACTAATACGCATCACTCCTTGTATAAAGGCTTTGACTAGTGAATGCGAAGCCAAGGGCCTTTGAAAAAATATTGACAAGGCCGAAATCTGACCCTTGATAGTACTCAAGGCAAGCTTCCTATCTACAGCCCATTGTAGGAAGTCCAGAATCCTACCTATTACGTATTTACGTGGATGCCATTTCTTGGCCTCACACCAGGCGATGTACGCCTTCCAGATTCTATAGTAGATCTGCCTGGATACCGGCTTCCTGGCATTGATCATGGTAGATACCACAGCATTAGAGAGCCCTCTCTTTTATAGAATGTGGGCTTCAATAACCAGGCCGTCAAACCTAGGGCTGGTAAGGAAGGGTGGTATATCGGTCCTTGCGAAAGCAGGTCCGAACGATGTGGGAGGGTCCAAGGACTCCCCACAGACATCTTTACAATCTCCGCGTACCATGCTCTTCGGGGCCATGCTGGAGCCACCAGAATCACTGGTTTCTTTTCTACCCTGATTCTGCGGAGTAATCGAGGTAACAATTGTGGCGGTGGGAATGCATATATCAGCTTGAACTGATCCCAAGGGAACACTAGGGCATCCGAGCCGCAAGCTAGGGGATCCCTTGTCCAAGAGACAAACCTGTCCACTTTTGCGTTGAATCTGGATGCTAGCAGATCTACATCCGGTGTTCCCCACCGCTGACATATTGTCCGGAAAACCTCAGGATGAAGGGACCATTCCCCTGGGCATAATTGTTGGCGACTTAGAAAGTCCGCCTTCCAATTCTCCACTCCTGGAATGAATACCGCAGATATGGCTGGGACATATCTTTCTGCCCATCTCAGGATGTAATTTACTTCCCTCTGGGCTGCACGACTCCTGGTGCCCCCCTGATGATTGATATATGCCACTGCTGTGGCATTGTCTGATTGAATTCTGACAGGGGACCCTTGGAGTTTGAATGTCCATGCTACTAGGGCATACCGGGCTGCTCGTATCTCTAAGAGATTGATGGGCAGGGCCTTTTCCGCATCCGACCATCTGCCCTGGAGAGACCATTGCTCCAGTACTGCTCCCCAGCCTATAAGGCTGGCATCTGTAGTGACCACCTTCCAAGAAATCGGACTGAAGGATTTCCCTCTTTCCAGATTCTGGGGAACCAACCACCAGCGGAGGCTCTTGCGAACGGAAGGGGACAAGGACATTGGTAAGTCCAGAGCCTGAACTTTTTTGTTCCAGGCTGACAGTATGGCCCTTTGCAAATTCCTTGAATGGAATTGACCGTAGGGTACTGCTTCGAATGATGCCACCATTTTTCCCAGCAGCCTCATGCACAGGCGTATGGATGGCTGTCTTTTTGAACCCACTAAGTGGATCAAATCTCTCAAAGACGACACCTTTTCTTGAGGCAAGAAAATTTTTCTCTGGTCTGAATCCAGCCTTAGCCCCAAGTATTCCAGACTTTTGACTGGTTTTAGGGCTGACTTGTCTCGGTTGATAATCCAACCGTGATATTCCAGATACTTGATTGTCTCGTGAACAACCACTTCTAGTTTTTCCACTGAGTGGTCTATCAGCAACAAGTCGTCTAGATATGCCATTATCGTTACACCTCGTGTTCTTAGATTGGCCAATAATGAGGCCAGAATTTTTGTGAACACTCGTGGTGCTGTGGCCAGACCGAAGGGTAAGGCTCTGAACTGAAAATGGCGCCCTTCTACCGCAAAGCGTAGAAATTTTTGGTGGGCTGGAAAGATGGGAATGTGCAAATAAGCATCTTTGATGTCGATCGAGGCTAACCATTCCTCCCCTTGTAGGGCAGTGGCCACCGACCGGATCGACTCCATCCGGAAAGTCCTGATATGTAGGAATTTGTTTAGCCCTTTTAGATTTAATATGGGCCTCACGTCCCCGTTTGGCTTCGGGACTGTAAAGAGGTTTGAGTAAAACCCGAACCCCCATTCTTCCAGGGGAACCTCTATAATTACTGCTTGGAGCAATAATTGTTCTAGTGCCAACAGGAGGGATCCTCTCTTCTGGGGATCCCTTGGCACGTTTGACCTTATAAAGTGGGAAGGAGGGGAGTCTTTTAACTCCAATTTGTATCCCAGATTTACTGCAGAGAGCACCCATCTGTCTCTGATCGTGTCCCGCCAGGTCTCTGTGAACAACTGAAGTCTTCCCCCCACCCGATTGAGTGGGGGCAACCCTTCATGCATTTGACTTTGGGGGAGGTTTTGTACCTCTCCTGCTCCAGGGCTTCTTGTTACCCTGCAATTGTCCCTGATTTTTACCTCCGGGATTTGACCGAGGAGGCCGTCGGAACTGTTTCACAGCCGATGTCCTAGGGACTGGAGAAGCAGGCCTCTTAAAAGAGGGACCTCTAACTCTGTTTTTAACCGGCAAAAGTGTACTTTTACCGCTGGAAATTCTCTGGATATATTTGTCCAGGTCTTCCCCGAATAAGCGTTCACCATGAAATGGGAAGCTGACCAGCAATTTTTTACAGGGAGCTTCAGCAGACCAGTTTTTGAGCCATAAAAGCCTGCGCATATGTACTACAGACAGCGTAAGGCGGGAGGCCTGATGGATTGAATCCTTTATAGCGTCCGCCGCAAAGCATAAGGCTCTAGGTAGATCAGCTAGGGCAAGAGCCTGCTGATCTGGCAAGTCCCTTAAGACCTGTTTCAACTGATCCTTCACTGCTTGGCAGACCCCAATAGCTGCCACTGCTGGTTGTGTCACCAATCCTGCTGTAGAAAAAGCAGATTTTAATAAGGACTCTAATTTTTTATCTATTGGGTCCTTGAACATTTGGACATTATCCACTGGACATGTCAGTGATTTATTCACACAAGAGATGGCTGCGTCCACTGTAGGGACCCTCCATTTTTTGATGAACTTATCCTCCATGGGATAGACCACTTGAAATCTCTTGGGAGGAGTAAATATTTTATCAGGATGCTCCCAATCCTGGTAAATGAGCCCTTCCAGTAAAGGATGGATCGGAAAGGAACAAACAGTCTGGGGAGCTTTTCGCGACCCCAACGAGGAGACAGAAGTGGATGATGGCTCCGCAAGGGGCATTTTAAATGCTGATCGGACCATATTAGTCAGGGACTGAACCCATAACCTTTCAGCATGTGATGTTGAGAATGGCTCTTCCACTGTTGATTCCTCTACAACAGAATCGACCTCATCCTGATCCCCTTCAGGCAGGTCGATCCCTGTATGGGACTGTTGCTCTGCTAACAGGCACTCTGAGGGAGGAGACGGAGATCGAGCGCTTTTTTCCTGTGACAGGGAAGCAGCGATCAATGCTGACAATCTCTCTTCCAGCCCTCCCAGAGCTGAGGAAAAAACCTCCTCTGTTACATACACAGGAGCAGGTGAACTGAGGACAGCCACAGTACCAGGTACTCCTGAGGGTGCTCTACGGTCACTAACCTCTGATTCTTCAGGGGAGACTGGTGCAGCCGAAGCATGCCTAAGATCCTCAGAGCCCGATGGAGACCCCCTATGCTTCCTGGAATTTTTAGTCCCGGAGTTTTTAGACGGCATTATTCCTAAGCCCAAAGCTGAGGTATTCCAGCCGAAATACACCACTTACTGACAATAGTCTAGCACAAATGCTGCTATAAAAACAGTTGGTGTCTACTAATGTGCCTTTCTATGGGGATGCCTGCATCAACCGCTTGCTGTATGCCTTTTTTTTTTTTAAATGTTGCCAGCTCTGTCTCTGCACTCCATAGCCAGCTCACAACACATAATTGTGGTTTTTAACATGCTGGGACGCCCGCACATGCGCAGAAGCGCTGCGGCGCGCACAGAGCATCATCCCCCAAGCTCCGCCCCCTTTCCCGGCTCACCTCTATATATAGAGGCGCGTGCACGCGCACGCGCGCGGCCACGTGCGCCTTCGGCGCTAATTTTGAAAAGGAAACCAGGGACAAGAGCCAGGGCCCCTTTTGCCGCAGGCCGGGGGTGGACGAGCATTGCAACATGGCAGAGGAAGCAGTTTCCCACAAGAGAACTCACCATCTGCCTGGACTTGCTCTGATAAAAAGAAACTAGTCCACATGACAAGAAACGTTCCACAGCGGCCTCTAGTGGATTAACACAGGTACCGCAGTCTAATATATTAAATATATATATATATATATATATTTTTTTTCTTGACCACTATTAAAATTATTACATTTTTTAGTAGTTACAGGCATGCACAGATATTAGCAGGAATACCGTTAGGTAACAGACAGAAAGACAAATTAGGCTTGGGGGTCCCCCAATAGAACCAAGTTCCTGGGGGCCCCCACTTACCTGTTCCCCGCCGCAGGACTTTGTTTGGTCCACAGAAGCCCAAACTTCACCTATCACGGCAGGCATTGTAATTAAACCTTCAGGGACCGGGTTCCCAAGGATTCCACTCCCCTGGACCTGTATAGCACCCTGCACAGAAAACATCTTGGTCATGGGTATGACCAGAGCTCTGGATCCCAGGGTCCAGCTCTCCTAAGAGAAGCATTACAGGCAAAACCTTGCTCTTCTCTGCAAGGCCCGGGTACCGACCGTTTAGCTATGAAGCTTTTTTGGTCGGATCCGGAATAGCTTACTGAGGCCCAAAAGAACCTGTACGCAAGCTCAGTGAAAAACACATGTTTCTTCTTGGCCAACACCTTAGACACTGGCAAAAAACTGAGGTGCTCCCGGATGGGAGGGGCTTATATAGGGGAGGGTACTTCCGGTTTTGGAAGTTGCCAGTGCCAGCACCTGAAGGTATCTATATAACCCATTAGTAATGACTATGTCGCTCTGTGTCCCGTGATGTACGAGAAAGAAAAATGTACTTCCATTGCAGTAAGTAAATTGTCTAAAAAAGCAATCTGGACTTATCGCTTTTATTCTCATCCCTGGCCTGTTCTGAAAGACGTACCTGGCTGAGCCAGTGGGGGTAAGGGGTGATGTGGTGCTCAGACATTAAAGTGGGACTATGTTGTCATTACTCTTTCAGGGAGTGGGGCTCACACCAGCGAGAGGTTAGTCCATGGGCCTGCTGGTGGAACGTAAGTAATCAGCTACAGCCAGCCACTTTGTGAGAGAGGTGGTACCACCCCAAGGAACTACGAGCCAAGCCAGCCATAGATGGATGGAAATTCAGCCAGTTCAGCAGGGTGGCATAAACAGATGAAGATTTTTACTAACAGAAGAGGAATCTGCACAAGGGACACATCATACTGACTAATAAGTTATGCATACCTCCCAACTTTTTGAAATGGGAACGAGGGACACCTATTAGCAAAAGTGTGTAGGCATGTGTAGCGGGTGGTTACATTTAGGGGGAAGCATGTGAGTGGTAGCCAGGCTCAGATGTACCAATGGTTAGGTCTCAAGGACCATTTCTATCCCTGGGAGATAGCCATCTTCCAGAGGGGTCGTCGTTTCCGCGCTCAGGCACCTTAGGCCTGGGTGCGGGTGTGTCGCCTCCGGGTGCCCTAGGCCCGGAGGCCTGTCGGGTGGTCTCTGGGTGCTCTAGGCCCAGAGACGGAGCTGCTGTTCCATCTCAGACACCTTCAGTCTGTGGTGAGATACTTACTTCTAGAAGGTAATTTACCGTGAATCTGGTCGGTGGCAGAGACCCAACAACCGGGCCTGTGGCAGAGGCCCTATTCACCTGGTCTGTGGCAGGAACCCCCTCATGGTCGATGGCAGCGACCGTGTGCCAAGCCTGTTCATGCTATTCAGAACAGGAGAAACCCAAATTTAAGTTTGTGCCTGGACCTCCTCCCACCTTATCTGACCCGTGTTTGTCTCAACCCGTCTGCTCTTAAAGAAGCTTTTTATTGTGCAAGAAGGAATAAACAAGTGTTGGACCTTTCAGTTGGTGTGGACAGTTGCTTACTGGGGAGAATTAAAGACTTGTTTCTGACTACTGCGAAAATGAGGTCAGCACTGGAGGCTTTCTTACACCAGTCGCAGGCAGGCCCGAGAAACTAACACCGCTCAACCTCCCTATTCAGGAGGATACGTGCTTGTGGTGCGGTGTGCCTCATTCTTTTCCTGCGGCGGAGCCAAGCAGAAGAAATCCAGGTAAAGTCTGGGGTTGGTGCGCTACACATAGAACACACACCCTGTCACGCCCCCTTTAAAGGAGAATTAAACAACAAACAAAAAAATTAGTTAAACCCACAAGTGCTTTTTTTTTTACCACTTTTTTTTACCACTACTATTCCTTTATACTGGTGTAGCGCCCTCCTCACTCCCCTCTCTTTCTTCAGCTCGTCTGTCTCTTGTCTAGGGGTACCTTTCAGAGGGGAAGGGAGCGGGGACACCACGCCTGGCTTTCACCACAGGTGTCAGTGTGATATAAGCAAAGTTCTTTTACCTTCGGGTCAGTGTTGTGCACCTGGAGCCTCCACCAAGAGTTACCTTGAACAATGTCTGTCAGGAAATGAGCCCCACACCATTAAAGTCCAACACTCCTTTATTCTTCTTGAATGAACACAATCAGTTGAACTCCCTTGGTAGAAACAGAACAGAAAAGGAGGTGTGGATGCGAGTAGGCCCAGACACAATGTGTTCTCCACTTTCCTTCCTGAAAGCGAGTTGCGGTCTCCGAGCGAGGGGGGAATTTCCTTCCAGGCGGTCTCCAATGAGAGGCTCACCCGTCACTGGCAATATGCTGCACCAGGTCTTCGAGTGAGGAGCTCCCCCCGGTCCATTACGCCTTCCGGATTCGGGTACCCACTCCCGGGGTTCCCTAGGATCTCCTTCCCTCGCGGAACTCAGTGTTGGGCACTGAGCTCCAGACCTCAATCTGAGTACCTCACCCCAGGCTAAAGGTGCCTGGGATGGAACACGACCTCCGGCTGTCCTCTAGGCCTAGGCCCGCCTAGAGAACCGACACGAACCACCGTCCACAGGCTGAAGGTGCCTTGGACTCCCCCGTGACAAAGATGGCCGGCCCTTTATACCCTCTCCCAGCAAGCACGGCCGAGGGAGGACAAAAAGGAGGCACGACACAGCAATGATTCAACCCCAGCCCAGGGTGACAGCGCCACCTGCTGGGCTGCAGGGAATTACACATCACCAATGTCTCTGTCAGGTTCAAATTTACACTCGGGAAAGTACACACCCGCTACACTCTCCCCCTGGTGGTTTGACACTGGTCCCCAGTGTCTGGAGTAAACCATGCCCTCAACGGCTGACATAATCCAATCCAGAGACCAACTAACAATTGTACAAAAATAAAACTTTTAGAAAACTACCCAACTGAAACATTGTGTCTGGGCCCTGTAATAAAAGGGAATAAAGACAGAAGAGAAAACAACAGCATTAAATCACAACTTTGAATCACATATTCACATTTTACTTCCCCCCCCCATCCTGACTAAGACCCACCCCATCCCCAGTGGTCTTGATGGGATGTTCTCCTGCAGAGGGAAAAGAAGGAAATCAACACACACAACCCTGACACCTGTATTCGTGTGAGAGAAAAGAAACTTCTCCGGGAAGAAATCCCTTTTCTCTAAAGAGTGAGTGCGTGAAAAGTGTTTAACGTTGCGCAACACTGCCACCTGGTGACAGCACCGCGGTAACTGCACTCGTGGAACTTTCCTCTCTTCTTTGGCCCTATCTACCCAGAGTCCATGATCTCTTACAGAAAGTGAAGAACAACAGGAACAGTCCTTCATTTCTTTGGGCACAAAAGCAACGGGCCCCAGAAAGTTCAGAAGCATGATAAGAACGGAGTCTCTTCTCTCCTACAGTTAAAAACGGGGATGCGGCAGAACAAGTGGCTTCAAGTGTTGATCCATGGTCTCCAGATGATACTCCACATCTTCTCCTTCCTTGCGCCGGATCAACACCTTGTCTGCATGGATGTGCCGTCCCAACATCCATTCTGCCTTGCAGTCTTTAAAACGTTGAGAGGCCTTGGGAGAGCATGCCAGGTACCTGCGGGCTTGGGGAACCTGAAGGTGGGTCCACACAAAGTCATTGTACCAGCGCTCCCGGCACACTTCCACCTCATAGAGCAGTTCCTTCGACAAGTATGGATACTCCCATCCGTACTCCGCAGCAACCTTCTGGCCAAATAGGCGTTGTAGTCTCGCCAAAGGAGGCATGGTAGCTTTGTCCCCTTCGCCAGGCAAAACTATTGAGTCCGGGTGGCGAGGGACCTTGATCACATCTGATCTGGGCATTGGTGCCCGCAGTAACAGTCTCTTTTTCCCGGTCTTCGGTACAGATGGCACCGGGGATGTAGAGGCAGGCTGGGGATGGGACCTCTCTTCAGGATGAAGAAAGGAAGGTGCGCCAAACTAAGTGCAGTAAGTAAGGCTTTTTTAATGGCAAATTTAAAAAATGACAGCCAAATGGCTACTCACAAAATTCAAGACAAATACAGGCATGTAGAGGGATAATGGTGGTCCGGAGTCGTCTCAAGCAGTCCTTAGGGGAGATTTGGGTTCCAGATCAGGAAGTAGCAAAGGATGGCTGAAGGCAGGATTTAAGGTAGGCTGAAGGCCCTTATGGTGTCAGCAGAGGAGGACAGGGCATCCAGGCTATGGATGATGAAGAAGGCCCTGTACCGCTGTACCGCTGGGACATCCAGGAGACAACCAGGAAGTTGCCGTCAGCGTGTGCTTCAGCGTGGAGCGCAGCGTGCCGTGAGACCGGAAGTGACGTGGAGATCGAACGGACCAATGGGATGACGCGTTTCACAGCATCCGCTGTTTCATCAGATCCATGGAAGGCATAGTCATAGGTGAGTATGATATAGTTGAAAGGTGTGACGTGATTGGTAGAAGATGTACTGGTGCAAGTAAATCGGCAATGTGATTGGTTGAGCGGGAGATGGGGAAAAATAATGACACGGAATTATTTAAACGGGAAGGGGAGAAAGATTGGTATTTCTATGCAGAGGTTTTTAATATGTATATATGGAAAAACAAATGGAAAATAATAATAAAGATGAAATAATGAACACTATGAGGGGAGGAATAATACTAAAAGTGTATATATATTGTTGGGAGAGGCAGCACTAAGATGGAGAGACGTATAGGTAGGAGCTGATATAATATAAACAATATATATATATATATATATATATATATATATAATTAGAAAAGAAAATATATAGAAGGGGATACGATATGAATTTATAAATGGAGGGGGGGGGAATAATGAAGGTATATATATATATATATATATATATATATAGTTATATTGAAGAGAACAATGCCGGGATGGGAGCAATGACAAAATAGGGTATATATGTGTTATATTAGAACGAACAAAGCAGGGCAAGGAGCTAGGGCAAATTAGGGTGGAGAAAAAAAAGATGGGAAGGAAGGGGGGGGAAACGGGGGGGTTATTGGGGGAGAAAAGAAGGAGGGGGGGTTTAAGAAAAAAGGAAAAAAAAAAAGGGGGTACGTTAAGGCCAGGGGGGGGGGGGAAGGGGAAAAGGAGAGGGGGGGGAAGGGGAAAAGGAGAGGGGAGGGGATACTAATGGGAAAGGAAATAGGAAAAAGACAGGTGAAAGTGGGTCAATGTAATGAGCGATAAACATGACTATCGTGCATAAATAATAAAGGGGTATAGTCATTACGTATCTAATTCATCATATACAATAATACATATATATCCCTATACATATATATATATATACACACAACAAATTGAATAAATAGAATAAATATACATAAAAATAAATATAAAGATATATAACAAAGACAAAAACATACAATATAATATATCGGAGCTTATTTCAATGATAAGGTGCATAAGAAGTTGCATAAGGGATATACCAAAGATGCAATGCAACATGAGTGGTTACAGATCTACAAGGGCGGCATAAAGTACAAGGGCAGCATAAAATACATGCATGCATGTAGATGGACATACATGCATGCATGTGAGAAAATTTAATTAAGTATATATGCATATATATGCATACATGTACACACATATATATAAATATATATACACATATATACCTACATACACCTAACTGGGGTGTGAGAAGGACGGACATCAAAGGGGAAAATTGATTAAAAAATTATTATTTTTATTGTTATCCACTTCTCTACTGTGCACGAAAACCCCCTTCCTGCCCAAGCCATTTTTCAGCTTTCAGCGCTGTCACACTTTGAATGACAATTGCGCGGTCGTGCGACGTGGCTCCCAAACGAAATTTGCGTCCTTTTTTTCCCACAAATAGAGCTTTCTTTTGGTGGTATTTGATCACCTCTGCGGTTTTTATTTTTTGCGCTATAAACAAAAGAAGAGCGTCCAGTTTGGAAAAAAAACACTATTTTTTACTTTTTGCTATAATAAATACCCATTTTTTTTTTTAAATAAAATTTTCCTCAGTTTAGGCCGATACGTATTCTTCTACATATTTTTGGTAAAAAAAAAATCGCAATAAGCGCGTATTGATTGGTTTGCGCAAAAGTTATAGCGTCTACAAAATAGGGGATAGATTTATAGCATTTTTATTTTTTTATTAGTAATGGCGGCGATCTGCGATTTTTTATTGTGACTGCGATATTGCGGCGGACACATCGGACACTTTTGACACATTTTTGGGACCATTCACGTTTATACAGCGATCCCTGCTATAAAACTGCATTGATTACTGTTTAAATGTGATTGGCAGGGAAGGGGTTAACCACTAGGGGGCGGGAAGGGGTTAAATATGTTCCCTCAATGTGTTCTTACTGTGGGGGGAGGTGACTGACTGGGGGAGGTGACCGATGGTTGTCCCTATGTACAAGGGACACACCAATGGTCTCCTCTCCCTCACAGGACGTGGATCTCTGTGTTTACACACAGAGATCCACTTTCCTGCTCGTTTCCCGGGCAATCGTGGGTGCCCGGCGGCAATCGCGGCCGCCGGGCACGCGCACCGGGGCCTTGTGAACGCGGCGGGCGCGCGCGCCGCTGGCGGCAAGCGCGCGCCTCCTAGCTCGTTTTAAAGGGAGGACGTCATATGACGTCCTCCCAGAACAAGAGTATCCTCCGCCCGCCGTCAATTGACAGTGGGCGGGGGACAAGTGGTTATTATATATCAAGGATAAATTAGGGTAAAATGATAGGCAAGTTGGTATGGGTAAGCGAACGCACAAGAAATCGCATGGAGGAAACAATGCGATTTATAGAGTGGTAGTAATGCAGGAATATAAAATTAAATAATATTGCTGGTTTCGATTTCTTCGTTAAGGCCATGGGGTGACATGGTATTCAGAGAATAAATCCAATACGTTTCCTGTCTGCAGAGGCGTTGGAATCTTTCTATAGCAGTAGGAGTTTCTGGTATCGCTTCAATAATCCAAACCTGGAGTGCGCTAATATCTTTATGGTGGTGTGTTGCAAAATGACGTGCCACACTGTATTTGGGGTTGTTCTTTTGAACTCCACGGCGGTGCTCTCCAAATCTAGTCCGTAGGGCTCTGATGGTTCTGCCTACGTATAGTAGGCCACATGGACAGGAAATGCAGTACACTACATATGTGGTGGAGCAGTTGTAGAAGGAATTGAGATTGAAGGTCTTACTGTTGGCCTTGAAAGTTTTTTGGCCATGGGTAACATGAGAGCAGGTAAGGCATAGGGCCTTTTTACATTGATACATCCCTACAATGGGGATTAAGGTGAGCTGTTTGAGCATGTAATTTTTGTGATGATTAGGTGTTTTAGTTTTGCTGGGGGCGATCTTGCTTTTAATATTGGGAGCCCTTCGGTAGGCAAACTTGGGAATAACTGACATGGATTTTGATAGGTGGGGGTCTTGCGTAAGGATGCTCCAGTGTTTCTTAAAGATATTCTCCATTTTTTTGTGTTTTGCATGATACTGGGTGATAAAACGGGTTGTGGGTTCAGGGTTGGATTTTTTGGGGAGGGGCAAGGACTCTTGCTGATAGGTAGTGCGAGCCTCTTCAATCAAATGGGGGGGATATCCCTTTTCGATGAATTTGTTTCCCAGTGAAGTACTTAGAGATGTATAGTCTTCTAATCTTGTACAGTTGCGCCGGAGTCGATTAAATTGACTCTTTGGGACATTGTTAATCCACATAGGATGGTGGCAACTGGAGAAATGTAGATACGAATTTCCTGCTGTGGGTTTGGTAAAGTTTTTAGCACAGATAGAGTGGTCTGTATGGAAGAGCTCGAGGTCAAAGAAGCATAATGATGCAGGGTCCATAGTCAAAGTGAAGGTAAGTCCGAAGTTGTTAAAATTACAATAAGTTAAAAATTCCTTGACAGAGGTGGTAGGCCCGTCCCAGATGATGATAATGTCATCTATATAGCGACTGTAAAAAATAAGATTGGCGCAAAAGGATTGTTAGTATCAATAAATCTGGACTCCCATAGTCCCATGGTGAGGTTGGCGTAGCTTGGGGCAAAATTAGCGCCCATAGCAGTACCTTGCTTTTGCAGATAAAATTCACCTGCTGATAGAAAATAGTTGTGCTCAAGACAGAAACGGGTGACCTCTCTTCAGGCGCTGGTGCCTCCACCTGGTGTGTACTTTCCCCTGTAGACATGGGTGGATCCCTGGTCCTCCGGAATGAAGCGAGAGGTACTTTGTCCCAGCCCTTTTCTACAAACAGTTCATCTATTGCAACGTCGTCTCCCATGTCCGAGAGCGACTCTAGGTCAGAGGTGTCACACTCCTCCGCAGGCAGGTATCCTGTAGTGGAGACCAAGCTTTCACCTCTTCCCCCACACCAAATCTCTCTGCCAGGCTTACCTCGGCCTTTTTCTGAAACGGGACGTCCGGAACTCTTGTCGACGGATCCATCCGGGCCGGGCGTAAGCGGGCGAGACGGTCCACCACAACCGCTGGTCGGGGCTACCATGCCGGTCTTTCTCTTCGGTGGTGGACGCTGCGAGATCGTGGTGACCGAGTCAGCATCCTCGGATTTCTCCCGTTGAGTTTTTACGACCTCCTCCGCGGTCTCTGCAGTGTGCTCAGGGATGGCTGTCACAGCAGTAATTCCTCCTCTCTGAGTGGTGTTGCCCGTAGCTGGGCCAGGGTAGCTGGTTCTCGGCTTCTCAACCGCCGGATCCACTTTGAACAGGAACTCCCCACAGGCCTCGCATCGCCCGAATGGCTTCAGTTGGCACACCAGTCCTGAAAAGCCGGGACAAATCACACCCAGGGCCTCAACGTCCATGCACGAATACAGGGCGAATCGACCCCTTGGCTTTAGCCGGATCCCCGTATCTGTTACCGGAGCAGCAGCAGTCAATGTCGGGGTGGAAGGGTGAACTGGAATCCACAATGTATGTCCGAACATGGCGACCTGTTGCTGATCCATCGCACACTGCAAAGTTGTTGCGCCAACGTCCCACGTGTAGTCCTTCACACGTATTGGACTCCTCCCCTTTGCTCCAGTTCGCGGGCTTTTCTTCTTTTCTGTTTCTGAGTCACGCCCACGAACTAAGCGATGGTGGTGTGCCTGGTGGCGCAGTGCAATAGAAGCCCCCACGTGTAGTACTTCACACGGCTGAACTTCCCCCTTTTTCCACTCTTATGCTCGGGCCTTTCCCTTCATTGGGTTATGTCCACGACTTCGAGCAGGGATGCACTTCGCCAATGAAGGCCAGCCTACTCGCGTAACTCTTCCAGCAGACACGTTCAATACTGTGGTGCACAAACACTATACCGGACCCGAGCCCCCACGTGTAGCGCCCTCCTCACTCCCCTCTCTTTCTTCAGCTCGTCTGTCTCTTGTCTAGGGGTACCTTTCAGAGGGGAAGGGAGCGGGGACACCACGCCTGGCTTTCACCACAGGTGTCAGTGTGATATAAGCAAAGTTCTTTTACCTTCGGGTCAGTGTTGTGCACCTGGAGCCTCCACCAAGAGTTACCTTGAACAATGTCTGTCAGGAAATGAGCCCCACACCATTAAAGTTCAACACTCCTTTATTCTTCTTGAATGAACACAATCAGTTGAACTCCCTTGGTAGAAACAGAACAGAAAAGGAGGTGTGGATGCGAGTAGGCCCAGACACAATGTGTTCTCCACTTTCCTCCCTGAAAGTGGGTTGCGGTCTCCGAGCGAGGGGGGAATTTCCTTCCAGGCGGTCTCCGATGAGAGGCTCACCCGTCACTGGCAATATGCTGCACCAGGTCTTCGAGTGAGGAGCTCCCCCCGGTCCATTACGCCTTCCGGATTCGGGTACCCACTCCCGGGGTTCCCTAGGATCTCCTTCCCTCGCGGAACTCAGTGTTGGGCACTGAGCTCCAGACCTCCATCTGAGTACCTCACCCCAGGCTAAAGGTGCCTGCTGGGCTGCAGGGAATTACACATCACCAATGTCTCTGTCAGGTTCAAATTTACACCCGGGAAAGTACATACCCGCTATACTGGCTTTTGAAATTTACAAATGCAGCAATTTAGAAATTGAATGAAAGGTTTATCACTGGGAAAGTTTTTGATAAATAGTGCATTTTATATACAGCTATATAGATCAGACCAAAATGAGGGACAAATGAGGAAGGGAGAGGGACATAGGGACTTTGCTCCAAATCAGGGACAGTCCCTCGTAATCAGGGACAGTTGGGAGCTATAAGTTATGTCCCATGTGCTGATTTTTCTGTCTTTTCGCTACACTTAGGCTTTAACCATCATGCCTGTGTTGTGCAGAGAATTGAAATCATGCACTGGAAGCTTCTTGTTTGCAGAAATAGCTTTGCTTTTATGGTAAGGTGACCAGATTTTTTAAATGAAATCCGGGGACATATTTTTTTTTTTAATAGTAGTGGCGGCAATCAGCTACTCTCTGCCCGTCGCCGCCGTCCGCCTCACAGCCTGTCAAGTCTTACTCTCCGGGCCCCGGCTACTACTGGGTGGGGAGCAGAGGAAGAGCACTCCACCAGGGAAGTCAAGGAGATAAGCAGGCAGGCGGCTGGCCGGGACATGAGCCAAGACAGAAGAACATGTGAGCGGAGCTGAATGGGCATGCGCCCGAAACTTAAATATTCCCTCCGCTCCGACCCGCACATGATCATCAGAAAGGGGCACAGATAATGGAAAAAAATGCACCCCCCTAAGCTAGACCGGGGGGGGGTGTAATTCAGATTTTTTTTTTTTTTTTAATTCTGCACTGTCTGTCGTTGAAATTACCCCAGCCCCTGTTCAAATCCAATCCGGGGACAAAACCGGGGACAGACTTGGTCCGGGGACAGTGTCCTCAATCCGGGGACTGTCCCCTGAAAATGGGGATGTCTGGTCACCCTATTTTATGGAGGATTAGCAATGCATATCTTACAGCATGAGAAACATGAAACAGGAACTGAATACCAAACAAGTACATTAGCACAATAAGGAAGGTACTTCCTCTGATTACCTCATATCATAGAATACATGTACTATGCACTATAATACTACAGTGCCACCTGCTGCATAGATAGGTATAATGCATACAGTATTGTCAGTTTATTAGCAACCATGATGTTGTTCTTTCCAACAGCCTGTTGGCAAGCCTGTCATTGTACACTGTCTGTAGGGACCAGCGTATCAGGGTTTAATATGGATAGTGAGGGTCCTCAAATGGTGAATAAAAAAAAGTTTGGGGTTTGGGGTTTTTGCAGATTTGTACTTACTTAGGTGAATGCAGCATCGGTCCGCTGCCGGCTCTAACACTGAGAACTAAGCGATCTAACACCACAGATCGCTCAGTTCTCACACCTCCCCGAGCAGAGAACTGCTGCCTGTCAGTCACCAACTCCCTGCTCTGCCCCCTCTCCTTGCTCACTGGAGCACTGGGCTGTGGAGGTGGTGGGGGCATCTGGCTTAGGCTCTTAGCGGCTCGCTGAGAGGCTGACCCGGGTGCCGGTTCAGGCATGTGGGCGGATCCTGACTCAAGTGTCGTGATCTTGCCCGAGTCTGGACTGGCTCTGTGATGTTAGCAGACAGTGGATTTCAGCCTGCTGTCTGCTGAAAATGGGTCACAGGAGTGCAGAACGGCATGCCTCCCCCCGCGGGACATTCATTCTAAAAAAATATCCCTGCCAACAAAAGTTGTTGAGCGGGGGGGGTTCTGGGGCTCCGGGACACTTAACAAAAAATTCGTTCACCGGAAACAAAAGTTGGGGGGGGTCCGCCGGGACTATTAAAAAAAATCTGTTCGACTGTTGTTGAGGGGGGGGGGTTTCGGTACACTGTTTTGCCCGCAAATCGCGGGGGGGGGGCTTACCTGCTCGTTCTCTGATCCTCTTCGTGCTGTCGGCTGTGACTTCTCTTCCTGCTGTGCCGGAAAAAGGTCACTCTCGCGGGACTGCGGGAAGGAGGGGCCTATGCGGGTAAAACCCGCAGAATCCGTGCCAGTTGGGAGGTATGCAGAACGGACTGCACTCCTGTGATCCACAGGAGAAGTACAGCCAAACAAGCTTTTTCTGTACTTCTCCTTTAATGTTATGCCTGTACAAAGTGTTGCTTTCAATATTCGGCTTTAACTTTTTAATTTGGATTCATGGAATACAATTTTGTATTCTACCTGCTTTAACAGTGCTCTATATATGCTCTCCATAGGCGTGCTTACGGGGTGTGTCAGGTGTGCCTGGGCACACCCTAATGCCCAGGCACACCCCAGGGTCAGAATGTGTTTGTGATAACTTCATTTCGGCACTCCTATTAACTTGTAGTGGTGCCAACTGGACTATCTTTCAGTTGGATGCCAAACTCCTGGGAGAACTGCAGACACTGGCTGCGGAGTAAGCAGTCAGGCAGCTGCATTTTCTGATACTGTCTCTGTAAATCCGGTTACAGAATCCCTGACAGCTGAATATCACTCCGCCGCCTGCTATCAGAAATGCAGTAGCCGGGACATACAGAGGCAGCATCGGATAACTCCTGCCTGCTTACTCCACGGCTGGTGGCTGCAGTCTTAACAGAAGCTAGTGGTTGCCAGAACCATGGGTGTAGCATAAGGGGTTGCAGGGGTCACAATCACAACCCCGCCCCTAGCTCCAGGGGGCCCCAGCAGACTCCTTATCTTATCATATACTCCACCAAGTCCAGCTCCAATCTGCCCTAGGGCCCCACAGCCACGCTCCAGTACTGGGCTTCTACTTTGCCTTCCACAGTCCACACCCCTCCAATTTCATTGGCTGGGGAGAAGCTGTGAGGCATTTCCTGAACTGAGAGGAGCACGAGGTGAGAACAGCCCAGGATGGGGAAGTGTCTGCGCTGTGTGCTGGCAACATGGAATGGTAACCGTGCTTAGCAAGGCAAGAGGAGGAGAGTGCCGTCCTATAGCCACTATGGGTGAGGGTAAGATACCGCTCAGTGTCTTCTAGTCACCAGCTGTGATTCTCTGTACCCCCCCACCCGGGGATGTCCGCTTACCCCACTTCCCTGACAACTGGCGAAAAGACACACACCTCCGGGAGGTGACCTTCCCCCAACACCTGCCAACACTGACAGAGTAACCTTCAGAAATTGCTAAAACAAATCCCTTACCACCTCCTCAGGGGGCCCCTGAAGGGCTGCAGGCTCCAGATTTTGTGTCACATGACTTTGCCCTCCCAGATCTAAGTTGCACCCCCCCAAATCCCCCTGACCACCCCTCTGCCCTGGATACTATGCCCGGATGCTGAGCTCCTTTCCCATTACAGCACTCTATACTGTACTAGGGCTGAAATCACATTTCTTTACAACACAGCCAGTTAGCCATGATCTGCGCAGGGTGTATCTGCCTACTGCAACTACACCACTGCCAATCTGACCGGAGAATTTCACAGGTCAGAAGGGCAACATAAAAGCCCGAAACAGCCTGTGAAGACTGACAGACTGTGTGTAACGGAATGTGATTTCAGCCCTGTGTAGTGTGGGGGGGGGGGGGGGGGAGCTGTATACAGTGCTGGGATTGGAAAGAAGCTCTGCCAAGTGACCTGCCAGGGCTCCCTATCCTCTGATTCTCCAGTGGTGATCCCTGTCCTCTGATGTAAAGAGGAACTCTGTGAACTCAAAACTCTTAAGCCACCTTGAGTATCTTGGGGTGCGGTGGATGTATCTGCATGCACGGTGGAAGTGGTGTGTGATAATGGGGGGGGGGAGGGGGCCAGGTCAACTTTTGCTTTGGGGCCCACAAGCTTCAAGCTACACCTCTGACCTGAACCCACCATCCTATGCTTTGTGTTGCTACAAAAAGCTTAAAAAACAGAAGATTGTCTCTCTCTCTCTCTCTCCTTGGTCCTCGTTTTTCTGGACAAGTCGGGGCTTTCATAGCTCCA
The DNA here is from genome assembly GCA_029206835.1 of Rana muscosa. Lineage (NCBI taxonomy): Eukaryota > Metazoa > Chordata > Amphibia > Anura > Ranidae > Rana > Rana muscosa. The sequence continues at coordinate 536,193,842 of CM055118.1, read as the reverse complement.
GTACAGGTGGGCGGAGCAGGAAGAGATCATCACAGTGCAGCTCCGTCCACTGCTTCCTGCCCAGCACACAGCACAGCTCTCCCTGGGGCAGAGTGAAGACCTCAGAGGGATGATGGCAGCCTGCATCTTCTCTACATGTGAGTCCCAACCGTCTCTGCCTTCTATACAATGCTGTGCTGTACACCTTGCAGGGACCATTTACTGAAAATGAAAGTAACTTTCTTGAATAGGATAAGAATTACCAGGACTTCTGTCACATAGATGTATTCAACATACACATTATATCTTCTTAAAATCATAATTTTTTTAATAAGATATAGTATATATATGTGGAATACATCTCTATGTCGCACCTCCAGAAGTCCCAGTAATTCCTAACCTATCAAAAAATGTTAGCATGAACCGCAAGGAATGTGATTTTATAATACAGCCCAACAATGGCAGCTGGTGTTTTTTTGGGGGGCAAACAACACCCCCGCTAGCGGCCTAAGAAGGAGAAAAAAGCCCCTGTGTTGCAGTGCTTCCGAAGCACTTTTCAGGCGCTTTGGAAGCGCTGCCCTTTCATTTCAATGGGCAGGGCGTTTTGGGAGCGGTGTATACACCACACCCAAACCGCCTCTAAGATGCTGCTTGCAGGACTTTTCCTAACGTCCCGCAAGAGCACCGCCCCAGTGTGAAAAGTCACACTGAAATGAATGGGAGGCGGTTTTCAGGCACTTTACAGGCACTATTGCTAGCGCTAAAATGCCTCAAAACCACCGCAGTGTGAAAGGGGTTTTGAAACCTTGTTCAATCAGCAGCTTGCATCAAATCAGCTGTAGCACTAATCAGTGTATACTGACGGTGGAGAGTCTTCACTGTCAGTCCTTGCATCCACATCGCTTGTGTAGATGCAAGAACCTGTCAGCTAGCAAACTGAACAAAAAAACCTGTGCACATGTACCAACTTAAAGCGGTTGTAAACCGCAGCATACTAGCACATTATTAATTGCTTGCCTTAGAACAAAGCACTCAAACAGGGCTTTCCTCCTCCCCTGGCATTCCTTCCGGGTTCGCGGGATCTGGCTGTATGAGTGGCTGGAGCCACAATGATGTCACTCCCGCTCATGCAGAGAGCATTTGAGAGGTGGTGGGAAGACGTTGTATCGGCTCCACCCAACCTGCTTTAACCCCTTGAACTCCATGCTGCACGCAGTTGTGGGCTGCTTGCAAAGTGCCATCTTTCACTTCAATGGGTCACTGTCAGTGGGTGCTACATCTGCTGAAAGCAACAGGGGGTATAATTGCAGCCACGGTATGTGAACATGCCCAGCTGCTGCCTCTACAGCTAAAAAAGGGTAGTGGTTAAGGGACAGTAAAAGCACAGCTCAACAGCAGGGTTTTACTGCACCTCAACCACTAGTGTGAACAATTAAATGTTTTAATACATTTAAAAAAAAAATAAAAAAATTTCACTTTGATAAGTGTTTATTTAAAGGGGAGCTCCACCCAAAAATGGAACTTCCACTTTTCAGATTCCTCACCCCTCCTCCGGTGTCACATTTGGCACCTTTCAGGGGGGAGCAGATACCTGTATAATACAGATATTTGCTTCCACTTCCGGTGATAGTTAGCCGCAGATTCCGCAGCGATCTACGCCATGTCCGGACCCTCCTCTGTCCCCCCCCCGCTGTCTTCTGGGAGACACACAGGTCCCAGAAGACAGCAGGGACCAGTGAGGACACGCAGCACGACTCACGCATGCGCAGTAGGGAACCAGGAAGTGAAGCTGCAAGGCTTCACTTCCTGATTCCCTTACCAAAGATGCCGGCGCCTCCACCCGGGAGCCGACTTCAGGTGAGGACATCGCGGATGCCCTGGACAGGTAAGAGCCCATTCACACAGGGGCAACACGACTTCCAGCGCGATTTTATGAGGCAACTCAGACACGACTTTAGAATGAATCACAGCGCGACCTGGAGCTATTTACAAGGCAACTCCAAGTTGCCTGCAGGACAGGAGACATTCCAGTGGCCAATCAAACAAGAATCAGCTCTGTGGGAGGGAGGGGGGAGGGAGAGGTTTGCCTGATAAATGTATGTTTTCTTCCTGGAGAGTTGCTCCTATTAAGACAGTGAGAGGCGACTCCCATTGAAATTAATGGTTACAGGTCGCCTAGGAGTCGGATTGAAGTAGTACAGGGACCTTTTTTGAAGTCGGAGCGACTGCAGTAGTGTGCATAAGGACGGCTCCATTAACTTACATTGATTTCTTCAGCCAGCGCGACCTGAGGCGACTAGGGGCGACCTGGGGGGATTTGGAGTTGGATCCAAAGACGCCCCTGTGTGAATGGGCTCTAAGTGTCCTAATACTAAAAGTCAGCAGCTGCAGTATTTGTAGCTGCTGACTTAAATTTTTTTTTTTTTTTAGTGGAACACCACTTTAATTAAAACATGTTTTAATACATTTTAAAATGTTTGTTTACATTTATTTCTAAAAGCACGCGTGTGTTTGTGTGTGTATGTATATATATATATAAATATATATGTAGCGGGGTGTCTTTTTACCCGCAGGACTACATGCTTTGCGGCACCCAGGGTGCCATTCCCCGTGCAAGGACTGCTGGAGTGGACTTTAAAAGAGAAGGGCGGGGCTCGTGTCTTTCTCTTGGAATGCCGCCCTCCTTGCAAGAGGATCTCCTGCACTCACCTGCTGCACGGGCTAGGCCTGAAGCCTGGGTCTCGCGTTCCTGTTCCAGAGAGCTGCCATTCCACTGGGGAGTCTGCAGAGCATCCGATCCACCTGAGGTACCATCATCGTCTGAGGGACCAAAGACTCGGTGTATCGCGGACCACTGTGACGCCACTCACAGTAGCGGAGGAACCGGACAGGAGTCGGTCCGGTTAGGGTGAGAGAGCGCCTGCTCGGAACCTTAAATCAATAACTTTACCTAGGCCTTCTATTGAACATAGTTATACTTTGGAGAGACTGTTGTCCTGAACTGAGTTTGCCAGTCTCTCCAGTTTGCCAAGTCAGCGGTTGTTCACAAACCCCCCTTATTGGATTACAATTTGTTTCTCTATGTGCACCACCAACAGTTGCTAGCGAAGATTCCTCACCAAAATATACCCACAGTTATAGTCAGGCCTGACTGGGTAGTTAGGACATTGTTGGGCGCCATTTCCTGCTCACGAGAGAGGAGAGCTGCAGTGGGGTTAATACCATTTTTATTGCCTAACTGAAGTTCATATGCATATAGTGTGTAGCGGCCTCACCCCATCTCCTTTGTCTAGGGGTATATCACACGACAGGGTGAGATGCGCTATGGCCCATGTCCTCCCCATAGCTGTGGGTGAGGTGAAGGCCAGTACCAGATATTTCCTCGGGCCTATGTGCTTTTATCTAGAATCAAGTCCTGCTGTGCAAACACTTCCCTCTGCTCCCATTAACCAGAGTTCCACACACCGATCACAGTCCAACTCTTGTTTTATTATATATCTCACAATAAACAGTGCTTCAGTAGCCAACTGGTTGCGACTTGATAACATTTTGATACGAGGGGTGAGCAGGTCAAGGCAGTATCCTGGTTGTCAGCTAAACCACTGCGATTTTGCCAGCGGTTACTATAGCATTAGCTAGGAAGGACTTAGAATCTGAGAGTCTCTACCAGCGACTCAAGAGAACATAGATAGGAGTACCTTCGCTGCGCTGCGGCCCCTGTCAGGGGAAGATGTCCCTCCAAGTGAGTTACCAGAGGCCCATCCGTCACTGGGTTGATGCTGCTCCAGACTCTCCGAATGGGTAACCTCCCCGGCCTCCTCACCTCAGACATGGGCCCCATCCACTTCAGGGACCCTCGGACTTCTCCACCCTCGCGGGACCCAGTCGAAGTCACTGGCCCCAGGCCTCCTGGTTTAGTACCTCACCCCAGGCTGAAGGTGCCTGGGATGGACTCCAACTCCATTCCGGCCAGGCCTAGGGCGCCTGGGCCGGAATCCGGAACCGCCCGCACCCAGGCCTAAGGTGCCTGGGCGCGTGAAGAAGATCCTCCAGAAGACCTCGTGGTTAGGGCGTCTCCCCCTTTTATATCCTCCCATCGACACCACGGCCGGTTCCCCGCCCTCGCCATACCATCTCCGGAAAGGGACAAAAAGGGTAGCACTGTGACGGCCAATCTACCTTGAGCCTACGGGTACCCCGCCACCCAGAGGCTAAGGAGATTATTACACCGTCCAATCCTCCACGAACACAAATGGTCCATTATTCCCATACTTACACACCTGAGTGTCCTACCTAAATTTAGAGACCCAGCTACAGTGTGTACATCTTTATTGCAGGGATCTGCATAAGATATTGTACTCAAATTACTCTCTTATATTGTTGCTTACAGTAAACCGTTATAGTTAAGTAATTTGGTTGTGAGTGTCCATTATTGTGCTGGTATACAAAGGGAGTTGTACTGTGTAATATATATATGTATAGAGATAGTACAGTTATACCACGACTTTCCCTCTTTCTAACTGTGTCACAAGAGAAGTCAGAGCCGATTGTCAAGGGTTGGTGCATTACAGGGGCCAAAACAAACCAGCAGCCCTCTTAATCTGAGGGTATCGCTACATATATATATATATACACACACACATACATGTGTGTTTGAGCTTTGGGGTGCACACCCTAATGTAATAGGCTGGGCACTCCTATGATGCTCTCTGTATGTGGTTTTAGTTCTGAGGATTTCTTTGTATACAGAATGTATTGCTATGACTGTTGTAGCAAGAAGAATGGGTAAGAGCATTGGCAATTTCAAAGGATTACAATGAATAGCAGAACACAATGCGCTCAAACGTCTGCTATGTGAGAGCCATAACCCAGTCTACAGTTTAACCACTTGCCTACTGGGCACTTATACCCCCCTTTCTGCCCAGACCAATTTTCAGCTTTCAGCACTCTCACAGTTTATATGACAATTACTCAGTCATGCAATACTGTACCCATATGAAATTTTTGTCATACAAATAGAACTTTCCTTTGGTGGTATTTAATCACCACAGTTTTTTTTTTTGCACTGTAACTGAAAACAGACCAAATTTTTTGAAAAAAAAAGCACTTTCCTTTGTTTCCGTTATAAATTTTTTGCAAATTGGTAATATTTCTTCATAAATTTTGGCCATAATTTATACTGCTACATTGCTTTGGTAAAAATAACCCAAATAAGTGTACATCACACCTGGTGTACTAGTGCCGAGACAAGGTCATCCGGTGCCCAGGGCGAAGATGGAAAACCGCGACTCAAGTCGCTCCAACTTAGAAAAAGGTTCCTGCACTACTTGGGGGTGACTTCAGAGCAGCTTGCATTGACTTCTATTAAAGAAGTCATTTGCAAGCTGTGCTGAGGTCGCGCTGTGCGTGGCGGCTTCAAAGTCGGGTGAGACTGGCTGGGAAGGGGTTAACATCTAGGGGCAATCAAGACTTAACTGTGTGTCTTTCAATGTGTAATGTGTGCTGCTTTTTACTACTGATTGATTTGTTTATTTTTTCTACTTTGAAAAAAAAAAAAACAATCGTTCCCTCTGTACAGAGCACAAGCAAACACCCCAACGTATATTCTATGAGGCATAATGAGTCTTTTGAACTTTTTTTACGCAAGTTTTTGGAAAAAACTTTTTTTTACACAAAGTTGTCCATTTATCAGATATTTCCAATTTCTTATGTAGGGGGGTCTCCTTTAAGGCCCCGGGACTACGTTACCCAGAACCCCGTTCGGCACCCAGAGTGCAGTTAGCAACCGCAGAGACTCATGGGAGGGGTTATTTAAGGAGCTCGGCCTCTTTGGACACCGCGCTGCAAGCAAGAGTTTTTTTCCTGTGCGGATCTGCTGCAGTGCAAGGCCTGAAGCCTGGGCCTTGCGCAACTTCCAAAGAGCCTTCCACCCCACTGCGGAGCCTGGGTGGCATCTGACTTGTCGAGTGAGGATTTCAGTTGGACTTCAGTTGGATCGGGGACCCGATTGTTGCAGACGCTGTGTGCGGAGACACAGCAGGTGGAAGTCCCGGACTGGGATCGCGTCCGGAGTGGTGAGCGGGCACCTGCCCAAACCAATAGACTGTGCCGTGTTCAGGCCTATAGACTGCATAGGCCCACAGTTTCGTTTATCTGCTGTTCCCCGGGGGGACCGGTAGCAGGACAGAGTTGAAGTGTCCCCCCCCCCAAGTATAGTGTTCCAAGTTATTGCCTGGTTGTGGATTACAAAGTACTATTCATCAAGTGCACCACCGAAAGCTGGCATGCGAAGAAATCCCTATAGGAGGTGACTGAGATTTACTCCATGTCAGGCCTGACCGGGGTGGGGAGTTAAGATATTGTTTAGTGCGCCATAGGGCGCGCATACCATAATAGCTACGCGTGGTGGAGTACCGCGCATCGCCATTATTGTGTGCTGTATTGATTTCTGCAGGGCTCTGCAAGCCAGTTGCATGTGTTGTGTTCTGCCTATGCTACCTTTGAGATAAGAGTAAACTGTTATATTTAATCTCTCGCCTCAGTGTGTTGTCTTACTGCTAAGAGATTACCCCTTGCAATACTATTGAATGTGATACAAATATAACCCTAGACTAACTGTGCCAGAGTGGGTCGAGTAAGATTGCCGGGGGTTGGCGGTACTGTATACAGGGCCCGAAATCAAACCAAGCGGCTCTCTTAACTGGGGGTAGCGCTACACGTGGGGGCTCTCGAGTCCGGGATCCTGTTGCAGCAAGTAACGCGCCAAAAGTACCAGCATGGACCCACTAGAAGTAGGACAGTGGTGTAAAACATTTCAAGAATCCAAGTGTAGAAGCTATAGATGATCAGACTTATAGCCTAATACACCGCTCAAGCCAGGAGGACGGTTTCAGACACCGAAACTATCTCCATCACCCACCCCAAAAGTAGAAAAACAGGTGAAAAGGGAAAGTCCCGGGTCGCCATCTGCCACCCTCGGCGCAGAGTTGTGCGAGGTCCTGGGGGAACTTGTGGCCCAGTGTAAGAAAGATCCTACAGATTATCAAATGTCAGGATACAGAAAACGTAGAATATTCTCAGGAAGGAAACCTGTACCTTCGGGTGAAGAGGGTTTGAGGAGTGGTTAGATGGTGCCACTCAGGCCCTAGAAGAATGGGAAGTCCCAGACCACAGAAAGAAGCAGAGAATTGCTGAGAGCTTGAAGGGGCCTGCTCTAGAGGCCATACGCAACCTCAAGATGAGTAAGACAGACTGTAATGCACAGGACTATCTGGACATTCTTCAGAATGTGTTCGGTGGAACAGAGAAAATCACTGAGCTCACTTATCAGCTGGAGCACTGCTACCAGAAGACAGGAGAGAAGCTGTCAGAGTTCATGAGGCGCCTGGATAAGATCCTGCATAAGATGATTCTTAAGAAGGGGATTGACCCACGGAAGGTGGATGAGGCCCGTGTTCAACAGGTGATGAGAAGATCTCAGCCCTTGGACCCCATCGCATTGGCGCTATGCACAAGACAGGACGGGAAGAGCCTGGAGTACCCTGACTTGATTCGAGTGGTTAGAGAGGAAGAAGCTATGCTTTAGGAGAAGAAGAGGAGCCTACCAGTTGAGTCGGTAAATCCTCCTCCAGTGATGGTCAGGACGGCCATAACCCTGGAAAGAGACTCAGAGGTGGATAGCTTGAAGTCACAGATGTCCCAAGTATTGGGGATGCTGACCTCCCTGATGGAAAAGAAGTCAAGGGAACCAGAGAGGGAAAGTCCGAGGAAGGAGCTGTTTCCCAACACCTCAGCGCCCACATCCCTGGAAGATTGGGGGGATGTGACTTGTTTCAATTGTGGAGGAGCTGGCCATTTCGCCAAAGTGTGTGCCAGCCCAAAGAAAAAAAAGATGAATAACCGCAAGCCGCCGGAAAACTTCAGCGGGCCCCGGTAAAGGAGTCAACCGTGTGCCCATCATCTCCAGTGAGCTCCAAACTGAATGAGAAGCACATGAAAAGAGTGGAGAAGACCCCTCAGAAGAAACGCAAGGTTCCTCAGAAGGAACGCACCCCAAAGAAAGAGAGTAGTGTCCCTCAGCGGGTAGTTACACCCACCAAAAGGAGGGAGATCAATGCATACCAGGCCCAAGAGAGGCTTAAGTCCAAAGAGAAATGGAAGAAAGAAAGTCAAAAGGGAAAATGCAAAGATCAAAAGAAAGAGACCCCCTTGAAGCGATATCCAGAGAAGCTGGTGGGTCCCTCCCCGATAGTACCAGTTCAAGTGGAGGGAGTCTGCACAAGAGCCATATTGGATACTGGGGCGCAAGTGACCCTGTTGTACCGGGACTTCTATGACAAGCATTTAAGTCACCTACCCATCCAGAAGATTGAAGAGTTGGAGATATGGGGAATTGGGACAGAGAGTTTCCCTTATGATGGCTATCTGCCTATAAAACTGACTTTTGACCCGTCCATAGCCGGAAAGGCTGAAGTGTTCGACACCTTAGCTGTGGTGTGCCCCCGACCGCCTGGAGCTAACAAGAGTTCCCTGATAATATGGACCAACACGGATCTGGTCCGAAGACTCTTGGCTCCTCTGACAAGAAGGAAAGACCCCACAGTCACTGAGATCCACCCAATGTTGAAGAAAGCCTACCAACGACTGATCTTAGAACAGAAGGCCCCCGGAAGAGGGGGTAGGGAAGGTCTGGAGGCTGGGAAGAAGGGGAATAGTGCTGCAGCCCGGTGAAGTAACCTGCTTGAAAGCCACAATGAAACTCACTTGGGAGCAGCCTGGCCCTTTTGTCACGTTGGAACCCGACCCAAGGGAAGAACATTCGGGCCTAGAAGTAGTCCCAGAAGTGGTCCCGGTGAGGGCCCTGAAGAAGGCTCATTGTAAAGTGCCTGTGAGCGTCAGAAATACCACAGATGGTCCCATGGAAATCCCAGTCAGGCTGTTACTGGGCCGGGTGAGCCCAGCTACCCCAGTTGCTTCACCAGAAGTGGAAAGGACAGATGGAGAAAGTACTGTGTGGGAGAAACTGTCCATGGAGAACCCAAATCTGCCCAGGGCTTGGAAAGAGAGAGCCAAGGCCCAGTTGACCAGGTAAGAAAGGATCTTTTCTCAAGATGAATTCGATGTGGGGTGTGCTAGGAGTGCCACCCATTGAATCCGCCTCCAGGAAGACAAGCCCTTCAGGGAGAGGGTTAGGCGGGTTCCGTTAGCAGACCTCGAAGACTTGAGGGAGCAGCTCGCCGAGCTCAAGCGAACAGGGGTGATTCGAGAATCTAGAAGTCCCTATGCCTCCCCTATAGTGGTGGTCCGGAAGAAGAATGGGTCACTGAGGCTGTGCATAGACTATAGGACCCTCAACAGGAGAACCATACCGGATCAATATACCACTCCAAGGATAGAGGATGCCCTACAGAGCTTGTCTGGAACCAAGTGGTTCAGTGTTATGGACCTCAAGAGCGGGTACTATCAGATCCCGATGCATCCAGAAGACAAAGAGAAGACGGCTTTCATAACCCCGGTAGGGTTCTTTGAATTCAACCGGATGCCTCAAGGTCTGTCTGGAGCTCCAGCCACCTTCCAACGTCTCATGGAAAAGACTGTGGGAGATATGAACCTCATCGAAGTCCTCGTATACTTGGATGACATCATTGTCTTCGGAAGAACCTTGGAAGAGCATGAAGAGAGGCTGTAGAAAGTTTTGAAGAGACTGAGTGAGGAAGGACTCAAGCTCTCACCTGAAAAATGTCAATTCTATCAGTCATCAGTTAACTATCTGGGGCACATAGTGTCTGAAGATGGGGTAGCCACAGACCCCGAAAAATTGGAGGCAGTCACCTCCTGGCCCAGGTCCACCACTGTGACAGAGCTCAGATCCTTTCTGGGGTTCTGTTCCTATTACAGGAGGTTTGTGGAGGGGTTTGCTCGGATAGCCAGGCCTCTGAATGAGCTGCTAAAGACGGAGGGGGAAGAGGATGACACAGGCCCCAGAAAGCCAGGGGAGTCAGTCAAGGACCAGTGGAACGAGAAGTGTGAGAATGCCTTCCAGATATTGAAGAAGACATTGACCACTGCCCCTGTCCTGGCCTATGCAGACCCTAAGAAGCCTTATGAACTTCATGTAGATGCCAGTCATGACGGTTTGGGAGGAGTGCTGTACCAGGAGCATGAAGAGCAACTGAGGCCTGTTGCGTATGTGAGCAGAAGTCTGACTCCCTCTGAAAAGAACTACCCCACCCATAAGTTGGAGTTCCTGGCCCTTAAGTGGGCGGTAGTTGACAAACTTAGAGACTAATTATATGGGGCGGAATTCACAGTGAAAACAGACAACAACCCCCTCACCTATCTCTTCACCACAGCAAAGTTGGATGCCACAGGACATAGGTGGCTGGCGGCGCTGTCTGCCTTCAATTCCGGCCTGAAGTACAGACCTGGGGCTGGAAACCGAGATGCAGACGCTTTGTCTAGAAAATGTCACGTCCCCACTTGCAGTACAGAAGACTGGGCCCAAGTGGCACCCGACGGGGTGCAGGCCCTCTGTCAAGGGGCTGAACTCCAAGCCAGTGGCGGCTCAAGAGCAGAAGAGATAGGGGTTACCATAGTAGGAGTTCCCAAGCAATACTGTGGAGTAACCCAACTGGGGGAAGATAACTTGCCAAAACTGTCTAAGAAGGAGCTGAGATCCGGCCAATTGGAAGACCCCATGGGGAGATTGGTCCTAGAGGCCCTGGAGAATCAGGACCCGAATAGACTCTTACACCACCCCTCAAAGGAAGCTCGCCTGTTGAGGAAAGAGTGGGACAAGTTACAGGTGCATCAGGGAGTGGTCTACCGAAGGGGGGCCCCTCTGATGACCTAGAAGACAAATGGCAATTGTTCTTGCCTGAGAAGTACCGAGAGACAGTCCTGGTTGCTCTGCACGACAACCATGGTCACCTAGGGGCGGAAAGGACCTTCCAACTCGTTAGGGACAGAGAAAGACTTTACCTCATCAAGCTGCCCCAATGGGCCATCTGCAAAGTCAAAGCCCACTTGATCTGGTATGCATTGATTTTCTCTGCCTCGAACCCGACCTGAGTGGACTAGGAAATGTTCTAGTAGTAACCGACCATTTCACCCGGTATGCCCAGGCCTTTCCAACCAAGGACCAGAAGGCTTCCACCGTGGCCAAAGTGCTCATGGAGAAATACTTTGTACATTATGGGCTACCACAACGGCTCCATTCAGATCAGGGAAGGGATTTTGAATGTCGATTGATCCGGAAACTCTTGGATTCTTTGGGGATCAAGAAGACAAGAACTACCCCCTATCATCCACAAGGTGATGCTCAGCCAGAGAGGTTCAACCGAACCCTGTTCAACATGCTGGGGACCCTAAGCAGTGAAAAGAAGCAGCATTGGAGCAACCACATAGCGGCAGTTGTGCATGCATACAACAGCACTACCAGTGACGCTACAGGGTACTCACCCTATCGACTTATGTTCGGGAGAGAAGCAAGACTACCCGTAGATCTGGCCTTTGGCATTTCCATAGACCATTGTTCTGCTGCTTCCCACAAGGGATATGTCGATAGGCCAATTTCAAATTGCGTCTGAGCCTATGAACAGGCCCAGGCGGCCTCGGAGCAAAGGGGGGCTCGCAACAAGAAAAATTTTGACCTGAAAGTTAGGATTCAGGATTTGCAACCAGGAGACAGAGTGTAGCTACGGAACTTGGGGGTCCCTGGAAAACACAAGCTTGCTGATAGATGGAGACCTGAACCTTATGTTGTTTGCAAGAGGCTACCGGGCCTGCCCGTTTACAGACTTAAACCAGAAGGGAAGGTGGGACCTTTGAAGACCTGGCATCGGAACCACCTACTCCCACTGGCGGAGGCAGTTCGGATACCATCTGTGACAGATTCCCCTGAGCCAACTTCCATCCTGGATACTCCCAGACCGAACACTCGGTTCCAGACCCCTCAGATTGGGGATCCAGAGACCTCGGAGATGAGTGAAGATGAGGGAGAAGAACTTGACTGGCTTTGGCCTTCACAGGCCCCAGGAACCTCTGCTATTGATCTTCCACCTGAAGAGGACACCATAGATCAGACGCTGAATGCAGAAGCTACTGAGTTCATTCCGTCCAGTCCTTGGTCAGATTCTTGGGAGAGTGCCTGTGACTTACTCCCAGAAGAAGATCCAAGGGAGTCTCTGTACCTCCCTGCCCCGGAGTCCAGTGCTCCCGAACCAGAAGTAATTCCTGAGTTGGTTCCAGAGGAGGAGCCTGTTCTAGCAGAGAGCCCAAGAGGACAGAGGAAGCGAAGAGCCATAAAGCCTCCCAGAAGATTAACTTACCCACAGATGGGGAGAAGTGCGGAAGACACTGTGGTTACTGCCAGAAGGAGTACGGAAGAGCCTGACCCTCCCACTGTTCATTTAGTGGGGGCAACCCCAGCTCACTCTCTGGCACAGTTAGGCAGGACACTAGAGATGATGTGACCTGTGGGCAGGGGAGTTCACCGCCTCGGTTTTGGTGGGAATTTCCTCTACCAACATCATACGAAACTTTGATTGATGTTGTACGTTCTGTGATTTAAGTTTATGTTATCTTTGGGGACCAAAGAGTTTAAGTGGGGGGAGTGTGTAGCGGGGTCTCCTTCAAGGCCCCGGGACTACGTTACCCAGAACCCCGTTCGGCACCCAGAGTGCAGTTAGCCACCGCAGAGACTCATGGGAGGGGTTATTTAAGGAGGAGGCGAGGCGGAGCTCTGCCTCTTTGGACACCGCGCTGCAAGCAAGAGTTTTCTTCCTGTGCGGATCTGCTGCAGTGCAAGGCCTGAAACCTGGGCCTTGCGCAACTTCCAAAGAGCCTTCCACCCCACTGCGGAGCCTGGGTGGCATCTGACTTGTCGAGTGAGGACTTAAGTTGGATCGGGGACCCGATTGTTGCAGACGCTGTGTGCGGAGACACAGCAGGTGGAAGTCCCGGACTGGGATCGCGTCCGGAGTGGTGAGCGGGCACCTGCCCAAACCAATAGACTGTGCCGTGTTCAGGCCTATAGACTGCATAGGCCCACAGTTTTGTTTATCTGCTGTTCCCCGGGGGGACCGGTAGCAGGACAGAGTTGAAGTGTCCCCCCCCCCCAGTATAGTGTTCCAAGTTATTGCCTGGTTGTGGATTACAAAGTACTATTCATCAAGTGCACCACCGAAAGCTGGCATGCGAAGAAATCCCTATAGGAGGTGACTGAGATTTACTCCATGTCAGGCCTGACCGGGGTGGGGAGTTAAGATATTGTTTTTAGTGCGCCATAGGGCGCGCATACCATAATAGCTATGCGTGGTGGAGTACCGCGCAGCGCCATTATTGTGTGCTGTATTGATTTCTGCAGGGCTCTGCAAGCCAGTTGCATGTGTTGAGTTCTGCCTATGCTACCTTTGAGATAAGAGTAAACTATTATATGTAATCTCTCGCCTCAGTGTGTTGTCTTACTGCTAAGAGATTACCCCTTGCAATACTATTGAATGTGATCCAAATATAACCCTAGACTAACTGTGCCAGAGTGGGTCGAGTAAGATTCCCGGGGGTTGGCGGTACTGTATACAGGGCCCGAAATCAAACCAAGCGGCTCTCTTAACTGGGGGTAGCGCTACACTTACATTCTGCTATTCCTCCTGAGTATGGCAATACCACATGTGTGAGACTTTTACACAGCCTGACCACATACAGAGGCCCAACGCTGAAGTACCACCTCCAGGTGTTCTAGGAGCATAAATTACACATCTAGTTTCTCAACTACCTATTAGGCCCTGGAGCACCAGGACAATGGAAACGCCCACAAAATGACCCCATTTTGGAAAGCAAGCACCTCAACGTATATTCTATGAGGGAGGGTCAGTGCAGGCAGAGATATTGTCAGCAGTGCCAAAATATTGGTCCTAGTAGTAGTAGGCAGGAACACGGTCCATAGTAGAGGTAGCAGGCAGAGGTGTGGTCATTTCATCCGGCAGGCAGAGGTATGATGTCAGTATGTCATACAGGCAGCAGGCAAAAGAAGGGCCTCGGTCAGGACAGAATGGGGACAGGGGTAGAGGCTTTTTCCACCTTCTCCCACCTCTCCGGTCTCCAGACCCTAATCCGGAAATGAGAAGACCAAAAAAAAAATTGTCTTCATCAAGAAAAGCAATTCTGGAACCCCACACATATGTGAAGCCCCTGTGTTATGAATCCCACTACTTCAGTAGCAGGGTGAAAGATCAGTCCAAGAGGCAGGTAAAAAACAAGCTCCTCTTTAATGTCTGCACCTTGCAAAACCTTGGGACCAGTGTACATGCTTCCTACCAGTGTGTTTTGTTGTTTTTTCTTTAGCCATGATAACTACTAGGGATGAGCTTCGTGTTCGAGTCGAACATACGTTCGACTCGAACATCGGCTGTTCGATCGTTCGACGAAGATCGAACGATTTGGGCCGTTCGCGCCAAATTCGAGTGACGCGAACGGCCCACAATGCACTACGCCATCGCAGTGTCATCCAGGCGCTGTGATTGGCCAAGCATGCACTGTGACCCCGCATGCTTGGCCAATCACAGCGCCGGCAGTGAGGAGAGCAATGATTGGCCACAGGCAGGATGCCTGTGGCCAATTATTGCTGAGGGGGTTTAGTACACGCCCCACACTATAAAAGGCCGCCAGCGCGGCGGCCTTGTGTAGTGTGTTCCGGAGCAGGGAAAGAGAAGCATAGGCAGGGACAGTGTCATTATTTTTCCTTTACTAATCCTGGATTCCTTGTGTTTAGGGACAAATAAGGATAGGTAGGGAGAGTGTCAGTGACAGTGTGCTATTCTGTGCTAATCCTTGTTTGTAGGGACAGAGAGGTACAGTGAGGGAAAGTGTCAGTGTGCTATTCTGTTCTAAAACTATTCTGCTGAACCATATTTTCAATCCTTGAGTTGAGGGACAGAGAGGTACAGTGAGTGAAACTGACAGTGTGCTATTCTGTTCTAAACCACTTTTGCTGTTCCATATTTTCAATCCTTGAGTTTAGGGACAGAGAAGGACACTCGTAGAAATTATCAGTGTGCTATTCTGTGCTAAATCTTGTTTGTAGGGAGGGACAGAGTAGGACAGTGAGGGAAAGTGTCAGTGTGCTATTCTGTTCTAAAACTATTTTGCTGAACCATATTTTCAATCCTTGAGTTGAGGGACAGAGAGGTACAGTGAGTGAAACTGACAGTGTGCTATTCTGTTCTAAAGCAATTTTGCTGTTCCATATTTTCAATCCTTGAGTTTAGGGACAGAGAAGGACACTCGTAGAAATTATCAGTGTGCTATTCTGTGCTAAATCTTGTTTGTAGGGAGGGACAGAGTAGGACAGTGAGGGAAAGTGTCAGTGTGCTATTCTGTTCTAAAACTATTTTGCTGAACCATATTTTCAATCCTTGAGTTGAGGGACAGAGAGGTACAGTGAGTGAAACTGACAGTGTGCTATTCTGTTCTAAACCTATTTTGCTGTTCCATATTTTCAATCCTTGAGTTGAGGGACAGAGAGGTACAGTGAGTGAAACTGACAGTGTGCTATTCTGTTCTAAACCAATTTTGCTGTTCCATATTTTCAATCCTTGAGTTTAGGGACAGAGAAGGACACTCGTAGAAATTATCAGTGTGCTATTCTGTGCTAAATCTTGTTTGTAGGGAGGGACAGAGTAGGACAGTGAGGGAAAGTGTCAGTGTGCTATTCTGTTCTAAAACTATTTTGCTGAACCATATTTTCAATCCTTGTGTTTAGGGACAGAGAAGGATAGGCAGGGGACAGTGTCAGTGTCATTGTTGCTAAGCCTCCTACACAGTATACACCTGAAGGTAGCCCTTATTGCTGTTTTTCCCATCTCCCTGCAGGCCATCCATTAAAATGTCTGGAAGGCAACCAAGGAGAGGCAGACAGTCAGGAGGCAAAAAAAGAGGGCAAGCAGGCTCTGTGTCTGGGGGCAACAGTGCTGGTCGTGTACGCGGTGCATTGTCATCAGCACATGGCCATGGGACACGCTTGTCCTTGTTTTCGGCAGCTGGACATGTTGAGCCACATCATGCCGAAGACTTGGTAGAGTGGATGACCAAGCCCACCTCATCCTCCTCATCCTCTCTCACCCAGGCTCAGGGTACTGGCAAAGCAGCTGCCAAAGCGTCCTCTTCTCTGGTATCATTATCTTCATTAGTCAATCCTTCCCTAGACCCACCATGCCCTCCTCCTGAGGAGTCCCCCGAACTGTTTGAGCACAGTGTTGGGTACATGCTCCAGGAGGATGCCCAGCGTTTGGAAGGATCTGATGATGATACCCAGCTAGAGGAAGGCAGCAGCGTGAGAGCAGAGAGAGGGGATGCTCAAGAAGGACACCAATCTGGCAGTCATGCTCCAGCAGCTGCAGCATATTGCCAGATTGGCTCCAGTGATGAGGAGGGAGGGGATGATGAGGTCACTGACTCCACGTGGGTGCCTAATAGGAGAGAGGAGGAGGATGAGGAGGAGGCACATCTCCAACGAGGCAGGATGCCCTTGAGTGGCCAGCGTATGGGCAGCACACCGACGGAATCACACCGCAGAGCTCCGCCTGTGCAGGGCGCTGCCTCTGCCCGTCATGCAAAAAGTTCTTTGGTGTGGGCCTTTTTTGAGGCGAGTGCATCAGATCGCACAGCTGCTGTTTGCAACATATGTCTCAAGCGTATATCGCGTGGCCAAAACATCAGCCGCTTGGGCACCACATGCTTGATCAGACATATGTTGACCTGCCATGCAGCTCGTTGGCAAGCCTACCTTAAAGACCCACACCAAAGAACAAAGCTGACCTCTTCTTGCACCGCATCAGCTGGGATCTCCAACCCCACTATACCTTCACTCCTCTCTGAAACCTGCTCTGAGAGGAATGAAGGTGTAGAATTAGGTGTGTCACAGGCAAGTACTTGCGGGCACTCTGCTAGCAGTACACCAACGTCCGATTCTAGCAGGCAAATTTCCCTGCCCCAGCTGCTGGACCGTCAAAAGAAGTTCACTCCCAGCCATCCACATGCCCAGCGGTTGAATGCTAGCTTGGCTAAATTGCTAGCGCTTCAACTGCTGCCTTTTCAGTTGGTAGACTCGGCTCCCTTCCGTGAGTTTGTGCAATGTGCGGTTCCTCAGTGGCAGGTTCCCAAACAACACTTTTTCGCACGGAAGGCTATTCCGGCTCTCTACAGGCATGTGGAAGGCAATGTCTTGGCCTCGCTGGACAGGGCGGTCAGCGGTAAGGTGCATATTACCGCTGACTCATGGTCCAGCAGGCATGGACAGGGACGTTACCTTTCTTTCACGGCCCATTGGGTCACTCTTTTGGCAGCTGGGAAGGATACAGGACAAGGTGCAGTAGTGTTGGAGGTTGTTCCACCGCCACGCCTCCAAAATGCTACTACTGGTTGTGACACACCTCTCTCCTCCACCCCCTCCTCTTCTTCTTCCTCCATGGCCTCTTCCTGTGGTTTGTCCTCGGAACCAGCGGTGCTCCGTAGGCGTTCAAGGGGCTACGCAAGTACGCAGGCAAAAAGATGCCATGCTGTGCTTGCGCTGGTGTGTTTGGGGGACAGGAGCCACACTGGGGCAGAGGTCCTGTCTGCTCTGCAGGGGCAGGCCGAGAGGTGGTTGACGCCACGCCAGCTTAAGCCAGGAATGGTGGTTTGCGACAATGGCACCAACCTCCTCTCCGCCCTCCGACAGGGACAACTGACCCATGTGCCCTGTATGGCTCACGTCCTTAACCCGGTGGTGCAGCGGTTCTTGGGCAGGTACCCGGGCTTACAGGATGTCCTGAGGCAGGCCAGGAAAGTCTGTGTGCATTTCCGCAGATCTTATAATGCCAGTGCTCGCCTGGCTGAGCTTCAAAAGGAGTTGAACCTGCCCAAGAACCGCCTTATATGTGACATGCCCACCAGGTGGAACTCAACGTTGGCCATGCTGCAGCGGCTGCACACGTAGCAGAGGGCCATCAATGAGTACCTGTGCGACTACGGCACCAGGACAGGGTCAGGGGAGCTCGGGTTTTTTTCACCACGCCAGTGGGGCATGATCAGGGATGCATGCACTGTCCTGGCACCATTTGAGGAGGCCACGAGGATGGTGAGCAGTGACAGTGCATGCATCAGTGACACTGTACCTCTTGTCCACCTGTTGGAGCACACGCTGCGTGGAATAATGGACAGGGCACTTGAGGCAGAACAGAGGCAGGAAGAGGAGGACTTCCTTGCCTCTCAAGGCCCCCTTTACCCAGACAGTGTTCCTTCTGTCCCACCCATCGCACAGGAAGAGGAGGAGGAGGAGGAGGAGGATTGTTGTCAGGGTCACCTGTGGCCAGGTGACAGATGCACACCGTAGGGGGACAGGAGTGTACCGCGAGGTAGTGAACCCTATGGCTGGCTTCTGCGGATAGGAAACTGGGTGGTTGTGGAAAGCGGGACCAGAGGAGCACAACCGGGATCCTAACGGAAGCTAGAGCCAAGATTCCCCAGGGCGCGGAGTCTAAGACCCAGCTGGTCTTCTCCAGGGCCTCTAGTGGTGAGGATGTTATGCTGCAGGCTGGGACCAGGTCGCGGCCCCTGGAGTTTCCTAGCTCACGCCCCATAGGATAAGGGGAAAAGAGGGGAAGCAGCAGCACAAGATAAGAGAGAACCGAATAACAAGCTGAAGGTCAGGGGCCACAAGCAGACAAGGATAACAAAAGAACGAGCCGAAGGTCAAGGGTCACGAGCAGACAGGGATTGTCGGGGACAAGCCAATAACGTAACAGAGAGACAGACTTAGCACACGGCAAGCAGGAACCCAAACACACAATGCCTAACAAACACGTTGATCAGCAAAGCAGGCTTGCAGTGCACAGGTTAATATAGTGTTCTGTGATAGGGCCTGGGGTGGAGTCAGGCTGGGAGGAGATTATAAAGGAAGCCAGGTGAAGGAGGTCTGGTCTCACATGAGGAGGAAGGTAAGATGGCAGACAGACATTAATGCATATCCATGACAATTGTGTCAGCATGGAGGTGGAGGCTGGCACTCAGCATCATCAGCAGCAGTCTTTTAGGGATGATTTACAGTCCCAAGAAACCAGTGGACTTGTACGTGGCTGGGAGGAGGTGGCTGCGGATCATGTCGTCCTTAGTGACCCAGAGGACTCCGGACTGAATGCCTCAGCTAACCTACGCTGCATGGCCTCCCTGATCCTGCAAAGTCTGCGGAAGGATCCTCGTATTCTTCGGATCAAGGAGAGGGACCATTACTGGCTGGCCACTCTCCTTGATCCACGGTACAAGGGTAAGGTTGCGGACCTTATCGTACCGTCGCAGAGGGAGCAGAGGATGAGACAACTCCGGGAGGCCTTGCAGAAAGGTCTGTGCAACGCGTTCCCAGAGACTGGGGGGTTACAAACTCCTGGTCCTGGACAACGAGTTGCTGAGGCTTCGGGCAGTCAAAGAAGGAGCGGTGGGGAAGGTGGCCGTCTGACCGATGCGTTCAGACAATTCTTTAGTCCGCAGCCCCAAAGTATGATCGGTTCCAGCAACCATCGCCAGCGTCTGATATACATGGTGCAGGAATACCTAGGGGCAAGGTCAGACTTGGACACCTTCCCCATCGAAAATCCTCTGGCGTACTGGGTCTTGAGGATGGATCACTGGCCAGAGCTTGCACAGTATGCAATTGAGCTACTGGCCTGTCCTGCATCCAGCGTTCTTTCAGAACGCACATTCAGTGCTGCTGGAGGATTTGTCACGGATCACAGGGTGCGCCTGTCCACCGACTCGGTTGATCGACTGACTTTCATCAAGATGAACCAGTCTTGGATCACCACCAGCTACCACACACCAGATGCTGATATAACAGACTAATTGATTTTAAAATGTCACATCCCTTCAAGACTGATGCTGATGCTGAGTGCCTGTGCTGTTATGTTGACTGGCTATCCTCCTCCTCCTCCTCAATGATACGATTAACGATGATAGCTTGGAAGATCATTTTGGTTTATGGGTGACGCCACCAGTGGCTAAGGCCCAATTTTTCAGCCCCTGTTTAACAGGGGCGTGTAATTAAAAATTTTGATGCAATACTTTGCAACAGGCCTCATTGCTGTGCTCCAAGTACAGTATCTGTGAGGGGTTGCAGTGTTGTGCCACCAGTGCCTAAGGCCCAATTTTTCAGCCCCTGTTCAACAGGGGCATGCAATTATAATTATTGATCTAATAATTCACAGCAGGGCCCATTGCTGCGCCCACCAAGAGTAACTGTCAGGCCTTACAGTGTTGTGGCACCAGCACCACCATCACCACCACCACCACCACCAAAGGCCCAATTTTTAAGCCCCTGTTCAACAGGGACATGCAATTATAATTATTGATCTAATAATTCACAGCAGGGCCCATTGCTGCGCCCACCAAGAGTAACTGTCAGGCCTTACAGTGTTGTGGCACCAGCACCACCATCACCACCACCACCACCACCAAAGGCCCAATTTTTCAGCCCCTGTTCAACAGGGGCATGCAATTATAATTATTGATCTAATAATTCGCAGCAGGGAGCATTGCTGCGCCCACCAAGAGTAACTGTCAGGCCTTACAGTGTTGTGGCACCAGCACCACCATCACCACCACCACCACCACCAAAGGCCCAATTTTTCAGCCCCTGTTCAACAGGGGCATGCAATTATAATTATTGTTCTAATAATTCACAGCAGGGAGCATTGCTGCGCCCACCAAGAGTAACTGTCAGGCCTTACAGTGTTGTGGCACCAGCACCACCATCACCACCACCAACACCACCAAAGGCCCAATTTTTCAGCCCCTGTTCAACAGGGGCATGCAATTATAATTATTGATCTAATAATTCACAGCAGGGACCATTGCTGCGCCCACCAAGAGTAACTGTCAGGCCTTACAGTGTTGGGGCACCAGCACCACCATCAAAGGCCCAATTTTTACTACCACTGATCAACAATTATATGTTATTACAATTCCTGATATTATACTTGACAGAAGGGCGTTCCAGCACCCACCAAGAATAACTGTGAGTGCTTTCAGTGTTGTGCCAACACCAACACCTAAGGGGCCAATTTCTGCAGAGTATATACGGAAGGTCCCTACTTTCAAACATCCAACTTACAAACTACTACTACTTGCAAACGGAAGAAGACAACAGGAAGTGAGAGGAAATCTACCCCTTGGAAGGAAAATTCTCTCCTGTAAGAATTAATATGGGAGAAAGGTGTCTCCTCTCTACTGATGCTTTATCACCAATCCTTGTTTCAATAAAAACACCACATTTCAAAAACAGTTGTCATTGGGACGCAAAGTGAGGTGAAATGTTCTGAACAGGGGCACAGACAGCAAAAAAAATGTGACAGGGGTGATAACCGTTCCCTATGTTTTACAAAAAACAAAAAAAAAGGAATTTGCCATGGAGCTCCACTTAAACAATGCAGCTGTTCAAAATTATAAACAGATTCTACATAAGAACAAGCTTACAGTCCCTGTCTTGTATGCACCGCCTGTATACGGCTGTTCAGAGTATATAGGTCCTTTTTTATTTTGTGTGCGGGGTTCCCCTTAATATCCATACAAGACCCAAAGGGGCTGGTAATGGGCTGGGGTAGGGGGGGGGGGTTGATGGGGTAGCTATGCCATTTTTCGTAAAGATTTTCATCCATATTACCGGGACCAGACATTACATTAAAGCCGCAAGCAGTTTTAAATGACTTTTTTCCCTTTAGAAATGTTATTTTGTGCAGGGACAGTTCTAAACACGGGAAACACGTGGCACTTCACAGGCATACTTTAGACACCCCCCAGGTACAATATTTAAAGGAATATTTGACTTTTTTTTTTCACTTTATGCATCATTAAAATGACTGCTCCCGGAAAACGTCCGTTTTTAAAACTTATTTTTGCATTGATACATGTCCCCTGGTGCAGAAGCCGGGTTCCCAAACTCTGTTTCGGACAATAACATGGATAATAGTCGTTATAATTAGCACTTTAGAATCCGAACGTTCGCATCCATTGTATTTAATAGGGTTCTAATGTTCGTGCGAACTTTCGGTCCGTTCGCGGGTTCTGGTGCGAACCGAACCCGGGGGTGTTCGGCTCATCACTAATAACTACATCTCTCTTATACAGGTTCAATTAAAGTGGTTGTAAAGGCAGACGTCCACCTGTCAATTTCCTATGCCTGAAGTGGGCATGGTGGAAAGGCTTATGCCGCGTACACACGATCGTTTTTCACGCCGTTAAAAATTCTATTTTTTAAATTGGGCATTAAAAAAGATCGTGTGTATGCTCCAGAGCATTTTTAAGGGCGTGAAAAACGGGCATTAAAAATTTCGAACATGCTCTATTTTCACATTGTTTTTCATGTCGTTTTTTTTAACGTCGTGAAAAACGGTAGTGTGTATGCTTTTACGAGGGGAAAAAAACCGCGCATGCTCAGAATCAAGTATGAGACGGCAGCGCTCGTTCTGGTAAAACTAGCGTTCGTAATGGAGATAGCACATTCGTCACGCTGTAACGGACGGAAAAGCACGAGGCTGAAAAGCGCGAATCGTCGCTCAACAAACTTTACTAACATGAAGGGTGGCGCCATCCGAAGGGAACTTCCCCTTTATAGTGCCGTTGTACGTGTTGTACGTCACTGCGCTTTGCTCGAGCGGTTTTTTTTAATGAACGTGTGTATGCAAGACAGGCTTGAGAGGAAACAAGAAAAATCACGTCGAGAAAAACTTGTTTTTTTAAAATGACATTAAAAACGGTCGTGTGTACGCGGCATTAGAACCTGAAAGCTCTGCCCAAGCAAAAATTTTGTTAGCTTCTCTTTGAGCTATATGACTTCTGGTTTCCCCTATGATTATTATATGTCACTGCTGTGTCATTGCCTGACTGAATCCAGGTTGGAGGATATTTGCAAGTGAATGGATTCACTTCGAACTTTAGAGGCAACAAAGTCATCTGTACCAAGAGGGTGTCCAGGACTTCTCCCAAACCCAACACCAGGAATTGATAGTGAGAACTTTCCAAACCAATGTGAGGAAGGATTATTCCGACTCCAGTTCCAGACTCATGACTCGCTATTCCAGAGCAACCATGGATCTGCAGGTCAGGAGTATGTGACGGTCCAGGGACTAAGCCCTTCTGTCTCACATAGCCAAATTGTTGAGTTGCCATTGTAGCCAGCTGAAGAAGTTTTCTGAGCACTCCTGTGCCCACTCTCCTCCTTCCCCCCCCCCCCCGCCACTGTGAACAGTGACAGAGCGGCTCGGGTGTGATTACAGAGCGAAGCAGCTGTGGGCTGTATGTGTTTCTCTGCCTGCACATTCTTCCCATCCCCCTCCGCAGAGTAATCTGCAGCCAATCAGTTGCAAGGCATTAAGGATACAGCCACAATGGATTGTGGGACATGGGTGCTGTACAGGGCAGGCTAATAGGGCTATGAACTACAACACCCAGTTATCCCTGCACACAAAGAAGGAGGTGTCTAAACCCCCACCAGAGTGCTGGAGAACTGAGCCACTGAAAGGCCTTTTGCTGTGCTGGGCCAGAGATGGAGGGGCCTGTTGTTGTGAGTGTGCCCACAACAAGGAAGAATTGGTGAGAATATGAGCGCTGGGTCTGAGCCTTGTGAGGACCTAAATGTAAGGACTGAGCTAGCTGGGACTGGATTCCTGAGGATAGTAGACATTTTTTTAAATTCTTCATTGCAAAGTTATTGGAAGACTTTTCATTTCCATATCATAGCCAAGTATTTGTTATTTAGTTTAATTAATTCAAACATATTCTGTTACCTGCTTATTGCTCTGTGCATTGCATTTACCTGACTTGCAACAATATATTAACTTTATCTACCGTCAAGTAACTTGTGGCCCATTCCCTGTATGCTAATGTAGCGCACCAACCCCAGACTTTACCTGCTTTTCTTCTGCTTGGCTCCTCCGCAGGAAAGAATGAGGCACACCGCACCACAAGCCCGTACCCTCCTGAATAGGGAGGTCGAGCGGTGTTAGTTTCTCGGGCCTGCTTGCAGCCAGTGTTTAAAAACCTCCAGTGCTGACCTCGTTTCTGCGGTAGTCAGAAACAAGTCTTTAGTTCTCCCCAGTAAGCAACTGTCCACACCAACTGAAAGGTCCAACACTTATTTATTCTTTTTAGCACAATAAACAGTCTCTTTGAGAGCAGACAGGTTGGGACAAGACACAGGTCAGATAAGGTGGGAGGAGGTCCAGGCACAAACTTGAATTGGGGTTTCTCCTGCTCTGATCAGCACGAACAGGCTTGGCGCATGGTCTCTGTCACAGACCATGAAGTTGGTCACTGCCACTGACCGGGTGAAAAAGATGAAAGTCACTGCCACTGACCTTGGGTGCGTAGTGTCACTGCCACTGTGACTTAAAGAACACGCACTTCCTTTCGTTAGTGAAATAGCCCTTTATAGGAAAGAACATCCCTCCGGAGAGTTACCAGAGGCTCCATCTGTCACCACGACTCTGCGCTGGGTCTTCGGAAAGGGTCACCTCCCTGGCCTCCTCGTCCTGGATACGGGTCCCCTCGCAAGGCAGATCCCTGGGAGTCTCGGTCCCTGGCGGATCCCAGCCGAAGGCTGCTGGGCTCCGGGCCTTTCTCCAAAGTACCTCACCCCAGACTGAAGGTGTCTGAGATGGAACAGCAGCTCCGTCTCTGGGCCTAGGGCACCCAGAGACAACCCGAGCAGGCCTCCGGGCCTAGGGCAACACGGAGGCGACACCGACGCACCCAGGCCTAAGGTGCCTGAGCGCGGAACCGACCCCTCTGGAAGATGGCCGCCCCCTTTTATATCCTCTCCCGACAGGCACAGCAGGTTCCCCGCCCCGCCGTACTGCTGCCGAGAGGGGACAAAAAAGGTACAACCTTGTACCGCGGTTCAATCCGGGCCCATGACAACAGTGCCACCTATAGGCCCCATGGAACTTACACACCAGTACCATCTCCCAGGGATAGAAATAGTCCATGAGACCTAACAATTAGTGCATCTGAGCCTAGTTACCACTCAGATGCTTCCCACTAAATGTAACCACCCGCTACACTAAGATAGTGTGTCTTATAATAATACTCAACTTACAACCAGGTGTATCAGAGGGGATGGAGCGGTTTGCAGAGTCACAGCAGAATAGAGAACCCATCATATCAAGCAAGGAAAACCTTGGACTTGACTGTATCCAGGATAAGGCCTAGGTATTCCAAGTGATAAGACTATTTTACAGGCTCTGAATAATCTATGGACATTGGTCGACAGACCCAACATGCAGTGGACAGACCAAAGGGTAGGGCTACAGACTGGAAATGTTGCAAGCCCACAACAAGACAAAGGTAGAGTTGATGTGCTGGACATGAAAGTAGGCATCCTGGATAGTCACAGAGGCCAGAATATCCCCTAGGATGAGGGAAGCAATGACCTGCCAGTTTCCATGCAGAACTCTTGCACCTGGAGGAAGATGCTTAGGACCTTGCCAACCAGAGTAGAGCAGATGTCTTCATTTGCCTTGGAGACAGTGGACAGGTTTGAATAGAAAACCCTGGAACCTCTCTCTGTCTGGAATAAAGGTTATGACCCTCATGAGAGCAGCACATAGGTCAAACAGTCTTTGCTGGGATGTTGGGAACTTTGACAACATGAAGGGTGGTAGAGGAAGATCCTGAAATTCCATTTTTTTTTTAAATCTGGATACCATGTTCTGGACCCAAACATCTGAAACTGCTCAGGACCAGATGGCCATGAAGGCCAGGAGATGTCCACCTACTACCAGCCTTTGTAATGTTTTGTTTGTACTTGAAATAATCCTCAATTCACCAAACACTGTCCAGCAATATCCAAAAGAGCAGGGGTTCCTAAAAAGGTAGACTGTCCCTGTTGTGGACCCCGGCTTCATATTCTTGTTTGGGGGTGAAGGATTAGGGTTAGTATAGTCCCCAAACAAAGCAATCTGCAAAATCAAGTGTACTGGATAGGTTTTGGCAGACTGGGCAGTCTTTAAATAACCCAGGCTGGTGACCTTTACACAGGTTGCTCCAGGTGAGGGCAAGTGTGCACTGCGCCTATAAGGACCAAAATGGTATCCTTGAAGTGGTATTAAACCCTACACCAAAAATGTAATATATTGCAGCTTACCAATCATTAGATGTGGTACCTGCATCAGTTTTTGCTTCTAATGCTTATTTTTTCCATTTTCACTTGGTGATCTGGCCAGTAGCACACCTCCTGTATTACATTGTGCCCACTCTAAATGAATGAGCACAGGGGTTACCTTTTGGACAGCAGCATTGTCAGTTTGGGGGACGGAAGTGTTAGATGTACTAGTAGACTTAAAATACACAAACAAATTGAGCCCTGGTTCACAGTGGTGCGGCTTTGAAATCGACATCAGTGCGATTTGCACCTTCGATTTCACTGCGGCTTGCGACTTCATTTAACAGAAGTCTATGCAAGTCGCAATGTTATCCACAAAAGGAAACTTTTTCAAAGTCACTGCAATTTGAACGGTTCCATTGCCGACAATGGGGTGCAAATTGCCATGCGATTTGGAACTGTCAAATCGCATGAAAAATTGCACTGGTGTGAACGGGGGCTTAAGCCAGACTCCAGCTAAATCTTTATAAGCAGTAACAGCAAACAGTTTTTTTTCCTTTTTACATAAATAAGAGCTGATCTTTGTACAGACCCCTCCTTCTCTTAAATGGTTTGTCTCATCCATGTAACTGAAACATTCTGCTGGACAACTTGTCCTTTTTAAAAACAACCAGCATACTGGCTGGATCACCAGATGAAAATAAAAGAAAGTCTAAAAAAGAAAATTAATGCAGCCACCACATCAAAGGGGCAAGCTGTAATATAATAAATGTTTGCTTTGGGGTTTATATACCACTTTAAGTATGGGAGAGATGTTACCACACTGGAACTCCTTATGTACCAGATCCTCCTCAGCAGAATCTGCAAATGTAGCTGAAGCAAGAGAAAGTTCAGCAATGAACGTGGAGGGCCCATTTGCAGCCCCTGAACTCGGAGTCAGACAAAATTGCTGAAATGTTTACAATAAACTCAGACACAGTGAAAAATCATATCTGCATAAGCAGGAGGAGGTTAAAGAGGAGGTAAAAGTAGTGACTCAAGCAGGGGTCAGTGGTCTGGGCTTTTGGTGTTTGGACCGCCAAGGGGTGTGCTGTAAATATCCCCCCCCCTTACTTTTGTTGCCAGCGGTTTAGACATCAATGGCTGTGTGTTGAGTTATTTTGAGGGGGCAGCAAATTTACACTGCTATACAAGCTGTACACTCACTACTTTACATTGTAGCAAAGTGTAATTTCTTCCGTGTTGTCACATGAAAAGATAGAATAAAATATTTACAAAAATGTGAGGGGTGTACTCACTTTTCTGAGATACTGTGTAAGTGTATGTGTACATGTAGCGGGGTATCGTTTTACCCGCAAGACTACATTTCCCAGCACGCTTTGCGGCACCCAGGGTGCCATTCCCTGCGCAAGGACTGCTGGGGTGGACTTTAAAAGGGGAGAGGCGGGGCTCGCGCGGTCTCTTGGAACGCCGCCCTCCTTTGCAAGAGGATCCCCTGCACTCACCTGCTGCGCGCGCCAGGCCTGAAGCCTGGGCCTCGCGTTCTTTTGTTCCAGAGAGCCTTCCGTTCCGCTGGGGAGTTGGTGAGGCATCCGATCCACCTGAGGTGCCCTCATCTTCTGAAGAATCGAGGACTCGATGCATCATGGACACGGTGACGCCACTCACAGTAGCGGAGGAACCGGACGGGAATCGGTCCAGTCTGGGTGAGAGAGCATCAGCTCAGAACCTTATAAGAATAACTTTGTGCCTATTGACTTTGCTTAGGCCCCACACCCCCTCTTTGAACACAGTTATACTTTGGAGAGACTGTTTGTGCTGAACTGAGTTTGTTGGTCTCTCCATCTTTGCCTGGTTGGCTAACATCTGTTACCCATTTTACTGGATTACAAATTGGTTTCTCCATGTGCACCACCGACAGTTGCTAGCGAAGATTCTCCAGCGAACTATACCCTAAGTTATAGTCAAGCCTGACTGGGTAGTTTAGGACTTTGCTGGGCGCCATTTTTATTGCTCACGAGGGAGGATTGCAGCAGTGGGATTGATGTGTTATTGCATTATTGACTGTTATAACCTTTTAATGTGCACACCTATACTGCAGGGATGTGCATAGAACATTTTTATACAAATTACTCTGTTATCTTTCTACTTCCAGTAAAGAATTATAGTTAAGTAATTTGGTGGTGAGTGTCAATTACTGTGCTGGTATACAAGGGGGGTTGTACTGTATAATAGTGTATCGAGATAATACAATTGTACCATCCTCCCCTTTCCTAACTGTGTCAGAGAGAAGTCATCCTCAGTTTCCCAGCAGACGTCTGTGATTGGCGGAACACCGAACACAGTGTCTGCTGGGATGGGTGAGGATGAGAGAACGTTCGTGATAGGCGGAGAGTGTCTGCTGAGAATCGCCTATCACGGAAGGGACCAGGAAGAGACCGCGAGATTTAAACGATGGACGCCGCAGCCTCTCAACTTTTTTTCAGGTACTATTTACAATGTTAAATTTAAACAGTGAGCTAGGGAACAGTGAGCTAGGGAACAGTGAGGATAGGAAACAGTGAGGATAGGAACAGTGAGGGTGGGAACAGTGAGGAACAGTGAGGATGGGAACAGTGAGGATGGGCACAGTAAGGATGGGAACAGTGAGGCATTGTTGACCCTTGGCTTATACTCGAGTCAGTAAGTTTTCCCAGTTTTTTGTGGTAACATTAGGTACCTCGGCTTATACTCGGGTCGGCTTATACTCGAGTATATACGGTACATACTGTGAGGGGGTTAGCTCGGCAGCGGGTGTGTGTGACCCCCGGGATGGGCTCCCCACACAAAAACAGGCCCAGCAAACGGAGGTTGTGGTTTTCAAAATCAAAAAAAGGTGCGGTTTATTTTCTATTTACAGTGACAAAACACAGCAAAGCCAAAAGAAACATAAACAAAATAAGTCCTGGTCAACTTGACCTCTGACTAAACATACAGGTTTCCTAACTAACAACTGGGATCAGCCTAGTGCTGTCCTAGTCCCTAAGTCCCTGGTTTTAAATGTCCCAGCAAATAGCCACACAGGCTTTGTCTCACCGCACAGGGGTTCACTCTCCCTAGACAGACCACACAGGTCTGGTTCCAGGCATGAGCTAACATCTAATGAAGCTGGGAGTTCTTATAGAGGCCTAAATGAGCTGACAAGCTTCAGCTGGTCTCATCAACTCCCTGTCTGCACGACGCCCAGCCCTCTCTCTAGAGGTATGAGTCATCCATGAGCCCACTAGCCTCAGCTGGGCTTATACAACACTCCACCTAGTTGTATAAGTCGGCGTAAAGCCTGAATCTGGGCGAAATATATCTACCCCCCTGGATGCAACCAGGTGACTTTACCTTCCTGCTGTCACATACCCCCCCCTCTTGTTTTAACCTCGGGGTTGGAACACCAGCAATCAGGCATTCATGTACTCGAGACAAAGCATCCACATTCCCCATTTGAACGCCAGGGCGATGCTTTACTGTGAAGTTGAATTCCTGGAGGGCCAGGAACCACCTATTCACTCTTCTATTTGTTTCCTTGTTTTGAGCCATCCACTTTAACGGAGCGTGATCCGTAACCATGTCAAAGTGCCTACCTAGCAGGTAGTACCGAAGGGAATCTAGAGCCCACTTCACCGCTAAACACTCCTTTTCAACGGTGGCGTAATTTACCTCATGGGACTTCAACTTCCTGCTGAGGTAAATGACTGGGTGCTCTTCCCCGTTCCAGACCTGGGACAATACTGCTCCTAACCCCACATCTGACGCATCACTTTGTACGACAAAGTCTTTAGAGAAGTCGGGTGAGTACAACACTGGCTGGCTACATAAGGCTTGTTTCAAGAATTGGAATGCTGCCTCAGCCTCGGGGGTCCATTTAATCATGACCGACCCTTTCCCCTTCGTTAGGTTGGTTAGGGGCACAGCCTTAGAAGCAAAGTGGGGAATGAATCGCCGATAATACCCAGCGATTCCCAGAAAGGCTCGTACCTGCTTCTTGCTGTTGGGACGTGGCCAACTCTGGATGGCCTCGACTTTGTTGAGTTGGGGTTTTATTACTCCCCTCCCAATGGTGTACCCAAGATATTTGGCCTCCTCCTGCCCAATGGTACACTTCTTGGGGTTAGCCGTAAACCCCGCTTCCCGAACAGAGTCCAGGACTGCTTGCACTTTTGGCAGATGTGAGGCCCAATCTGTGCTATGGACAATTACGTCATCCAGGTAAGCCGCAGCATACTTCCGATGGGGCCTCAGCATCTGGTCCATTTTCCGCTGGAATGTGGCCGGCGCATTCTGTAACCCGAACGGCATTCTTTTATATTGGAACGCCCCGTCTGGGGTTACAAATGCGGTTTTCTCTTTGGCCAATTTGGCCAGGGGGATTTGCCAATACCCTTTTGTGAGGTCAAGAGTCGTCATGTATCGGGCTGTTCCCAGCCGGTCGATCAACTCATCTATACGTGGCATGGGGTAGGTGTCAAATTTTGTAACTTTGTTCAACTGACGAAAATCGTTACAAAATCGCCAGCTCCCATCCGGTTTAGGCACCAACACAATGGGACTAGACCAATCACTTTGGGACTCCTCTATCACCCCTAAGTTCAGCATTTTCTGTACTTCCTCCCGTATTGCCTCCCGTCGGGCCTCTGGGATCCGATAGGGTTTTAACTTCACCCTTTCACCGGGCGGGGTAATGATGTCATGCTCTACCCCAAATGTTTGTCCCGGCAGCTCAGAGAATACCTCCTTGTTGCGAAGCACAAACTCCTTAACCTCCTGTTGTTGGGGTTGTGACAAGGTGGCTGCTATTCCAACCTCAGGAATCACGCAACCAGTTTGAGCTGGTGACCAAGTGTCTGCGACTAGGGACTCTCTATCCCTCCAGGCTTTCAACAGATTAACGTGATAGATCTGTTCGGGCTTTCGCCTTCCTGGTTGTCTGACCTTGTAATTCACTTCGCTCACTTTTTCCATTATCTCGTAGGGGCCTTGCCATTTGGCAAGGAATTTACTTTCAACCGTAGGGACAAGTACCAGTATCCTATCCCCCGGGGAAAAGGTACGGGTCTTGGCTCCACGGTTGTACACTCTCTGCTGTGCTAACTGCGCTTGGGCCAAATGTTCCTTCACGATGGGCATTACCTGTGCAATTCGGTCTTGCATCAGGGCGACATGCTCAATCACACTCCTGTGGGGAGAACTCTCACTTTCCCAAGTTTCCTTGGCAATATCCAACAGCCCTCTTGGGTGTCTCCCATACAGTAACTCAAAGGGGGAGAATCCCGTAGAGGATTGGGGCACCTCCCTAATAGCAAACATCAGATAAGGAAGTAGACAGTCCCAATCCTTTCCATCTCTATCCACCACTTTCTTCAACATTTGTTTTAGGGTTTTGTTGAATCTTTCAACCAGCCCATCGGTTTGGGGGTGATACACAGATGTACGTAATTGCGTCACTTTGAACAATTTACACAGCTCTTTCATAACCCGGGACATAAAGGGTGTACCTTGGTCCGTAAGCAGTTCTTTACAAATACCCACCCGGCTAAACACAAGAGATAGCTCTTTGGCTATGGTTTTGGCCGAGGTATTTCGGAGAGGGATCGCTTCTGGATAACGGGTGGCATAGTCCATTATAACTAATATGTACTGGTGCCCCCTAGCGGACTTGATTATAGGACCTACCAAATCCATGGCGATCCTCTCAAACGGGACCTCAATGATGGGTAGAGGGACCAGTGGGCTACGGAAATGTGGCATCGGGGCCGACCTCTGACACACAGGGCAGGAGGAACAATAATTTTCTATGTCCTTCATCACCCCCGGCCAATAGAATCTCTGTAATACCCTCTCTCGGGTTTTCTCTGTCCCCAGATGACCTCCAAGAATGTGCCCATGGGCCAACTCCAACACCAACTTCCTGTAAGGTTTGGGCACCACAAGCTGCTCAACGGTTTCTTCTGCCCTTTTTGCCACCCGATACAGTAGGTCCTTCTCTACGCTGAAGTATGGGTAAGTGCAGGTATTATCTGGGTTCACTAACTCGCCATCTATTTTCACTACGTTTTCCCGTGCCTTTATTAGGGCGGGGTCTTTCAACTGTTCTGTGGCAAAGTTTTCCCTGTGAACCTCAAGATCAGAAAACTCCACAGACGGTAGGTTTTCGTCTGAGGAGGTGGGCTCCTCTCCAGTTTCTTGAGTCTCCCCTGCCAATACTGATAAGGGAAATTCCGGAGAGTCCTCACCACTCTCAGGGGAGTTCTGGCTATCACATTCCTGGTACATAGGGGCACCAGTGGGGGGCTCAGGATCATCCCACAGTTCCCAGAACTTCGGAAAATCCCTTCCCACAATGGCGTCATACGGTAACTGAGATACTAAGCCCACTGGATGAGAGAGGGTACCTTTGGGGGTCTCGAAACACACTGTAGTCACTGGATACTCTCGGGTGTCCCCATGCACACAAATAACAGCTACCTTGCTATTCCCAGAGACCTCTGTTTTAACTAACTCAGCCTTTATCAGGGTCACAAGGCTACCTGAATCCAACAATACCACAACATTTCTACCATTAACACACATTTTGCATAAATGTTTCTCAGTTCCTCGAATGGCAGTGCATGCGACTGTCGCACACAGCGACTGACGTCTGCCCGTCAGAAAGTCACACTGCATGGGTTCCTCCACAACCGGGCAATTGGCTGCAATATGTCCCGCTTGCCGGCAGCGGTAGCAAACGATCCTTCTTGCCGCCTCTTGAGCCGCTGATTTCCCAGGCTGTTCTCGCCAAACTTGGGGTAGAGCTCCCACCCTCTCACTCTCTCCACCCTTACCCCTTGGAATCCTCTTATCCGCCCCTGGGGATGGTCTGGTCTTAGGGTGGAAAGTCCGAGTGTCTCTGGAAGAGGCCGTCAGGTTCTCTGTAGCCAAGTATTTCTCCACACGATCCACAAGACCATCGGCCGTCTCTGGGTCTCCATGGCTTACCCACTTTTGGATGGCAGTAGGAAGAGCTCTCAAAAACCGATCCATTACAACACGTTCCACAATCTTTGGTGCGGACAAAGTCTCTGGCTGTAGCCACTTTCTGCTCAGGTGAATGAGATCATACATTTGAGACCTGGGGGGTTTTCCAAGCTGGAAAGTCCAGTTATGCACACGCTGAGCCCGGACAGCCTGGGTGACACCCAGCCTTGCCAATATCTCAGCTTTTAGCATCACATAGTCTTTTGCTTGGTCAGGCTCTAGGTCATAGTAAGCTTTCTGCGATTCACCAGTTAACAGAGGAGCCACCAGTCCAGCCCACTGCTCCTCAGGCCACTTTTCTCTTTCAGCAGTCCTTTCAAATGTGGTCAAAAATACCTCTGGATCATCCTCTCCAGTCATTTTTGTCAATAAACGACTCACCCCAAAGGACGCGGTATTAGTGGGACGGCTTTCCTCACTGGTCTGCGGACGTTGCTGCATTACTGCTTCCATTTGTTGTAGTCTCTGCTCTTGCTTCTGTAACAGGTCTATGAAGCGGGCCTCAGATTGCTGCTGGGCTTGTTGCTGAGCTTCCAGACTCTGTTGGTGAGCTTGCTGCTGGGCTGCAAGGCTCTGTTGATGAGCTTGCTGCTGGGCTGCGAAGTTCTGTTGTTGAGCTGCAAGGCTCTGTTGATGAGCTGCAAGGCTCTTTTGCAAACCTGCATTTGTCTGCTGTTGATTGGCATTTGCTAGAGCCAGCTGCTTCAGTATCTCCTCCATGCTGGCTTAAAAAAAAACTGCCACTGGTTCTCCACCAACTGTGAGGGGGTTAGCTCGGCAGCGGGTGTGTGTGACCCCCGGGATGGGCTCCCCACACAAAAACAGGCCCAGCAAACGGAGGTTGTGGTTTTCAAAATCAAAAAAAGGTGCGGTTTATTTTCTATTTACAGTGACAAAACACAGCAAAGCCAAAAGAAACATAAACAAAATAAGTCCTGGTCAACTTGACCTCTGACTAAACATACAGGTTTCCTAACTAACAACTGGGATCAGCCTAGTGCTGTCCTAGTCCCTAAGTCCCTGGTTTTAAATGTCCCAGCAAATAGCCACACAGGCTTTGTCTCACCGCACAGGGGTTCACTCTCCCTAGACAGTCCACACAGGTCTGGTTCCAGGCATGAGCTAACATCTAATGAAGCTGGGAGTTCTTATAGAGGCCTAAATGAGCTGACAAGCTTCAGCTGGTCTCATCAACTCCCTGTCTGCACGACGCCCAGCCCTCTCTCTAGAGGTATGAGTCATCCATGAGCCCACTAGCCTCAGCTGGGCTTATACAACACTCCACCTAGTTGTATAAGTCGGCGTAAAGCCTGAATCTGGGCGAAATATATCTACCCCCCTGGATGCAACCAGGTGACTTTACCTTCCTGCTGTCACAATACATACATACATATATATATGTATATATATACACACACACATACACACATTTTCACATGTGTATTATATTGCAGCTTACCAATTCTCGGGCATGGTGGTTGTATTAGTTGTGTTTTTTTTAAGCCTTTTTTTACTTTTACCTGTTGACCTAGTAAGTCTGCTACTTTTCAGCTTTTACATCTGTCAGCAGCACAAAGCAGAGGACATGGATCTAAATTCACACACTGCACAGCTAAGATAGAAGAGCTCTAAGCCTGACTAGAGGGAATGGAAGGGACACCCCCGTCCCCCCCCCTGCACCCCTGCCCCCCTCCTCCCCTCCTCCTAACTACACAGTGCTGTAGCTGTCAATCACAGGCTGTGTGTACAGGAGCTCTCCTCCCCGGCCACCATTTTCTCTTGTTGGGGAAATACTGTCAGAAGTGACTCATGCAGATAAAAGAAGAATGAGACAGCAAAGAAAAATCACACTCAGAGCTTAGATAGGAAAGAGATAAGTACACAGTATAGAAGGATAATGTTTTTTTCATACTTCATGTGTGATTTACAACCACTTTAACAACTTTAAGGCTAAGTTCCCCTTTTAAAACAAAATAATAAATGCACATATTTTTTTCAGGTAAAAAAAATTGCATTTTTTCCCCTGAAGCCTGCAGAGCATTGCACCTACGACCAGCAGATCACGCGTGTAATGTGAAGCTCCTGCAGAATGTCAGTATAGCACATTTAGGGATTAGTAAACGGCAATATATTACATTTTGTTTTTGCGTTTAATACTGTGTTAGGCTTCTTTAATGGTAGTGGAACTTTTTAAATGTCCTTTAATAGTTCTCATATTTTTGCTCTACATGTCAATATATTGTGACATTACCATAGATTCCATTTGCAAAATGCTTTTGCAGTTTCCAAGACACGGCTGATAATAGAAATCACCTCTAAAGAAGGAGGAAAGTTCTTGCTCTGTAAAGCACAGCTCAGCAGAAATATAATCCTGATCTGAGAGGCAATCTGTATCTGACAGGCTTTCACAGATAACAGTTTGTCAATGCTTCAGTGCCAATCTTGAGCAAGAACAGTTATTAGCAAATTCATTTAGCAGTGGAAAGGCTGTCAGTAGGCCTCCAGCAGGACAGGAACGAGACTCAGATTCTGAAACTGGAAATTAGTGGCAATTATTGATTAAAGTGATTGTAAACCTTAACCTTGTAAAACAACCCATTTAGTTTAAAATAGAAATGAAAGGCAAAACATTTGTGTATAGAAAAACAAAACAAAAAAAAAACAACAATATTTATCCCCCCCCCCCTTTTTTGTAGAAGTGATCACATTCCCTCTGTTCTCAACTGCATAAGAGCTGGGGGAGGAGAAACAGCAGTACATTAATCTTCCCAATGAAAGGCTGTGCATTGGGTGTGATCTCTGCTTAGTGTGGTCAGTGTTTGATAGGAAAGCAGAGGGACTGGCAAAGACACCAGGAATTTCACAGGAAGGAAGCAATACAAAGAGAACAGGAAACTTTTTCATACAAGCAGACACACATTTTGTACAGCAGACACATATCAGGAAGATGAAATGTTGGGTTTACATATTCTTTAAACAGATATTACTAGTTAAGTTCACCTTTAAGGAAAAAAATATACTGTATGCATGCATATTCTTGCAGAAAAAATGTGCAATAATTACTTTTCCCTACAAGAGCCTGCAAAGCATTGCATCTGTAAACAGTGGATTATGGCTGTAATGTCAGGCTCCTGCACACTCTCCCTCCAGCTTTCTAAAGGTGAACTTTAAAGTGGAGTTACACCCATTTTTGTATATTTTGCCCCCCCGTGTTCTTGATCACTGTACAATTTCTCTGAGGTATGTTATTGCCGCCCGCCCATTGGCTCCTGGGATATGAGTGTCATCAATCCCAGGAGTCAATGGGCATCCTCCGCTTGTAGCATTGTGGTATTTCCAAACAGGTAGTAATGAAATGCAAGGCTGAGATAAGCGCTGCACTTTGTATATGAGCATGCGTGATATCGGGAGGTGCATGCTGGGTAGCCAGCAGTGCCGTATCCCAGAAGGCGCAACGAGTGAGCTTCAGATGCCCACACTGAAGATGGGAGCGCACTCGCTGAGGAGAGCAGAGTGAGTTTTTAAAAATAAATTGAAATGTAGAAAACCTACATTTATTAATATATCCGTTATGTATAGGATCAGTTGAGACCATAACGGGGTTTTTTTTGTTTTGTTTTTTCGAAAAAAAGAAGAAGCTGCAACTCTGCTTCAAATCATAATGCAATGGCAAGATCTATAAATATTAATTTAGGATATAAGCAAAAAAAAAAAAAAGTATTGGAACACATTGCTCAGAATGATTGGGCATATTATTGATTTACTATATTTACTATATTTCCCTGGGTGCACAACTACTTTTTTTATAATTACACTTTTTAACAAAATATGTTGTGGCAGGTAAGGCTAAAGCCTCGTACACGCGATACGATTGTTGACAGCCGATTGTCTGTTGACAGACTGTTGTCTTAAAACATCGGTTTGACGTCTGATTTCATATGGTCAGTACACAAATCCGTCACACAAAAGTCGAAAATACAAACACGCATTCTCGGAATCAATGCTCACCAAACACGAAATTAGCAGAAGGGGCATCAAGTGTGGCGCTCAAGAGCTGAAATTCCTCATAGTACGCCACTACATTTGTGTTTGTGGCACAACAATTGTGTAATGTTAGACAAGACAAGATCCTGGCACACACCCTTTTGACAAAAATCAGACGCTCGGTTGTCAATCGTACCGTGTGTACGAGGCTTTAGAGCACAAGATCAGAGTTCTAGGGCACACCCTGCTCTCATGTAAAAATGGGCACCATGGTGCACTTTAACAATCTTTTAGAAAGGCGCACCTAGCAAACATATGCCTGTACATGAATGGTTCATTTATGCTGAATATTGTTTGTCCTTTAAAATAAGAAACTTGCACTTGTATGCATTACTGCCCAGTCAGATTTTAAGCTGGTTACTTGGCTAAAGCTCCATACACATGGGCCAAATGTTGGGAGACAACGGCTGACATTTGGCCCTTGTGTATGTCGGTCTGGCCGGCTTCTGTCGGACACGCATGCACTCTCAGCCTAAGTCAGCCGCTGGGTTGCACGAAAAAAAAAACAGTTATGCCGCGTACACATGATCGGACATTCCGACAACAAAACCGTGGATTTTTTTCCGACGGATGTTCGCTCAAACTTGTCTTGCATACACACGGTCACACAAATGTTGTCGGAAATTGCGAACGTCAAGAACGCGGTGACGTACAACACTACGACGAGCCGAGAAAAATTAAGTTCAATGATTCCAACCATGCGTCGAATTGATTCAGAGCATGCATAGAATTTTTGTGCGTTGAATTGTGTACACACGGTCGGAATTTCCGACAACAACTTTTATTGTCGGAAAATTTGAGAACCAGCTCTCAAATTTTTGTTGTCGGAAATTCCGACAGCAAATGTCTGATGGAGTTTACACACGGTCGGATTTTTCGACAAGCAGCTCCCATCGAACATTTGTTATTGGAAACTCCAACCGTGTGTACGCGGCATTAGTGTGTACCCGGCTTAAGTATGTCATCTCACTAAAATTCTCAAGTTGAAAGAGTGTAAGGGGTGGAAGAAGAGCACGCATAGAAGTAGCTGGACATGAAAATAGCTTTGTGTTGTTGAGGCACATAGATTATGGTTTGAGAGAGGGTGCAAAGTAAGAGCTCACCATGGATAGGGAAGTTAGGAAGTGTGATTGGGGCACATAGAAAAAAAAAGAGGATTGTGGTTTGAGGTTGGGGCAAAGTAAGGACTCACAATGGATAGGAAAGTAAGGAGATGTAGCAGGGGCACATAGAGAAAGAACATTGTGGTTTGGGGTTGGGGGCAAAGTAAGCATTCACCATGGATAGGATAGTTAGGTGGTGTGGTTGGGGCACATAGAGGAAAATGATTGTGGCTTGAGGGAGATGGCAAGGCAAGAACTCACCATGGATAGGGAAGTTAGGAGGCAGAGCGCGTATTTAAAGCCCAACTCTGGGAAACCTGAAAATTCTCTCTTGCACTGGGACTGTGCCTTGCACTACAAGAATGAACTGCTTGTTTCAGTCTAGGGGGCATAGAAAAGATTTCCTTACCCGGTTGAGCGCTCTGCTAAACTGTTCCCCACAGCATTTTCTCCCCCATGCTTTGATGGTCTAAGGTCCTGATAACATCAAGGCCAATGCAAGGTTCATAGCCTTGCATTGGACATGTTGACACAAAAGGACAGTCCGCTGCCAAAGCATGAGGGCGGGCCATCTACCAGGAGGATGGATGATCGGGTAAATAAAAGTGCTTTTATCCTTACTCATAATAAACGTGTCCAATGGGGGCACTAGTTCAAGTAAATTTAGAGGGATTTTCTCTATTCCTGTTTTGGCTATGAGACAGGAAGTGAAGGGAAATCTTTGTAATGGGACACAGATTGAAAAGAAAAAAAAACTGACAGGGTTTATAACCCTCCCTTACTCTACCCAAAAGGGGAAGAACTGTTTTGCCTTTAGTTCTACCTTAATGCTTGCAATGCAGGCACAACCACACTGCAAGGAAGAATTTTCAAATTTCCCAGAGGCTTTAAGGTTGCTTAGGGTTACAGCTGATCATGTCCTACTGGCGAGGACCCTGGGGTGGAACTGTTCATGGAATGCAGTATGAAGAGAGAAGGGGCAGGGTGGGAAGGGGAGAGCGGTAGTAAACTCTATGACTGTGACATCATCTTGGGGCAAATTCACACTCTTCTTCTAAGGTGATGCAGCTGTTTGCACCAATCATGACACTTCTGACAAGGAGGTGGGAATTCGCCAAAAAGGTGGTGCATAGCGGGAGGGGGCATGACTTAGCACATGCAGGTGTCTTTCATTCGTATGAAACGTGAGATAGTATTTATTCTGTTTCGCTGATTGCCTCCACTATGGCAGCCAAGGGACAGTGTTCAGAGATAACATTGCAGAGAAAGGAAAGCATGGTGGAGAAAAGCACAGAATATCAGACACTGTAAAACAGAAGTATTCAACAAGACAGCAGCCACAGGGCTCAGAGTTGATGTACCATACAGAGTGTGAGCTGATTATTGCAGTGGAAAGGTGCCAAAGATAGGAGGCTGGGTAAAGACATACTATGAATGGAGAAGGATGGGGGTTGTGCATACTTGTTGGCGTACAATGTGTAGTGGGGATTGGACATTAGGCTTTAACATAAAATTGGTCTTCAGATTTCCCTCCATGCATTGCTTCTCTGCCATGGTTGTTGTGAAACACACAACACCATATAGCTGAAAGTAATGCAATAGATTCAGGTATCACTTATGACAACTAAACCTTGTTGGGGTTTGTGACAGACTCACCCGGGACAGGGGCTTTTGGAGGGAACTGAATGCTAGCCTCTTGCCTACAAACTATGGGCCCTGCTATTTGAGGGAGCTACAAGCATTAGGAATATATTCTGTAATGTAATAGGACATTATGAAGGAGGCCATGATGGTCTCTGCCAGCTTGGACAGATATATGTGAAAGGAATACTGATTAATGAGATCTGGAAAGTCCGGGTCTTTCACCCAATAGTTTATTGTGCTCATTAACACACCTTTGTCTCCTAGCAAACTATTGGGGGATGTGTTTATACCATTGTCTATTGTAAGTTGTGAGTTAGGAGACGTCAAGGCTGCCCTGAAAGGTCATATCTCTGAATCACCAAGTCTGGGTAAATGATTAGTAAACAAGCTCATGTTAATTAGGTTTCTGGTTACAGTTTGTATTGTCATCCTGCTGTATATATTTGTGTGTCATCTCAAATAAATCAGTTCTGGTTCAGCAACCAAATGAGTATTGCCTTGCTTGTTGTTGTCAGAGGTTGGAATATCTGATATCTATATTCAGGCTGGGAGGAAGCGGTATATGACGAAACCAATCAAGCGGAGTGTGGGACGTTTCGGTACAGGGTTAAAGTAGTATTTTAGTCAAAACCTCTGTCAGTGTCTCTTCTTCACTTTCTATTGTGTTACTGGGACAGCAAGAAATTAGAATATCTCTGACGGGGATACAGCAGTAAAATCACATTACTGGTAAATTGGGGAGTTTGTTTATTTCCTTTCTGACATTTTCTTGCAAGTCACAGTGATAGGAAGTCCTGGAAAACATCTACAAAGGGAGCAGACATCAAATGCATGACACAGGTTCACATTCTTTTCCATACAAGTAATGTTTTGGATGGAATTCAGCTTTAACTAGAGGTGGTAATATGTGGGGAAAGCTGTTATAACACAAAAATGACATGTTGGAAAATCTTTGTCGAAGGGCTCTGATTGTTACTTTTGTTGTGGACTTTAAATATGTCTGTAATAATCCTAATCAGAAAAAACTAATTTGTCCAACTTTGTTTTCCATACATCTATTTCTCACATGATTTGGTTATACAAAATAAGGGCTAAAAGTATCTAACATTTTAATACATGGTTCGCTGAAACAAATCTATAATCATGCATTTTTTACCAAGTGGTTGTAAAGGCTGAAGGTTTTTTTACCTTCATGCATTCAGGTAAAAAAAAAAAAAAATTGTGTTGCTCTCCTCTCGATTCAGCGATGTGCATGGGAGCCTCGGCTGTCCCGGGTCTCTTACTCCACATTGGCTCCCACTGCTTTCAATCACAGCCAGTGAGCCAACAAGGAAAGAGTGGCTCTGTCTCTCTTATGGAAGCATAGAGCGGGGCTCGGGAGTGAGCACACACCAGTACCCCCATAGCAAGTGGCTTGCTATTGGGGGCACTGGTCAAGGAGGAGGGGCCAGGAGTATCGGTAGGGGACCCCAGAAGAGGGGGGTTGGGGCTGCTCTGTGCAAAACCATTACACAGAGCAGGTAAGTAGAACATTTTTTGTTTTGTTTTGTAAAGCCGAAGCTTTACTTTTACTTTAAAATTCAAAACACCTGCAATTAATTAAAAGTTTCCCTGCAAAAGTCCCACAAACAATGGTTGAACCTGACAGTGAAGCTTATTTAAACTTTCTGTGAGTGTGACAACAATGCTGCTCTGCTTCTGAGTTCAGAGCAGTGTTGCCACTCTCATGTAAGCTGTGCCTGCTTGCACTATAGTAGCAGTGGCAGCCCGTCAATAGGGGGCGCAGGGGCGCCGCACCCCCCAAAGCTACTTATTAAAAAATATATATTTTTTAAAGTGTCCCTTTAAGTGGGTGTGTTAAGGGCGACGGACATGGGGTGCTATTGGAGGCATGACCCGTGTGTAAATACGTGATTGGGGCTAAGAAGCTCGATTGGCGTAGTTTAGAGTGTGCTTGGGGCGCAAATGCTGTAGCCACGAAAACTCCAACTCTAGGTTCTAGCATTAGGTTTCCAGTGCTTGTAATTGATTGGGTCCATAGGGTGGGGCTTTAATCAGACCTGCAGCATCATTGGCTCACAGGCTGCCTGTCTCCTTCAGTAAGTGAGGGGGAAATCACAAGCAGAAGAGAACTGGTCAGGGAAGACACTGGAGCTGAAGCAGCTCCATTCATCCCTGTGACACAGACTGTGAGGGATCGCACAGAAATCTTCAGGTACATTTCTACATGCCAGGACTGTAGGGGGGAGGGGGGCAGATGGGGCTATTATCACTGTGTCCTGACTCCTGAGAGACTGTAAAGCAGCATTTTAATCTCCAACTTTACTTCACCTCTCTCCATGTAATGCAAGTCAGTACACACACAAGCAGCACAGTGGTGTAGTGGTTAGCACTTTCACCTAGCAGCAAAAGGGTTGCTGGCTCAAATCCTGACCACGACACCATCTGTCTGGAGTTTGCATGTTCTCCCTGTGTCTGCGTGGGTTTCCTCCGGGTACTCCGGTTTCCTCCCACACTCCAAAGACATGCTAGTAGGTTAATTGGACCTTGTCCAAAATTGGCCCAGTATATATGTGTGTATGACTGTGTCCCAAGCGTGTCAAGATCCTACGGGGTAAATTGACCGCACCAGCCAAGCAGACACTGGCTGCAAAAAGCGCCTAGAGGCGATTCAGTTCGCGTGTGAGCGCTATACAAGTCACTCATTCATTCATTCATTCAGTACACCTTCACTTTTCTCCCCTTCCTGTTCATGTGCTATAGAGAAACAAAAGGCATTGTTCTTAAATTAACATTATTCACATGTAAATCACACAGGCATTGTTATGCAAATTAGATCGATCGTCGCGATTCAGGTGGGGGGGGGGCACAGTAGGTGTACAGACCCAGGAACTCAGCACAGGGATGATGGGAACCCCTC
The DNA here is from genome assembly GCA_029206835.1 of Rana muscosa. Classification (NCBI taxonomy): domain Eukaryota; kingdom Metazoa; phylum Chordata; class Amphibia; order Anura; family Ranidae; genus Rana; species Rana muscosa. The sequence continues at coordinate 536,150,983 of CM055118.1, read as the reverse complement.
ATAATGGGCACAGCAGGTGTACAGACCCAGGAACTCAGCACAGGGATGATGGGAACCCCTCATAATGGGCACAGCAGGTGTACAGACACGGGAACTCAGCACAGGGATGGTGGGAACCCTCATAATGGGCACAGCAGGTGTACAGACCCGGGAACTCAGCACAGGGATGGTGGGAACCCTTATAATGGGCACAGTAGGTGTACAGACCCGGGAACTAAGCACAGGGATGGTGGGAACCCTCATAATGGGCACAGCAGGTGTACAGACCCGGGAACTCAGCACAGGGATGGTGGGAACCCTCATAATGGGCACAGCAGGTGTCAAGACCCGGGAACTCAGCACAGGGATGGTGGGAACCCTCATAATGGGCACAGCAGGTGTACAGACCCGGGAACTCAGCACAGGGATGGTGGGAACCCTCATAATGGGCACAGCAGGTGTACAGACCCAGGAACTCGTTACAGGGATGGTGGGAACCCCTCATAATGGGCACAGTAGGTGTACAGACCCAGGAACTCAGTACAGGGATGGTGGGAACCCCTCATAATAGGCACAGCGGGTGTACAGACCCGGAAACTCAGTACAGGGATGGTGGGAGGAACCCTCATAATGGGCACAGCGGGTATACAGACCTGGGAACTCAGTACAGGGATGGTGGGAACTCCTCATAATGGGCACCTCAGGTGTACAGACCCAGAAACTCTGCACAGGGATTGTGAGAACCCCGCATAATTTGCAAAGTAGGTGTACAGACCCAGGAACTCAGTACAGGGATGGTGGGAACCCCTCATAATGGGCACTGTAGGTTTACAGACCCGGGAACTCAGTACAGCCTGTCCTTCTACATTTACTTGAGATCACTTAGACCCAATGGGTCTCTATAGTGGGAGGTAGCGCCAACACCCCATTCTTTTATATTATATCCTATTCTCCCTAGGGAGTTTTTAGGGGGGCTGCAACCTCTGTCTGGTGTTTTCCTGAGCGCGGATTCCCTACTTCTTTAATACTTCTTTAACCACTTAAGCCCCGGACCATTTGGTAGCTAAAGGACCAGAGGTGAATTCAGAATTTTGCACTGCGCTGCTTTAACTGTAAATTGTGCGGACATGCAATGTTGTACCCAAACGAAATTTGCGTCCTTTTCTTCCCACAAATAGAGCTTTCTTTTAATGGTATTTGATTGCCTCTGCGATTTTTATTTTTTGCGATATAAACGGAAAAAGACCGAAAATTTTGAAAAAAAATGATATTTTCTACTTTTTGTTATAAGAAAAATCGAATAAACTCAATTTTAGTCATACATTTAGGCCAAAGTGTATTCAGCCACATGTCTTTAGTAAAAAAAAAATCAATAAGTGTATATTTATTGGTTTGCGCAAAAGTTATAGCGTTTACAAACTAGGGTACATTTTCTGGAATTTACACAGCTTTAAATTTATGACTGCCTATCTCATTTCTTGAGGTGCTAAAATGGCAGGGCAGTACAAAACCCCCCAAAATGACCCCATTTTGGAAAGTAGACACCCCAAGGAAATTGCTGAGAGGCATGTTGAGCCCATTGAATATTTTTTTTTTTTTGTCCCAAGTGATTGAATAATGACAAAAAAAAAAAAAAATTACAAAATGTTGTCACTAAATGATATATTGCTCACACATGCCATGGTTATATGTGGAATTGCACCCCAAAATACATTCTGCTGCTTCTCCTGAGTACGGGGATACCACATGTGTGGGACTTTTTAGGAGCCTAGCCACGTACGGGACCCCGGAAACCAAGCACCGCCTTCAGGATTTCTAAGGGCGCAAATTTTTGATTTGACTCCTCACTACCTATCACAGTTTCGAAGGCCATGAAATGCCAAAATAGCACCAAACCCCCCCAAATGACCCCATTTTGGAAAGTAGACACCCCAAGCTGTTTGCTGAGAGGCATGGTGAGTATTTTACAGCTCTCATTTGTTTTTGAAAATGAAGAAAGAAAATTTTTTTTTTTTTTTTTCAATTTTCAAAACTTTGTGACAAAAAGCGAGATCTGCAAAATACTCACAATACCTCTCAGCAAATATCTTGGGGTGTCTACTTTCCAAAATGGGGTCATTTGGGGGGGTTTTGTGCCATCTGGGCATTCCATGGCCTCCGAAACTGTGATAGGCAGTGAGAAGTGAAATCAAAAATTTACACCCTTAGAAAGCCTGAAGGCGGTGATTGGTTTTCGGGGTCCCGTACGCGGCTAGGCTCCCAAAAAGTCTCACACATGTGGTATCCCCGTACTCAGGAGAAGCAACAGAATGTATTTTGGGGTGTAATTCCACATATGCCCATGGCATGTTTGAACAATATATCATTTAGTGACAACTTTGTGCAAAAAAAAACAAAAAAACAAAACAATTGTCTTTTTTCCACAACTTGTGTCAACATATAAAATATTCCATGGACTCGACATGCCTCTCAGTATATAGCTTGGGGTGTCTACTTTCCAAAATGGGGTCATTTGGGGGGGTTTTGAACTGTTCTGGCATTTTATACACAACATTAGGAAGCTTACATCCACTCTTCTAACCACTTGAAGACAAAGCCCTTTTTGACACTTTTTGTTTACATGAAAACATATTTTTTTTGCAGGAAAATTATGTTGAACCCCCAAACATTATATATATTTTTAAAGCAAAGGCCCTACAGAATAAAATGGTGGGTGTTGCCTTTTTTTTTTCTACACAGTATTTGTGCAGCGATTTTTCAAACGCATGTTTTTGGGAAAAAATACACTTTTTTTAATTTTAATGCACTAAAACACACTATATTGCCCAAATGTTTGATGAAATAAAAAAGATGATCTTAGGCCGAGTACATAGATACCAAACACGACATGCTTTAAAATTTCGCACAAACGCGCATTGGCGACAAACTACATACATTTTTAAAAGCCTTTTTAGGTTACCCCGTTAGATTTACAGAGGAGGTCTACTGCTAAAATTACTGCCCTCGATCTGACCTTCGCGGTGATACCTCACATGCATGGTGCAATTGCTGTTTACATATGACGCCAGACCGACGCTTGCGTTCGCCATTGGGCAAGAGCAGGGCAGGACAGGGGTGCTTTTTTTTTTTTTTTTTTTTTTATTATTAATTTTGCTTTTTTATTTTATTTTTAAATTGTTCCTTCCATATTTATTTATTTTTATCATTTTTATTGTTATCTCAGGGAATGTAAATATCCCCTATGATAGTAATAGGTAGTGACAGGTACTCTTTTTTTGAAAAAAACTGGGGTCTAGACCCTAGATCTTTCCTCTGCCCTCAAAGCATCTGACCACACCAAGATCGGTGTGATAAAATGCTTTCCCAATGGCGCTTTTTATATCCGGGGGGGGGGACATTCCCTCCCACTGCTTGTAAAAGCAGTCCAGAGGCTAGTTAGCCACTAGGATTGCTTTTACATGAAAGCCGGCCGCTGGCTGAAAAGAATGATACCAAGATGATACCTAAACCCGCAGGCATCAATCTGGTATAACCATTCAAAGTCCAGCAACATACCAGTACGTTGCTGGTCCTTGTTGGACATGTATTGTAATCTTTTTTTTTCATGCAGCCAGGTGGCTGAACAAAAAAAGAGATTGATCGGTGGGTATGCCCACCATTAGAATACCGCCCTTCATCCACCCACTTCTAATGATGGGCATACATGCACCATTTATATATGCCGAAGCATGGGGGCATCCTCCCGCAAAAAAGTTATGCCACACACACATGGTCGGACTTTTCCACGGACAAGCCTCCGTCGGAATTTCGACCGTATGTACGCGGCATTAGGAGCAAAATCACTCCTCCGCCCCTGCTGCCCCAATGCTTCAGCATATTTGCTTTTTTTTTTTAACTGTGGTGGTGAAATCACCTCCTACAGCACTGGAGTCGCAGGGATCAGGCCTGTCTCTGCGAACGCTGCAGTTATGTTTGTTGTGTTTTGTAAGTGACAGTGATCGATCGATACTGCACTTGGGTGGCCTGGGCTGGACGGAGGGGCAAAACGCAGGTGCTAGCAGGTATCTGGGCTGATCCCACTAACACTGCGTTTTTGGGAACCCTAAACTGCTGGGGACGCTAGTATAGATCTGATTAGATCAGATATTGATCTGTTCAGATACTATACCACTAAGGGAGGTGTATGCTTCACGCGTCGGTGTTAGCGTTACTGGCACTAACCTGACGCTGCCTGGGGTGTGACGCAGACCCTCTCTGACGCTAAAACCTAATTGATATCACCCGCCGGGCGATCAGGGGGTTAAACCTTTATTGGGTTATATACGGCGGGTGCCCTGACACTAAAAAAAAGCAAACTAACTAACCAGCGTCACCCGTAACACTTATATGATGATTACTGGTGAAAGGGTTAACTAGGGGCAATTAGGGGGTTAAAACCTTTATTAGATAATATATGGGGGTACCTGACGCTATAAAAACCTGCGGCGAACCTAAAAAAAATTACTGGCTACCGATCTGCATCACCGACGCTAAGACAGCGATCAGAAAAATGATTGCTTAGCGACAGTGGTGATAGGGGGTGAAAGGGTTACCTGGGGGGCGATCAAGGGAGTTAAACCTTTATTAGATAATTTATGGGGGTACCCAACGCTATAAAAACCTGCGGCGAACCTAAAAAAAAATACTGGCTACCGATCTGCATCACCGACGCTAAGACATCGATCAGAAAAATGATCGCTTAGCGACAGTGGTGATAGGGGGTGAAAGGGTTACCTGGGGGGCGATCAAGGGGGTTAAACCTTTATTAGATAATTTATGGGGGTACCCGACGCTATAAAAACCTGGGGCGAACCTAAAAAAAATTACTGGGTACCGATCTGCATCACCGACGCTAAGACAGCGATCAGAAAAATGATCGCTTAGCGACGGCGGTGCTAGGGGGTGAAAGGGTTACCTGGGGGGCGATCAAGGGGGTTAAACCTTTATTAGATAATTTATGGGGGTACCCGACGCTATAAAAACCTGCGGCGAACCTAAAAAAAAAACCTGGCTACCGATCTGCATCACCGACGCTAAGACATCGATCAGAAAAAAGATCGCTTAGCGACAGTGGTGATAGGGGGTGAAAGGGTTACCTGGGGGGCGATCAAGGGGGTTAAACCTTTATTAGATAATTTATGGGGGTACCCGACGCTATAAAAACCTGGGGCGAACCTAAAAAAAATTACTGGGTACCGATCTGCATCACCGACGCCAAGACAGCGATCAGAAAAATGATCGCTTAGTGACGGCGGTGCTAGGGGGTGAAAGGGTTATCTGGGGGGTGATCAAGGGGTTAAACCTTTATTAGGGGGGGGTTAGGGGGCTACACTGGACCTAAAACTAAATGTAGTGACACTTTTACAGTCACAAATGTCACTGATTGCAGTGATCAGTAAATAAATGGTCACTGCAATCAGTGACACTGTGACTGGGGGCTGGGGGGTGATCTGGGGGGGCCTGGGGGGGGCGATTTATGTGCCTATGTGTGCTGGTGTTAGTGTAGTGTTAGTGCACTGACCTGTGTGTCTTCTCTTGTACGACGCTCGGTATATGTGAGCGCCGCACAGGAGATGACATCACTTCCTCCTGCTTTCTCTGTCTGTGTAAACATTACACAGACAGAGGGGGCATTTCTATTCGCCGGGAGCGATCGCGGGGGGGTGGCCAGAATCGAACGGCCGCCCCCCCATCTCGGAACGCTCCCAGACGAATTCCGACCGCTCACTGTACAGAAGGGGGGTCCGATTGGACCCCCCAACTGTACAAAGGCAATCACGTACACTCTACCTGATTGTGCCTGTCGGTGCCATTGTGCCGACGTATATATACAGTGAGCGGTCGTTAAGTGGTTAATAATAGTCTAATGTCCATAAAATTTCATAATCTACCCAATAGACCTCATGCACACAGGGTATTTGCTTTGCTCCTCTAAACATCAGAACTCCTGGCAGGAGAAAAGCCCACTGCAGGCGCGTCATGCGTTTTATCGTAAATGTATCCTATTGGCCAAAATGTTTATTTGTTCTGGCAATTTAAATGCATTACCTCTCAAATGCGTCTAGCGTTTCAGTGTGTTTTAGCTTTTTTCTGCGCTTCACCTCCTCTCCTAAACGTGCTTTTCATGGTTTTTTTTTTTTCAGACTGTAATTGCTCTGCTTCTAATATGTCTGTAAACGCCTGTGTGCACATGGACACTTAAGCTAACATACAGGTGCTTTAACAGGCTGAGAAAAAAAATGTCAAATGCCAGTATTTTTTAAGCTTTAATCGGAGCCCTTTGTAATCTCATGTAGCCATATTCCTAAGCGATCATCACAAGTCTCTGTGCTTGATATACCATCAGTCCGATTCATGCTTCAGAATAAGTTTAAGGCCCCGTTCAGGCTAGATTCACACTTGTGCAGAGAGGCTCTCAGCAGGGGTCCGGTGCGTCCCTGTTCTCCATTTCAGGGATGAATCGGGCCCGAGTTTTTTGCCTGCATTTGGACCTAAAACAAAGCATATTTCCAGGTTGTAAGTTGGCAAATGTCATTGCAGATCCCTACTTGTTATTGCTTGTATTGAAACTTACATAACACAGTTGGTGTTCTGTACATTGACCGTGTACAAAACACCACCCTACATGTACACCATGTTTAAACATTTGCCAGTTTTATGAGTCATAGCGGGCATCAGATGAAACTACATAGGTAATTGTAATTGTAAAACTACAAAATCTAGTGTAGTACTTAAATTTTTTTCTTATCAAAAGCGAAATTACCTTTTAAATGCAACCCCTGTCATCTAACGTTTAATGTTGTAGAGAGGCTATGTAATGGGTTAATAAAGTCAGAACTTAAAATGCAAGTTTAAATCAGTTCCTAGTCTGTGATCTCCAGATATCGTCTGGGTTTTAAAACAATTTGAAGCTTCGTCAGTGTATAGTGTGCAGCCTGGTATATGATGCGCAGAGCCCTGTGTATAATGTGCAGCCTGGTATATGATGTGTAGGGATGAGCTCTAGCGTGTTTGCATACTCCACGTGCAGAGCCCACCAGGAAGTCGGCGCTACGCTGCGCTAATCACAGGCAGGGAGACATTGTCCCGATGCTTGGCTGCAGAGATCGGGAAATGTCTCCCTGCCTGTGATTAGTGCAGCGCCGTGCCGACTTCCTGGCGGGCTCTGCACGTGGAGTATGCAAACGCGGCAGAACTCATCCTTAATGATGTGCAGAGCCCTGTGTATAATGTGCAGCCTGGTATATGATGTGCAGAGCCCGGTGTATAATGTACAGCCTGGTATATGATGTGCAGAGCCCTGTGTATAATGTGCAGCCTGGTATATGATGTGCAGAGCCCTGTGTATAATGTGCAGCCTGGTATATGATGTGCAGAGCCCTGTGTATAATGTGCAGCCTGGTATATGATGTGCAGAGCCCTGTGTATAATGTGCAGCCTGGTATATGATGTGCAGAACCCTGTGTATAATGTGCAGCCTGGTATATGATGTGCAGAACCCTGTGTATAATGTGCAGCTTGGTATATTATGTGCAGAGCCCTGTTTATAATATACAGCCTGGTATATAATGTGCAGAGCCCTGTGTATAATGTGCAGCTTGGTATATGATGTGCAGAGCCTTGTGTATAATGCTGACACTTTGAGTGGAATACAGGGGACGGAGTGGGTGGATTCTATAAGGGGTGTGGCTTATGAGAAGTGGGAGGGGCCAACCGTTGAGGGGAGGGGTCTTGCGCCCCCCCATCCTAAAACTTCACCAGCCGCCACTGTATAGTAGGATGAAAAAATGTTACAGGGGAAATGGCCAACAGCATAGTCACTGCTGCGTGTCACAAGTTTGTAGCTCATCACTCAACACCTGGTCACACCTAGTCCTGAACACTGCTTTCTGGGCTGACAGCACTGCATCGGTTACAGTAACCTTTCCACTGTGAGCTGCAGTGTATGAGAGGGGAAGCATTTAAGACAAACCAAGGAGAAACTGTCTGACAGGGAAAAAAAATAGGATTTTTTTACTCACCGTAAAATCCTTTTCTCTGAAGTCCATGGACGGACACAACTCCTTATAATACTTGACTTGTGGGTTATGATCCGTCTATTAGGAGAGGACTAGGCAGACATGTTAGACATTTAAAACATGTAACTTTAGCAAAGCTGAACAGCCCCGCCCAGGGGGCGGTCCCTCTGGTCATAACCCCTCACACTGCACTGAGCAGCTCAGTTTGTCAAGAAGCAGTACAAACTTAAAAAGGAGGGGTGGGTGCTGTGTCCGTCCATGGACTTCAGAGAAAGGATTTCACGGTGAGATAGAAAAAGCCTATTTTCTCTTTCGTCCATGGACGTACACAGCTCCTTATAATTCTTGACTTGTGGGACGTCCCCAAGCAGTGTCAAAAAACGAAGGGTGGGAACAGCAATTAAACAACTTCACCCCAAAAAAACAGAGCTCCTCAACGGAGGAGATGTAGCCTCAAACAATCTCTTGCAAAACCTTGCGGGCGAAGCAAGCGTCCGAAGATGCATACACATCAACCCTGTAAAACTTACTGCAGGGATAAACGGGCGACCAGGTCGCCGCCTTACATGTCTGTGAAACATACGCTTGAAGTCGGAAAGCCCAGGAGACACCAATTGCCCTGGTCGAATGCGCCGAAACAGGAAAGGGAGGTGCCCGCCCTCTAAGGGCAAAGGCCTAAATTATCGTCTGGCAGGTCCACCGAGAAATGGTGGCTGAAGAGACCGCCAGGCCCTTCTTAGGTGCAGTCATCGACAGTGAGTCTGACCTCCGAAACTGAGCCGTAGCAGACAGATACACCCGCAGAGCACGTACCAGGTCTAAGGGATGTAACGCAGCCTCCAAGAGATGCGACGGCCGAGGACACAAGGATAGAAGCACAATGTCCTCATTCAGATGAAAGGCCGAAACCAAGGTTGTGGTCGTAGCACCGCAGTATCCTTACGAAGGATCAAGAATGGGGACTTACAAGACAAGGTCGCCACTTAGAAACCCTTCTGACATATGTAAGGGCCACCAGAAGGCAACTTTCTGAGAGAATGTCAAAAGAGGAATCTCTCTGATGTTCCCAAAGGGAGGTTTCTGAAGCACCGAGAGCACCAGTTTCAAATCCCACGAAAGAAGTAGTGGTCAAACTGGGGGGACCACATGTCGGACCCCCTGCACAAACGTTCAAACCAGTGAAAAGAGCCGCCAAGGGTCATTGAAAGAAAACAGCTAAGGCTGAAATCTGACCCTTAATGTTACTTAAGGCAAGTTCTTTATCCACTTCATGCTGTAAAAAAACAGCAGGATCCTGGAAACTGAATATGCCCGTGGACACCACTCCATCTCCTCACATAGAGAGAGATGCAGGCCTTCCACGCGCGATGGCATACCCTCCAAGAAGATGACATCCGTGCTCTTAGCATGGTGGAAATTACCAAAAACGACAGGCCTCGGTCCCTTAGTACCTAGCTTTCAATAGCCATGCCGTTAAAGCCAACGACTGTAAAGCAGGATGAAGTATGGGACCTTGCGACAGAAGGTCCTCCCGCATCAGCAGTCGCCAAGGGACATCCGCCACCAGGCGCACTAGGTCGGCGTACCAGAGACGCCGAGGCCAGTCTGGGGCAAACAGAATCACCGGAATCCCCTCGTCCTCTACTCTGCGGAGCAGAGGAGGAAGAAGTTTTATTGGGGGAAAGGCGTAAAATTAGCCGATACTGACTTCACGGAGCCACTAACGCGTCTGTCGCGTCTGCCCAGGGATCTCTGGACCTGGCCACAAACCTCAATACCTGCGATTGAGTCGAGAAACCAGGAAATCCATGATTGGCGTGCTCCAACTCAGGCAAGGAGTTGAAACACATCCGGGTGTAGCGACCATTTTCCTTGGTCCGGCATCTGGCGAGTGGCGACTTAGGTAGTCCGCTTGCCAGTTTTCTACGCCTGGAGTGTATACGGCTGATAGAGCCGGCACGCTCCTTTCTGCCCACCGCAGGATGTGAGTGACCTCCGATGCTGCAGCAGAGCTACTTGTTCCCCCCTAATGGTTGACATATGCCACCGCCTTGTAGTTTTTCGACTGGATCCAGACTGGACACCCCCGTAGCCTCTGTGACCATGTGGAGAGGCACTGCCTGATCGCCCGAAGTTCCAGTACATTGATCGGCAGGCGGGATTCTTCCTGTGGCCAGTGTCCTTGTGTCCACTGAACACCGTCTAGTGGAAGGAACGACTTTCTGGACTGAAGGGCCGGAGATTTTAGCCACCAGACCAGGGAGGTCCTGACTAGTTGGCTCACCTTGATCTGACAATCCAGGGACAACGGAGACTTGTCCCATTTGGACAGGATCTCCTTCTGCAAGACTCAAGCGTGGAATTGAACATACGGTACCGCCTCGAAGGAGGCTACCATGAGACCCAGGACTTGCATGCAGAAGCGCAGCGACGACCACCTGCGGGATGTTAACAGCTTCACCGCCACCTGAAGAGTCCAATTTTTCCAAAGGGAGAAAAATACCCACCCCTGTGGAGTCCAGAATCAAGCCCAGATACTCCAGGCGCTGAGTCGACACCAACACCGACTTCTGGAGGTTCAATACCCAATGGAACTCTTGAAGGGTCCAACTGGCATCGCCACATCCTCCTCTAGGTCTGAGTCTGAAGCAGCCCTCAGAAGGAGGTCGACCAGGTAGCCCACGATAAGGATCGTGGCGAGCACCTTGGTGAAAACCCTTGGTGCCGATGCCAGGCCAAAAGAGATAGCCACAAATTGGTAGTGATCGTCCCTGACTGCAAAACGCAGAAATCTCTAATGCCCGACATATATGGGGACATGCAAATATGCGTCCTTGATGTCCAAGGACGCCAGAAAATCCCCCTGATGGAGTGCAGCGACCACAGAGCGAACTGATTCCATCCTGAAACTTCGTACTTTTACCAAGGAGTTGAGGGCCTTGAGGTCCAGGATTGGACGAAACCCATCCTTCTTTTTGGGACAGATTGGAATAGAATCCCTGAAGCCTTTCCGGCAGCGGCACAGGAGCTATTACCCCGCAAGAAAAAAAAATCTGTTTTGTGGACAAAAAACAAATTCCATCTTGTTCCCTAATGAAACCACCGCGCAAACCCACTGGTCGGAAAGCAAGGAAGTCCACCGAGCTTCAGACTCGTGAAGGCGACCCCCCCACTCGACAGTAGGGCAGGGGCAACACTCTATGTAGTCGCAGAATAATTCGCAGGCCTGATTGTCCCTCAGCTGGCCCCTTGTCGGCCTGGGAACGCTTACCTGCGGGCCCGGCAGAAGGAAAAAAAACACTTGTGAGCGGGTAAAAAAAAAAGGAGGGCCCCGGCCTACAGCGTGGCTCATTACCCTTTCTGAATTGTGGGAGCACCGTGCTCTCACCCCAAACAAAATTTTTAAGAATGTCATCCAGCGAGGCTCCAAAGCCTCTAACCCTGGAAGAGCAAATCCGCCAGAGCTTTACGTCTGGTCCGCAGACCTGCATGTCAGTCAAGTCATGCAGCGTAGCCCTACCGCAGATACTGAAGGTTCTGGACAGCCAGGGAGCTGTAGCTAAGGCCGCATTGCAGACATACTTAAGGCCATGCACCAACTGGTCCATTAGCAACAGGCTTACCTGGTCTGCATGTTATTTGAATCATGGTGCAGCAAGTCTGTGCCCAATAAGGAAGAGTCAGTGACACCGGGGTCGTGGCCACAGTGCCGCAATGCTGACCCCAATACCATGAACAAGGACCGGGCCACCGCCCTGGTCCTCCTGTCTGCAGGATCCTTAAAAACAGGGGTCCCTTCCCCCCGGATCGTGGTAATTCCCAGGATACCAGGGGGCCCCATCGAGGGAGATGTCCCTTTTTCAGGAAACATTCCTCAAAGGGATAACGGACAGCCGTGCGATTTTTTAGAACGCTGTGGCCGTTCCCATTCTTAGTATGTAAACTTATCAAATAAGCTAGGTAGGGAAACATCCTAGCGGTGCAGGCCGGCTTGTGGGACCCAAAAGGGGCAGACACCTTACTAGATGCCCTCGCCGTAACCTTCATATTATTGGGGATCCCGCACGCGGTGATAAGTGCTCCAACAAGCGTCTATCCTGCGCTGACCCGGACACGGAATCATCCTTCTGTCCGAAAGGTCCTGGTCCGCATCCTCTGACACGTCAGAAAAGGGGCAGTGAGTCGCAGCCAGGCCCGAGTCTGGATCAGAGCCTTCCCCAGAAGGCGGTGGGGGCGTTTTTACCCCCCTTGTGCCCACACACCGCTCCCACCCGGGCAACAAAAAGATGCCAGGACCGCCAACCAAGCGTCCACAGGCATAGCAGGTGCAGGGCACCGGTTGTCAATACAGGTTTGTCTGGGGAAGAAAACGCCAGCTTCTGACGCCATGCTGACCCTACTTGCCTGACAACCTAGGGACTAAGGCAAGGTACACAAGTCTACCCTCCTAGCTGCCACAGAAACCGAGGGGCCCCCCAGAGGACTCACCACCCTGACCCAGGCACTGCACAGCTGCCTGCTCCCTCCATGACTGAGGTGTTCCTATATCGCCGCCTGTGTCACTCTCTCTGAGGTGATTTTTGCAGTTCGTGCCGTTCTGAGAGCTGTTTTCACCGCTAGAGGCAAAAACCTAGTTGAAAACCACAAGAAAATGGCCACCAGCCGGCGCTGTAAGCGCGGGCTACAAGAAAATTGCCGCCATACATGTCTGAAGAAAAAAACGCGCAGACTACAAGAAAATGGCCGCCGCTGTTTACCCAGAGAAATGGCTCCAGTCACCGCCAAAATGGCCGCCGGGCGAAGTCTGAGGTAAAAAATACACAGAAATGGCTGCGAACACCCAGGGCTCCCAACAGAGGCCCCCCACACATGGCAGCACACCCCACACAGAGAGGGGACCCTCACCATGCAGCCCTCGGTCAGAACGCGGAGCACCCCCCCCCCTGGCTAGTCCACAGCAAGGCCCAGGCACCACAGCACATGGGGAGGAGGGAAAAGACAGGGAGAGAAGAAAGGAAGGGTGAGAGACCCCCTAGTCGACCTCCCCAGGAATGCCCAGCTGTTCCATCCTGCCAAAACAAGAGGAACCTTACTTACCCGTCCATGCGAGGACTTGCTGGTGCGTTCCTGACAGACCTACTTCCGAGCAGTACGGAGTAGCTGTCGGCCCGGTTCACTGTGACTGAGACAGCAAGCAGCCCAGTCATATGTGAACCCCGGAGCATATAGCACACCGACCACCCCTGGAGCCATGGGGAATGTCGTGGCCGACTCCACACATAGCTAAGGTCTGCTCACGCTCGATGGCCGGACTGGGGGGACTACAAGGATCTATATTATCCAGCCTGTCACCCAGCCGGCAGTTGATAGTAGATTCGAAAAAATAAAATAATAAAAAGTAAAAAAAGGGAGCCCAAAAGGGAGCCAGGTCCTTCTCCTCTACTAGGCAGAAAAAAACTGAGCTGCTCAGTGCAGTGTGAGGGGTTATGACCAGAGGGACCGCCCCCTGGGCGGGGCTGTTCAGCTTTGCTAAAGTTACATGTTTTAAATGTCTAACATGTCTGCCTAGTCCTCTCCAAATAGACGGAACATAACGCACAAGTCAAGAATTATAAGGAGTTGTGTCTGTCCATGGACTAAAGAGAAAATAAGGTTTTTGTTTACTTTATGAAGCTTGTGCGTCATATAGCAATAGCATATGGTACTTGTTTAGCAGTGGCGTCTCCAGCTTTCATATTTGGGGGGGGGGCACATGGGGGGACAGGGACAAAAGTAAGGGGGCCAACTATAAAATGCAATTATATATGTAGCGGGAATCTCCTTTAAGGATCCAGGACTACGATACCCAGAACCCCGTTCAGCACCCAAGGTGCATTGCCAACCGCAGAGACTCATGGGGTGGGCTATAAAGGTGAAGCGGAGGCGGAGCTCGGCCTCTTTGGACGCCGCCCTTCTAGCAAGAGGATCCCCTGTGCAGACTTGCTGCTGGTGCGAGGCCTGAAGCCTGGGCCTTGCGCACTTCCAAAGAGCCTTCCACTCCACTGCGGAGCCTGTGTGGCACCTGATCTCCATTTGTTTTTCACTGACATCAGGAGGACCGAAGACCCGGCTATCGCAGACCCTGTGTGCGGATACACAGCGGTGGAAGTTACGGACGGGGACTAAGTCCGGTGTGGTGAGAGAGCACTTGCTCAAAGTTATAGCCAAGTACTTTGTTTAGGCCTACTGACTGCCTTGGCCCTTAGTGCTATATCAACTATCCTAGCAGGAGACTATTTCCAGAACTGAGTTTGACAGTCTCCTGGGAGTTGTTACTTTGCTGAGACACTGTCCCGTTGGATTACAATTATTGTTCCTGATGTGCACCACACGAAGATTCTTCACCCTAAGACTATACCTTACTTTAAGTCAGGCCTGTCTGGGTAGCGTAGAACATTATTGGGCGCCATATTGCTCACGGGGAGGATAGCTTCAGCGTGGTGTGCTAGTATATTTTATACAGTATTGCTAAGTGTCACTAATATTGCAGGGCTCTGCATGTGTTATTATGTATTGTACTTCTACCTAACTTTCATACAAAAGTAAAGTTGCTATAGTTAAGTACTCCGGTATCAGTGTCAATTACTATACTTTATTACTGTTTGCTTTATTGTGGGACTGTGTCATAGACAATCGCAGAGACATTACCAGTCTATCATTCCCTAGACTAACTGTGCCAGGGGAGGGTCGAGTAGATTGCCGGGGGTTGGCAGTGCTGTGTACAGGGCCCGAAACAATATCAGCGGCTCTCTTAAGTTGGGGGTATCGCTATATATCTATCCTGGGGCCCATTACTAGGATCCCACAATGGGCCCTTTCACATGTTCTGTAGTGAGCTCCCTTCCTACTATACTGGGGCCCCCCAGGGTGGCAGAAAACAAGAGATATATGTCACCAGCACACCAAGAAAATATAAGGGTCCAAAGCAGTGGGAGAACTATCAGGGTTGCAAAAGTTTTCTTGCCACCGGGCCCTGGTGTTCTGCCACTGTGGGGTTCCACAGCTGTCCTGTCCCTGCTATTTACAGCACTGGTCTGGCATCTGTCTCTTTGGCAGCAGTGGCAGTCTATTAGGATCTAGTGCTGGTGACATTATGGGTGCATGCAGGGGAAGGCTGGCACTATTGGTTATAGAGAGCCGAGCCCCCAGCTGGTCACCTAGCAGCAGTAATGCTGTATAACCTTCTCTGTTGACATGCTGATTGGGATGTGATCCAGGTGATGCTCCCAGTCAGATCTAATAAACACAGTATTTATTAGCATCAAGAGTACAACCACATATATATAATCAACCGTATGTTCAGCAGCCATGTGGGCTCCATGCCTGTAAAGTGTGGGCTTTGATCAATAAAATCACGGATATTTAACACTAGGATTTGACTAGGAGCATCACCTGGATTGCATCCCGATCAGCATGTCAGAGAAGGCTCCACTGCTGCTAAGCAACCTGCAGGGAGCTCAACTGTCTACAACCAATAGAGATGGGCTCGGGTGTGTTTGAAATCCCACATGCCCGATCCCGCCAGAAAGCCGACACTCCACAGTGCTAATCACAGCCAGTGAGACATTTTCTGATCTGTGCAGCTGCGGACCGGGAAATGTCTCACTGCCTGTGATTAGTGCTGTGCAGTGTGGGCTTCCTGGCAGGCTCTGGCATGTGGAATTTTGAACATGCCCAGCCCATCACTAACAATAAATTGTGCTGGCCCTCCTGTACATCAGCCCCATAAAGTAACCAGCACTGGGTTCCAATGTGCTGCCGCCGCTGCCATGGAGACAGAGACCAGAGCTGTGAATAGCCGGGACAGGACAGCAACTCTGGTTGTTCCAGCACTGGTCCACACTGGGAGGATTCCCCCATCAACCTATAATGTGTAGATGGGGGAATTGGATCATTTCTTTTTTTTTATTATTTAACCTAATAGTTGAATGAAAAAAGTAATCAATGTATGGGCTGCCTAAAAGCTTAGACCAGCCATAGACAGTTTAAATCTCAGCTGGTTCAGCAGGAACTGGCTGAGATTTAAACCATTAATGAGCAGATTCTCTTATGATTATCACTAGTGGTTGCTATAGCCACTAGTGATAATCACTGTTTGTCGGGAGAATACAATTGCTGGGCAGGAGGGATATTCCCCCTGTCAGCACTGTCTGTGTTGATGGGGGAATTATGCAAGTTTCTTTCCTGCAATCTGTGGATGCAGGAAGGAAATTTGCACCGTATATTACCTGCCTAACTGAAAGTGAAAGTAAATTGTGAATGTCTTGAAAGAACAGGAGAGGGGGAGGGAGACAGATGAGGGAGAGAAGGGATGGAGATAATGCAGTTCAGTGATTACAGTGTACTGCAGTGCACACACCCACAGGTCCAGGCTAGAATCTCAGGCATCATTCACACATAGCCAGGAATGCTACTGATTTTCATATTTCCCGCCCACACATCCCCTCTCTTCAGATACAGCACGCCGGGATAGTAGGGGCGGGATTGGAAGGAGGAGGAGCTGTATTCCTCCCTGCTCGTATGTGAGGAGAGTGAGGGGGGGGGGGGTGGCTGGACTCGCTGGGCTGTGAAAGAGCGTCAAAGAATGACACTCGGCTCAGCTTGCAGTCACCACTCTCGGAATTTACAGGCTGGTTCTCCTGTCCTAAGGACGGGAGAAATCAGTCTGTTTTTTCAGTAACTGAGATGAAGGCTTGGGCCCCCCTCCCCCCCCCCACAGTGCTTGTGGAGTCCTTCCTGCAACTCGCTCTTCTCCGTGCCAATGAGGATGCAGGGGAAGGAGCAAATCGGGCGGCTGTGGTTGTGTGAGTGCTCGCATTATGCAGTGTCAGCAAGCAGAGGGAGGGGGGAGGAATCTCCCACAGGAGCTGATTGGGGACGCTCTCCCTCTCAGGAGAGACTATGTTACCCCAGTGGCAGCCCGAGCACATGGTGGGGCACAGCATAATGTTGGGGGGGCCAGGGCCCCCTCTGGCCCCCCTAGGGACGCCATTGTTGTTTAGACTGTCATTCAGGAGCCCTTAACTAAACTTGACAGCAGGGGCTGTCTGATATGTTTCCTTATATAGAATGGCAGATATTTAATTATTCATCAATTCATATAAGATGTGTCCTTCGTCAGCCAATTTATTCTCATCTTATGAACATAAACATTAAACTCATCAGATTAGCAAGGTGTGAGGAGGAAGGATCAGCAACCTGATACTACATTTCCAGCATCTGAATATTGCCATAGTTGACTTAGTTGCAGACATTAGGTAATAGAGATTTCAGCACAAAAGCTTTTGATGCCAATAATTTTATAATACCTGAATTCTAACAAAAGAGTTCACTTTAACTGTCATGCATTCATATATTAGAATGAACAATAAAAAAAGAAAAAGCAATGTTAGAAAAGAAGGTTTTGGCATCTAAATTAACCAAATTATTGGTGATAAAACATCCGAGCTGAAATGTCCACATTTGTATAAAATGATCCATCCCTAGTTGGAACTTCTGCAAGAAAAATGCTTTTTCCTTTCTACACTATTCTAAACTTATAGAGCAAAGGGCCATTACTAATACTGTACAGTATATAAGTGTCACTAAGTGGCTTTTAGCACTATGGTCCAGTTACCACACTGCAATCTATTTTTATGGAGTTTTAAAATTTTCCACGGCTTGTGGTCTTTGTTCTATACTCCAGTATTCCCCTGCAAGCTAAGAACATATTGGTAGGCTACCCAGCCTTTAACCAAATTGTCTCTTGCATGTGTACAGTGCTTTTCACAAGTATTACCTCTTGGATGTTTCTGCATTTTGTAGTGTTACAACCTGAAAGTAGAATGAATTTAATCTGATTTTTTTTTCCCATTAAGATTTACACAACATACTTGACACGTTAAAACAATGCCTGTTTAGAAAAAAAAAAGCAGATATTGTAGGTTGTATATTCAATACTCTTACTTGGTTTTTGGCAAACTTAATTTTTCATATATTTCAAGAACAGCGTTTATTTTCATTGCTCTTAAGCTTTATGGAGTTAAAATTGTCCCATTGACAGTTTCCCTGTGGCTCTCTACAGCTAATTCAGCCACCTTTGGCCCTTTGGATGCTTGCCTGTTTCCCTTCTAGACAGTTTTCCTAGTATTCTATTTTCTTGATTTGAAAGTGTAGACAATCCTAATTGGTAGTCTTCCAAAGAATTTTTATAGCTACTTGCCTGGATAGGTTCTCTAATGCCTTGTACACTCGATCGGAAAAGTCAGACGGAATTTTTTCATCGGATATTCCGACCGTGTGTGGGCCCCAGCGGACTTTTTTTCCGTCGGAGTTTAGAAATAGAACATGTTTTATTTTTTTCCGATGGAAAAAAATCCTATCGGAAATTTCGAACATCTGTGTGGAACTCCGACGGAGAAAAAACTATGCATGTTTAGAATCAACGCATGCTCGGAAGCATTGAACTTAATTTTTCTCAGCTCGTCGTAGTGTTTTACATCACTGCGTTTTGGACGGTCGGAATTTGGTCTGACAGTGTGTATGCAAGACAGCTTGAACGGAATTCCGACGGATTTTATCCCATCGGAAATTCCGATCGTGTGTACAGGGCATAACAAACTCTGGAGTCTTCCAGAAATAGGATTTTACAATCTAAAATCATGTAATGCTCTCAGGTTGACTTGATTCAACTAATTATGTGAACTGCTGAAGGCAATTTGTTACATAAGAACTTATGAAGTACTTCTAACTCAAGGGGTAAAAAATAATGCAGCCATTCTCAACCAGGATTCCTCCAGAAGTTGCTAGGGGGTTGAGCTGTGGCTGATTGACCTCCCATTTGATGGTGCCCGTACCATTTTAGGGCCAACTTCACTTGGCAAAGCCAGAAGCATGACACAATTTTTTTTAGCTAACTGTAACAAGGTCATTCTAACCACAACCATGAGGTTTGCATTTGTTATAGGCTCACCCAGTACAGAGGCTTTTGGAGGGACTGAATGCTAGCCTCTTGCCTAATGACTATGGGTCCTGGCATTTGAGGGAGCTACAAGCATTTAGGAAGATGTTCTGTTATGTAATGCAAAAGGACATGAATAAAAAGGCCATGATGATAGCTTGGAACTCATAGCTGATGTTGATGTAATCTGCAAGCCACTTGGCTGTGGCCCCCGGTCATAATGTGTTTCTTGAAAGTAGGTCTCCAGCTATTGTCTGAAGGTGTTCTTTATTTATACTTATGTTAATGCGTATTGTACCTTCTGAGCTTGAAGCCAGCAAGTCTAACCTGTGTGACAGCAGGAAGGTAAAGTCACCTGGTTGCATCCAGGGGGGTAGATATATTTCGCCCAGATTCAGGCTTTACGCCGACTTATACAACTAGGTGGAGAGTTGTATAAGCCCAGCTAAGGCTAGTGGGCTCATGGATGACTCATACCTCTAGGGAGAGTGCTGGGCGTCGTGCAGACAGGGAGTTGATGAGACCAGCTGAAGCTTGTCAGCTCATTTAGGCCTCTATAAGAACTCCCAGCTTCATTAGATGTTAGCTCATGCCTGGACCCAGACCTGTGTGGACTGTCTAGGGAGAGTGAACCCCTGTGCGGTGAGACAAAGCCTGTGTGGCTATTTGCTTGGACATTTAAAACCAGGGACTTAGGGACTAGGACAGCACTAGGCTGATCCCAGTTGTTAGTTAGGAAACCTGTATGTTTAGTCAGAGGTCAAGTTGACCAGGATTTATTTTGTTTATGTTTCTTTTGGCTTTGCTGTGTTTTGTCACTGTAAATAGAAAATAAACCGCACCTTTTTTTTGATTTTGAAAACCACAACCTCCGTTTGCTGGGCCTGTTTTTGTGTGGGGAGCCCATCCCGGGGGTCACACACACCCGCTGCCGAGCTAACCCCCTCACAGTTGGTGGAGAACCAGTGGCAGTTTTTTTTTTAAGCCAGCATGGAGGAGATACTGAAGCAGCTGGCTCTAGCAAATGCCAATCAACAGCAGACAAATGCAGGTTTGCAAAAGAGCCTTGCAGCTCATCAACAGAGCCTTGCAGCTCAACAACAGAACTTCGCAGCCCAGCAGCAAGCTCATCAACAGAGCCTTGCAGCCCAGCAGCAAGCTCACCAACAGAGTCTGGAAGCTCAGCAACAAGCTCAGCAGCAATCTGAGGCCCGCTTCATAGACCTGTTACAGAAGCAAGAGCAGAGACTACAACAAATGGAAGCAGTAATGCAGCAACGTCCGCAGACCAGTGAGGAAAGCCGTCCCACTAATACCGCGTCCTTTGGGGTGAGTCGTTTATTGACAAAAATGACTGGAGAGGATGATCCAGAGGTATTTTTGACCACATTTGAAAGGACTGCTGAAAGAGAAAAGTGGCCTGAGGAGCAGTGGGCTGGACTGGTGGC
This sequence comes from Rana muscosa, assembly GCA_029206835.1. Taxonomy (NCBI): domain Eukaryota; kingdom Metazoa; phylum Chordata; class Amphibia; order Anura; family Ranidae; genus Rana; species Rana muscosa. The sequence goes on along the minus strand of CM055118.1, from coordinate 536,130,521 downwards.
TCCTCTGTTAACTGGTGAATCGCAGAAGGCTTACTATGACCTAGAGCCTGACCAAGCAAAAGACTATGTGATGCTAAAAGCTGAAATATTGGCAAGGCTGGGTGTCACCCAGGCTGTCCGGGCTCAGCGTGTGCATAACTGGACTTTCCAGCTTGGAAAACCCCCCAGGTCTCAAATGTATGATCTCATTCACCTGAGCAGAAAGTGGCTACAGCCAGAGACTTTGTCCGCACCAAAGATTGTGGAACGTGTTGTAATGGATCGGTTTTTGAGAGCTCTTCCTACTGCCATCCAAAAGTGGGTAAGCCATGGAGACCCAGAGACGGCCGATGGTCTTGTGGATCGTGTGGAGAAATACTTGGCTACAGAGAACCTGACGGCCTCTTCCAGAGACACTCGGACTTTCCACCCTAAGACCAGACCATCCCCAGGGGCGGATAAGAGGATTCCAAGGGGTAAGGGTGGAGAGAGTGAGAGGGTGGGAGCTCTACCCCAAGTTTGGCGAGAACAGCCTGGGAAATCAGCGGCTCAAGAGGCGGCAAGAAGGATCGTTTGCTACCGCTGCCGGCAAGCGGGACATATTGCAGCCAATTGCCCGGTTGTGGAGGAACCCATGCAGTGTGACTTTCTGACGGGCAGACGTCAGTCGCTGTGTGCGACAGTCGCATGCACTGCCATTCGAGGAACTGAGAAACATTTATGCAAAATGTGTGTTAATGGTAGAAATGTTGTGGTATTGCTGGATTCAGGTAGCCTTGTGACCCTGATAAAGGCTGAGTTAGTTAAAACAGAGGTCTCTGGGAATAGCAAGGTAGCTGTTATTTGTGTGCATGGGGACACCCGAGAGTATCCAGTGACTACAGTGTGTTTCGAGACCCCCAAAGGTACCCTCTCTCATCCAGTGGGCTTAGTATCTCAGTTACCGTATGACGCCATTGTGGGAAGGGATTTTCCGAAGTTCTGGGAACTGTGGGATGATCCTGAGCCCCCCACTGGTGCCCCTATGTACCAGGAATGTGATAGCCAGAACTCCCCTGAGAGTGGTGAGGACTCTCCGGAATTTCCCTTATCAGTATTGGCAGGGGAGACTCAAGAAACTGGAGAGGAGCCCACCTCCTCAGACGAAAACCTACCGTCTGTGGAGTTTTCTGATCTTGAGGTTCACAGGGAAAACTTTGCCACAGAACAGTTGAAAGACCCCGCCCTAATAAAGGCACGGGAAAACGTAGTGAAAATAGATGGCGAGTTAGTGAACCCAGATAATACCTGCACTTACCCATACTTCAGCGTAGAGAAGGACCTACTGTATCGGGTGGCAAAAAGGGCAGAAGAAACCGTTGAGCAGCTTGTGGTGCCCAAACCTTACAGGAAGTTGGTGTTGGAGTTGGCCCATGGGCACATTCTTGGAGGTCATCTGGGGACAGAGAAAACCCGAGAGAGGGTATTACAGAGATTCTATTGGCCGGGGGTGATGAAGGACATAGAAAATTATTGTTCCTCCTGCCCTGTGTGTCAGAGGTCGGCCCCGATGCCACATTTCCGTAGCCCGCTGGTCCCTCTACCCATCATTGAGGTCCCGTTTGAGAGGATCGCCATGGATTTGGTAGGTCCTATAATCAAGTCCGCTAGGGGGCACCAGTACATATTAGTTATAATGGACTATGCCACCCGTTATCCAGAAGCGATCCCTCTCCGAAATACCTCGGCCAAAACCATAGCCAAAGAGCTATCTCTTGTGTTTAGCCGGGTGGGTATTTGTAAAGAACTGCTTACGGACCAAGGTACACCCTTTATGTCCCGGGTTATGAAGGAGCTGTGTAAATTGTTCAAAGTGACGCAATTACGTACATCTGTGTATCACCCCCAAACCGATGGGCTGGTTGAAAGATTCAACAAAACCCTAAAACAAATGTTGAAGAAAGTGGTGGATAGAGATGGAAAGGATTGGGACTGTCTACTTCCTTATCTGATGTTTGCTATTAGGGAGGTGCCCCAATCCTCTACGGGATTCTCCCCCTTTGAGTTACTGTATGGGAGACACCCAAGAGGGCTGTTGGATATTGCCAAGGAAACTTGGGAAAGTGAGAGTTCTCCCCACAGGAGTGTGATTGAGCATGTCGCCCTGATGCAAGACCGAATTGCACAGGTAATGCCCATCGTGAAGGAACATTTGGCCCAAGCGCAGTTAGCACAGCAGAGAGTGTACAACCGTGGAGCCAAGACCCGTACCTTTTCCCCGGGGGATAGGATACTGGTACTTGTCCCTACGGTTGAAAGTAAATTCCTTGCCAAATGGCAAGGCCCCTACGAGATAATGGAAAAAGTGAGCGAAGTGAATTACAAGGTCAGACAACCAGGAAGGCGAAAGCCCGAACAGATCTATCACGTTAATCTGTTGAAAGCCTGGAGGGATAGAGAGTCCCTAGTCGCAGACACTTGGTCACCAGCTCAAACTGGTTGCGTGATTCCTGAGGTTGGAATAGCAGCCACCTTGTCACAACCCCAACAACAGGAGGTTAAGGAGTTTGTGCTTCGCAACAAGGAGGTATTCTCTGAGCTGCCGGGACAAACATCTGGGGTAGAGCATGACATCATTACCCCGCCCGGTGAAAGGGTGAAGTTAAAACCCTATCGGATCCCAGAGGCCCGACGGGAGGCAATACGGGAGGAAGTACAGAAAATGCTGAACTTAGGGGTGATAGAGGAGTCCCAAAGTGATTGGTCTAGTCCCATTGTGTTGGTGCCTAAACCGGATGGGAGCTGGCGATTTTGTAACGATTTTCGTCAGTTGAACAAAGTTACAAAATTTGACACCTACCCCATGCCACGTATAGATGAGTTGATCGACCGGCTGGGAACAGCCCGATACATGACGACTCTTGACCTCACAAAAGGGTATTGGCAAATCCCCCTGGCCAAATTGGCCAAAGAGAAAACCGCATTTGTAACCCCAGACGGGGCGTTCCAATATAAAAGAATGCCGTTCGGGTTACAGAATGCGCCGGCCACATTCCAGCGGAAAATGGACCAGATGCTGAGGCCCCATCGGAAGTATGCTGCGGCTTACCTGGATGACGTAATTGTCCATAGCCCAGATTGGGCCTCACATCTGCCAAAAGTGCAAGCAGTCCTGGACTCTGTTCGGGAAGCGGGGTTTACGGCTAACCCCAAGAAGTGTACCATTGGGCAGGAGGAGGCCAAATATCTTGGGTACACCATTGGGAGGGGAGTAATAAAACCCCAACTCAACAAAGTCGAGGCCATCCAGAGTTGGCCACGTCCCAACAGCAAGAAGCAGGTACGAGCCTTTCTGGGAATCGCTGGGTATTATCGGCGATTCATTCCCCACTTTGCTTCTAAGGCTGTGCCCCTAACCAACCTAACGAAGGGGAAAGGGTCGGTCATGATTAAATGGACCCCCGAGGCTGAGGCAGCATTCCAATTCTTGAAACAAGCCTTATGTAGCCAGCCAGTGTTGTACTCACCCGACTTCTCTAAAGACTTTGTCGTACAAAGTGATGCGTCAGATGTGGGGTTAGGAGCAGTATTGTCCCAGGTCTGGAACGGGGAAGAGCACCCAGTCATTTACCTCAGCAGGAAGTTGAAGTCCCATGAGGTAAATTACGCCACCGTTGAAAAGGAGTGTTTAGCGGTGAAGTGGGCTCTAGATTCCCTTCGGTACTACCTGCTAGGTAGGCACTTTGACATGGTTACGGATCACGCTCCGTTAAAGTGGATGGCTCAAAACAAGGAAACAAATAGAAGAGTGAATAGGTGGTTCCTGGCCCTCCAGGAATTCAACTTCACAGTAAAGCATCGCCCTGGCGTTCAAATGGGGAATGTGGATGCTTTGTCTCGAGTACATGAATGCCTGATTGCTGGTGTTCCAACCCCGAGGTTAAAACAAGAGGGGGGGGGTATGTGACAGCAGGAAGGTAAAGTCACCTGGTTGCATCCAGGGGGGTAGATATATTTCGCCCAGATTCAGGCTTTACGCCGACTTATACAACTAGGTGGAGAGTTGTATAAGCCCAGCTAAGGCTAGTGGGCTCATGGATGACTCATACCTCTAGGGAGAGTGTGGGGCGTCGTACAGACAGGGAGATGAGGAGACCAGCTGAACCTTGTCAGCTCATTTAGGCCTCTATAAGAACTCCCAGCTTCATTAGATGTTAGCTCATGCCTGGACCCAGACCTGTGTGGACTGTCTAGGGAGAGTGAACCCCTGTGCGGTGAGACAAAGCCTGTGTGGCTATTTGCTTGGACATTTAAAACCAGGGACTTAGGGACTAGGACAGCACTAGGCTGATCCCAGTTGTTAGTTAGGAAACCTGTATGTTTAGTCAGAGGTCAAGTTGACCAGGATTTATTTTGTTTATGTTTCTTTTGGCTTTGCTGTGTTTTGTCACTGTAAATAGAAAATAAACCGCACCTTTTTTTGATTTTGAAAACCACAACCTCCGTTTGCTGGGCCTGTTTTTGTGTGGGGAGCCCATCCCGGGGGGGTCACACACACCCGCTGCTGAGCTAACCCCCTCACACCTGCAATGAGACATCGGAGTAATCCAGGTGTCTAATTAATGTAATGTTTATAGTATATGTCGGTTGTTGTAAATATATTCCTGTGTGCAGGTTGTATTGTTAGGGTAATATGATCAGGAGGGGGGATGTCGTCCTGGGGTGTATAAAAGCCTGTATTCTTGTTCAAATAAACAGTCCTTATTTTGGTTTACTCCAAAACTGGTGTTGCCTAGTAACTATAGCCAGATTCACTGGTCTCCTGTTTCAGAGCTTGGAAAGCAGCTTCTTGGCAGAGATACCCAGTCAGGGTGTCCGGGTTCCGTCACAGCATTCTTCCTACTTACAGCCTATGTAAGGATCATGTTTCCTATTGACTACAATGAACTGGTTTTAGTAATAGATTCCAGAGACCTGAAATTTATTTTAGGGGTTCTTCTAGCAGGGATCTACAAATTATGGCCTTCCAGTTGTTCAGGAACTACAATTCCCATCATGCTTAGTCATGTCTGGGAATGTCAGTGTTTTACAATGCCTCATGGGACGTGTAGTTCCGCAACAGCTGGAGGGCCGTAGTTTGGAGATTCCTGTAATGTTGAGAAAAGGTGTATTGTTGCAACATAGTCTTTTCAGGTTTATTTGACAATAATTTACTTGACCATGTTGTACATGCTTGCACATATTAGCAGCTTGTGCCTTTCTAACAAGCAAAGCTCTGAGACTTCTAGGTAGAAGGTCACTATGATGGGTTGGCTCACTGGCCAATAGAAATGCACAGGATGCAGAAATAGGTGGACAAGCTTCATGCAAAGCAGGCACTGAGCGCTGATTGTCTAAGTTACAAAGCCCCTTCAAGGGCTGTTTTCATCAGTGGCAAGGAATACATATTAAATCCAGGTTTCAACACTACAAAATGTGGATACGTCCTAGGTGCTGAAAACTTACTCTAAGCATTATGTTAGCCTATAGCAGGCACATTAGATTGTAATGTGCTGGTCAATAAGTCCACTTAAACCTAATAAAAATATAAACTTTAATGCCAAAATATTTTCAATAAAACAAGCTTAGGAATGCGCTTCTCTACAGAGGGGATGCAAGTATCAGGCACTTTCCCAATGCCTGTAATTGTGCTGTTACAAGGTACAATGCCACTCTGATATTACTGATAATTGCTATGATGGCAAATGTAAACACAGCCTGCATTTATTTTAAAGAGCCTCTCTCTCAGCTAAGCAAGCACTACTGGGGGGTGGAGATGTGGAGGCCTCCAAATCCAGCAAGCGGCTTTTGACATTTATATTTATTTCAGCCAAAATCACCATCGCTAGGAACTGGAAATCGGCAGCTCTACCATTCGAGCAGCTTAAAGGCAGATTGTCTTGGTTGATGCTAAACGAACGTTTGACCGCAATGACCCAAGATAAAATGAAACTGTTTCATAAAGTGTGGGACCCATGGCTTTGTTACCTCACAAATGACCCCAGGATGTTTGCAGCTTAGCTTTAGAGTTAGGTTGGAGGTGTCCGGGTGCTGAATCAGGGCTCCCTCCCCCCGTTCCCCCTTCTCAACTGCTCTTTCCTCGCTCTGTCTCCTCCCTTCTATTCTTTTGTCTCTGTTCTCTTTTTTTTTTTTATTTGTTTATTTTTAGAGTCGGATCCAGACCTTAGAGGTTTGTACGGCTCCCTGTTTTCTAAGCTCCTAAGGGACCATTGTCGGTCTGAACTGACCTCTGAGTTGCCCGCACGGTCAGCGGAGTTGTGCCCCCCAGATAAGCGGATGGGGGGGGGGGGCTCTTCTGAGCGGGCGGTTCAGATGATAGGATCTGGGATGTAAAGAGGGGCCAACAGCTCTGCGGAGTGGTGGATTTATGTGAGCTATTAAGTGGTGATATTTTACTAAGGCATGAACCCCTACACGCAGAGATCTTTACTGTTACCCCGAGTGTTGATTTAGACTGTACAATGTTATGATTGCGACTTTTCTGCATTTTGTATGACAAAACTTGAATAAACATATTGAAACATAAAGAGCCTCTCTCTAACAACGGCTGATCAAGGAAACTGCCGATGACAGGGGAGAGCCAGGCTGCTGCACTGGTATATATTTTTTTTAAATACTGCAGATTAACAGTTTTATATAGTCTCGCCATATACACAACTGTGGGGCAGAAAAAAGAAGCCACAACTGAGTTGTAGAGGCTAACATTACACCTTGGATCTCTGGTAAACAGCAAAACATCCTTGACAGCCATTTTAAATTCTTGGCTCAGCGCTGTCTGCAGATGTCAAGAGTAGCTCCCCTCCTGCCTCTACATGTGAGTGAATACAGAATAGTTTTATAAATTTATGAATTTGATAGGGAAGGTTTTTGTTTTCAAAATGATTGGTCTTTTTCTTCTTTAAATAGACCCACTCCCATACCAAAGATTAAAAAAAAAAAGTTTTCTGTATTATTTAGTCAGAGTGAAAGTTAAAGAGTCTACAAACTATGGTATATACAGTGGGTACGGAAAGCATTCAGACCCCCTTAAATTTTTCACTCTGTTATATTGCAGCCATTTGCTAAAATCATTTAAGTTCATTTTTTTTCCTCAATGTACACACAGCACCCTATATTGACAGAAAAACACAGAATTGTTGAAATTTTTTGCAGATTTATTAAAAAAAGAAAAACTGAAATATCACATGGTCCTAAGTATTCAGACCCTTTGCTCGGTATGTAGTAGAAGCACCCTTTTGATCTAATACAGCCATGAGTCTTTTTGGGAAAGATGCAACAAGTTTTTCACACCTGGATTTGGGGATCCTCTGCCATTCCTCCTTGCAGATCCTCTCCAGTTCTGTCAGGTTGGATAGTAAACGTTGGTGGACAGCCATTTTTAGGTCTCTCCAGAGATGCTCAATTGGGTTTAAGTCAGGGCTCTGGCTGGGCCATTCAAGAACAGTCATAGAGTTGTTGTGAATCCACTCCTTCATTATTTTAGCTGTGTGCTTAGGGTCATTGTCTTGTTGGAAGGTAAACCTTTGGCCCAGTCTGAGGTCCTGAACACTCTGGAGAAGGTTTTCGTCCAGGATATCCCTGTACTTGGCCGCATTCATCTTTCCCTCGATTGCAACCAGTCTTCCTGTCCCTGCAGCTGAAAAACACCCCCACAGCATGATGCTGCCACCACCATGCTTCACTGTTGGGACTGTATTGGATAGGCGGTGAGCAATGCCTGGTTTTCTCCACACATACCGCTTATAATTAAGGCCAAAAAGTTCTATCTTGGTTTCATCAGACCAGGGAATCTTATTTCTCACCATCTTGGAGTCTATTAGGTGTTTTTTTTTTTTTAGCAAACTCCATGCAGGCTTTCATGTGTCTTGCACTGAGGAGAGGCTTCGGTCGGGCCACTCTGCCATAAAGCCCTGACTGGTGGAGGGCTGCAGTGATGATTGACTTTCTACAACTTTCTCCCATCTCACGACTGCATCTCTGGAGCTCAGCCAGTGATCTTTCGGTTCTTCGTTACCTCTCTCACCAAGGCTCTTCTCCCCCGATAGCTCAGTTTGGCCAGCTCTAGGAAGGGTTTTGGTCATCCCAAACGTCTTCCATTTAAGGATTATGGAGGCCACTGTGCTCTTAGGAACCTTAAGTGCAGCAGAATTTTTTTGTAACCTTGGCCAGATCTGTGCCTTGCCACAATTCTGTCTCTGAGCCCTTCAGGCAGTTCCTTTGACCTCATGGTTCTCATTTGCTCTGACATGCACTGTGTGCTGTAAGGTCTTATATAGACAGGTGTGTGGCTTTCCAAATCAAGTCCAATCAGTATAATCAAACACAGCTGGACTCAAATGAAGGTGTAGAACCATCTCAAAGATGATCAGAAGAAATGGACAGCACCTGAGTTAAATATATGAGTGTCACATCAAAGGGTCTGAATACTTGGTACCATGTGATATTTCAGTTTTTCTTTTTTAATAAATCTGCAAAAATGTCAACAATTCTGTGTTTTTCTGTCAATATGGGGTGCTGTGTGTACATTAATGAGGAAAAAAATGAACTTAAATGATTTTAGCAAATGGCTGCAATATAACAGAGTGAAAAATTTAAGGGGGTCTGAATACTTTCCGGACCCACTGTATATCTGAAAATGTATCAATCCTGATGTACTGGCGGCCTAATTTATGGGGCCATAAAATGCCAGGATAGTACAAATATTCCCATAAATGGCCTCTTTTTGGAAAGTAGACAGTCCAATTTAGTAAGCGGCATTGTGATTTTTTTCTGAAAATTATAATTTTTGGGAAATAAAGATATTAAATATAATTTTTTGTTCAAAATAGTTTTTTTCTTTTTTACATACTGTCACCAGAGTGTACTGCTCTGGGGAGGTGATAAAGATATTTTTTTCCACTATGATTGCTTAATACAGTGATGATTACTGTATAAGCAATCATTTATAACTTTGTGAGCTGCATCCACATGTCATTGTGTACTATTGTGATAGCTGTGATTGGCCATAGCTATCACATTTTACAGGTCCGCTGTGATTGGCCCTATACTATGATCATTGTGACCATTTACAGAGATCACAATAGTACACTATGAATGCATGCCATTGTGTACACATGACATGGTACCAGGGCTGGCCCAGTACAACGATCTGTGGTCACAGAATGTGCTGCTCCTAGGGTGTGTGATTTGGAGGACATCATATGAAGCCCACCCAGGGCTGGGTGGGAGGTGGTTAAACACCACCAAAAGAAGCCCCTGTCTGTCTTAAAGCATGATATATAACTCTAGCACTGCACTAAGAACTGAAAAATGTCCTGGGAAAAAAGGGGGTGTAACAGGCTGTTATTGAGTTGGATATAAAATAAATTAAAGGCAGGTAACTAGCATGTTCAAAAGGAGGAGGTCAGTCTGAGAAAGGGCTTATGTTAATAAAAGTTTCACAGAGCACTCTTCCTCTACCTCCTCAAACAACACAGTAGGAACACCACTGTCTGCACAAGGTGATGTATCTAACTCAAACTGTGGTTTCTATTGGTGATGGTGTGACTTTTTTATCTTCTTTCCCTACACATAAACACAATATACACATTCCCACAATTTTTTTTTAGGCCAGAATTAGGGGAACTCAGCTACGCAGAAAATGAACACCAAGAAAACCAACACCAAAAAAAATTAAATGTTAATATTTCCTCTCACAAGTGACAAAAGTAAGGTATTATCGATGGGTCTCACTTTCTGTCCAAACTGATTGATTTTGACAAGTTATCATTAGGACCTGCCTGATTTCACCCCTGGACTTTTTCTCAAAAGTTTCTACAGGCAGTCCCCAAGTTACGAACACAATAAGGACTGTAGGTTTGTTCGTAAGTGGAATTTGTGTAAAAGTCGGAACACTGCATTTGTAAGTGTACCTTCTGCCTGTGCATGGATGTGGGATGTTGCGGGCGCTTCTGGGCATGCAGTTATGTTATCTGGGAGTCTTCTGGCCATGCAGTACTAAAATGGTAAGCAAACAAAGCCGCCCTCTTGATGTCCCACCACTGCGATATAAATTTATAAACAGCTGCCACTTTAAAAATTAATGATGTGAAATAGTAGAATGACCACTAAACTAAATAGTGATAAAAATAAGTGGCGCATCAGTGTGCAAAATAAGGTATTCCAGAAATATAGTCTCTGCAGAGTTGATCCTGGAAATACAAACAAAGTTCATAAATGATAAACGATGTGTGTTCTTAATCTTCAAATCTTCCACCACAACGAAGTGTTCAGTGAATCCTCTCCCGTCAGATGTAACACTCACCAAAACAATATGCCTTACACTCTCGTGTTTGGCGTGTAAGCATGAACAAACCACTCAGGTAGGTTTAACAGAAATTCCACTTCCAAAATTGTGACGTCCAGATTACTCAACATATGAATAATAATAGGATTTTTATAACAGCTTACCTGTAAAATCCTTTTCTTGGAGTACATCACGGGACAGAGCGGCATAGTCATTACTATGTGGGTTATATAGTTTACCTTCAGGTGCTGGCACTGGCAACTTCCAAACCGGAAGTACCCTCCCCTATATAAGCCCCTCCCGTCCGGGAGCACCTCAGTTTTGTAGCAAAGCAATAAGTGTCCCCAAAAGAGGGGTGGGAGCTCTGTGTCCCGTGATGTACTCCAAGAAAAGGATTTTACAGGTAAGCTGTTATAAAAATCCTATTTTCTTTCTCGTACATCACGGGACACAGAGCGGCATAGTCATTACTATGTGGGATGTCCTAAAGCAATGCCCAATGAGGGGGGGGATACACCATACATAAGCTGAGCGCTATCAGACATGAGGATCTTTTGCGGGCTGCAACACACTGCGCCCAAAGGCGACATCCTCCTGACTTCTAACGTCCACCTGGTAGAACCTAGTAAACGTGTGTACTGAAGACCATGTTGCGGCCTTACAGATTTGAGCCAGGGAGGCCTGGTGATGCACTGCCCATGAAGTTCCAACTGCTCTCGTGGAGTGCGCCCTAACTTTGAACGGAGGCGGTCTCCTTCTCAAGCCATAGGCTTGCATAATGACCTGTCGAATCCACTTGGCTAAAGTAGATTTTGACGCTGCCTGACCCTTTCTGGGGCCTTCCGGCAGAATAAACAAAGTATCCGTTCTGTGAATCTGAGCAGTGGCTTTTAGATAAGCTTTAACTGCTCTTACTACATCCAAAGAATGTAATAATTTTTCCTCTACTGAACTAGGTTTGGGGAAAAAAGAAGGAAGAACCACATCTTGGTTCAAATGAAACCTCGATACCACCTTAGGAAGAAAGGCTGGATGAGGACGTAACACTACTCTGTCCTTATGGATAACCAGATATGGCTCTTTACAGGACATAGCGGCTAATTCCGACACTCTTTTAGCCGAACAAATGGCTACTAGAAAAATCAATTTCCTGGTGAGAAGAACCAGGGAGATATGCTGTAATGGTTCAAATGGTTGTTTCTGTAGAACCAGGTTTAAGTCCCATGGACATATGGGAATATTAACCGGAGGGCTAATACGCATCACTCCTTGTATAAAGGCTTTGACTAGTGAATGCGAAGCCAAGGGCCTCTGAAAAAATATTGACAAGGCCGAAATCTGACCCTTGATAGTACTCAAGGCAAGCTTCCTATCTACAGCCCACTGTAGGAAGTCCAGAATCCTACCTATTACGTACTTACGTGGATGCCATTTCTTGGCCTCACACCAGGCGATGTACGCCTTCCAGATTCTATAGTAGATCTGCCTGGATACCGGCTTCCTGGCATTGATCATGGTAGATACCACAGGATTAGAGAGACCTCTCTTTTTTAGAATGTGGGCTTCAATAGCCAGGCCGTCAAACCTAGGGCTGGTAAGGAAGGGTGGTATATCGGTCCTTGCGAAAGCAGGTCCGGATGATGTGGGAGGGTCCAAGGACTCCCCACAGACATTTTTACAATCTCCGCGTACCATGCTCTTCGGGGCCACGCTGGAGCCACTAGAATCACTGGTTTCTTTTCTACCCTGATTCTGCGGAGTAATCGAGGTAACAATTGTGGCGGTGGGAATGCATATATCAGCTTGAACTGATCCCAAGGGAACACTAGGGCATCCGAGCCGCAAACTAGGGGATCCCTTGTCCAAGAGACAAACCTGTCCACCTTTGCGTTGAATCTGGATGCTAGCAGATCTACATCCAGTGTTCCCCACCGCTGACATATTGTCCGGAAAACCTCGGGGTGAAGGGACCATTCCCCTGGGCATAATTGTTGGCGACTTAGAAAGTCCGCCTTCCAATTCTCCACTCCTGGAATGAATACTGCGGATATGGCTGGGACATATCTTTCTGCCCATTTCAGGATGCAATTCACTTCCCTCTGGGCTGCACGACTCCTGGTGCCACCCTGATGATTGATATATGCCACTGCCGTGGCATTGTCTGATTGAATTCTGACAGGGGCCCCTTGGAGTTTGGATGTCCATGCTACTAGGGCATACCGGGCTGCTCGTATCTCTAAGAGATTGATGGGCAGGGCCTTTTCTGCATCCGACCACCTGCCCTGGAGGGACCATTGCTCCAGTACTGCTCCCCAGCCTATAAGGCTGGCATCTGTAGTGACCACCTTCCAAGAAATCGGACTGAAGGATTTCCCTTTTTCCAGATTCTGGGGAACCAACCACCAACGGAGGCTCTTGCGCACGGAAGGGGACAAGGACATTGGTAAGTCTAGGGCCTGAACTTTTTTGTTCCAGGCTGACAGTATGGCCCTTTGCAAATTCCTTGAATGGAATTGACCGTAGGGTACTGCTTCGAATGATGCCACCATTTTTCCCAGCAGCCTCATGCACAGGCGTATGGATGGCTGTCTTTTTGTACCCACTAGGTGGATCAAATCTCTCAAAGACGACACCTTTTCTTGAGGCAAGAAAATTTTTCTCTGGTCTGAATCCAGCCTTAGCCCCAAGTATTCCAGACTTTTGACTGGTTTTAGGGCTGACTTGTCTCGGTTGATAATCCAACCGTGAGATTCCAGATACTCGATTGTCTCGTGAACAACCACGTCTAGTTTTTCCACTGAGTGCTCTATCAGCAACAAGTCGTCTAGATATGCCATTATCGTTACACCTCGTGTTCTTAGATTGGCCAATAATGGGGCCAGAATTTTTGTGAACACTCGTGGTGCTGTGGCCAGACCGAAGGGTAAGGCTCTGAACTGGAAATGGCGCCCTTCTACTGCAAAGCGTAGAAATTTTTGGTGGACTGGAAAGATGGGAATGTGCAAATAAGCATCTTTGATGTCGATCGAGGCTAACCATTCCTCCCCTTGTAGGGCAGTGGCCACCGATCGGATCTACTCCATCCGGAAAGTCCTGATATGTAGGAATTTGTTTAGCCCTTTTAGATTTAATATGGGCCTCACGTCCCCGTTTGGCTTCGGGACTGTAAAGAGGTTTGAGTAAAACCCGAACCCCCATTCTTCCAGGGGAACCTCTATAATTACTGCTTGGAGCAATAATTGTTCTAGTGCCAACAGGAGGGATCCTCTCTTCTGGGGATCCCTTGGCACGTTTGACCTTATAAAATGGGAAGGAGGGGAGTCTTAACTCCAATTTGTATCCCAGACTTACTGCGGAGAGCACCCATCTGTCTCTGATCGTGTCCCACCAGGTCTCTGCGAACAACTGAAGTCTTCCCCCCACCCGATTGAGTGGGGGCAACCCTTCATGCATTTGACTTTGGGGGAGGTTTTGTACCTCTCCTGACCCAGGGTTTCTTGTTACCCTGCGATTGTCCCTGATTTTTACCCCCCGGGATTTGACCGAGGAGGCCGTCGGAACTGTTTCACAGCCGATGTCCTAGGGACTGGAGAAGCAGGCCTCTTAAAAGAGGGACCTCTAACTCTGTTTTTAACCGGCAAGAGTGTACTTTTACCGCTGGAAATTTTCTGGATATATTTGTACAGGTCTTCCCCGAATAAGCGTTCACCATGAAATGGGAAGCTGACCAGCAATTTTTTACAGGGAGCTTCAGCAGACCAGTTTTTGAGCCACAGAAGCCTGCGCATATGTACTACAGACAGCGTAAGGCGGGAGGCCTGATGGATTGAATCCTTTATAGCGTCAACCGCAAAGCATAAGGCTCTAGGTAGATCAGCTAGGGCAAGAGCCTGCTGATCTGGCAAGTCCCTTAAGACCTGTTTCAACTGATCCTTCACTGCTTGGCAGACCGCAATAGCTGCCACTGCTGGTTGTGTCACCAAGCCTGCTGTAGCAAAAGCAGATTTTAATAAGGACTCCAATTTTTTATCTATTGGGTCCTTGAACATTTGGACATTATCTACTGGACATGTCAGTGATTTATTCACACAAGAGATGGCTGCGTCCACTGTAGGGACCTTCCATTTTTTGATGAACTTATCCTCCATGGGATAGACCACCTGAAATCTCTTGGGAGGAGTAAATATTTTATCAGGATGTTCCCAATCCTGGTAAATGAGCCCTTCCAGTAAAGGATGGATTGGAAAGGAACAAACAGTCTGGGGGGCTTTTAGCGACCCCAACGAGGAGACAGAAGTGGATGATGGCTCCGCAAGGGGCATTTTAAATGCTGATCGGACCATGTTAGTCAGGGACTAAACCCATAATCTTTCAGCATGTGATGCTGAGAATGGTTCTTCCACTGTTGATTCTTCTACAACAGAATCAACCTCGTCCTGATCCCCTTCAGGTAGGTCGATCCCTGTATGGGACTGTTGCTCCGCTAACAGGTACTCTGAGGGAGGAGACGTTGATCGGGCGCGCTTTCCCTCTGACAGGGAAGCAGCGATCAATGTTGTCAATCTCTCTTCCAACCCTCCCAGAGCTGAGGAAAAAACCTCCTCTGTTACATACACAGGAGCAGGTGAACTGAGGACAGCCACAGTACCAGGTACTCCTGAGGGTGCTCTACGGTCATTAACCTCTGATTTTTCAGGGGAGATTGGTGCAGCCGAAGCATGCCCAAGATCCTCAGAGCCCGATGGAGACCCCCTATGCTTCCTGGGATTCTTAGTCCCGGAGTTTTTAGACGGCATATTCCTAAGCCCAAAGCTGAGGTATTCCAGCCGAAATACACCACTTACTGACAATAGTCTAGCACAAATGCTGCTATATAAACAGTTGGTGTCTACTAATGTGCCTTTCTATGGGGATGCCTGCATCAACCGCTTGCTGTATGCCTTTCTTTAAATGTTGCCAGCTCTGTTTCTGCACCATAGCCAGCTCACAACACATAATTGTGCCTTTTAACATGCTGGGACGCCTGCACATGCGCAGAAGCGCTGCGGCGCGCACAGAGCGTCATCCACCAAGCTCCGCCCCCTTTTCCACTCACCTCTATATAGAGAGGTGCGTGCACGGGCGCCTTCGGCGCTCTTTTTTGAAAAGGGAAACTAAGGACAGGAGACAGGGCCATGTTTGCCGCAGGCCGGGGGATGGATGAACATTGCAACATGGCAGAGGAAGCAGTTTCCCACAAGAGAACTCACCATCTGCCTGGACTTGCTCTGATGAAAAGAAAAAAGTCCACATGACAAGAAACGTTCCACAGCGGCCTCTAGTGGATTAACACAGGTACCGCAGTCTATATATTTTTTTTTCTTGACCACTATTAAAATTATTACATTTTTTAGTAGTTACAGGCATGCACAGATATTTAGCGGGAATACCGTTAGGTAACAGGCAGAAAGACATATTAGGCTTGGGGGTCCCCTCAATAGAACCAAGTTCCTGAGGGGCCCCCACTTACCTTTTCCCCGCCGCAGGACTCTGTTTGGTCCACAGAAGCCCAAACTTCACCTATCACGGCAGGCATTGTAATTAAACCTTCAGGGACCGGGTTCCCAAGGATTCCACTCCCCTGGACCTGTATAGCACCCTGCACAGAAAACATCTTGGTCGTGGGTATGACCAGAGCTCTGGATCCCAGGGTCCAGCTCTCCTAAGAGAAGCATTACAGGCAAAACCTTGCTCTTCTCTGCAAGGCCCGGGTACCGACCGTTTAGCTATGAAGCTTTTTTGGTCGGATCCGGAATAGCTTACTGAGGCCCAAAAGAACCTGTACGCAAGCTCAGTGAAAAACACATGTTACTTCTTGGCCAACACCTTAGACACTGGCAAAAAACTGAGGTGCTCCCGGATGGGAGGGGCTTATATAGGGGAGGGTACTTCCGGTTTGGAAGTTGCCAGTGCCAGCACCTGAAGGTAAACTATATAACCCACATAGTAATGACTATGCCGCTCTGTGTCCCGTGATGTACGAGAAAGAAAAACAGAAAGTGCACCATAGTGTAATACCGAATGGTCAGTTTTAATAAAACACCGTGCAAAAACCTTCAATCATTAAACTCGCATCATCTCTTTAAAAAAACGAGCAGTAAATCACAGCAAAACAACCAAAATTGCCTCAGCCAGTGAAGGATGGTCGCGGCGGACCCAAAATCAGCAGTATGTGCTCTCACCACTCACTCTCCCTGTATGGAAGCTCCACTTCCTAGTTCGACCTGGTGCGTCACACGTCGGTTCAGATGCTTGCCGTGTAACCACGCCCCGACATATTTTGTCACAAGGGACTTGTGACGAAACATGTCTGGGCGTGGTTACACGGTGAGCATCTGAACCAACGTGTGACGCCCCAGGCCGAACTAGGAAGCGGAGATTCTATACAGGGAGTGAACTTTCTGTTTATTATTCATATGTGGAGCAATATGGATGTCACAATTTTGGAATTGGAATTTCTGTTAAACCTACCTGAGAGGTTTGTTCATGCTTACACGCCAAGCACGAGAGTGTAAGGCATATTGTTTTGGTGAGTGTTACATCTGACGGGAGAGGATTCACTGAACACTTGGGTGTGGTGGAAGATTTGAAGAGTAAGCACACACATAGTTTATCATTTATGAACTTTATGTTTGAAACACTTTTTCACTATTTACACGGGTTCTGTCTATATAGCGATTTTGTTTGTATTTCCAGGATCAACTCTGCAGAGACTATATTTCTGGTATACCTTATTTTGCACACTGATGCGCCACTTATTTTTATCAGTACATGTAGTACTGCAGTGTGGGATGTGTCCGGCGCTGCAAGATAGCTGCTCGGAGGTATCCAGGACCAGTGTGATGCACAAGTGGCCGGTTTAGAGGCCGTTCGTAAGAAGGAGACATTCGTAACTCGGGTGTTCGTAACTCGGGGACTGCCTGTACACAAAATGGAAGCACGGTCAGGAAAATGTTTACACTTCTGGTGATTTGATTGACACACTAGACCAGGGCTCAAAATTTAAAATCCTGAGCTACTAGCCAGACCTCAAGGGTTACTCGCCACCAGTTGCCGGGTCCAACCCCTACCATGCCCCGCCCCTAAACACGCCCTCAAATTATCTCATGAAATGACACTTAAAATTGTTTATGCAGAATTAAGTTATAAAAATTATCAACAACTTTATCCATGTCCAAAACTGCAGCCTGCCGTGTCTGCCAATGCAGTCTGTCCGTGTCCACCAATACAGCCTGTGTCCGCCAGTGCAGCCTTGTGTCACCAAGTGCAGCCTTGTGTCACCAAGTGCAGCCTTGTGTCACCAAGTGCAGCCTTGTGTCCCCAAGTGCAGCCATGTGTATGTCCCCAGTGGCCTATCTGTGTAGGGAAAGAGAGAGCCACCCCTTCCTTGTTGATCAGCACGCAGGGAACATAACCGCTTTCATTTCAATAGCTGTGCTCCCTGCCGCCGCGCCATCATATATAGCCCCTCCCCCTTGTCCGGGTACTTTGATAGACAGATCACCTGCCCAATCCTGGGGCGGGTGATCTGTCTATTAAAGTTCCCGGACAAGGGGGAGGGGCTATATATGAAGACGCACGGCTATTGAAATGAAAGCTGTTATGTTCCCCGCGTGCTGATGAATGCGGCGGCAGCAGCAGTTCTCCTCTCCTCTCTTTTGCCCCACGATCGCCCCCCCCCCCCCCGCTCCCAGGCAGCCCACACTCGCCCAGCCCTCAAAATCCACTCGCAAAATGTGAGCAGGCGAGTGGAATTTTTGAGGGCTGCACTAGACATTAAGAATATGCTGAAACAGGTAGCAGAGACCTTCCCCATTGAACCCTTTCACATCAAATTGACTAAATTGAAAAATAAATCAGACATTTATCCCTCAAGTTTCAACATTGCCACTATTTTGAAGTTGGTATGTCAAGAGATTCGAACTCTCAAAATCCATTCCAGCCAGGATAAAAAAACGCAACTCTCAATGCAAGATTAGCCATAAAAACATTATCCAACAACCACCTTATATTTATAAAACCCTCAGACAAAGGGGGAAATATTGTCCTTATGGACAATGACCAATATGTGCAATCGCTAACACTAAATGGTATGGACCAATTGCCAAATCCACAGTGGACAAATTCAACCAAGAATTTTATGTTTTGGTTTATCAGGCCTTCTAAGATAATCTAATCTCCAAATCCATGTGCAAGTTTGTGAGAACTAGTTTCCCCAAAGTGGCAACTTTTTATTTTTTGCCCGAAGTTTTAAAATTCCCCCCAGCAGACCAAATATCTCCAGGATTATGAAAAATCTTAGCCGGGTGGTGATGAATAAGCACCTTAGACCTTTTTTTAGTAGTCTGCCATCCTACTTTCGTGATACCATGCAACATGTTGCAGGTGCTGGATCGGAGCCACATCTCTAGTGCACTAGCTTAGCCACCATTGATGTGGAAGCCCTATACAGTTCCATACCCCACGATAAAGGACTATCCAGTGTCTGACGGTTCCTCTCTCAGACCAGTCACCATGAAAAAACATTCAATGAGTTCATAATTTTGTCACTTGAATTCACTCTCAAACATAACGTGTTTACCTTTAACGGCTCCCACTACCTCCAGGTGCAGGGTGTGGCTACGGGGACCTGCTGTGCCCCAGCATGGGCCAACCTGTACCTGGGGAAGTGGGAGCACCTCCTGTTCAAGTCGGAACCTTTCCTGGTGTGTCGGTGGCTCCCGGGGGACTGCATCTCATGTCCCCTGAATCCACACAGCAAGAGCAACTTACCTGCTTTACCTTTCCCCCTGCAAAGAGGTGGGGAGGAAGAGTTCTGGGCGCAGCCTCATATAGAAGGAGGATTCCCCACATACACATGGCGGCTTCCATCCCTAGAGACTACCATCACCTAATGTAAGTACAGATTACTCTACTCTGCTTCCATTGCGTATGACTATTACCTGGGTCTTAAGTACATTTTCATCCGGGTACAGTTCCCAAGGTATTACTGACATTGCACTAATCCAGATACACTATATTGATAAGGAAGTCAGTGAAGAGTCAACTGCAGAGTTCGAAGTAAATAAGAACTAGTTAAGCATACAATTTCTCCATAAATGAGAAGCGGTCCATCATATCAGGACACTAGCAAAAAAAAAAAAAAAAAAGATCTCATGAAGTGGGGTAGGGATTTAGGGCTCAAGGGGGCACGTCCAAAAGCTTTGCCAGTGTCCAATTACCTGAAGGTAGCAACCTAATACCCAGGGTCTATGAATATTCAGTCTGTGTCCTGTGCCGCAAAAGTAAGATATATATATATATATATATATATATATATATATATATATATATATATGTGTAGCGGGGTCTCCTTTAAGGCCCCGGGACTACGTTACCCAGAACCCCGTTCGGCACCCAGAGTGGTTAGCCACCGCAGAGACTCATGGGAGGGGTTATTTAAGGAGGAGGCGAGGCGGAGCTCGGTCTTTTTGGACACCGCGCTGCAAGCAAGAGTTTCTTCCTGTGCAGATCTGCTGCAGTGCAAGGCCTGAAGCCTGGTCCTTGCGCAACTTCCAAAGAGCCTTCCACCCCACTGCGGAGCCTGGGTGGCATCTGACTTGTCGAGTGAGGACATCAGTTGGATCGGGGACCCGTTCGTTGCAGACGCTGTGTGCGGAGACACAGCAGGTGGAAGTCCCGGGCTGGGATCGCGCCCGGAGTGGTGAGCGAGCACTTGCTCAATCAAATAGACTTTACAGATTCTAGGCCTATAGACTACCGTGGCTCACCGATCGTTTGCTTGTTGTCCCACTGGGGGACCGGTAGCAGGACAGAGTTGAAGTGTCCCCCCCCCCCAGCATAGTGTTCTTAGTGATTGCCAGTTTGTGGATTACAAATACCATTTATCAAGTGCACCACCGAAAGTTTGCATGCGAAGAAATACAAGAAAAGGAAGGACTGAGATTTATTCTGGGTCAGGCCTGGCCAGGGTGGAGAGATAGAATATTGTTTAGTGCGCCACAGGGCGTGTATACCATAATAGCTACGCGTGGTGGATTACCGCGCAGCGCCATTATTGTGTGCTATATTGATTGCTGCAGGGCTCTGCAAGCCGGTTGTGTGTATTATATTCTGCTTAAGCCTTTTTTAACCAAAGTAAAACTGCTATGGTTAATCTTTAACATTTGTGTGTTGTTTTACTGTAAAGAGGGTGCCTTTACAATACCAATTGGTTATGATAAAAATATAACCCCTAGACTAACTGTGCCAGGGTGGGTCGAGCAGATTGCCGGGGGTTGGTGGTGCTGTACACAGGGCCCGAAAACAAATCGAGCGGCTCTCTTAACTGGGGGTAGCGCTATATATATATATATATATATTACTCATTTATTAAGATTAAAAGATAATACAGGAGGAACGTTAACATTTCTACCTTCATCCATCTTGTGAATGTTAAGCCAAACACAGACCTCACATCAGTTAAGCTTTATGAACAGCTGCCATTGTATATAATGGACTACCTGTTTCCCTGCAAGGAGACACATTATTTGCCATGGCAGAGAGCAGATACATGGTCAGCCAACAAGACTTCAGAAAGTAAAAAGCTGCCTGGCCTGATATAGACCTAAATACTTAGAACTGGATATTCATCAGATCTGAGGTCTCTGTTTGAGCATATATATTTTTTTTCTGTTTCAGAATTTTTATTTATTTAAATAGGAATAAATTTACATCTAAGTAGACAGTCATGAGATGATTGCATATCTAAATGACATAATAATGTTAAATATACATTTTAAATAAAAAATATTGTACAGAAGGGGTGATTTAATGTGTCCTTTGAAGTCATTAAGGTGTTAAAAATGTATTTAACAACCACAATTGTCTCTTTATTGAATTTCCATGGCTTGGTAGTCAACCTAGGGTATACCATACTGTAGCAATAGGCTTCTTGTAAAAGAGAAAAGGGTAAGAGGAGAAACTCGTGGGGGGGGGGTGCTAGTGAGGAATAGGGATTGGGAGGGTGTTGGAATGTGGGGATGACCAACTCTCCAAGATCTGGTTTTGGGGCACGTTTCCTGTTCACATTATAAAAGTGTAGCTCATCTACTTTAGCCAGCCTTGCCTCAGAGTTGCCTGAGGCATATTTTGTTTAAAGAAGGGGCATATATATTTTTTTAAGAAGGAAGCAACAGGAGGAAATTGAGATTTGGCTTTTTGAAAGTGCAATACTTCTTTAGCAGAAGACATTTAAAATTACTTTGGTAAAAAGTAAAATAAAATTTCCAATAAACCAAATTTAAAAAAGATGGCACATTTATTGCTACATAAATGTTATATACATATTGTGTTTCTGTTACACTGACAGAAAAAAATTTGAACTTCTTGCTGCTGGTTGAAAGTTATCAACAATACGTTGAATTTGACACAGGGTACAAATCTGCAATAGACCAACATTGAAAATTGTAGAACAAGATGATCAGCAATTCATCTTGGACAAGTAGCTCTTACAATACTCCATAGGTACTACACGGTATGCTAGGACCCTACTATGTTCTTAAAATGCTATTGTAAATTTTTGATATTAATGAACAGGTTACGGTAAATAACCCTACATTTTTACTACCTAATATAGTAAAATAAAGTAAGAAACTTTTTACTGAAAACTTTTTCGATTTCAAAAATCTAGAAAGAGTAATATTTAGAATTCAAGAAATTTTCTTACAAGATTATTGTATAAAAGACTAACTACAGTGAAAAATAAGCCAAATGTTTTTTCTTTCTATTTTATGAAGGAAAGCTTCTGGGCATACTGCAAAGTCTAACATTGCGAACCAAAAAATAAAAAAAAAGAGAAAAAGAAAAGAGGAAAAAAAAGGAGCAAAGAAGAAAAAAGGCCAGGCAGTGGCACGTGATCCACTCTCGCATATCAAAAGCAACAATGTCTGTTTAGATGATAAATACTGAAATAAAGAACAAGGCCACAGATCTAGTCCCACAATGCCAGATACAAATATAAGTAAAAGGTAATATCCAATAACTTAGTTATTCATGTTGTAAGGGACCAATAAAATATGTTTTCCCATCAAAAAGAAAAAATATTTTGTTCTGTGCAGTTTTCTGATACATTTGGAATTTTTTTTGTTCAAACCAGGATCCAGCTCTGATTTCTCTTGTCCATGGTCACTGCAGTGGAAGACTGTATACATGGAAGTTTTGGAAGGGACTGACACAGTTTGAAAATATTTTATATCATAACATAAGGAATCAGAGATTCTGCTAAAACTGCTGGCTTTTTTCAGATGATTACATTCTATTCCTTCTTGTCAGGTTTTAACTTTAGAATTTGTGTTTAAATGGTGACCATTGCTCTTAGGTTTCATTGTACATTTAGATTTGTTCATGCATCAGGCCATGGTAAATTTACCATGTTCACTGCCTGAAAAAAATCATATCTGTACTTTACATTTATGCTTACTTACAGCTAACACCTTGGTGTCCTACAGGTAGAAGATACTGCATGGGACAAGAAGATGGTCTGATATGTTACATTAACCCCTTCAGATTACAGTTCTGTTTCATCGTGAATTTTGGGGATTTTTTAATTCATCAGCAAAACAAATATTCCAGAAAAATACGGTGGAAAATCACTTAGGAAGCTGCTGAGTCACAACACTGCTCCAGTCTTAATCTTCTCTAGGACAGTAAATTAGTCAAAGTATGGATCTTGAGGCTACCTATGACCATAACTGTTCAGATTATCAGAGAACAACAAGAAAAAAAAAAGAAAAAGAAAGCTATACCAAGGAATATTTTCCTGTGGAAGGAAAACACTATGTATATGGCAAAAGGAGCGGAAATGACATAAAAATCCATTTCCATTCCTTCTTTAAGACACTAATAGGTATGCTGGGAATGCTAAAGGGTCACAGGTTGCCACTGTTTGCATTCTCTATATGAGAACAGTTCTAACAAATGCTGGCATCAACTGAAATCTTTACCACTTTCAGCCCAACTTTTCCATTTTTTATATGAAGACCTTTACAACAGTTCCTTAATAAATAAAATTTGTAGATACAATGCATTTGTCAATTCAGTTTAGGCACAAGGCAGCTTCCACGATGTGTGGAGATAGTAGGACAGTCTGATTGTGCAGGAACGACACACTGAAACAATAAGATATGTTCACATGTGGGCTGAATACGAGCAGATTTCAACTTCTGATGCAGATGTTCCACATTTGCTTTCATCAGTTTGCGTGTTGGGCATCTTGATTCAAGTCCCCCCAAATTCTTCATTTTCTCCTTATCCTGTCAGATTTGTGTCGTCGATATGCTAGTTTTTGTGTCCTTCTGATGAGAACACCCTTTGAATATCCTATCCATAGTGTGGGAGTCCTGAAAGAGAACAAAGATCAATATAAATATTCCCAAAGTGTTTACTAAATATAATATATATATATATATATATATATATATATATATATATATATATATATTTATATTACTTGTTTTTTCACAGCTTAACAAGTTACTTAAAGTGGAACTTCATGCAAAAGGGAAGATCTGCTCCTCCTCCTCCCCTTCATCTTTTGGCACGTTTTTTTTTCTTGGAGGGGGAGTGGGCTGCCTAGTTTTGACAGGCACATGCTCCCATTATGATCCGAGCAGAGGTTTGGTCCCCCTCCCTGCCCACAACCTTTTAGGTCATGTCACAGGTCCTAGGAGGCTGCAGGACTATTCACAGGGTGCAGCCTGACCTGCACATGCATATTGAGAAGCCAGCAGTAAAGCCACAAGGAGTCACAGCCCCCTTCCCACAGTTAACATGGCGGCATCGGAACCTGAAGACCAGCAAAGCACTGGCCCGGGTGAGGACAGCACTGGATCCCCGGACAGGTGATTGTTTATTAAAAGTCAACAGTTTTTGTAGCTGCTGACCTTTAATTTTTGGAAACCTAGCTGAAGAACTGTTTTAAAAACTTTCAGAGTAAACCATAAAATAAAACCTGCAACCAATAAACAAGCAACAATTCAAATATATCACAGGATAAGTTTGTCATGAGAGAAATATAGGGCTTGTCATTACTTGCCACCTTTGGAAATGCATTTCAGCTGGATCTTGTGCCGACTCGCTAACTTTAATACTTCATGTCACTGATCCAGGTCAGCTAATGAAAAGCATTAAAAAGGCAGTCAGTATGGCAATCAAGCAACTAGAATTTTCAAAAGAAGGCCCCTAGAAACAGCATAGTCCAAATAAAAATAACAGCTTATTGCAAAGTTATGATAGTTAAACTGGTTCTAAAGGCCGAAGGCTTTTTATCTTTATTCATTCTAAGAATGAAGGTAAAAAACCTTCTGTGTGCAGCGCTCCCAACAGACCAGTGATGTTCATGATAGCCTCGGCTGTCCCTGGACTCTCCCTTCTCATTGGCTGGGACAGCAGCGGGAGCCCATTGGCTATCACTGCTCTCAATCACAGCCAGTGAGCCAATGAGGAGCGAGCATAGTGCAGTGGCTCGGAAGCAAGCACGCAGCGGTGCCCCCAGGGTAAGCAGCTTTCTTTGGGGGCACTGCTTAAGGGGAAGGAGCCAGGAGCACCGGTGGGGGGGGGGGGGGGACTCAAAAAGAGGAAAATCTGAGCATCTGTGTGCAAAACCACTGCACAGAGCAGGCAAGTATAACATATTTGGTATTAAAAAACAAAGCTTTAATACCACTTTAAGCAGTTTCACAAAGATTTCACAACACATCATCTTAATTCTAAGCCAACTATAAGCCAGTCAACCCAGGTGTAAAACCCTGTTGAGGCATAATGCCTAGGGAACCCATTCAACTCAAAATCCTGCAAAAATGCATTCCTGCAATAATCTGAAGTGAATACTGGCAAGATTGTGAGCACCCAGCTTTCTCAAGAGGCAGTGATGAGGCAAGGTGTTATTGTCCACTCAATCAGCAAAAAAAAAGCAAAGGCTGATTTTTTTTCATTTTTATTCGCTTTTTTTTAAAAAACTGTCAAAATGAAAATTCTATTTGTATTTTGGGGTGCATGATATAATAGTATAACAGACCTATCATGTTTATTTGTTTAAAGTGAATATGAACTGGTGTAAAACATTTCTAACTACCTGTTAGCTTTCAAATCAAGCCATCTTGGATCAAAGACCTTAGCTGTACACAAGTCCTTGACTTTTTCTTAAGTCAAGATTAAGCCCTAACCCTTCCTGGTATTTAGTCTGACTCCCTGCCACTCCACTGTCAAATGGCAGAGCCACTGCTGCCCAAAGTTGTTCTGACATTTGACTGTTGAACGAAAGGAGGGAGGACTTTAAACTTTGGCAAATGCTGTTGGTGTATATACAGCCTATGATCCAAGGGAGCTCTATATACAAATACTTCAGTGCAGTTACGCAGTTTCGACAACAATCAGGTCCACTTTAAAAAGTCAGTTCACCCAGCAACTTTCCGGAGCCTATTAATGATGCAGCAGAGTCCCAGGATAAACCATCTCTCCCACTCTCTTTACAGCTGTATTATTTTCATAACTAAATATTTCATTTTAGGTTGATCGCAATGTCTTTCTGTTAAGCTGTTCATTTACATTAGATGAGATGTCACACATTTAGCTGCATTTTCATTGCTAGCAAAATGCCTGCCTTGTTGCTCGGAACCCGGTGCGTGTGCCCGCGATGTCTGTCGGGCACCAGCGATTGCCCGTGAACACAGCAGGACCGTGGATCTGTGTGTGTAAACACACAGATCCACGTCCTGTCAGGTGTGAGGAGACCGATGGTGTGTTCCCAGTACAGAGGAACACAAAAGAAAGCTCTATTTGTGGGGTAAAAAAAACATAAAAATGTCATTTGGGTACAACGTCGCATGACTGCACAATTGTCATTCAAAGTGCGACAGCGCTGAAAACTAAAAATTGGTCTGAGCAGAAGGGGGTGAAAATGCCCTGTATTGAAGTGGTTAAAGTTTTTTTTCCTGATTTCTTCCAGGTTTCTGGCCTAGGCCAAAATATCACTCAGGAATCTACATGGGCATTTTTCTTTTTTCTTTGGCTCTACCGCCTTTTATGCCACTTTTAATTTTAAAATGCTTTTTCATTTATTTTAATGGTTTACTTTCTCCTTTATTGATTTAACGTGTGAGGGAAGTTTAAATCAAAACGGTACATTGTGTAATAGAAGCCTCACTTACTAAAGTTCAATAGGCAACTTATCAGGAAATGTGTCACTTTCACTGGAGTATATCACTTTTACATCCACCGCTTTAAAATCTCTTGCACATTATCAGACAAGTATGTCACTCTGAAGTAGCCCCCTCTGTCATTTTCACAATGCTCCAAAATGGAGTTCACCCTTTTATTCGTTTGGCAAAAATATATTTTCTGAAAGATGTCATGCGGAAATAAAGCAAACTTATTTCTCTATGCCACTTTGTAAGCCCCAAAAGATTCCAATTCACTCAATGTGCAGCTCTTTTTGCTCCTACATAAGTACTGTCTTTTTTATGAATTTGGTAAAGTGTTCTAAAGCTAAAATCATCATTTTTAAACATATGTGCCGGGGACACGAGGAATTGTTAAGTTTCTCTCAGCAATTACAGACATACCCCACTTTTAAGTACATAATGGGACCAGAGTATGTATGTAAAACAAAAATATACTTAAAGTGAAGCAATAAATTTTTTCACTTCTAGGCTGTAGTGGGGGCGTCAGGGGCTGTAGTGGGGGCCTCAGGGGAACACTCACAGGAAGAAAATGTAAATAGGCTCATCTGATGGGGGGGGGGGATGCTCCAATCCATCCCCCGAACATCACACTGTGCACAGAGGACACTGGTGCTGTGGAGAGGCTGGATGGCGTTCTATGGCTGACAGGGAAGCCGGAAGAACCATTGTGTGGTAGTGATGTCACCGTAGGTGGGGTGGCAGCCAGGATACACATAGGAAGAGCACACTGAAACAGGGCAGGCTATGTGCTCAGAGCTTCAGTTCCTTCTACTGTGGCTGCACAGCACGGGAAAGTTTGTACTTGTGAGGCACTTTACGTACACTCGTGGGTTTGTCCGTACGCGAGTGTACGTAAAGTGAGTACCCGTAAAGTGGGGTATACCTGTACAGAGTTCAAACAAACCAGAACGAAAGCTGACGCACTGTACTAAGCATCCATTACATTGCTTACCTGGCTGATGGTTTACATATGACCCATAGGGTTGGTAGTATCAGTAAGTCCAGGATGAGCTCCCGGATGTGTATTTGGGGGTTCTGCCGATACGGCAGAAACTTTTTCTTCTTCCCTTCTTTTAAGGCAGGCTGCTTTGGGATTGAGGTTCCTCTCTGTAATAGATAACATATTACATAAACTTTTACTAACTGTAATTTACAAAAACACAGCATATGCAATATAACTTTCAAATTTATTAAAATTCAATAAACAAACTCTAAAAGCAAAAAATTGAAAATAACGCAGATTATTATTACTCTATACTACTGCCATTAACTGTTCTTAAATGACTGAGAAGAGATAGGTGTTACACTATGAATGATGGGCAGTGAAATAGCTTCACTGCCTGAAAATTAGGTTTTCAAAGATTTTTGCAAGCATTTAAAACCTTTTTAACAAAGTGGTGTACATGTGATTTTGACAAACTTCAAAAATGCTCCAATAAGCCTTTTAAAAGGATAACTTCACTTTTATAGAAAAAAAAATTAAACATGCTTTTTTTTTTTGCAGGTAAAAAAAAAAAGTGCATCTATAATTTTTTTTTTTAGGAATCTGTAAAGCATTGGGTGTAATGCCACAGTCCTGCATACTGTCTGTGTAGCTGTCTGCCTGTACCTCCGATATGGGCAGGCAGTAACTGAATGACAGGAATCTCAATGAACTACGTAGAGCCGCAAAGGCTGTTGGTACTTGTAGTTCATTGATTCACAGGGATCTGTGAATAAATGACACGGTCATGTGAATGGACCCCCACACGGTTGTGGTCTCTCTGAATTGTGGCAGCGAGTGCAGGGAGAAGATCCCCCGGCTTGCTGTCACAAGAAGCGGGGGATTGGGGGAAAGGGGTCTCATGCTGAACATGTTACATGTTAAACCCTAAATATTGGTGTAACATGTAACGTGCTCACAAAGGTGAACTTATCTTTTAACTTGAATGTTTGATGTTTAGATTGTTCATGTTCTGATTTTGAATGCCTGTTTACTACATCTAGTGTAAAGGAGTAATAAAAAAGGGGTTGATATAAAGGCCACCCCCCTTACTAAAGTTTGATATACAGCTTTATATATATATATATATATATATACACACACATATACACTTCCATTAAAGCAAGTAAATATGAAATATTACATATGAATATTTACTGAATGCAGCAAGCGATTGATAATTCTCAGGTTAAAGCTGCAGCTTTTCTTTTTTTTTTACCTCAACAGCAGAAGAGATCAGATTACACAGCTTGTTGAATGACTCAGGAGCAGGGTGGATATGATTTCAATTTTGATCCATGTATGGGCAGGCTTGGTTGTACAAAAGTCGATCTACTGATTTCTGTACAAGCAGTCTGTCGGACATAGCCGGCAGCGTTGATCAGTGTATTCTGATGGTGGAAGAGTCTCCCTGCTGTCACAGTATTTGATCGCTCAGCAGGCAGGGTTTCCACATCCACACATTCGATTTGGATATATATTTATTTTTTCTCAGTCAGTCAATAGGTTGCTTAAGGCTGGGTTCACGCATATGCGATGCAGGGACCAGCCCAATTTCTGTGTGGCATGTCTCTTGCAGGCAGTTTACACTTTACTTTGCGAACTGTTGCGGGTGTCAATTCAAAGTTAATGACACCCCCAGATCGGTTTGCAGAGCGAACTGTGAAATGGTGCAGGAATCGGATCCCATGCGATCCGATTCCACTGTGGACCAAAAAAAGGGTCCAGCATCATTTTGTTCCGAACACGATGCACAGGCATCGCGTGTGATCTGCACAGCAATGCAGTGCGAATCATATGCGATGTCTGACATCGCAATAGTGTGAACCCAGCCTTATACAGAGGATATCAACTCTCATGCAGTTAGTGCTCAGCTTGAGATAAGTGCCATAGGTACACCTTGCAAAATCTTTGTTAAATATTACAAGCAGGGAAAATATAGAAATAAAAAAAAAAAAATCACTGCAAGTCAAAACCAGCAATGCACTTAAAAGAGTTTTACAAAACTCCACAAGTATATTTTGTTATGTTGTAACAGCAATGGACTAACCTCTGACTTGCTGCTCTAGATTAAGAATAACGGCTACAGCCTGATGAAGAATTAGCAGTTTTGTCTGTGGTTTTTCACTCTTTAGATGTAACTGGCACATGCGCCCAAGCTCTTTAAAGGCTTCATTTATGTCTCTAACACGCAAACGCTCTCTTGCGTTGTTTGCCATTCTCCTCTCCCTCTCTCTCTCGAGCTTCTGTTCTGGATTTAAATCCTCGTCTTCATTAATACTGCTGGAATACATGAAAAATATTTATAGTTATGGGGAATTAAAATGCTTTTTTCACAGTAACACAGATTTTGAACAGCAGTTAAAATACATGACTTTAATCAGAAATCGATGGCTACCATTTCATTCTCTGTACCATCTAGCTGAGCACATAATAACATTCGCAAAGCAACATTACACCAGTCCAGATGGTGACTTCAGAGAATGCTAATTTAAATTTTTAATAGAATTTACAATGTATTAATTATGTTTCCTTGTAGTCAGGCAGTCTTCTTAATAACCCTACTGGGAGCCTCAGCAGCTTGTGCAAGCTTTCCTCTTCACAAACTAAGCACATCTATGGTTGTCTGCAAGTCCGCAAGGGAAACTGTTTGATTCATCTTCATCTTCCATGAAACATACTTCTCTGCCTAGAAAGTGTCAGTTCGCTTTTAAAGGAGCAGGCTAGAACTATGCTCCCCTTGTTAATTAAAAACAGTTTCGTGAAAAAAAACAAAATAATTTTGGCTACATACACATTTCAGCATTCTAATGTAATTTAGTTACAAAAATGCCATTAAGACTACATCAGTAAGGTCAATTTTAGATACCTTGTCCTCCCTCTAGAACCTTTCAGGTCACTCTGTGATCCTTCATCATCTGATTTCATGTCATCTGATGAGCCATGATCGTGAAGGTTCTCATCTTTTTCTTTATGCTCTGACTTTACTTCTATAAGGGAAGACAATACACTCTGGCTTGACAATCCACTGGGCAACGCTGTAACAAAAAAAAAAAAAAATAAGGCAACAAACTCATTAGTGAAACATCCTGTATTCGGTTATGCTGTAGGTAATATAGCAGCAAAGCATACAAAAAATAAAATAAAAGATACATAAGTTCAAATGAAATACAACAAACATTATTTCAAAAACCAAGATCAAGGTATCTTAATACTGGTCTTTAATGAAGAATAAGGCTGGCCATACTTTATATAATCTTCCTTTAGATTTACCCTTTAGAAAACTGTATAATGTATGGCCAACTGAACTGTTCACATTTTGCACGTCAGGAAAGAAACACAAGTGTGTCAATCAACAATAAAATAAAATAGGCCACCTTAAGCTGGGAACACGTGATCCGAATATCAGCCGCTTCAGCCGGAACAGGGCGACATTCGGACAGTGTGTACAGCTGCCTGTTTGACAGAAGCCGGACTCACGACTGGCTTGCGTCAAACGGTTTTGTTGTAGAACCAGCATCCAGTAGCCGATCAGTGCTCACAGCCAATGGCAAAAGGTATCATAGCGAACAATCCTATATAGGACTCCTCTACACAAGTGCTCTTTGGTGCAGGATCCCTGTAATAAACCTACTAATCAGCATCAACTCATTCTCAACTTGTATACAGCACAGCGTAGACAGAAAAGAGACACACAAAAAGCACATGAACAGGACACACTAAGACTAATTTCTTCCAAAAATTATCTCATAATATACACATCATTGTACTGTGGTGGAAGTTTTAGGCCCCATTCACACCTGCGCAATTGGAAGATTCAGCAGAAGCACTTCAATGCTCAACACTAGGATTTCCGTTATATTCAATGCTCCCCATTCACATCTGAATGTAGTGTCGCTTGAAGCTCATTGCTCAAAAAAGTACATGAGGTTCTTTTGTGGCAGTCGTGGGTTTTGTCCCCAACAGACTTCAATAGGAAGGCCTGAAAAGGTTTGTAACGTGTGTTTTCTTGCCTAGTAATTGGCCTTCAATTGGCCTTCAATTGGCTAAAAAAAGTTCAAGTCTGAAACATGCCCCAAAACACCTATACAAACTCCCAAAAATGCTCACCTTAAGTGTGAATGGGGCCTTCTACTTTGTCTCAATGTATCTTAGGGTTTATGGGGAGCTTTCTCTACAACACAATTTGTTGTTCTTAAGTAAGTTTGCCATAAAGTGACTACAGCCAAGATGGAGCTGTAGGAATCCCTAACATGAGAACTTGTTTCATGGTATGTGGGTGCCAAGATTGGTTATAATTATGTGTATATATGTTACCTCTATAATTGTCTTGGGTTTTATGGTTTATTTCTGTGCTTGCAGCAGAGACTGTGCTGGACAGAGCTGAATGATCACTGTTTAAGCTCACTGCATCTTCTCTCTGATTTCCCAACTAAAACAGACAACAGATACAAAATATATTATAAAGCAGAAAGTATCCTGTGATTGAAGAATATGCACAATACTTCATGCCTGCAAAAAACCAAACCAGTATCAGAGGATATTTAACAAAAATAGACATTTTTGAGGAGTGATGTAAACAAAACATCCAGCTGTGCTTTTCAATGGCCGCAATACAAAAGTCAGTATTTAACATTCCGTTGCTTCACAATGACGTTGGTTATCATTAAACACATTACAAAATCAACATGTATTCAAATCTCCACAGCAAACACAATCTGAGCTCCCGCAGCCATTTAATGGCAATTTGGAGTTCTTATCTTTTTTTTTTTTTTTGCTTTTCTGATTCAGGGTGATTTGAAATTAACAGAATGTACAACAGGCAAAAGGTTGATAGATTCTGGATACAATTTTTAATCTATTTCCGGATTTGGATTTTGTTTCTGAATATAATGTCCACAAAATATGTGCTCTACAAACGATTCTGTATACTAGAATAATGCTTGATTAGTGTGCTCATATTATCAGACTCCACCAAATAACTTATTCATAAACATATCACCATCACACTATGCAGTAAACTGGATCCCAACCAGTGGTAATAGGCAGGTTCAGGGGTTAAAGTCAAATTTAAAATAATGTTTTGGAACTGCTTGGAAAACGTCCAGCATAATAGAACACTAGTAGTAAAAATACCATAGGGTACTTGAGATAAGTTGACCCTCAAGAGGTACTTGGTAAAAGCAGATTTATATAATAGAAGTACATTAACAAAGCAGATTCAGATGATGTAACTGCACCCCCTAACAAAAAACCTAGAGCTTCTCTGCTTCAATTGAATAGAAAATCCATAACTTGAGAGTCTTCTTTGACATTATTCCACTTGCACAGAAAATGGTTAACCTGTAAAGTGCCATAATCATGCCAAGAGAGGTTACAGACCATCCAAAACCATTTCACTGGATATAATTTAAAGGTAGCTGATGAGAATTGCCAAGTAGGTATGCTATCAATACAATATTTCAAGTTAGAACTTTTAGCCTGTTATTAGGCTTGCACTGTAAAGAAGAAAGTACTTCAAGAAAGAAAAATTGCTAATTATGAAATTAACAAACAATTAGAGGTATCGGTTACATCAGACTGAGAATGACATTTAGGGCTGAAACTATAACAAATTTTTATGCAATAGCATCATATCCTGTCCAAAAAGTAAGCATTACATGGAGCATACATATAAATTGCTTGAATGCGGTTGCTTTTTCTTATTTTTACCCTTAAGTCTGGTACACACGGGCCAAATATCGACCAGTAATGGCCGGTCCAACAGAAACTTTGTGTGTGGAATCGGTTCTTTTTTTTTTTTTTTTTTTTTTAGTATAACCAAAAAAACAAAAAAAAAAAGGATCTGGCCTGCCTATGCAACTGAAATGAAGTTTCACGTGGCCAAAAGTTTTGGGAAACAACCTACATGCAATGTTTTCCAGGTTAAACCATATCTCTTCAAACAATAGTTAGCTTTGGGTAAATTTTATTTAAACCCCCTTTTTGCTAGCAGATTTTAAATCTATTGTAACTATTGTATACAATCTTTACAAACACTTAATATGGGGCTCTATCATAAAGCTTAGTTTAAAAAGCAATTATAAAGTCCAACACTATGCCTGCTCTTTTTATGACTGGCTAAAAAAGATTTTGCTTTGTATGGGTTAAGAGGAAGGTGATATGTCCCTTCTCTGACACATTTAGCTGTGTGTGAATAAAACTGCAGAGGATTCTAATTCACAGATTAGACTACTCACAGCATAGTAGCAAATCATTTTAGAAAACTTGAAGTTGCCAGTCTCTAGCATACCTCGAGGTCAGCAGCAAACAATATAAAATAATAATATTCCATAACTATCTGACTATAAAACTCTAAAAAATATACCGTATATACTCGAGTATAAGCCAAGTTTTTCAGCACATTTTTTTGTGTTGAAAAAAACCCCCCTTGGCTTATACTCGAGTCACCTTTTTGCGCCTGATCTCCCGAATTTTGGGGACCCGGTACCGGCCAACCGTAGGTTCCATGGACCCCAAATTTGGCACACATGTAGCATTACTCTTACTCTATAAGTGTACAAAGATGGTTGTCCAGGGGACCTACGGCCGGGGAGCACTGATTTTTTTTAAAGCCCTTCCATAGACTCCCATGTTAAACAGTAATTTCTCCGGTGACTTTGGGGACCCAGTACTGGCCGGTCGTAGGTCCCCTGGACCCGAAACTTGGCACACATATAGCCCCATTTCTCCTATATAAGTGTGCAAAGATTTTTGTCTAGGGGACCTACGGCTGGGGAGCAACGATTTTTCAAATCCGGGCACCCCTTCCATAGACTCCCATGTTAAACGTCAGTCTAGTCATCGACACAGTGAGGCATGGGCACAGTGAGACAAATTGAGGCATGCAGATAGACACCCTAGGTTTATACTCGAGTCAATACATTTTCCCATTTTTTTTGTGGTAAAATTAGGTGTCGGCTTTTACTCGAGTATATACGGTAAAACTTATTTTTTTTAGGCTTGAACATAATAAGATTAAAAATGTTATACATTTCCTGTAATGCTAGTAACATCTAGATTTGCACTCTATTCCCCCTATGCCCATGTTAGCATTTCAGCTGGTAACCCTAGCTGTAAAATTATAATTGCTTACATACAATTGCACTTAAAAAGAGAAAGCGTGTCACCAGTAAATTTAAATCTTAAAGAAGCAGTATAGATGGCTTATAAAAGCAATTTTTTTTATTTTTTTTTTAACACCTTAAAAATCGATGACCTTTCTAAGGGGTTCATTTTTATTTACATTGTTAATCTTCCCATTACGTCATCTCACCCAGGAGCATGCAATTCAAGCTTAATCAAATTAGCACCAACTTCCTTTCAGCCCATCTGTAATCCGATTCCATTTGCAAATGTTTCTAGCATGTTTCCTGAAGAATGTAACTTTCACAGTCAGCGTTGTCCTTTTTAACTTGTGCTGAGCCTCCGCTTTGTTCTACTCTTTCAACGCCTCTAGTGTCAATCTCACTTGCAAATGCTTGCCGAGGTGCACAATACCCAAAGGGTTAAAGCCATTAAGATGGCAATGTCCACACACAACAGGTGTACAAACAGTTCTTTGTCTCCTCAGAGTGGCCTTCTCAGCATGGCCTGATAGGATGGAGTTTTAATTGTACGGCTCATTAGCATACAGCTGACAGTCTGCTGTTTGAGTTCAGGACTGTTGCTCAAGCCAAACTTGTCTACATTTCAATAATTACAGAGACTTCAATCCTCAATAAAACCGGGCTCCAACAAATGGACCACATTGGTCTTTTTTTTTTTTTTTTTTAAGACAAGCTATTTTTTTTTTATGTTTAAGAACCTACCAGCACAAATGACCGAACTGTAATGTGTGAACTTGTCTAATGAGCTCCTTCACACGAGCCAGGGAGCAAATGACAAGTGTTAATTCTGAAGGATTCTTTTCCTGACAGTGCTCAGTCAGGGCAAACGCACTGGATGTAAACTTTTCCAGCAGGTACAGCACAACATTGTCATTAATGTGACTTTATAAAAAGAATGACAATGTGAGCTAAATGCTTTGCAAAAAGCTTAATCTCCTGTATATCCTGTATATTCAAGACACCCAAAGAACATAAGCTACAATGGTAGCCATGATTATCTAATATCTATCTACAAACAATGTTAACTGCCCACTATTAGCTACAACAAAGGAAAAACAATGAAAAAACTCTGAGCTTTAACAGAAAAAAATGGCAGATGAAATATAGGCAATCGGCAAAAATCATCTGTTCTAAAAATCAACAACCTGTTTTAAAAGAGAAGTATGGGATTTATTTTTTCCCCATTTATACTTACTCGGTGCGATGCTGCCTCTGCACTGAGAACCGAGCGATCGAACGCCGCTGATGGCTCGGTTCTCACAGCTCCCCAAGCGGAGAGCTACAGACCTTCAATCACAGCTCTCTTCTCTGCTCCCTCCTCGCTCACTGGAGCGCCGAGCTGTGGAGGGGCGGGGAGCACCCGTCTCAGGCTCTTAGTGACTCGCTGAGAGGCTGTACGGGTGTCAGTCCAGGCACCTGGGAGATCCAGACTGTGTCGCGATGACGCAGTGCCTGGACTGATTTCTGTGACGTCAGCAGAGAGCGGACTTCAGACCGCTTTGTGCTGAAAAAGGGTCACAGGAGTGCAAAACAAATTTCACTCCTGTGATCCATAGGAGGAGTACAGCCAAACGAGCTTTGGCTGGACTTTTCCTTTAACTAATATAAATCTTGAGCCTACAAAACTATCCTAAAATTAAGCGTGAAACTTAAGTCAAAATCTGATCAAGGCCAAAAACCTACTCCCACCCCCATTCTAAGCCTATTCTATCTATCCCTGTTAAGAAAAGATCTGTATATTACCTATTCTGAAGTTGCTATGGTCCGGTCTCCAGCGGCTGTTTGTGTAGAGCAGGAATCACTGGCGACGGCTAAAAAAAGCCTAGGAGACATCCATTGTCGGCTGTCCCTCTATACTGGAGCCGCTGCTGACAGCTGATCATGGGACCAGACCACAGCGACTTCAGAAAAGATAAGTATAAACATCTTTTCTTTACAGGGTTAGACAGAATAGGCTTAGAGTGGGAGTAGGTTTAGCCTTAGATTAGAACTTCCACTTTAAGTGATTCTTATTCTGCGCAAAAACAAGTAACGCAAATAAAATCTGACATAACTTAACTTTAAATAATAGTGTTTTCCTAAATGAGTTATTAAAAAAGGGTGGTTCTCCTCTAAATTTAATCTAATGTAACCTTCTAAAAGTGGTTGTAAACCCTCCTTTGCAAGTTACACCTACAGGTAAGCCTAGATTAAGGCTTACCTGTAGGTGTTTGCAATATCTCCCAAACCTACACGGTTTAGGAGATATTTGCCAAAGGGATTACACCGTTGTGTATGGCTCATGCGCGCCACAGACAACGGCGCAGGCGCACTGTAAATCTCATTCACAAATCCGGCCTTGCCGGATTTGACGGCTCCCGCACGCATGAGTGGAGTGATGTCTTTGCCGCTCCGGCCAATCACAGCGCTGGAGCGCCGATACCCGGAAGTAACCTTCCGGCGAGATGCCTGCGGCCAGAGGGGGAGACGTGGACAGTTTTGGGGGCTTCAATCTAAGGCAGGTAATGCATAATGAGCTAGTATGCTAGTCATACCAGGTCATTATGGCTGTCTTGCAGGTTTTTTTTTTTTTTCAGGGTTTACATCCACTTTAAGAGAACATCACAACAAACATACATATACTAAACCTTTTGGAATTAAATTCAACATTACAAAACACTGCTTTTGCTTCATAAACAGGTCCTGGGTTAAGATTCCCTACTAGCTAAACATTCTGGTAGTGTCTTAAAATAGAGCATTTAATTTTATGAAAAAACAATGCATTACTAAGACAACAGCCCTCAAAAATTGGTATAGGAGTCTCTTGAATTACTGTAATTGTAACAGCGCATCCTCGAACAGGACTATGCAGTAAGACAATTACAGCTTGTAAGCCTTCTTTTCTGTAATTTTTTTCTTCAAAAAAGGTTAATTTAAGTGTCGTTACTTGTGTTCTAAAAATGTTGCATTACAAAATAATTAAAAATAGGCATGCTAGGACTGAAAATTATTCTTTTACCCTATTTGACTTAATAGTTCCCATGCTTTAAAAAAGATGGAATAAATCATTTTACCCTGCTTAGGGATTACGCTAGAAATTGTTTCCTTTCCAGTGTTACTTCCACTACAGCTGTGTTCGGTCTCTATTCATTTTTGTGGGGTTAAACTAGGGGGAAAAAAATTAAATTTTAGGCCTGCTCAAAAAACATTCACATTCAAGCTGCATTCTGCCAGCATCTGCTATTGAAGTCTAGTTCCAATTTACAATAAACAGCTTTTCCAGACCAGAACGCTTGAAATTCAGTCCCTCTTGACTGCTTTTCCTATTCACTCTCCCTGCACAGTATTTCAAGGAGAAAAAATGTTCTGCCAATTATTACACATCTGGAAAAAATGCATGTATAAGCTAAAATATACTCTGCAGAAAGTGTCTGCTTTCGGCACATGGCACAGCAGGATTTTATGGGCCACTGACAAGGTCAGAGTATGCAAGCTATTCAGTTTTTTCTTCATTTCTCTTCCTAAATGTTGTACCTCAAATCTGAAATGAGTAGCGGGTGTCCTTACTTAATCTTGTTAGTCTGTCCAAAATTATTATAATGCAGTCTAATAATACATTTTAGTTTTCTCCTGCCTGCTAGGATTTCCATAACACTGATCATTTACCAGTCCACACAACATGCTGTTAAAATAACAGTGCAAATCAAACACATTGTAAAAAAAACAGTATGATGCACTTACCAATGAGGTCGGTCTGTTTGGTACAAGTCCAGCTGTTCCATAGTTAGATGTCAGGCTTACAATGGGTCCATTGTGTGCTGCGCCCAGTAAGCTGTGGATATCAGCGGGCATGCTTGTGGAAGGTCCTACTGCATGGTTCCGCAGTACATGTATAGCGTCATCAAGCCTATCCAAACGATCCTCCATTCGAGACTGCCGATGAAACAAAATCAGTTATTTTACTGTCTAAAGTTCAACATCTTTATTAAGGTTTTAATTGTTGGTTGTGCACCAGCTCAAGCCTTCAAATAACAGTTTTAATTCAGCAACATGTGGAATTGTGCCAGTAATTACAGTATTGTAATGTATGATCTTTACACTTATTTTTTTTATTACAAATAGAAGATGCTGTACCATGGTGATTTGTGTGTTTGAGATGTGCAAACACGTTATGTTTTTTGTTTAGAACATGTGAAAATGTATTTAAAAAAAAAAAAATTATAAAGTTTCTGTAGAAAATATAAAGAGCAATCTAATATAAATCATATTTTTATGTAAAAGGTTTTAAAAATATTGTTCTTCTAATTATACATAAGAGCACATTCATTTTAGTTCATTACATATCCAGAGCAAGGCCCCGTGGGTAAGTGTTTTAGGTGTGGTGCATTAAACAAAATCCTCTCTAATAAGAACAAATGACAGATGGGAGTTTAGTGGTAATGCATGTAAAACACATGTAAAAAAGCACCACACCGTTGTGGAATGTGCCCAAGCTTCCTGCATTGCAGTGCTGCACAATGGTTGGGCTTTATTGTTTATTCTCATAATGCAGATTTATAAATCAGACAACTCACTGAAAACCATGCACATGCTTTATACCAGATATATGGTCTAAAAAGTTTCTAACAGAGAGGGTAAATACAGTGAGCGGCTGGGAGCTCTTTTCTACTTGCTAATCTCAAAATATAAATAAAATATAAAGTTTGAACCTGTAAAAATATGAAAAGCCATGCTAAAATTACTTCAGGATAAACACTTCAATAATAACTAAAAATATATGTTTGTTTCCCTTTAATGGAGTGAAGGCAACAGAAAACTAACCCACTTCCACTGTGTGCAGGCAACAGGAGATCTGTATTCATATTTAGAAATCGTTAGGCAAGTGGGGGTTGCCAATTTAAATGCTAGTAAAGATTGATATTTGTGTGGCTAAACAGCAATTTACTGATATATGACGATTTGAGAAAAGTAAAGGAATGATAATCTAATTGGCTTTTCCTCTATTAACTTGTGGAGTTTATTTACAGGATTAAAACATTTGCTGAAACTCTGAAGCAACCCATAAATGAACAATAATTTAGCTGCATGTGAACTGATGCTCAACAGATTTGGCAATCCAAAATACCTAAATCAAAGGGATGGGGGGTGAATGCACAGACCAAGCCAGGGGCAATATATGAAGTCATACAAGAGTTGCATTAATTCACAAATGTGACAACTAGACATTTGAAGATATAGCGGTGGCCCATTATGTGCAAACTTCTAAAATGAACGCTCTTTAATTTCATCTGCATATTGGCACCCAACACTTGGCTACAAAGTAATAAGATCACATTTATCAGCCAGACACATTTAAACACATTTATAAGTATCTCAAAAAAGATCAATTAATCTTGTATTTTTCATTCTTTTTAGTTTCAAAATTTGAAATAAATTACTCATTGATTTTAAAATTTAATAAAACAGCACAATAGCTTTCTGAAATCGGATTACGGTACTTATTTACAAACAGGTAAAAAAAAAAAAAACATACAGGGGCATTTGTGTCACGCAAAGCAAGGTTTAGGGAAGGAAAAAGAGGATAAGGAGGCATAAACAAACACAAAACAAATTGCACCAGCTAAAGAGAAATACTACTACCTCACAGACATCCTTTAAGAATGACATAGCATCTTGCAAATGCTCGTGGAGTTGCTGTTCAACCCGATTTTTCTGGCAAAGTCAAGACAGAACAAGAAGCACA
Source organism: Rana muscosa (assembly GCA_029206835.1). NCBI lineage: Eukaryota > Metazoa > Chordata > Amphibia > Anura > Ranidae > Rana > Rana muscosa. The sequence continues at coordinate 536,090,107 of CM055118.1, read as the reverse complement.
GCAAAGGTTAAGATTAATTAAAGGGAAGAAGAGGAAAGGCTGATGCGCGTGTGTGTGTGCTTGAAATGTTAGTCACATTAATGCAGGGGTCCAATTGTTAAAAAATGCATGCGCCTACAGTCAGTCAGTACAAGACAGGTAGTGAAAAGAAATCATTTAATCTTTGACTTTGATAACCTATACAGTAATAATGAATGCTTTCAGTTTTTTCATCTTTTCCAGTCAGATTTGGTCATTTTGGTGGTATAAGTAAAATTTATACGAGTTAAAAAAAAAAGTTAGAGAAAAATATTAAAATCATGAGTATTCTGTCTGGCTAACTAAATAAATACCAATACCATTTTAATTATATTACATGGGATTAATAGCGGAGTTATAAAGTGGAATGGGTTAAGTGAACATGCTTTTGACAACAAAGCTAAAATGTGTGAAAGCAAACACAGGTGACAGAGAAGTGAATGCCTTTATGGCTGAGCAGAGTAGTAGAGATAACTACACTTCATTCAAGCCCAGTAAAGCAGTTTCCTTGCATATGGCAAGTCAGATGAAAAAAAAGAGTTTGACGCTTTGGTTTTAGGTTCATCAAAACAACTTGCATCATTTCATGAACTTATACCCTTTTCACTACACATTAGTGCTGAAAACGAGCTTTGGGTTTATAGGAGGATACTAGCCTCCCATAACAGTAATTTAGCAGCAGCTGTCTCTTAAACAGAGGCTTGACGACTAGGGAACAGATGGTGAAAGACACACCCTATATGTTTTATATTGTTCATTCAAACCAGACCACTTGCTAGCAAAGAATTTATCTGTAACATCATACGGCTGACTTCCTAAAGAAACGGACAGCTATGAAAAATGTAAGAACTTTAAAAGCACACTTTCCATAAAACAACAATACAAACCCACTTACCAGGGAGTGGAGGGAATTTTCATAGCTTGGAGATGACGGCGTTTGCCCTCCTTGTCTAGACCACTGGTTGGCACCTACAAGAATAAAACATAGGACTATAACAAATTGTTTAACGTACAAAAAGCTACAACAATAAAACATGCATTGACTTTTTAAAAGATGTTCATTGCATACTTTTGTGGGGGAAAAACACAAAAAAAACAACACATTTAAAGTGGCCTTGTTAGTTATATGCTTACTTTTGGTTATTTATTAAAAGTGAGGGAATATCCTGACCAACACCAGTTTGAGTGTTTTTAACATTCAAGAAAAGTACAGGTTAACAACCGGGCAAGGAAAAGCCTACTTAAGCATTCAAAAGGTGACCATTCTCTCCAGTGCATAGTATGTAGAAAATTAGGACATGGCAGGGGTAGGAAAAATTCCTTAGAGTCCACATGGAAAAATCTATTCTATATGGGCAGCCTAAACACACAGGCTGAATATCAGCCGGTTAAAAAAAATCTGGCAACCATTCGGGCCCGTGTGTACGGCAGCTTGTCCAGCTTATGCCGAAGGGGTATGCTAGAAAAACATGCCAGTCAGTATCTGATCAGCGTTCTTAGTCAATGGCTGCGATCGCTAAACGGTGTTGTTCTGGCGGGGGTTGCTGTACTAACATCATATAGTTAGTACAGCAAGCTCCTCAGTTTTTTATTTAATTTGGCCCACTGGGTTGAACAGAAAAAACAAACTGATAGTGTGTACCATGTTAAGTCTGAGAGCACTGACTAAATAATTTATTAGGTTTGTGGCTACCTCTACGAATGAGTACCCCGTTCAGGAAAAAAATACTCACTTTAGCAAGCAGAAGGAGTTTACATTGCCGTATATCCCCATTGAGAATAATCCCTTTAATTTGTACAACTAAGCACAGGTTTTATTAAATACACTACAATATAATTGTGTGCAGGTCCAATGACGGTCATGGATGAACAATATTAAACGGCCTATAAAAAAGTGACACCCGTTTATCAGTTCGATGTGGTCTCCTCCCCAGACATAAAATGATTTATTTACTCACGTGTCACTTTCCATATAACCTCACCCACTGAATAATGCAGCAACAACATTAATAAATTATGGATATGCCACTGAACAGCGAAAAAAGCACATCAAAGAAAAGGCCTATGGGTATGTTTCTTCAATCACAACTGTGTCTGGGAAAGCAGGGATACGTTTATTACAAATTCGTTGCTGGGTATTTCACGAATGAATATCGTTTCCAATGAAAGCAATGCACGAAGACAAAACAGCAGTGAGCAGCATTTAGAGAAAAGGCAACATGTCAGATTCCACAAACGCTGGGTTGTTACAGTTTGTTAAGAATGAAGTATCTATGCTGGAAAAACGGTTACAAATTTGTACAGATGAATTCTGTGCTTCTTTCTCTAGATACTAAAAAGAGAATCCATTCTTTCATGTAACTGTACGAAGGGCAACCACTCTCTTCCTCATTAGATGTGTTGATACAGAAGCTCAGTTTGGCAGAGCTTGTATTAGCAGCTGCTGCTACTCATCACTCACAAAAATCTACGCTGCACAAGTTTTAATTTACCACATCAGGTGCATCTTCCTAAATCAATCAATAAATCACTCAGGAGGGACGAACAAATAAAATTCAACCATTGAAGATCAACCCCAATGTTTCAAAAGGTCAAACATTTTATTTATTTTTTTCACAGAAAGTCAGGGAACTTCCTCTTAATACCAATTGCAACTTCTTCAGAATCAGGATTTGTTACCATTTTAAACAGAATACGAATGTGTGAATTTTCTTTTACTCTGCTGTCACATCATTGCTAATTACATGAAACCTAAAGCAGTTTTAAAATGAATACCTTTTACAGACGCTATAAACGCCTAATTTTGTTTTCAGCGACTGTGCAGTGTTTTCTCTACAAATAACTAGTTTTGATTGTTTTCTGCACTTAAGCCCACATTCACATTGGGCCGATTCCGCAAATCGGCGGCTATTGCCGGCAATGGCATTGTCCGAATTGTGCAACGCTGCACTGATTCCCAAAAGTAGTTCCTGTACTACTTTTGGCGACTTTGGGGGCATTTGAATAGACATCTGTGCATGAACCCGCACAGATGTTTGTCAAATTACCCCCCTGAAGTCGGATTGCATTGCCGGTTTGAGATCGTGCAAGTTCAGCTGAACTCAGAGCATTTCTAACCCGCATCAGTGTGAACCTGGGCTTAAGGGCCAGTTCACACATGGATTGTCCAGGACTGCGCGCCTCGTTTGTGTGAAATTTCTGTACGGAGCAATTTACATAACCCATTTGAATAGGCTGAAATTGCAATGAATGCAGAAAAAGTAGTGCGAATGCTTTTAAAAACTGCACCACACCAATACACTGCTTTTGCAGCCTGTGTTTGGGTGTTGTCAACATTGCACTGGCATCCACATGCGCATCACAAGGGCAGGGTGTTTGACTGCGGTGCGGGAAAGCGCGTTTCCCTCTCCGTGTTTTGCTGTGAAACGGGCCTGCTTTGTAAAATACCCACCAGGGTAGAACAGAGCTGATTATTTATTAACATTTATCAGCCTGGAAACAGGTAGGCAGGATGAAGTAAGCATTATACATTGGTAGAATAAAACAACATTTACATTAAAAGTGCTGGGGAAAACAATAGAAAAATGGAAGGAAGGAAATTCTGTAAAAACAAAACAGTGAAGCTGTATGTTTCAAGCACTGTGTGCTTGATGATGTTTAAAAAAAAAACCAAAGCATATATATCGCAGTGTAAAGATCTGAATTGAAAGACGGCCAAGTATGTACTGGTGTATTTACTGTAAATTAATCCACTTGGGCCAAAAAATCCTATTTACGTTAAGGCTAACCATCCAATTGACAAAAAGCAGGATGTTTATAATTTCTGACCACACTATGATACAGCAAATTAAAAAAACAAATGTTAAATCAGATGAATGTACTTTATTTTTGTAATGCTAAAATAACAGTATAAGTTCCCATAACATCCAGACATTGATCTTTTCTATATTATTTTTATGCTATTAAAAAAAAAAATTTGAAATACTGCTGTATCACTGTATATTTAAAATAAAATAAAAATCACAGGACTTTTAATGATGGTCTGAGCAGAACAGCTGTTCACATTTTACTAGACAGCTGAAGTGGGAGTGCGGGAGTAGACCGTCACCCACAGTTCATTATTCATACATTAGATAACTATCATACTTGCAACTATTTAGCACAGTGTCTGAAGTTATTAATAATTAAGGAAACATAGATTTAACCAGCCTATAATATTATGCAGAAAAGGAAAGGGCTAAAGTTAGGCTAAAAGAACACTATGTACAATCCTCACTTGCTTTTGAAGAGCAACTCACCCAAAAAGGGAAGTTGCGTTTTTCTGACTCCTACGCTCTATCACTTTTTTTTTTTTTTTTTGGGGAGCTAGTACCGGATTTTGACAGGTGCCCACTCCTGCTCAGATTGCGTCCCCCCCAATCCCTTTGCTGCAGGACCACTCACAAAGCACAGCACGGCTTGTGCATTCAGAGTGGGAAGCCGGCTGTGAAGCTGTAAAGAGTCATGGCCGTCTTTACTTAGTAAACATGCTGGCGCCGAGGACCCAAACACAGGTGAAGAACCAGCCCAGGTGAGGATGGCACTGGATCCTTGGACAGGCAAGTGTTCTTTTACTAAAAGTCAGCAGCTCCAGCATTTGTAGTTGCCGACTTCATTTTTTTCATACAGCCTGAAGATCCTCTTTAAGTAATCTACAGACACAGATACTGGGATGTCCTTTTTTTCCATTAAAAAGGTAACGTTTAAAATAAAATAATACAAAACACTATTTTATGATTTATTTTTTACATTTTTGTCCCGCCTGACCTTGTCAACTAAAAACAGGCAAATTAAAAATCTATACTACAAACAGCACCTGGTGAACTTCAATTAACCCCTTCCTGCTCAGCTCCAGCGTCCCTTTTAACTGGGCTATTACATCTGGAGGTCTGCTCAATCACATCACCTGCCGACTCCCAAACAATACTAGAGATCAGTACCTGTCTTTTGACAGCTCAGTCACTGTGCTGGGAGTGTGCTCTCAGCACAGTAACCTCTGATGTTCATGCATGCATATGTGCAGTGTGTGGGCTTTAAAGCCCTCCCTCTTTGCTGCCACACATATGCGTTTTACATGGGCAGCAACAGGTTAAAGCAGAGCTCCACCCAAAAGGGCAAGCTCAGCTTATTTGCCTCCTCCCCCGCCTCTGCTGCCACATTTGGCACCTTTCGGGGGGAGGGGGGGGAGTGGGTACCTGGTTTTGACAGGCATCTGCTCCCACCTCCGGCTGACTTTGCTGTGGCGAACTCATCCAGAAGTTCGGCCCTCTCTTCCATCCCCCGACGGCGGGCCATTCACAAAGCGCAGTGCGCTTTGTGCATGCTCAGTGGGGAACCGGCTGTTTCCCTTAGCTGAGATGGGGGCGGCAGCACCCGAGAGCCGATTTAAAGACTGGCTCGGTGAAGACACCACTGGATTCATGGACAGGTAAGTGTCCAAATATTAAAAGTCAGCAGCTACAGTATTTGTAGCTGCTGACTTGAATTTTTTTTCTGAAAAGCTTTGCTTTAACTCAAAGTGGCTCTCACACTATCTACATGGAAATGCCAATAATCTCTACCTTTATCAAAACTAGAACTGAGGATTTGGGTAGCTTTACATATACTATTATGAAAATGTTGTTGGCCTTTCTAGCAAAATGCTGCAATAAAAGTTACCAACGTTTTGCAGAAACCATGATAAAAAAATAAAAGGCAATGGAGAGTATCTCACCTACACTCATCTCTAACGAGGGGACCTCTTTTGGATTTCATATGATACAGCAAGAGGTAGTAGCTACAGAACTGATAGTATTATTGCTTTTGTACCGCTAGTGATTTTTGCTAAAATGTTATTCAAATTGTAAAAAAAAAAAAAAAAAAACTTTTAAGGCACTTAAGGTGGTTTTGAGGGGATACCCTATATTTTTTCACACTTTTTTTTTTTTTTTTTTTCAATTTAACTATATTAAGGGGGCTATAATTTACCTAGGAGACAATAAGCCCAGGTAGTGGCAAGTGCTCTTTATTGGAGGAACCATAGTTCCAAATAGACATAGAAAGCCTGATCCACAGCTCAGCTGGCTATTTCTGCTGGTTGTCTAAAGCGTTTGACCAGGAAGTACTCAGAGCCGCCGTGCATTTCTAGGTTCACTGAAGACAAAGGAGACTGGTAAATGTGAGTTCAGCGTTTGAGTAAATTGTCAGTGATCAGGAGGTTTTTACAGCTGCCTGAATCATTCTTCATTAGTGACTGCAGCTGGGTGAATGTCTCTAAATCAAAATCATAGTTGCAAGTTATTTTTAGCCTTTGCTCTGCAAACAGTTACAGTGGTGGCAGAAAAATGATTACACATTTCTGCCAACTTTCTGCAGTAGGGAACCCCCTTCCTTCTTTACTTTGTTACTTTTAACTGTTGTCCTTTACTATCACAGGGAAAAGATCACTTCCAACCCACCCCAGCTATTTATTGATCAAGTTTTTGCATGCAAGGACATATGAATGCAAGAGACATAAATCTGTCATGTACAAACTTTGGAATATAAATTTGTCCATACGCAACACTTTAAAAGCCCTTAAAGGTCATCAGCTTAGAGTTAACCATAAATGATGGCCCAACAATTATTGCTCGCATTGTCATGTGCAGCAACAGGTATCATGTAACACGATTGCTGTATTTGTATGTAGACCCCCCCCAAACATGCTTACTTTTGTATGTGCGTTTGCTTGTATGTGGGAGTGTGGGTTTAAAGTGCTTCAGTGTCATTAACTTTGTACTTTTTTTTTTTTTTACTTAACTTTATTGCTGTGTCATATGAGACTGACAAGCCCCCTATATAACAGAATTTTGAGTGACAGGTTCTCTTTATTGAGACATTGGGGGTCTATTAGAAGCTTGAGGTCTCTCCTGCCCTCCACTGAAACTAAGGGAGTATAGATCACATTTCATTAGTTGTTTCTTTGGACACAGCAGTCAGAAGAAATTGATGGCCAAACCTGGAAGGGGTAATATATGTCCCTTATAGATTCTTTCTAGCTAAGGGAGATCAGCTATTAGATATTCCCTGGTCTCCCTCCCCTCCACCCAACACCCACCCATTTGGGTCATGGACCAGAAGGTGGGACAGTGGAGTCTGGAGAACATGATGGTAAGAAGGGGGGTTGCACGTTCTGGGGCCCCTGGAAGTGATCCAGTGGATCACTTAAACCTGAAAACTGACGAGGGCTTTTACTGTTTATACCCATTCCTGGCTGCTGTAGCAGTTGAGTGTGTGTGCAAAACATATGAAAACGTTTGGGGACTTTAGTGTTTCATTACAGTACCCTGTTCTAAGACTTACCATTTTTGCTATTTCACGCCACCTCATATTTTACCAAACGCGTGGGTATTATAAGGGTTTGTGTACAATAAAAGTAATCTGAATGCATTTTTTTTTACCTAAAATAGGTTTTCTAAACTGTAATACAACTATTGTGTGAAGTAAATGACAATGGTTGAAATTACAATGGTCCACATCTATGCATTGTGTTGTGCTAAAATGCAGGTCTGTTGTCCGGTGGAGATGTGCATTGGGGTGCACATGGAAGTGACTGTTATCAAAATACACTGAGGTTCATGAATTGCAGTAATGCTCAGATTAAGGCACATTTGTCCATGTGTTACAAAATACTAGGATGTGAATCCAGCCTAAGCCTAGGTTCACACATATCATTTTGCATGGGCACGGCAGCCTATTCATTTGAATGGGCTGCTGTGCCTCCTGAAATGCAGGGGGGTAAAGGTTCCTGCAACATTTCAGAAGTGCAGTGCAGTTTCCAGTGCAGGTGCACCATTGGTTTTAATGGCACCTGCACGCATCCAGAGCATATATCTGTGTGGGTGGTTGCAGGTGCAGACCCGCAAAGGGAATCACTCACACAGATGTGAACCTAGCCTAAAAGAGAGTACTTCACTACAACCAATAAAATTTCATCTAAAATAGCGTGTGAACATTTACTATAAACTACGAATCATTTTTTTAACATTAAAGTGAAATATATTCAAGCTCAAAATTAAATGGATACAAAAAATAATAATCTACCCGGCAAAGGAGATGGTGACCCAACTGGTGTTGAAGGATTTGAGGGGAAACTACTGCTGGTGTGTTCTGGAGAATAAATCTAAAAGAGACAAAAGAAAAACACCAGGTGAAGGTTAACCATACCAAGAATTTATAATGCATCAGCATAACATAGAATCAGACAACTCATTGTTTCAAAGAGTCACTGTGTAATGATCATGCTGGCTGATTATTTTTTTCCAGGCCATGAACATCTTCAAGCATTGGGAAAATAAGAGGTACAGTCTGGAGACACAGCAATAAAACACCTTTAATGCACAGAATAGTGGGAACTGTGTCTTCTGAAATATTTTGAAATTTTAGTTCCTTACGCAATGCTAGTGCTGTCGTCATACAGCAGTGCTTACCTTGCCTGAGGTCAGCCAATTCCCATTGTGTCAATGAAACAAAAGCTCCGCTAAGCTTTCTGCATTTGAAATACAAGGCAATATTTTCACCTCCCAAGAGACAAAATGCTGGCAACAGGCCAAACACACTTAAATAGAAGAGTTCATTATCCTTAAAGTTAGCAGCACAGTGCACAAATTGCTTATGTGATCTGATGGGAAATACATAGGCTCTGCTTGCAAAAATACACAATACATCCCACACTTCGAGAGGATAATGTGATACGGTAACGATTACCAAGAATGGCCCTTATGAGTTGTGTATAAGTCATAAACGCAACACTAACTAAAGGCCTGCAATTTCTGTCCTGTGGTGTATAAATTCAATATTCAGCTTGTGACCTGCTTAGCTAAAAATTACCAATATGAATAATTCTTACACCTTTTTCAAGGTCTAAATGGTAACATGACTTATTCTCCATCAACAAATAAGACTCCACCTCCCATCAGTCATGGTCCATTTCTGTCAGCGGGGTGCCTATATGCCCACATCTAATGAAAAGGATGAAGACAAAAGCTACACAATGGGAAGCCCACAGAGCCAGACCATGGAGCTGTTAGTCCGATTTTTTAAACACTGCAGTGTACATTTCAGTTGCCCCTTGTTATGTAAATGTTATCGAGTCTCAAAACGACAAAGAAACTTAATTCATGAATTGAATTTTAAAGTCAACTTCCCCGAATTCTTATTTCCTTTGTACTGAAAACCGCTGGCCACTTAACTAGACAGACTGCACAGTGTTTCATCATGCTCTGAATATAAGTTACTGCAAAGATGTTTGCTATAATCAAAGTTAAATAGCTTGCCTATTTGATCTCCTCAGAATTAAAGCCTGGATGTTTTGATTTGGCATTAGATAAAAAAAAGCAGATGTTCCTTGCCTTCACATAACCCTCAGCGGGCACAATCTTAAAGGGTTATTATTTGGCAAACGTTCAGGGAAACACATTTGAAATGGCACAAATACCAAGATTTTTTTTTTCTTTCTATCTACACTAGTTCATTATCCAAACTAATGCATAATCCACAGGGCTTTGGGAACTTTGTGTAAATACTTTCATGTACAATTTTCTTTCTTGGCTACCCTGAAGATTAAGACCACAATTATCCAGGCTTAAATCTAAAATAAAAGAACCTTTGCAAATGTATTATCTGGCCCTACATGTTTAATCACATAGTATTCTGTATGCTCTTTAATACCTAAACTGAAGAACAAATGCTTCATCTTCTGATCTTTTACACATGAAAGGCCTTTAGCAAATTTGTGATCAGCAGAGCAAAACAAGCATCACATGTGCAATGTGCCTTGGGATCATGAAGATTCTATTTAAAGTTATAGTTGTATTATTATTTTAAAGAGAGCATTTTGACAAAGTAACTGATATTATTTATTAGTATTATTAAGGTGAAATATCTTTATTATCAATCAATAACAATGATCACATTATATAAAAAGTAATGGTGGTAGACATTAAAAAAAAAAAAGTTTCAAAATCCTAAAGTGAAATCCTGAAATGTAACGGAGGATCTGAAGTGTGCAGACTATGGCATGCATTCATAGAGCAGATGGAATGCATCTCTTTTGGAAATGACAGCGGTGATTTATGGAATGACCTGGCTGCTCCCTGCCAAGCAGCAACATAGGATGACAAAATCAAGTCACCATGACAACCATAGCCCACCCAGCACAAAGATTAAACATATATGCCTTGGCTTTATTACCCTGAATTTGGGAGTGTTTCTAAAACACCAACTGGGATAGTAGGGAGGAAAACCTAACTTAACTAAAATGTTATAAAATAAAAAAAAAAAAAAAAAAAGGGGGGGGGGGGTTGGGGAAAGGTTGGAGGAGGAACAGACAGCAGGATTCTTAATCCATATCAAGCAACTGATTACCCGTATATATAATCATATTACACAATCATGTACTACAATTCCATTAAAAGAAGAAAAACCAAATTGCTGATTTTTTTTACATTTTCCAACATGTAACTGACATAAAAAACAAACATGTTATACTTACCTGCTCCGTGTAATAGTTTTGCACAGGACAGCCTGGATCCTCCTCTTCTTGGGTCCCTCTTCGCTGCTCTTGGCCCCTCCCTCCTGTCGAGTGCCCCCCACAGCAAGCAGCTTGCTATGGGGGCACCTGAGCCAAGCTGCAGCTCCGTGTGTCAATTCAGTCACGGAGCTTTGGTTCGGCCCCACCCCCTCTCTCTCCTTATTGGCTAACTGACTTTGATTGACAGCAGCGGGAGCCAATGGCACCAATGCTGTGTCTCAGCCAATCAGGAGAGAGAGTCCCGGCCGGCTGAGGGACTCTCGGACATCGCTGGATAGAGATGGAGCTCAGATAAGTATTAGGGAGGCTGGGGGGGGGGGGGGGGTTGCTGCACACAGAGGGCTTTTTATCTTTATGCATAGAATGCATGAAGATAAAAAAACCTTTTGCCTTTACAACCCCTTTAACAAAGCTTTCATAACATGCGTGCATCGCGCACACAATGGGTATCAATACATCCTGGTATTAGTGTGCTGGAAACATTGAGTGAGCATTATGTTTAACAACTCTCAGCTTGAATTCCATGTGAAAAGTGATACTCTCAGGACAGGCAGCTGTTTCCTTTAGAAGGTCATGCATCATTTAATCAACTGAGAAAAAACACCAGTGTTGCACAGAAACTTCTAGATTGTGGTGAAAAAATGTCATTGCTAAATGGCTCGGGCTATTAGTAACTAAGCATAAATACCCCACACCGTTTATCAAGATTTGTTGTAAGACTAACATTGAAGTAAACAATATCCAATATCCATTTGTGGCTGCACTTGAGACACAAATACTTACAGATGCCAGAGCTTTTCCAAGTGCATCCCCAGTCTGTGAGCTACCAGCTGCACTGCCTCTGTTTCCCGTACCTAACAGAAAAACAAAACAAAATACATGCCATTTCTAACATATACAAATTCTGCTTTGTATAAACCAGAAATTGTAAATTATATATATATATATATATATATACGCCAAAGTATTTTTCTTAAAAACTGCTTACAGACTTACAATTAAACCAAATATTGGGGTTGCAAAAACCATGTAGATGAAGGCTTACCCATGAGATTGTCTGTTCCATTGATAGGTGGTGTGTGAGAAGATGCCACATAAGAGGAGCTTGTGGTGCCACCCCGATGGAAGCTGGACATTGGCGGAAGACTGGCATTTATGTCTGTTGGTGAAACCGGATGTGGTGGATAGTTCTGAAAAAAGATAATTAGATAGCATTATTGCTGCAGATTACTTCACACTACAATGGCCATGCTAAGGAGTGGTAAAGATTGTTTACAATCACTAGAAACCAAACTAAATTGTAAAAAGGCTCCATTTCACCAAGTTGTAAAACACATCACTTGTCTTACAGTAGAACTCTAAAGGCAAAGCTATTTTTTAGTTTTGGATGGAATGGAGAGGTATTATAATCCCAGTCAGGTTTTTATTGCTGTCTGTGCCCTCTTTAGGAAGATCTACCCTCTCTATTTGTCCTGTTTATCATTATCAATGAAAGTAAAAGAAAATCCCAAATATGTGTTGTCCCCAGAACAATAGAGGGGAAATCTTCCAATAGGGACACTAGTTTTGGTGACCTGGGGGCCCCAAGGGATTCCCTTAAGTTGCAGCGATTTCCCCAATGGGATACAGATGGGGAAAAAAAATTACAGGGGTTATAACCCTCCCTTACTCTATCCAAAATGAAAAAAAGAGTTTTACCTAAATATCACTAGAAGGTACCTTCTCTATCTCTATTCCTTTCTTTCATCTCTCAAACGCAAACTTTTTTCTGCTGTTTTCAGACTTCCTGCTCTAGGCTGACTACAATCATTCTCCATGCCCCACTTGTGTATGTGAACATAACCACCCTTTCCTGCTCCCCCCCCCCCTCCAGATGGACTACACATCTACCTGCAGATGTGAAAAGTACACGTAGAGCAGAGCATACATTAGTAGCAATGCACAGGGTGGCAGGGTGTTTTTGGCAAAAAATGGGGTTAAAACAGGCAGAGGAAGAGAAGCCATATCGCTTCCTCACCACCTATCATCAGCCTCTGGAGCATGATCCGAATGTGGATCGGGCTTCAGAGGCAAGTGAGATTTAGAAGCAATGCATCCAATAAATATAAAAATATACTCTTCTTTCTTACCAAACGGTCATGTAGGCTGCCATAGTTATTTGACTGTGACATGTGAGATGATGAACTGCCCATTATTCCACCATAGCCCGGCTGACCAACTCCAACTCCATTGGAAGAATTCCACAGCTCTGATGAGTTATGACTTCCATCTACAAATAGAAAGAACACGTTAGCGTGACAACACATTAAACAAGAGAAGTTAAGATGCTTGTTAATTATAAGTTCAGGTATCAACTCAATCAAAATTTCCAATATAGATTCCAGAATCTGAGGGAAAATATGCTGGTGAATAGAAGATTGATGCTTTGATGACACAACACAGAGCACTGCAGTCAGACTGAAAATGTAATTGTATTACTGTGCCCATGAACAGTCGATATGAATAAATGTATTCCTAACTAAAGAAGGTAGGCCAGTCTGCACATACCCGACTGCTCATTAATCATGTTTAACAAATGTGTCATGTGAGGACAAATGACACATGCAGGTGATTGTGCATATAATTAGAATGGGGCTTTGCCAAAGTAGTTCTCTTATGTTCTGCACAGCTGTCATGGCAACCCAAAAAGCCACATGCTGAGCAATCGTAAAAAAAGGCAACCCGCTCCAGTGACACATCTAAATTTTGCACACTGAATATTTTCTACTAGACAATATGGTATTTGTGGCCAAGTTTTGACATCTCTGTAGCTGTGAAACACTGTTGTGTGTCAAAAATACATTAGTACTAAAGGAAGTTCAAAAGAAAAAAGTCAGCTAATCTCAAGACGACTCTCGCCTTCATGTACACAGCTTATTCCAAACATTTACACCTTTCACAACTCCAAAAAGTTTTACACTATAACCCTAAAATGAGGTCAGCATAACTCAAATATCAATTCTTCAAGTTTGTCCTCACTGAAATGTATAAAGAGACATGAATTCCATAAGCTACTACTTACATCCCTACAAAAAAAGTGAAATTGTTAACTATTACACGCTTGTAGTAAATAGTTACAGTATGTATGCAGTAAAGCTGGCCAAAGTTGGGCGAATCTCGGCCAGTTCAAGCAGGAACTGGCCGAGATTTGAACCATGTATGGGGAGACTGAATGTACCCAAGTTGATCAATCTATCAACTTAGATACAACCAGCCTGCCAGAATTTACATGCGATTATCACTAGCGGCTGTAATAACACAATGGCTCAGCGGGAGGGATTCCCCCCATTAACACTGTCTGTGTTGGTGAGGAAACCAAATTTCCATGATTGCAGGAAAGAAAATTTTGCTCCGTCTATGGCTGGCAAAAGACTATACCATCAGCACCTGATAACAGCACCATCAACACAAAACCACTAACCTTGAAGAAAAAAAGTGCTAGCAAACATACTGCTGGGTGGTTTAGGGGATGGATAGCTTGGAGACTCTCTGTTGAAGTCATCAGAACTTGGAGAGGGTGCATAGACCTGAAAAAAACAACAACAAAAAAAATACATTATCACAATCCACCAAAGCATTTTAAATGGTCAGCAGCGTACAAAAACTATTTTGGTACGATCTATGCAGAGACCAGGTAGAATTTTTTTCTAAAGCGGTTGTAAACCTCAGACGTGAAATATGAACAAAGCATATTCCTCTATATTGTGTACTTGTCTCAATTAAGACCTAAGTGTCGCTTTTGTCCACTTCTTTGTTTCTCTGCTATCAGCAATCACTTTTGACAATTTAACTGATTGACAGCCTCAGCTCTGCTCCTGTGTCAGAGATCTGCAGAGTGTATCTTCAGCTCTCCGCACTTTTTTTCTGAACTCTTAGACAAGCTTTAAAGTTCTGGACTTTGAATGGATGTAAAGAAGAAAGGGCTGCATATAAAGAGGTACAACTTATGTAGGGAGATTTGTTTCATCTCTGTGTATCACCTGAGGACAGTCAATTCACTGGGTATATGTGAGGGTTTACAACCACTTTATATAGGGCCATTCCACCAAAAATGGAACTGGAGAGTTAAACTGACTAACAGTCTGCACACCTTATGTGGTCAATATGAGGAGGTCCCGCTCTTGATGTTAGAAATATTTTTTATTTCACAGTTTGAAGAATGCAAAAGGAGAGGCTGGGACAATCGAAGGTTGGTGGGAATAAAATAAAATTCCAGGAGGAAAAGGACAGAGCTATAAATTATAGTAGGAGATCTGCTGGAGTATCCAAGACATATTAAGAGGAACAAAGTATCACCTATATGGAATTAAAAAAGCCAATCTGATCTGACAGACAGCCCACAAGAATAAGCAGAGATAAACATGCAAGCCAACATTGCCTCCTGAAGATGCAATGGTTCAAGACTCGATACTGAAAGCTTTGGATCTGTACGACAGTCTAGATGCTTCTTCCTGCACAGGTTTGTCTTATATAGAACCTGAGAAGATAGGCTACAGGGCGGTCATCCTAAACCTGGCTTCACTGCCTCGTAAACTAATGGTTGGAAAAAGTATGGAAGAGGCGAGTTTACATTTTCAGACTTTGCTGGCTGCATGCTTGTTACAAATCATGGATCATGGTAGCAAAGCCAAAATCAAGATTAAAAAACAAGTAATGAATGTCCGCTTCCATCGTTCTATACTCACAGGTTACTTTAAACACTGGAGGAAAGACAGCAGTAGGAGTAGTAATGATTTTACCCATTCAACTGATTTTCTTAAGATGGGTATTCTGTCATAGAAAGTCAACAATATCTGAATCATTCACAAAAATAGCAGTAGAACTAAACACAGCTATCAAAGTCTAATGAACAATTACAAGCCTTTGTGCTCATGAATACTATACAAGGCAATTTCAGAACACGCTGCTTTAGAAATGGCATTAACCACAGAATGACTGGACTCTAATGTGAACCACGAGCATCAGACAAGCCAGAATACCGTAGGCAAAAAGTGTATGCGATTGCTTCTGGATAATGTAAGAAGCCCAACACAAATACTGCAGGCCACTTAACCAACTTCAAATGTATCTAACTCAGTTTTGGTACATCTAAAGCAGTGGTCTCCAAAATGCGGCCCTTTTCTTGCATTTATCTGGCCCTTGGCCCCCCCCCCCCCCCCCACTGTTGCTGGCATATTTCTGCCACAGACACCAACGATGGGGCACTATTCCTCCCATTGACATCAATGATAAGGCACTATTCCTCCTCCTAATACCAATCATGGAGCATTGTTTACTCCCACTGATGCAAAGACATTTTCTTCTACTACTGGTCACAGTACTGCTCCTGTAAAGTTTGAAGGACTGTAAACTGGCCCTTTGTTTAGAAATTTTAGAGACCCCTGATCCAAAGGATTACATTGAAAATCTTTATACATTTTGTCTGAAAATTAACAATTTTGAAATGTAAAACTGTATTAAATATACTATACCGGTATAAAAGTTGAAGTCTAACATTCATATATGTTGCCTTTCCTGCTTCCCCTTCCCTATCCTCATCAACAGTCTACTGAAATTAACTACTTCCTTACTGGGCACATATACCCCCTTCCTGCCCAGGCGAAATTTCAGCTTTCAGCACTGTCACGCTTTGAATGACAATTGCGCGGTCGTGCGACGTGGCTCCCAAAAAAATTGACGTCCTTTTTTTCGCACAAATAGAGCTTTCTTTTGGTGGTATTTGATCACCTCGGCGGTTTTTATTTTTTGCGCTATAAACAAAGATAGAGCGACAATTTTGAAAAAAAAGCAATATTTTTTGATTTTTGCTATAATAAATATCCCAATTTTTTTGGAAATTATTTTTTTTTCCTCAGTTTAAGCCGATACGTATTCTTCTACATATTTTTGGTAAAAAAAATCGCAAGCGGCGTTTATTGATTGGTTTGCGCAAAAGTTATAGCGTTTACAAATAGGGGGTAGTTTTATGACATTTTTATAATTTTTTTTTCACTAGTAATGGCGGCGATCAGTGATTTTTTACGTGACTGCGACATTATGGCGGACACATCGGACACTTTTGACACCATTCACATTTATACAGCGATTAGTGCTATAAAAAAGCACTGATTACTGTATAAATGTGACTGGCAGGGAAGGGGTTAACACTAGGGGGCGAGGAAGGGGTTAAATGTGTGCCCTATTAGTGATTACTACTGTGGGGGGAGGGGACTGACTGGGGGAGGTGACCGATCTGTGTCCCTATGTACAAGGGACACAGCATCGGTCTCCTCTCTCCCTGACAGGACATGGATCTGTGTGTTTACACACACAGATCCTTGTCTGTGTAACCGCCGATCGTGGGTGCCTGGTAGACATCGCGGCCGCCAGGCACACGCATCGGCATTGCAGTGACGCGCCGGGTACGTGCACGCCCCCAGTGGCCAAATTAGCGCAGGCCGTATAAACACGGCCTCCCGGCATGTAACAACCACCTCGCGGCCGTATATACTCGTACGGCGGGCGCGAGGTGGTTAAAGGACACATTTCCATCTTCATTACATAACCTTACATACCTAGATCTAGTGACACGACTGGGCCTTTACGCTCATCAATACAATGCAGGCAGATCATGGCTGGTGAAAGGGGCCAGCAGCGTGCTCTACATAGCTCTTAAAAACAGGAAGCTGCGGTAACTGCCCACATGTGACACTGAGGCTGGGTTCACACTTGTGCTGTGCGAATTCCAGCTCTGTTATCTCTGCAAAGAGATAAGAGAGCTGTTCAGCAGATCATTTCCGTTTTAGCTGCGAATTTGGAGACCTGGGAGAGGGGAGAGGGGAGGGGGAGGGGGAAGTATAGTGAGAAGAAGGAGAGAAATCCTGATGAGAACTGAACACATCTACGAATCAGATGCGTGCCCATAGAAGATAATGGGCCTGAATTCTCACCTGAGCCGCACCGCAATGCCTAGAAAACGCACACGTTTTTTGGGCAATGCGCAGTGCGAATGCATCGCACATATGTGAACCAGCCTCATTAAAATCAATGTATTTTATAATGTTATGTAA
This sequence comes from Rana muscosa, assembly GCA_029206835.1. NCBI lineage: Eukaryota > Metazoa > Chordata > Amphibia > Anura > Ranidae > Rana > Rana muscosa. Next base: position 536,072,413 of record CM055118.1, on the reverse strand, counting down.
ATTGGATGCGGTTTAAGCCGCAACCAATTCGCATAGGTGTGAACGGGGCCTGAGGCTGCATGGCTGAAAGAACTGAAACCCAATTATTAAAAGTGGTGGGCAAAGGACAACAGGACTGGGGAGGAAAGGGTGGATGATGCTGAATGTCTTCCAGCCAGGAAATGAGGTGGGCTCTCATTAAAGTGTATTAGTGTGTATTAGAGACTTGCTGCAGTCTCTAATACACACTGTGAGAAGCTCACAGTATGCAATGCAATCAGGAAAGCCATTTCAGTACAAGAAACAAACCTGCACAACTGTACAAGACTGAGGGTAAGGCTGGAGTCCAGGTTTGACTATCACAAAAAGTAGGAAGGAACTTCACAAAAACAGCTTACAGTCCAAAATGTTTAGCGGGAATGTTGCTCAGATAATTCAAGGGTAAACTGCTTTAATCACTAGGGTTGGAAGAAAGCAACAGAACACTAGCCAAAGACACTGTCAAATGATGTGAAGTAATATACAGTATTTAAAAATCTGAACTTTATAGTTAATTCAAATTAAGAGTTTTGAACAGTGTGATATTTAATGCTATGCCTAAAGTTAAGTGAAAATCATGTACCCACAATGAAATGTAGGTAGGACAGAGCAGCAAAATCTTAGTCTTTTAATGCTGCAAAGTATAATGCTAGCTGAACGCAAGAGGACCCAGCGCTAGACCCCAATAAGAGGACCCAGCGCTAGACCCCAATAAGAGGACCCAGCGCTAGACCCCAATAAGAGGACCCAGCGCTAGACCCCAATAAGAGGACCCAGCGCTAGACCCCAATAAGAGGACCCAGCGCTAGACCCCAATAAGAGGACCCAGCGCTAGACCCCAATAAGAGGACCCAGCGCTAGACCCCAATAAGAGGACCCAGCGCTAGACCCCAATAAGAGGACCCAGCGCTAGACCCCAATAAGAGGACCCAGCGCTAGACCCCAATAAGAGGACCCAGCGCTAGACCCCAATAAGAGGACCCAGCGCTAGACCCCAATAAGAGGACCCAGCGCTAGACCCCAATAAGAGGACCCAGCGCTAGACCTCAATAAGAGGACCCAGCGCTAGACCTCAATAAGAGGACCCAGCGCTAGACCTCAATAAGAGGACTCAGCGCTAGACCTCAATAAGAGGACCCCACAGAGTCCAGTGAGTAGGGGGAGAGAGAGAGAGAGAGAGAGAGAGAGAGAGAGAGAGAGCAGGATCGAGATCAGGCTCAGGTAAGCAGAGAATGCTACAAGGTAAAAAAAAACTAACTTTAGCCTTTAAATACCGTTTGCAGTGCCGGGCGCTGTGAGCAGCCCTGGTACCATGTGATTTCTGTGACCAATCACAGTAGTAAACAATGTGGTCATTGTTTACTACTGTGTGAGCTCTTTGATTGGTCACAGGGATCACTTAGTACCAAGGCCCGGTACTGCGATCAGTATTCCGCTGTGCTCAAAGCAGCCCTGTACCATGTGGCAACATCACTGTAGTGAACAAGGTTTCATGAATGAAACCTTTAGACAGTCTTACTGATTTGCTTATTACAGTGATCATCACCTGTCATCATAAGGACTTGCTCACATGTGCAATGCTTTCTGAAGAGCCATCCGTGTTCAGATGGATCTTCAGAGTGCATTAGACAGGCAGTGAAGAGCACTGTATGGCCACCTCACCATCTGCTTTAAACCCTTGGATCCTACACACTTGTATGGGTCACGATCAGTGGACGTACAGGGGTCTTACACATGTGAATCGTCATACTCTAGAAAAGTATCAGAATGTGTTTTGAGGTGTAATTCTAAGTATGCCCATGCTGTGTGTGAGAAATATCTTCTTTATTAAATTGAAAACATGGTCTTAGATTCATTCTTCTTTCTGCATTTTCCACAAATGAGTGGCAAAAAAATGAAGTCTTCAAAAGACTCACCATTCCTCTTAGAAAATAGAGGTGTTTGCTTGCCAAATGTCATTTTGTAGGCGTTTCCACTGTCCCAGTACTCCAGGGCCTCTAAAAATGTGATAGGTTTTCAGGAATGCCCCTAGAATGCCTGAAGGTGCACCTTGGATTTTGGGCCCCTCTGTGTGGTTAGGCTGTAAAAAAAAGTCTCATACATGTGGCATCACCATACTTGGAAGGTGTTGTAAAAATAGGATTTTTATAACAGCTTACCTGTAAAATCCTTTTCTTGGAGTACATCACGGGACACAGAGCGACATAGTCATTACTAATGGGTTATATAGATACCGTCAGGTGCTGGCACTGGCAACTTCCAAAACCGGAAGTACCCTCCCCTATATAAGCCCCTCCCATCCGGGAGCACCTCAGTTTTGTAGCAAAGCAATAAGTGTCCCCAAAGAGGGGCGGGAGCTCTGTGTCCCGTGATGTACTCCAAGAAAAGGATTTTACAGGTAAGCTGTTATAAAAATCCTATTTTCTTTCTCGTACATCACGGGACACAGAGCGACATAGTCATTACTAATGGGATGTCCTAAAGCAATGCCAAATGAGGGGGGGGATACACCATATATAAGCCGAGCGCTATCAGACATGAGGATCTTTTGCGGCCTGCAACACACTGCGCCCAAAGGCGACATCCTCCTGACTTCTAACGTCCACCTGGTAGAACCTAGTAAACGTGTGTACTGAAGACCATGTTGCGGCCTTACAGATTTGAGCCAGGGAGGCCTGGTGATGCACTGCCCATGAAGTTCCAACTGCTCTCGTGGAGTGCGCTCTAACTTTGAACGGAGGCGGTCTCCTTCTCAAGCCATAGGCTTGTATTATGACCTGTCGAATCCACCTGGCTAAAGTAGATTTTGACGCTGCCTGACCCTTTCTGGGGCCTTCCGGCAGAATAAACAAAGTATCCGTTCTGCGAATCTGAGCAGTGGCTTTTAGATAAGCTTTAACTGCTCTTACTACATCCAAAGAATGCAATAACTTTTCCTCTACCGAAGTAGGTTTGGGGAAAAAAGAAGGAAGAACCACATCTTGGTTCAAATGAAAACTCGATACCACCTTAGGAAGAAAGGCTGGATGAGGACGTAACACTACTCTGTCCTTATGGATAACCAGATATGGCTCCTTACAGGACATAGCTGCTAATTCCGATACTCTTTTAGCCGAACAAATGGCTACTAGAAAAATCAATTTCCTGGTGAGAAGCACCAAGGAAATATGCTGTAATGGTTCAAATGGTTGTTTCTGTAGAACCGACAGAACCAAGTTTAGATCCCATGGACATATGGGAATATTAACCGGAGGACTAATACGCATCACTCCTTGTATAAAGGCTTTGACTAGTGAATGCGAAGCCAAGGGCCTTTGAAAAAATATTGACAAGGCCGAAATCTGACCCTTGATAGTACTCAAGGCAAGCTTCCTATCTACAGCCCATTGTAGGAAGTCCAGAATCCTACCTATTACGTATTTACGTGGATGCCATTTCTTGGCCTCACACCAGGCGATGTACGCCTTCCAGATTCTATAGTAGATCTGCCTGGATACCGGCTTCCTGGCATTGATCATGGTAGATACCACAGAATTAGAGAGCCCTCTCTTTTTTAGAATGTGGGCTTCAATAGCCAGGCCGTCAAACCTAGGGCTGGTAAGGAAGGGTGGTATATCGGTCCTTGCGAAAGCAGGTCCGGACGATGTGGGAGGGTCCAAGGACTCCCCACAGACATTTTTACAATCTCCGCGTACCATGCTCTTCGGGGCCACGCTGGGGCCACCAGAATCACTGGTTTCTTTTCTACCCTGATTCTGCGGAGTAATCGAGGTAACAATTGTGGCGGTGGGAATGCATATATCAGCTTGAACTGATCCCAAGGGAACACTAGGGCATCCGAGCCGCACGCTAGGGGATCCCTTGTCCAAGAGACAAACCTGTCCACTTTTGTGTTGAATCTGGATGCTAGCAGATCTACATCCGGTGTTCCCCACCGCTGACATATTGTCCGGAAAACCTCGGGATGAAGGGACCATTCCCCTGGGCATAATTGTTGGCGACTTAGAAAGTCCGCCTTCCAATTCTCCACTCCTGGAATGAATACCGCAGATATGGCTGGGACATATCTTTCTGCCCATCTCAGGATGTAATTTACTTCCCTTTGGGCTGCACGACTCCTGGTGCCCCCCTGACGATTGATATATGCCACTGCTGTGGCATTGTCTGATTGAACTCTGACAGGGGACCCTTGGAGTTTGGATGTCCATGCTACTAGGGCATACCGGGCTGCTCGTATCTCTAAGAGATTGATGGGCAGGGCCTTTTCTGCTTCTGACCACTTGCCCTGGAGAGACCATTGCTCCAGTACTGCTCCCCAGCCTATAAGGCTGGCATCTGTAGTGACCACCTTCCAGGAAATCGGACTGAAGGATTTCCCTCTTTCCAGATTCTGGGGAACCAACCACCAGCGGAGGCTCTTGCGAACGGAAGGGGACAAGGACATTGGTAAGTCCAGAGCCTGAACTTTTTTGTTCCAGGCTGACAGTATGGCCCTTTGCAACTTCCTTGAATGGAATTGACCGTAGGGTACTGCTTCGAATGATGCCACCATTTTTCCCAGCAGCCTCATGCACAGGCGTATGGATGGCTGTCTTTTTGAACCCACTAAGTGGATCAAATCTCTCAAAGACGACCCCTTTTCTTGAGGCAAGAAAATTTTTCTCTGGTCTGAATCCAGCCTTAGCCCCAAGTATTCCAGACTTTTGACTGGTTTTAGGGCTGACTTGTCTCGGTTGATAATCCAACCGTGATATTCCAGAAACTTGATTGTCTCGTGAACAACCACTTCTAGTTTTTCCACTGAGTGGTCTATCAGCAACAAGTCGTCTAGATATGCCATTATCGTTACACCTCGTGTCCTTAGATTGGCCAATAATGGGGCCAGAATTTTTGTGAACACTCTTGGTGCTGTGGCCAGACCGAAGGGTAAGGCTCTGAACTGAAAATGGCGTCCTTCTACCGCAAAGCGTAGAAATTTTTGGTGGGCTGGAAAGATGGGAATGTGCAAATAAGCATCTTTGATGTCGATCGAGGCTAACCATTCCTCCCCTTGTAGGGCAGTGGCTACCGATCGGATCGACTCCATCCGGAATGTCCTGATATGTAGGAATTTGTTTAGCCCTTTTAGATTTAATATGGGCCTCACGTCCCCGTTTGGCTTCGGAACTGTAAAGAGGTTTGAGTAAAACCCGAACCCCCATTCTTCCAGGGGAACCTCTATAATTACTGCTTGGAGCAATAATTGTTCCAGTGCCAACAGGAGGGATCCTCTCTTCTGGGGATCCCTTTGCACGTTTGACCTTATAAAGCGGGAAGGAGGGGAGTTTTTTAACTCCAATTTGTATCCCAGATTTACTGCGGAGAGCACCCATCTGTCTCGGATCTTGTCCCGCCAGGTCTCTGTGAACAACTGAAGTCTTCCCCCCACCCGATTGAGTGGGGGCAATCCTTCATGCATTTGACTTTGGGGGAGGTTTTGTACCTCTCCTGCTCCAGGGCTTCTTGTTACCCTGCAATTGTCCCTGATTTTTACCTCCGGGATTTGACCGAGGAGGCCGTCGGAACTGTTTCACAGCCGATGTCCTAGGGACTGGAGAAGCCGGCCTCTTAAAAGAGGGACCTCTAACTCTATTTCTAACCGGCAAAAGTGTACTTTTACCGCTGGAAATTCTCTGGATATACTTGTCCAGTTCTTCCCCGAATAAGCGCTCACCATGAAATGGGAAGCTGACCAGCAATTTTTTACAGGGAGCTTCAGCAGACCAGTTTTTGAGCCATAGAAGCCTGCGCATATGTACTACAGACAGCGTAAGGCGGGAGGCCTGATGGATTGAATCCTTTATGGCGTCCACCGCAAAGCATAAGGCTCTAGGTAGATCAGCTAGGGCAAGAGCCTGCTGATCTGGCAAGTCCCTTAAGACCTGTTTCAACTGATCCTTCACTGCTTGGCAGACCCCAATAGCTGCCACTGCTGGTTGTGTCACCAATCCTGCTGTAGAAAAAGCAGATTTTAATAAGGACTCCAATTTTTTATCTATTGGGTCCTTGAACATTTGGACATTATCCACCGGACATGTCAGTGATTTATTCACACAAGAGATGGCTGCGTCCACTGTAGGGACCTTCCATTTTCTGATGAACTTATCCTCCATGGGATAGACCACCGGAAATCTCTTAGGGGGAGTAAATATTTTGTCAGGATGCTCCCAATCCTGGTAAATGAGCCCTTCCAGTAAAGGATGGATCGGAAAGGAACAAACAGTCTGGGGAGCTTTTAGCGACCCCAACGAGGAGACAGAAGTGGATGATGGCTCCGCAAGTGGCATTTTAAATGCTGATCGGACCATATTAGTCAGGGACTGAACCCATAACCTTTCAGCATGTGATGCTGAGAACGGCTCTTCCACTGTTGATTCCTCTACAACCGAATCAACCTCATCCTGATCCCCTTCAGGTAGGTCGATCCCTGTATGGGACTGTTGCTCTGTTAACAGGCACTCTGAGGGAGGAGACGTTGATCGGGCGCTTTTCTCCTGTGACAGGGAAGCCGCGATCAATGCTGACAATCTCTCTTCCAGCCCTCCCAGAGCTGAGGAAAAAACCTCCTCTGTTACATACACAGGAGCAGGTGAACTGAGGACAGCCACAGTACCAGGTACTCCTGAGGGTGCTCTACGGTCACTAACCTCTGATTCTTTAGGGGAGACTGGTGCAGCCAAAGCATGCCCAAGATCCTCAGAGCCCGATGGAGACCCCCTATTCCTCCTGGAATTTCTAGTCCCGGAGTTTTTAGACGGCATATTCCTAAGCCACAAAGCTGAGGTATTCCAGCCGAAATACACCAGTTACTGATAATAGTCTAGCATAAATGCTGCTATAAGAAACAGTTGGTGTCTACTAATGTGCCTTTCTAGGGGATGCCTGTATCAACCGCTTGCTGTATGCCCTTTTTTAAATGTTGCCAGCTCTGTCTCTGTACTTCATAGCCAGCTCACCACACAAAAATGTGGTTTTTAACATGCTGGGACGCCCGCACATGCGCAGAAGCGCTGCGGCGCGCACAGAGCGTCATCCCCCAGGCTCCGCCCCCTTTCCCGGCTCACCTCTATATATAGAGGCGCGTGCACGCGCACGCGCGCGGCCATGTGCGCCTTCGGCGCTAATTTTGAAAAATGGAAACTAGGGACAAGAGCCAGGGCCCCTCTTTGCCGCAGGCCGGGGGATGGATGAGCATTGCAACATGGCAGAGGAAGCAGTTTCCCATAAGAGAACTCACCATCTGCTGAGAAGAAACTAGTCCACATGACAAGAAAACATTCCACAGCGGCCTCTAGTGGACAAACACAGGTACCGCAGTCTAATATATTAAATATATATAAAAAAAATTTTTTTTTTTTTTTTTCTTGACCACCATTAAAAATTATTACATTTTTTTAGTAGTTACAGGCATGCACAGAATTTTGCGGGAATACCATTAGGTAACAGACAGAAAGACAAATTAGGCTTGGGGGTCCCCCAATAGAACCAAGTTCCTGGGGGCCCCCACTTACCTGTTCCCCGCCGCAGGACTTTGTTTGGTCCACAAAAGCCCAAACTTCACCTATCACGGCAGGCATTGTAATCAAACCTTCAGGGACCGGGTTCCCAAGGATTCCACTCCCCTGGACCTGTATAGCACCCTGCACAGAAAACATCTTGGTCGTGGGTATGACCAGAGCTCTGGATCCCAGGGTCCAGCTCTCCTAAGAGAAGCATTACAGGCAAAACCTTGCTCTTCTCTGCAAGGCCCGGGTACCGACCGTTTAGCTATGAAGCTTTTTTGGTCGGATCCGGAATAGCTTACTGAGGCCCAAAAGAACCTGTACGCAAGCTCAGTGAAAAACACATGTTTCTTCTTGGCCAACACCTTAGACACTGGCAAAAAACTGAGGTGCTCCCGGATGGGAGGGGCTTATATAGGGGAGGGTACTTCCGGTTTTGGAAGTTGCCAGTGCCAGCACCTGACGGTATCTATATAACCCATTAGTAATGACTATGTCGCTCTGTGTCCCGTGATGTACGAGAAAGAAATGTGTTTTGGGATGTAATTCTAAGTATGTTTCCAAACACTTGTGGCAATTAAAATGAAGTCTTCGAAAGACTCAATTCAGTGAAAAGTCTTGGAAAATACCTTGGGGCATTTGCTTTCCAAAATGTGGTTATTTTGTGGGTGTTTTCATGGTCCTGGTGCTCCAGGACCCATGGAGGTAGGAGGTAGTCAAGAAATTTGATGCGTAATTTATGCCCCTTGAAAACCCCAAGTTGTCACACATGTGGTATCCCTCTACTCAGGAGCAGAGCAGAATATGTTTTGGGGTGTAATTATAAGCATGCCCATGCTGTGTGTGAGAAGTAACTACCAACTTTGTTAAAAAAACAATTATTTTAAGTCCTTAATTTTCCAAAAAATTGTGTCAAAAAACGTGCAAACCACAACACATCAATATACCCCATGAGCTACTTTACCACATTATTGCATGTAGAGCAGCCTATGGAAACAGGCTGCCCTATGTGTGTCGCAGGAAAAACGTACCATAAAACGTGCGTTCCCACTATACTAGATGTAAATGGGGTCTGAAAGTGAAACTGGTGTTTTTGCACAATAACAATGACATACAAATGTCTCCACCCACTCCCTCCCATGTACTTGTATAAAGCTGGTCATACACTATGCAATCTGATTGTACAATCTCTGTAAAATTTCCTTTGGATTTACCAAAACTGTAAAAGGAGAACCCACCTGAACAATCTATTCAATTTGTATCAGACAGGCCCTTGCACTACATAGTTGATGATAGCTCTAAAGGAGGTTGTACAGTGTATGACCACCTTAAAAGTAGTAGAAGGAAAGTGGGTGGAAAAAAAAGGTGGTATAGTAATGAGGAAGGTGTGGTCCAGAAAAGTAAAACACGCCCTATTCTGTGATGCAGTAAGGCAGTGCATGATGGGATATGAAGATTCATGGATGGTCACATGATGCTACAGGAAGTCAGGGCTCAGAAAGCATTTTTTATTTTATTTTTGAACAGAGAAGTGAAGATTCAACGCTGCCATAGACTAGGTAAATGAGAGATGAGCACATTGAGAAGGCTTTAGCATAAAGGGACAGTTCACACCAGATGCAGTTCCGTGTGCTTTTTTTCTGCACAAAATGCATGCACAGTGTTTTCCATGTATTTCTGCACCGGAAACTGACTGCATGGTGTGAACTAGAGCCAACAAGAGCCATTGGAATACATGGAAAACACTGTGCATGCATTTTTAGTGCAGAAAAAATGCACACAAAACGGTACGGAACTGCATCTGGTGTGAACTGGCCCAAAAGACATTAAAAAAGGCGATTTATTATGAAAAGTGAAATTCTGCATGAAAGGGTAAACTTTAGAGACTGTAAATATACAGCTATGAGGTTGCAAGGCAGAGCAGTGCATAGGGAAAGTCACGAGGCAGGAAGTGCACTGCTTTTTTTTATTTTTCAAGAGGTTTTGCAGACAAAATGTACATTTTTCTGGAAAAGGCGCAATTACCGTATTTATCGGCGTATAACACGCACCCTAACTTTAAGAGGGAAGTTTCAGGAAAAAAAAATTCCACAGCCCCCTGCGTATAACACCCAGGCACAGTTTACCCTCTATTTTCAGGGTAAAAAAGTGAGTGTTATACGCCAATAAATATAGTATTTCTAGGAGTTCTGCATAACATATCTACTTTTTAAATTAAGGTCCACATTAACATTTTGGAAATTTACTACATATGAACTCCTCACTAAGCACTATTTGTAACTACCGGTAGTATGGCAGCAACACCACCACCATAGTCCTTTCCAGAAAAACTGCAGCCATTTAGCAACTACAAGCAGATTCTACTTTGTGTCAGTTCACTTCACAATTTCTACATTCCGGATGCGTTTGCAATGCATTCCAGTGCATTTTTTACCCTTTTTTTTCTCCATCAATTAAGAACATGTGCATTCCAGTGCGTTTATAATGCGTTTTTCCGTGTTCCATACAGAAAAAAGTCAACATGTTCCACTTTTGTTGACTGCACTGGAACGCACTGCAATGGTGAGAACTAGGACCATTGGAATCCATGTTAAACACTGTCCATGTGTTTTTGATGAAGAATAAAAACACACTGGACTGCATCGAGCATCAACCATCCCTTTAGAAATTGTAATTTACTGTGCATTACATATAGTCTAAATGGCAATCAATTGAAAAAAACGTACAGAAAGATTCTCAAACTGAGCTAAGATACTATTTGTTGGTGCAAGCATTCGCAATGTTTTCTTCAGACAATCTGTGATACATTGTAAAAGAATAGTATATGGACTCTTACATATCAGACTGGTGGTATTACAACAAACCAGTAGTTTGCGTTATGTGGGCCAATTTTACTGTACATTTAAACCAGCGCTATACGAAAATAAAGCATGCTTTATGGAGCTGCACTTCTGCCAGCCATAATATTTCACATCAAAGGGCAAGAGCAGAAAATGTAAGTGATGTGGTAGTGGAAATTTCATTGACTCCAGATGTGAAGAAACACATGGCCAAACTGAGAAGAAAAAAAATGTAGTTGCAAAGCCAGTGAAAACATGTGTCTGTCATCTGACCACCTGTAAATAAATACCAAGAACCAAACGTACGTGGCTGCCTAGGTCTGCACAACCTGCAACACATGGCGGATTTACTGCTCACAGCAGAATTTCTATAATAAACCCGCCACACCCAATGATTTGTCAACATCAATATTTTAGCATAAGAAAAAAAGTGATGTAGAAATCATATTTAAAAACCCCTCTGGGGTTGGCTTCCTTCCAACCTTAAAACACTACACAAATGCACTTTTTTACATTTAAATTTACAGATCACGTGTTACAATCCGATTACACAATTTCCTTTAGATATACCAACTTATGTAGTGCAAGGGCCTGTCTGATTGGATAGTTTATGTAGGCCCTCATATTACATAGCTTTGGTATATCTGAAGTTGATTGTATGGTCCGACTGTTATGTGTATGGTGACCGCAAGGCAGTCTTGTAGAAAACAGGAAAAATGGGTATGGAAACCTCATCTGCACATAATGTATCATTGTCACTATTAATAAAAACATTATTTCATTTATCGCAGACTTCTTATAATTCCAATATTTAACCAATAAAGGCTTTTTGTGAGAGTTTTAGATCCAGAACATTTATATGGAAGGCTTGCAAGGCTGCTTTCACACTGAGCAGCGCTGGGCGTCGGCGGTAAAGCGCCGCTATTTTTAGCAGCGCTTTACCGACGGTAGTGGGGCGCTTTTCTAGCGGCCAAAAAAAAGTTAAAACCGCCGGCGCTGCCCATTGATTTCGATGGGCAGGGGCTCTTTAGGAGCGGTGCATACACCACTCCTACAGCGCTGCAAAGATGCGGCTTGCAGGACTTTTTTTAGTGTCCTGCCAACGCACCGCTCCAGTGTGAAAGGCGCTATTTTTAGCGCTATAGCTGTAAAGCGCCTCAGTGTGAAAGCAGCCTAACAGATTAAAAACAATTCTCACGTTATCTCCCCAACATAACAGACACATTAGTAAAGAGCATAAGGTGATTGCAGTCTGATTATCACTTTTATGAACATCTGTGCTAAAAAAAAAAAACTTCCCTGCTGAGAAGCAGACAGAGGGTTTTTTGTCTAACATTTAGCAGTCTGAAAGTTAAATGAAATGACAGACAAGATATAATAATCAGTTATGAGTAGGGTTGTCCCGATACCAAAACTAGTATCGGTAACGATACCGAGCATTTGCATGAGTACTTGTACTCGCACAAATGCTCCGGATGCCTAATCCGATACCTGGGAATGAGGCGGCGCGGAAGTCAACAGGCAGAGCAGGGAGCGAGCCCTCAACAGGCTGGCAGCAGTGGAACCAGGTAAGCTGGCCATGGCAGGGTGCAGCCGCATGTTCCATCAGCATTGGTGACCGGAGCCATCATATTCAGTAACAGAAGGGACGTTCCGTGTCTCAGTCAGAGGTTGAACATCCCAAACGCACATCTTGGTACACCCTGCACTCGGCTGCAGTATGCCAGCAGCGAACATCTTGTTACACCCAGCCCATATAGTTCTGGCTTGGTGTAACAAGATATTCACTGCTGCTTACTGCGGCCGAGTGCAAGGTGTACCAAGTTGGGCGTCGCAGCATATACTATATGATAAATGACATACATGATGAGAGGAAAGGAAGGATTTTGCAATATTAATATAGCATTGCAAAATCCTTCCTTTCCTCTCATCATGTATGTCATTTATTATGCCAGGCCAGCAATTGCCAATCAGTGCTTCATTTCAGTGCCACCTATCAGTGCCCATAAGGGCCACCTATCAGTGCTGCATATTAGTGCCCATCAGTGCCATCTAATCATATCAGTGCTGCATAATCAGTGCCACCTATCAATGCTGCATATCAGTCTGCCACCTAATCCTATCAGGTCTCATCAGTGCTGCTTAACCACTTAAGCCCCGGACCATTTTGTAGCTAAAGGACCAGAGGTGATTTCAGAATTTTGTACTGCGCTGCTTTAACTGTAAATTGTGCGGACATGCAATGTTGTACCCAAACGAAATTTGCGTCCTTCTCTTCCCACAAATAGAGCTTTCTTTTAATGGTATTTGATTGCCTCTGCGATTTTTATTTTTTGCGATATAAACGGAAATAGACCGAAAATTTTGAAAAAAAATGATATTTTCTACTTTTTGTTATAAGAAAAATCGAATAAACTCAATTTTAGTCATACATTTTAGGCCAAAATGTATTCAGCCACATGTCTTTAGTAAAAAAAATGTCAATAAGCGTATATTTATTGGTTTGCGCAAAAGTTATAGCGTCTACAAACTAGGGTACATTTTCTAGAATTTACACAGCTTTTAGTTTATGACTGCCTATCTCATTTCTTGAGGTGCTAAAATGGCAGGGCAGTACAAAACCCCCCCCCCCCCAAATGACCCCATTTTGGAAAGTAGACATCCCAAGGAAATTGCTGAGAGGCATGTTGAGCCCATTGAATATTTTTTTTTTTTGTCTCAAGTGATTGAATAATGACTAAAAAAAAAAAAAAAAAAAAAAAAATACAAAAAGTTGTCACTAAATGATATATTGCTCACACATGCCATGGTTATATGTGAAATTGCACCCCAAAATACATTTTGCTGCTTCTCCTGAGTACGGGGATACCACATGTGTGGGACTTTTTAGGAGCCTAGCCGCGTACGGGACCCCGAAAACCAAGCACCGCCTTCAGGATTTCTAGGCACAAATTTTTGATTTCACTCCTCACTACCTATCACAGTTTCGAAGGCCATAAAATGCCAAAATAGCACAAAACCCCCCCAAATGACCCCATTTTGGAAAGTAGACACCCCAAGCTATTTGCTGAGAGGCATGGTGAGTATTTTACAGCTCTCATTTGTTTTAGAAAATGAAGAAAGACATTTTTTTTTTTTTTTTCAATTTGCAAAACTTTGTAACAAAAAGCGAGATCTGCAAAATACTCAATACCTCTCGGCAAATAGCTTGGGGTGTCTACTTTCCAAAATGGGGTCATTTGGGGGGGTTTTGTGCCATCTGGGCATTCCATGGCCTCCGAAACTGTGATAGGCGGTGCTTGATTTTTGGGGTACCGTACGCGGCTAGGCTCCCAAAAAGTCTCACACATGTGGTATTCCCGTACTCAGGAGAAGCAGCAGAATGTATTTTGGGGTGTAATTCCACATATGCCCATGGCATGTTTGAGCAATATATCATTTAGTGACAACTTTGTGCAAAAAAAAAAAAATATATATATTTTCTTTTTTTCGCAACTTGTGTCAACATATAAAATATTCCATGGACTCGACATGCCTCTCAGTATATAGCTTGGGGTGTCTACTTTCCAAAATGGGGTCATTTGGGGGGGTTTTGAACTGTTCTGGCATTTTTACACAACATTAGGAAGCTTACATCCACTCTTCTAACCACTTGAAGACAAAGCCCTTTTTGACACTTTTTGTTTACATGAAAACATATATTTTTTTTGCAAGAAAATTATGTTGAACCCCCAAACATTATAGATATTTTTAAAGCAAAGGCCCTACAGATTAAAATGGTGGGTGTTGCATTTTTTTTTTCTACACAGTATTTGCGCAGCAATTTTTCAAACGCATTTTTTGGGGAAAAAATACACTTTTTTTAATTTTAATGCACTAAAACACACTATATTGCCCAAATGTTTGATGAAATAAGAAAGATGATCTTAGGCCGGGTACATAGATACCAAACACGACATGCTTTAAAATTTCGCACAAACGCGCATTGGCGACAAACTACATACATTTTTAAAAGCCTTTAAAAGCATTTACAGGTTACCCCGTTAGATTTACAGAGGAGGTCTACTGCTAAAATTACTACCCTCGATCTGACCTTCGCGGTGATACCTCACATGCATGGTACAATTGCTGTTTACATATGACGCCAGACCGACGCTTGCGTTCGCCATTGGGCAAGAGCAGGACAGGGGTGCTTTTTTTTTTTATTATTAATTTTGCTTTTTTATTTTATTTTTAAATTGTTCCTTCCATATTTTTTTTTATTTTTATCATTTTTATTGTTATCTCAGGGAATGTAAATATCCCCTATGATAGCAATAGGTAGTGACAGGTACTCTTTTCTTTTTTGAAAAGACTGGGGTCTTCTAGACCCTAGATCTTTCCTCTGCCCTCAAAGCATCTGACCACACCAAGATAAAATGAAAATGCTTTCCCAATTTCCCAATGGCGCTTTTTATACTCGGGGGGGGGGGAGGGGACATTCCCTCCCACTGCTTGTAAAAGCAGTCCAGAGGCTAATTAGCCACTAGGATTGCTTTTACATGAAAGCCGGCCGCTGGCTGAAAAGAATGATACCAAGATGATAATTAAATCCGCAGGCATCATTCTGGTATAAACATTCAAAGTCCAGCAACATACCAGTACGTTGCTGGTCCTTGTTGGACATGTATTGTAATCTTTTTTTTTTTCATGCAGCCAGTTGGCTGAACGAAAAGAGAGATTGATCGGTAGGTATACCCACCATTAGAATACCGCCCTTCATCCACCCACTTCTAATGATGGGCATACATGCACCATTTATATATGCCGAAGCATGGGGGCATCCTCCCGCAAAAAAGTTATGCCGCACACACGGTCGGACTTTTCCACGGGCAGGCCTCCGTCGGAATTTCGACCGTATGTACGCGGCATTAGGAGCAAAATCGCTCCTCCGCCCCTGCTGCCCCAATGCTTCGGCATATATGCTTTTTTTTTTTTTTTAACTGTGGTGGTGAAATCACCTCCTACAGCACTGGAGTCGCAGGGATCAGGCCTGTCTCTGCGAACGCTCCAGTTATGTGTGTTGTGTTTTGTAAGTGACAGTGATCGATCGATACTGCACTTGGGTGGCCTGGGCTGGACGGAGGGGCAAAACGCAGGTGCTAGCAGGTATCTGGGCTGATCCCGCTAACACTGCGTTTTTGGGAACCCTAAACTGCTGGGGACGCTAGTATAGATCTGATCAGATATTGATCTGATCAGATACTATACCACTAAGGGGGGTGTATGCTTCACGCGTGGGTGTTAGCGTTACTGGCACTAACCTGACGCTGCCTGGGGTGTGACGCAGACCCTCTCTGACGCTAAAACCTAATTGACATCACCCGCCGGGCGATCAGGGGGTTAAACCTTTATTGGGTTATATATACGGCGGGTGCCCCGACACTATAAAAAGCAAACTAACTAACCAGCGTCACCTGTAACACTTATATGGTGATCACTGGTGAAAGGGTTAACTAGGGGCAATTAGGGGGTTAAAACCTTTATTAGATAATATATGGGGGGTACCTGACTCTATAAAAACCTGCGGCGAACCTAAAAAAAATTACTGGCTACCGATCTGCATCACCGACGCTAAGACAGCGATCAGAAAAATGATCGCTTAGCGATAGTGGTGATAGGGGGTGAAAGGGTTACCTTGGGGCGATCAAGGGGGTTAAACCTTTATTAGATAATTTATGGGGGTACCTGACGCTATAAAAACCTGCGGCGAACCTAAAAAAAATTACTGGCTACCGATCTGCATCACCGACACTAAGACAGCGATCAGAAAAACGATCGCTTAGCGACAGTGGTGATAGGGGTTGAAAGGGTTACCTGGGGGGCGATCAAGGGGGTTAAACCTTTATTAGATAATTTATGGGGGTACCTGACGCTATAAAAACCTGCGGCGAACCTAAAAAAAATTACTGGCTACCGATCTGCATCACCGACACTAAGACAGCGATCAGAAAAATTATCGCTTAGCGACAGTGGTGATAGGGGGTGAAAGGGTTACCTGGGGGGCGATCAAGGGGTTAAACCTTTATTCGATAATTTATGGGGGTACCTGACGCTATAAAAACCTGTGGCGAGCCTAAAAAAAATTACTGGCTACCGATCTGCATCACCGCCGCTAAGACAGTGATCAGAAAAATGATTGCTTAGCGACAGTCGTGATAGGGGGTGAAAGGGTTACCTGGGGGGCGATTAAGGGTGTTAAACCTTTATTAGATCATTTATGGGGGTACCCGACGCTATAAAAAAGGGATTTTTATAACAGCTTACCTGTAAAATCCTTTTCTTGGAGTACATCACGGGACACAGAGCGACTTAGTCATTACTAATGGGTTATATAGATTACCTTCAGGTGTTGGCACTGGCCAATTCCAAACCGGAAGTACCCTCCCCTATATAAGCCCCTCCCACCCGGGAGCACCTCAGTTTTGTAGCCAAGCAATAAGTGTCCCAAAAAGAGGGGTGGGAGCTCTGTGTCCCGTGATGTACTCCAAGAAAAGGATTTTACAGGTAAGCTGTTATAAAAATCCCTTTTTCTTTCTCGTACATCACGGGACACAGAGCGACTTAGTCATTACTAATGGGACGTCCCAAAGCAATGCCAAATGAGGGGAGGGATACATAAGCTGGGCGCCATCAGGCATGAGGCTCTTTTGCGGCCTGCAACACACTGCGCCCAAAGGCGACATCCTCCTGACTTCTGACGTCTACCTGGTAGAATCTAGTAAACGTGTGTACTAAGGACCATGTTGTGGCCTTACAGTACTTGAGCCAGGGAGGCTTGGTGATGCACTGCCCATGAAGTTCCAACTGCTCTTGTGGAGTGCGCCCTAACTTTGAACGGAGGCGGTCTCCTTTTCAAGCCATAGGCTTGTATTATGACCTGTCGAATCCACTTGGCTAAAGTAGATTTTTGATGCTGCCTGACCCTTTCTGGGGCCTTCCGGCAGAACAAACAAAGTATCCGTTCTACGAATCTGAGCAGTGGCTTTTAGATAAGCTTTAACTGCTCTTACTACATCCAAAGAATGCAATAACTTTTCCTCTACCGAACTAGGTTTGGGGAAAAAGGAAGGAAGAACCACATCTTGGTTCAAATGGAACCTCGATACCACCTTAGGAAGAAAGGCTGGATGAGGACGTAATACTACTCTGTCCTTATGGACAACCAGATATGGCTCCTTACAGGACAAGGCGGCTAATTCCGATACTCTTTTAGCCGAACAAATGGCTACTAAGAAAATCAATTTCCTGGTGAAAAGAACCAAGAAAATGTGCCGCAATGGTTCAAATGGTTGTTTCTGTAGAACCGACAGAACCAGGTTTAAGTCCCATGGACATATGGGAATACTAACCGGAGGGCTAATACGCATCACTCCTTGTATGAAAGCTTTGACTAATGAATGCAAAGCCAAGGGCCTTTGGAAAAAAAATATTGACAAGGCCGTCTGACCCTTGATAGTACTCAAGGCAAGCTTCCTATGTACAGCCCACTGTAGGAAGTCCAGAATCCTACCTATTACGTACTTACGTGGATGCCATTTCCTGGCCTCACCCCACGTGATGTACGCCTTCTAGATCCTATAATAGATCTGCCTGGATACCGGCTTCCTGGCATTGATCATGGTAGATACCACAGGATTAGAGAGCCCTCTCTTTTTTAGAATGTGGGCTTCTATAGCCAGGCCGTCAAACCTAGGGCTGGTAAGGAAGGGTAGTATATCGGTCCTTGCGAAAGCAGGTCCGGACGATGTGGGAGGGTCCAAGGACTTCCCACTGACATTTTTACAATCTCCGCGTACCATGCCCTTCGGGGCCACGCTGGAGCCACCAGAATCACTGGTTTCTTTTCTACCCTGATTCTGCGGATTAATCGCGATGGGAATGCATATATCAGCTTGAACTGATTCCAAGGGAACACTAGGGCATCCGAACCGCAAGCTAGGAGATCCTTTGTGCGAGACACAAATCTGTCCACCTTTGCGTTGAATCTGGATGCTAGCAGATCTACATCCGGTGTTCCCCACCGCTGGCATATTGCCTGGAAAACCTCGGGGTGAAGAGACCATTCCCCCGGGCATAATTGCTGGCGACTTAAAAAAGTCCGCTCTCCAATTTTCCACTCCTGGGATGAAAACCGCGGATATGGCTGTGACATACCTTTCTGCCCACTCCAGGATGCATTTCGCTGCCCTCTGGGCTGCACGACTCCTGGTGCCACCCTGGTGATTGATATATGCCACTGCTGTGGCATTGTCTGATTGAATTCTGACAGGTGACCCTTGGAGTTTGGATGTCCATGCTACTAGGGCATACCGGGCTGCTCGTATCTCTAAGAGATTGGTGGGCAGGGCCTTCTCTGCTTCTGACCACTTGCCCTGGAGAGACCATTGCTCCAGTACTGCCCCCCAGCCTATGAGGCTGGCAACTGTAGTGACCACCTTCCAAGAAACCGAACTGAAGGGTTTCCCTTCCCAGATTCTGGGGCACCAACCACCAATGGAGGCTCTTGCGAACGGAAGGGGACAGGGACATTGGTAAGTCTAAAGCCTGAACTTTTTTGTTCCAGGCTGACAGTATGGCCCTCTGCAAGTTCCTTGAATGGAATTGACCGTAGGGTACCGCTTCGAATGAAGCCACCATTTTTCCCAGCAGCCTTATACACAGGCGTATGGATGGTTTTTCTTTTTTGTACCCACTAAGTGGGTCAAATCTTTCAAAGACGACATCTTCTCTGGAGGTAAGAAAATCTTTCTCTGCTTTGAATCCAGTCTTAGCCCCCAAGTATTCCAGGCTTTTGACTGGTTTTAGGGCTGACTTGTCTCGGTTGATAATGCAACCGTGAGATTCCAGATACTTGATTATCTTGTGAACGACCACTTCTAGTTTTTTCCACTGAGTGGTCTATCAGCAACAAGTCGTCTAGATATGCCATTATCGTTACACCTTGTGTTCCTAGTTTGGCCAATCGTAGGGCCAGAATTTTTGTGAACACTCGTGGTGCCGTGGCCAGACCGAAAGGTAAGGCTCTGAACTGAAAATGGCGCCCTTCTACTGCAAAGCGTAGAAATTTCTGATGGGCCGGAATGCAAATAAGCATCCCTTATGTCGATCGAGGCTAACCATTCCTGCCCTTGTAGGGCGGTGGCCACCGATCGGATCGACTCCATCCGAAAAAAGTCCTGATATGTAGGAACTTGTTTAGCCCTTTTATATTCAATATGGGCCTCATGTCCCCATTTGGTTTGGGGACTGTGACAAGGTTCGAGTAAAACCCGAACCCGTTTTCTTTCAAGGGAACCTTCATGATTACCCTTGGGGCAATAGTTGCTCTAGTGCCAGAAGGAGGGATCCACTCTTCTGGGGATCGCTTGGCACGTTTGACCTTATAAAATGGGCAGGAGGAATGTCTTTTAACTCCA
Organism: Rana muscosa; assembly: GCA_029206835.1. Taxonomy (NCBI): domain Eukaryota; kingdom Metazoa; phylum Chordata; class Amphibia; order Anura; family Ranidae; genus Rana; species Rana muscosa. The sequence continues at coordinate 536,052,556 of CM055118.1, read as the reverse complement.
GCCTGTATCCCAGACTTACTGCGGGGATCACCCATCTCTGATGGTGTCCCGCCAGGTCTCTGTGAACAACTGAAGTCTTCCCCTCACCCGACTGAGTGGGGGCAACCCTTCATGACTTAGGGGGAGGTTTTGTACCTCTCTTGACCCAGGGTTTCTTGATACCCTGTGATTGTCCCTGATTTCTGCCCCCTGGATTTGACCGCGGAGGCCGTCGGAACTGTTTCACAGCCGATGTGCCAGGGACTGGAGAAGTAGGCCTCTTAAAAGAAGGACTTCTACCCTTGTTCTTAACCGGTAAGAGTGAACTTTTACCGGCAGAAATTTTCTGGATATATTTGTCCAGATCTTCTCCAAATAAGCGTTCTCCATGAAATGGGAAGCTAACCAGCAGTTTTTTACAGGGAGCTTCAGCAGACCAGTTTTTGAGCCACAGAAGCCTACGCATATGTCTATAGACAGCGTAAAGCGGGAGGCCTGTTGGATTGTATCCTTTATGGCGTCCACCGCAAAACACAAGGCTCTAGGCAGGTCAGCTAGGGCAAGAGCCTGCTGATCTGGTAAGTCCCTTAAGACTTGTTTCAACTGATCTTTCACTGCTTGGCAGACTCCAATCGCTGCTACCGCAGGTTGTGTCACCATGCTTGCTGTAGAGAAAGCAGATTTTAGTAAAGACTCCAATTTTTTATCTATTGGGTCTTTGAACATTGGAACATTATCTACTGGACATGTCAGTGATTTGTTAACAGAAGAGATGGCTGCGTCCACTATAGGGACCCTCCATTTTCTTATGAACTTATCCTCCATGGGATAGATCACCGGAAATCTCTTGGGGGGAGCAAATATTTTATCAGGATGCTCCCAATCCTGGTAAATAAGCCCTTCTAATAAAGGGTGGATTGGGAAGGAACAGACCGCCTGGGGAGCTTTTAGCGACCCCAGCGAGGAAACCGTAGTGGATGGTGGTTCCGCCAGAGGCATTTTAAATGCTGATCGGACCATGTTAGTCAGAGACTGAACCCATAATCTTTCAGCCTGAGAAGCTGAGAAAAGGTTCTTCCACTGTTGATTCCTCTATAAGTGAATCAACCTCATCCTGATCCCCTTCAGGTAGGTCGATCTCTGTGTGGGGCTGTTCCTCCACTAACAGGCACTCTGAAGGAGGAGACGGAGATCGGACGCGCTTTTCCTGTGACAGGGAAGCAGCGATCAATGCTGTTAATCTCTCTTCCAATCCTCCCAGAGTTGAGGATAAAACCTCCTCTGTTATATATACAGGAGCTGGTGGACTGGGGACAGCCGCAGCACCAGGCATTCCTGCGGGGTTTCTACGGCTACTGACCTCTGCATTCTCAGGGGAGATTGGTGCAGTGCAAGCATGCCCAATATCCTCAGAGCCCGATGGAGACCCCTTTGGCTTCCTGGAAGATTATTTCCGGAGCGTCTGGACGACATATCCTTTAAGCACAAAGCTGAGGTATTCCCGTCGTCATACACCAATTTTTGCTGGTAATAGTCTAACACAGGTGCTGCTATATACCAGCTGGTGTCCACTAAAGTGCCTTTCTATGGGGATGCCTGCATCAACCGCCTCTGTGTGCCACTGTTTGTTGCTAGCTCTGTTTGCATGCAGCTGACACTTGTACTGTGTCTTTTAACCATGCTGGGACGCCCGCACATGCGCAGAAGCGCCGCGGCGCGCATCGAGCGTCATCCACCCGCCCCGCCCCTTTTTTTTCATAGGAGGCGCGTGCACGCGCCCGCGCGCGCGCCCGTGCGCCAATGGCGCCCTTTTCGAAAACCAACAGAGGACTAGGAGCCAGGGCCCTTTTTGCCGGAGGGCCTGTGCGGTGGATGAACGCAGCAACAGGGCAGAGGAAGTGGATTCCCTCAGAGAAACTTACCAGCTGCCTGGATCTTTTGAGTTGAGAAAACCAAAGATCCACATTTACAAAAAAAAATGGACTACAGCGGCCTCTAGTGGTTTAACACAGGTACCGCGGTCCCTGTTTTTTTTTTTTTTTTTTCTTGACTACTATTAAAATTTTACATTTTCAGTAGTTATAGGCAAACACAGATATTTAGCGGGAATACCGTTAGGTAACAGACAGAAAGACAAATTAGGCTTGGGGGTCCCCCAATAGAACCAAGTTCCTGAGGGCCCCCACTTACCTGATCCCCGCCGCAGGACTTTGTTTGGTCCACAAAAGTCCAAACTTCACCTATCACGGCAGGCATTGTAATTAAACCTTCAGGGACCGGGTTCCCAAGGATTCCACTCCCCTGGACCTGTATAGCACCCTGCACAGACAGCGTCTTGGTCGTGGGTATGACCAGAGCTCTGGATCCCAGGGTCCAGCCCTCCTAAGAGAAGCATTACAGGCAAAACCTTGCTCTTCTGCTGCAAGGCCCGGGTACCGACCGTTTAGCTATGAAGCTTTTTTGGTGGGATCCGGAACAGCTTACTAAGGCCCAAAAGAACCTGTACGCAAGCCCAGTGAAAACACATGTTACTCTTTGGCCAACACCTTAGACACTGGCAAAAAAACTGAGGTGCTCCCGGGTGGGAGGGGCTTATATAGGGGAGGGTACTTCCGGTTTGGAATTGGCCAGTGCCAACACCTGAAGGTAATCTATATAACCCATTAGTAATGACTAAGTCGCTCTGTGTCCCGTGATGTACGAGAAAGAAAACCTGCGGCGAACCTAAAAAAAATAACTGGCTACCGATCTGCATCACCGACGCTAAGACAGCGATCAGAAAAATGATCGCTTAGCGACAGTGGTGATAGGGGGTAAAAGGGTTATCTGGGGGGCGATCAAAGGGGTTAAACCTTTATTAGGGGGGTTAGGGGGCTACACTGGACCTAAAACTAACTTTAGTGACACTTTTACAGTCACAAATGTCACTGATTGCAGTGATCAGTAAATAAATGGTCACTGCAATCAGTGGCACTGTGACTGGGGGGTGATCTGGGGGGGTCTGGGGGGTGATCTGGGGGGGGCGATTTGTGTGCCTATGTGTCCTGGTGTCAGTGTAGTGTTAGTGCACTGACCTGTGTGTCTTCTCTTGTACGGCGCTCGGTATATGTGAGCGCCGCATGAGAGATGACATCACTTCCTCCTGCTTCCTCTGCCTGTGTAAACATTACACAGCAGAGGGAGCATTTCCATTCGCCGGGAGCGATCGCGGGGGGTGGCCGGAATCGAATGGCCGCCCCCTCATGTCAGATCGCTCCCCAACGAATACCGACCACTCACTGTATAGGAGGGGGGTCCGATCGGACCCCCCAACTGTACAAAGGCAATCACGTACACTGTACATGATTGTGCCTGTCGGTGCCATTCTGCCGACGTACATATACAGTGAGTGGTCGTTAAGTGGTTAATGAGTGCCAGAAGATATCATTAGTCTGTATTGTGCTTTGAAAACTGTCACGAGACATAAAAAAAAGTATCAGTAATCGATATGGACGAGTACGTGGAAAAAAGTATCGGTGCTTGTACTCGGTCTTAAAAAAGTGGTATTGGGACAACCCAAGTTATGAGAATTGTATAATATGTAGAATCCACAGAAAAGAAAAAAAAAATCTTCTCTCCAAACACCTAAACAGTTTATTAGTTTTATATAACCCAAAGATCATTTCCAGACATCTTTACCTGCAAGCCTTTTGGGCATTTTCTTCTCTTGCCTGGCACCAGGAAAACAAAATTCCCTGTATAAGCTCTGGACTGACTTGTTAGAGCATACACAGGGATGTGGACTTACCAAACCTCATGTGACAGCACTGGTCCAATCATGACACATCTGGTGCATTTACATTGGGACGACCGCATTTAATATTATGGTCCCGGTATTACTCAATGGTCCTGAGGGTTGAACAAAGCCATAGCAGCAAGAAAAGATTCTTATTTTGGGCGACACGCGTCTTGCGATTTTGTTTGCGCAATTTTTTGCACGACAATCAAGGCAAAATAACCCGGCGTTCGGGGTGGCATTGAGAAATAATGACATTGCGAACAAATCCTGCATTTTTCCACGAATCTGAATCGCAGAGAGAATTGTGTCGATTCGACCCACGATTCAAATTGCCCAGATGTCAATGGAGCCCTAAGCCTCGTACACATGATGAGAATATCAGACGAATGATCATCCGTTTTTTTTTTTTGCCTGTTGACCTTATATTGAAAACAAATTGTTTCCATAAAATCACAAAAAAACTCCTATACCTGCAGTTGCTGGATTCTGATCGGGTGGGTGGTGACTGATGTGTGACAAGCAGGGCTATGTGCAACATCCGAAACCGCCCTCCTGAGTGGAGTCTAGCAACTGTGGGTATAGAGGTTTGATCACGTATACTGAATAATTTGTTTACACTTTTATATAAACGTAAATATGTGCATTGGGATATTTATTGAATGTGATACAGGGGAATGGGAGCGCTGCTTATTTATATACAGGGTCTCTGTAACATTGCAACAACTGAGGGTAAAAAATAATGTAGGTCCATACGGACAATTAGTACACCTTAAGTTTCAAGTGCCTGCTACATCTAGGTCTGTAAGCCAGTACTAATTATATCAGACATACCCACAGACTGGACACACCTGATTTAGGCCCCTTTCACACTTGTACGACTTGTCCTGCGATTTGGGACTGCAAAGTCGCACGACAAATCGTTCCCCGTGATTTCCAATGACAACCATTCATATTAGTACGACTTCAAGTCGTACCAACTTCAAAGTAGTCCCTGCACTACTTTGGTCCGACTTTGATGCGAGTTACACAGGCATTCCCTAAAATCGCGCCAAAATCGCGCGACTTTGAAGTCACGGTAGTGTGAAAGGGGCCTTAGTCTTTGTCACAAAGGCTCACTTTGGTCTTAGCCCTCCGTCACACCAGTACGACTTCAGGCAAGACATACGATTTACAAATATCATTTAATGTATCACTATGGCAGTGTCTTAATAGATACAATTTCAAGTAGTTCAATTTGAGAAGTAGTTCATGTATTACTTTTTCAGGACTTCAGCACGATTTCACTGCCATAGACTATAATGTAAATCCTGCCTGTGTCCTCATCAGCACTACTTGAGCCTGAAAGAAGTGAAAGGTTAATCTTTGCTAGTTAAACTTTTGTTCATAACATCACTGTTCCTCCCTATGATGACATGGACAGCCCCTCTCATAAAGTAGCACTGAAGTCGTAACAAATCATTCCAAATCTCAAAGAAGTAGTGCTGAAGTAGTGGTTTAAGTTGGGCTTTAAGCCCAGGTTCACACTGAGTGGCGGGAATGAAGCCGTGTGAGTTCAGCGGTTTTCACTCCCACGTCAGTCCCAATTTCGGCGGCGATTTCACAGACATCTGTGCGGGTTACTGCACAGATATTAATGGAAATCGCACCCCAAAATAGCAAAAAATAAGAGAGAAACTACTTTTTGAAATCGGTGCCATTGGCATGCAATTTGGCATGTCAAGACCTCAGGCTAAATCGTACCCGGTGAGCCCGCAGGCTAAAATCATACCCAGTGTGACCGCAGGCTTATGGTCAATGGGGATCTATTCGTATTTGCCTGTTTAACTGCAGTAAAGTACATATCTTCCAACATGAAAAAGTCGTTTAAGAAAAACAAAATTCCAGCCAATGGTAAGTAATTAGTTCAGACCTTTGTACTGCAGGCCAGCGAGTTCTCAAAAAAATAAAAATAAAATAGGCAGCATAGCATTTCTGTACATTAGCATGCAACGCTAAGAATTGAGATTGAGAAGTTCTTTTGTTGAGGAAACCGATCGGACTGAGTTGTTTGTTCCTGCTATAGCGCATTTTTACATGTTTGGATGCTCTGTAGCGGCTGCCTTTTTACCCTGTTAACAATTCTGGTCATCCAAATATCTATAATATTGCCCTTCTGTGTTAAAGCCCCTTTCACACTGGGGCGGTATCGGTAAAGCGTTACTAGTTTTAGCGGCGCTTTACCGCTGCTATAGTGGTGCTTTTCGTCCGCTAGCGGGGTGCTTTTAATCCCATGCTAGTAGCCGAATAAAGGGTTAATAGCGTCCTTTCACACTGAGGCAGTTTTTAGGCGTTTTAGCACTAGAAATAGCCTCTTAATAGCGCCTGAAAACTGCCTCCCATTCATTGCAATGGGTGCTTTTACACTCGGGCGGTGCGTTTGCGGGACGTTAGAAAAAGTCCTGCAAGCAGCATCTTTGGGTTGGGAGTGCTATAAATAGCATTGAAATTAATATGGTAGTGCTTCCAAAGTACCTTAAAAGTGCTTTGAAAGCGGCGCAAACGGGTCTTTTTTCCTTTTTTTTCACTGGAACACTGGCCTGCTAGCGCCCGAAAGGCTTCGCTAAAACGCTGATAAAGCACCACAAAAACGACCGGTGGTTTAGCGCTGTTTTTAGCAGCGCTCAGTGTGAAAGAGGTCTTAAAGATTGCGATTTCCAGGACAGGATGTTAAGAGTGGATAGTTTGCTTTAACCAAATTTCAGTGGTTTACCCCAGTAAATTGCCTTGAGTAGATAAAAGATTTAATCATTTCAGACTAAACTAAAAGCCTCAATATTTTATAACCTGTGGTTGTGCCACAATTACACAATCGGCTGTAAAAAGCAAAAAAACAAATCCTGAAAGACTTTAAAATATGCATTCTTAGCAGCACTGTTCTTTAATTACAATCTTACTCATCACAGTACAGCACATATATAGATTCATATTGAATCAATATTACTTTAAAGACTTTGCAATGTGGTTTAAAATCATAAGCGTTTATTTCATAAGCACAGAGTATATGATAAGTATGCACTGAGCCTATGAAATAAACACTTATGTTTTTATACCACACTGTAAAGTCTTTGGGGTACCGATAAAGTACAGTAGTTCAACAAAATAGTTTTTATATACCACTGTATAGGGATGTGGTACCCCACTCACTGTCTGATCCACCCGTACAGTCTTTCCGTGGCCAAGGAGAGATTCACTTCACCAGAGGCCAGCTGAACTCACTCCAGGCCTCTGAGCACATACAGTTAGCAACTGCTACATACAGTTGTGCTCAAAAGTTTGCATACCCTGGCAGAAATTTATAATTTTTGGGCATTAATATTGAAAATATGACTGATCGTGCCAAAAAAAGTCTTTTATTTAAGGATAGCAATCACATGAAGCCATTTATTATCACACAGTTTTTTGGATCCTTTTTAATTTATAACAGAAATCACCCAAAATGGCCTTGATAAAAAGTTTACATACCCTGGAATGTTTGGCCTTGGTACAAATACAGAAGCTGGCACACACGGGTTAAAATGGCAATTAAAGGTTAATTTCCCAAATTTGTGGCTTTTAAATCACAATTAGTGTCTGTGTATAAATAGCAGACATGGGAGTAAGTCACACATGTGCAAGTCACAAGCAAGTCTCAAGTCTTAACCTTCAAGTCTCAAGCAAGTCCCAAGTTACTGTGACGAAAAGCAAGCAAGTCAAGTCGAGTCCCTGCTAGAAGTCAAGCAAGTCAAGTCATTTATTTTGGTCAAGTCACAAATCAAGTCATAATTCTAATCTACCCCATACTGTATAAAAATAATAGGAGGGATAACAATAAATGATATTGGTTATGTGCCCATGCCTCACTGTGCCCGTGCCTCACTGTGCCCGTGCTTCACTGTGCCCGTGCTTCACTGTGCCCGTGTCTCACTGAGCCCATGCTTCACTGTGCCCGTCAGCCGTGTACCTGATCAGCGGCATCCCGGCGGCCAACGCTGTATCCTGGCCTAGGCCAACAAGGCCCAGGCCTAGGGCAGCACTTTGCAGGGGGGCAGCATGGAAAGAGTCCCCGCCGGGCTTGCGCTACACTGTTAGTGTAGCACCAGTCTCTTGGGCTAAGAGGCAAATAAGTCTAGTGCCCCCATAAAGCGGCCACACTGCTTCCGGTATGCGGGCGGCTGGTATTTCGCAACTGGGGGGGGGGGGCGCTGCTTCTAATTTTGACTGTCCTATCATCCTGGACCATAAACCTTCCTCACTGTGCTATATGTTTTTTGCTGCACCTTTGGCATGGTTATATCTTCTTAGTCCTCTCCATAAAATTATCAGAAATTTGTGCTTAAAGTAGAACTATAGGCAACACTTTTTTTTTTTTTCATTTTGGATAGAGTAAGGGAGGGTTATAGCCCCTGTCAGTTTATTTTTTACCACCCCTGTCCCATTGCAAAGATTTCCCTTCCCTTCCTGCCCCATAGCCAAACAGGAAGTGAGAGGAAATCTATGCAAATTAAGGAAATCCATTCCCCCCCCCCCAGGCCCTCAGAACTAGTCTCCCCACTCGAAAATTTCAGCGCAGGTCTTAAACAGAAAGGGGTGTGGCCTTGACAGGAAGGGGTGGGTCATTTAAATTAGGGGGTGCACGAGTTTAGTCAGGCCTAAGGCAGCACAAAACCTAAATACACTACTGCCGGCGGCCATTCCAGTATTCAAAAGCCGCGCCTCCTCCTCGTCTGTGATAGGCGGAACACTCAATTTCCCAGCATTCAGTGTTCCGCCTATCACGGACATCCGCTCATCCTCATAACACAGACGAGGATAAGAGTATATCTGTGATAGGCTGAACACTGCCTGCTGTGAAATTGAGTGTTCCGCCTATCACAGACGAGGAGGCACGGCTTTTGAACACTGCAATGGCCGCCGTCTGTCTGCATGACACGCTGATCAGGTAGACAGACGGCGGCGTGTGGTTAGTGTTAGTGGTGCCAAGTCATTGCAAGTCATATAGCCCAAGTCAAAGTCAAGTCGCAAGTCATTAGTGTCAAGTCAAAGTCAAGTCGAGTCATTTATTGAATTCTGTCAAGCAAGTCGCAAGTCCTCAAACAGGTGACTCAAGTCTGACTTGAGTCAAGTCATGTGACTCAAGTCCCCCACCTCTGATAAATAGTCAATGAGTTTGTTAGCTCTCACATGGATGCACTAGCAGGCTAGACACTGAGCCATGAGGCGGGAGAAAAGAACAGTCAAAAGACCTGCGTAACAAGGTAATGAAATGTTACAAAGATGGAAAAGGATATAAAAAGATATCCAAAGCCTTGAAAATGCCAGTCAGTACTGTTTAATCCCTTATTAAGAAGTGGAAAATTAGGGGCGCTTTTGATACCAAGCCAAGGTCAGGTAGACCAAGAAAGATTGGGAGATTTCTGCAGCATATTTGGCAAGTACAGAATCACAGTATATATAAAATAATATGCAAAGCGGTTGGAGGGAAGCTTCAGAATGGCAAAAGTATGCAATACCAAACTCCTGATAATTCTATCTGTAAACTGTTTATACAGCATTCTGAAGATCAAGAAAATAATAAAGTCATAAATTACGTCCTGGGAAAAAGTCAATCGAGGTTGGGCTATAAGGCCTCATGCCCACGGACGTTTTTACAGCCGCGTTTTTGAGCGTTTTTTACAGCTTAAAAACGCCTGTCCATGTTAGTCTATAGCTTCATGCCCACCTAGACGTTTTTGAGCTGCAAATAGCATAGACGTTTTTAAGCTGTAAAAAAAACCCAGGACCAGTGCGTTCCTCAGCGTCAGAATTAGGCAGTAAAAAACGCGAGCGTCAAAAAACGCGCACTAACACGCAAAAACGCGCGGTCGCGTTTTTAGCTCCGACGGTTTGTTTTTTTTCCAAAAAAAATTTAAAAAAATAAAAATATTTACAATAACATGGACAGGCGTTTTTAAGCTGCAAATAACGCAGCTGTAAAAACGCCAGTGGGCATGAGGCCTTAAAGAACAGATTATCACAAATGCTCAACATTTTTAAATGCATAGAATATGGCACAACTGCAACTCTGCCTAGATATAGGCATCCATCAAAACATAGTAACCAGGCTGGGAGGCCATTAGTCAGAAAGCAAACAAGAGGCCAAGAAAAAACTCTGAAGAAGATGCAAAGACCTGCATTCAATGAGGGATAAAACCATTCCCATCGGGCAACCATAACACAGCTGGTCTATATGGAATAATGACAAGAATAAAGCAATTTTTGGGAAGAGGGGATCAAATCACTTTTGTAATTTTCTAAAAGACAAAGGATCTGCAGCAGATACATGGAAAAGGGTCTCTAGTCTGATCAAAATAAAGCTTTTTTTTGCCTTGGCATAAATCACTGTGGTGGAAAGTTGACACTGCTCATCACCCTGAGAACATCATCCCCAAGATAAGCTTGGTAAATGTTGGTGCCATTAGCATCATGGTGCAGGATGTTTTTCATTTGCAGGGACTGGGAAACCTGTCAGGCAATATATATATAGCCAAGGTGGGTCAGTATCTTGACCTAAAAAAAAAAAAAAGAGACCGACACACTGGAGGGGCTTAAAGTATATTTCTACTATAGCTGCCAACTTGTTATACCACGTGTGTTACATGTTCCCATTCACATAGCATAACTTTCTAAACAGCTGCTTGCATTTTTACTTGCTTAATGTCGTTCTAAAGGCAGGTGTTTTTTTTATCTTTATGCAATCTATGCATCAAGATAAAAAACCTTTGGTGTACAGCAGCCCCCCTTATATATACCTGAGCCCCATCTCAATCCAGTGATGTTGCATGAGAGACTCAGCTTTCCGGGACTCTCCCTCCTCACTGGCTGAGACACAGTAGTGGGCTCCATTGGCTCCCGTTGCTGTCAAAGTCAGTGAGCCAATGAGGAGAGAGAGCAAACTGCTTTCTGTGGGGGCACGTAGCAAGAGGGAGGGGCCAGGAGCAGCGATAAGCGACCCGAGAAGAGGAGGATCTGGTCTGCTCTGTGCAAAACCACTGCACAGAGCAGGTAAGTATAACTTTTTTTTTTTTGTTTGTTTCAAAATAACAAACAAGACTTTAATATCACTTTAAGAACCAGTTTATACTACCTGCATGCTAAAATGCCCTGTTTCAGCACGCAAGCTGGTATCTGTTTCCCCAGGCAGAGCACTGTGCTCTTTTAGTGCATCGCACTGATTACATTGTTTTTTCTTTTACTTTTACAGTGTACAAAGTTGCACTTAACACACACACACACACACACACACACACACCAGCAGCTTATACTAAAAATGCAGCATGTTCAAAAATGTTACAAGCTACTTATTGTGTCCTATAGAAAGGCAAGAAATATTTGTTTTTTAGATTTCAGGTATGAATGGAAACATATACTGGGGGGTTTCTCAAACTTCACTGCAAAAACACCTAAGAACCAATAGCCTGCATTCAACATTAGAACAGAATAATGATAATATCCACAACCTGCCAGCCTGCATAACTATAAAACACAACACTGCAGTTGGGATGACATGTATACTAACCTCGCAGAAAGTTTGGATGATATAGTAATGTTTGTATTACAGTGTTAATATTTACATATACTGTATGTACAGCGCATCCAGAAAGTATTCACAGCGCTTCACTTTTTCCAAATCTTGTTATGTTAAAGCCTTATTCCAAAATGGATTCAATTAATTATTTTCCTCAAAATTATACAAACAATATCCCATAATGACAACGTGAAAGCAGTTTGTTTGAAATTTTTGCAAATTTATTAAAAATAAGAAGCGAAGAAAAAAAAAATCACATACACAAGTATTCACAGCCTTTGCCATGAAACTCAAAAAGAACCTCAGGTGCATCCCGTTTCCACTAATTATATTTGAGATGTTTCTACAACTTGATTGGAGTCCACCTGTGGTAATGTCAGTGGATTGGACATGATTTGGAAAGGCACACACCTGTCTATATAAGGTCCCACAGTTAACAGTGCATGTCAGAGCACAAACCAAGCATGAAGTCCAAGAATTGTCTGTAGACGTCTGATACAGGATTGTATCGAGGCACAGATTTGGGGAAAAATACAAAAAATGTCTGCAGCATTGAAGGTCCCAACGAGCACAGTGGCCTCCATCATCTGTAAGTGGAAGAAGTTTGGAACCACCAGGACTCTTCTCTAGAGCGGGCGGCCAGGCCAAACTGAGCGATTGGGGAAGAAGGGCCTTAGTCTGTGGAGAGAGGAGAACCTTCCAGAAGAACAACCATCTCTTCAGCACTCCACCAATCTGGTCTGTATGGTAAAGTGGCCAGGCGCATGACAGTCCACCTGGAGTTTTCCAAAAGGCACCTGAAGGACTCTCGGACCATGAGGAACAAAATTCTCTGGTCTGATGAAACAAAGATTGAACTCTTTGGCCTGAATGGAAAACGTCATGTCTGGAGGAAACCAGGCACAGCTCATCACCTGGCCAATACCATCCCTACAGTGAAGCATGGTGGTGGCAGCATCATGCTGTGGGAATGTTTTTCAGTGGCAGAAACTGGGAGACTAGTAAGGATTGAGGGTAAGATGAATACAGCAATGTACAGAGACATCCTTGATGAAAACCTGCTCCAGAGCACTCTGGACCTCAGACTGGGGTAAAGGTTCATCTTCCAACAGGTCAACGACCCTAAGCACACAGCCAATATAACCAAGGAGTGGCTATGGGACAACTCTGTGAATGTGCTTGAGTGGCCCAGCCAGAGCCCAGACTTAAACCCAATTGAAAACCTCTGGAGAGATCTGAAAATTGCTGTGCACCAACGCTCCCCACCCACCTTAATAGAGCTTGAGAGGTCCTGCAAAGAAGAATGGGAGAAACTGCCCAAAAATAGGTGTGCCAAGCTTGTAGCATCATACTCAAAAAGACTTAAAGCTGTAATTGGTGCCAAAGGTGCTTCACCAAAGTAATGAGCGAAGGCTGTGAATACTTATGTACGTGGGATTTTTATGTTTTTTATTTTTAATAAATTTGCAAACAAACTTCTTTCACGTTGTCATTATGACCCCTTTCACATTGGGGCTTTCACACTGGGGCGCTTGCAGGACAGGAAAAAAGTTCTGCAAGCAGCATCTTTGGGGCTGTGCGGGAGCGGTGTATACACCACTCCTCCACCACCCTGCCCAATGAATGGGCGCCGCTTTGAAAGCAGCGCTAAGCGGGCGCTTTTAACCCCTTTTTAACCCCTTCTGGGGGGTTAAAAGCGCCTGCTAGCAGTTGCAAAGTGCCACTATAACAGCGGTAAAGCACTGTTAAAACTAGTGGCGCCTTAACGCTAACGTCTGCACCGCCCCAGCGTAAAAGGAATCTTTGCGGTATTATTTGTAGAATTTTGAGGGAAAATAATCAATTCAATCCATTTTGGAATGAGTCTGTAACATAACAAAATGTGGAAAAAGTTAAGTGCTGTGAATACTTTCCGGATGCACTGTATGTATATATTGTTTCTCCTAGATACAGGTAAATATTCTAATAGATATTTCTTAGTTACCACTTCCAGATGGAAAGCTGCAAACAACCATCAATACCTATGCACAGCTGGGCAGACCCCCACTGACCTGAGCTACCTACTAAATCATACATCCTCCACTGTTAATTTGTATGGGAGAAAAAGAAACCCTGGACTGCCGCACTCTGTATAGACAGTTATTTATTCCAAAATTTCAAGTAAAAAATCCAAATTCAAAATAAATCCATAAATCCAAAACAACAAATGCAGATAGTATGCATGCAGGGAAGGGTGGCTAACGCGTTTCACGTCACGAATTGACGCTTACTTATGAGCTATGAGTAAGCGTCAATTCGTGACGTGAAACGCGTTAGCCACCCTTCCCTGCATGCATACTATCTGCATTTGTTGTTTTGGATTTATGGATTTATTTTGAATTTGGATTTTTTACTTGAAATTTTGGAATAAACAACTGTCTATACAGAGTGCGGCAGTCCAGGGTTTCTTTTTCTCCCATGCATCAGTGCAGAGCCAGCACCTGTGTGAGTGACCGGGCGGAAGCAGCTATTTGGTGAATTCTCAAGCTTCTGAGCGGTACGTTTTTCCTTTCCTCTGTTTCTACCTGAACTGTTAATTTGTAGGCAAGACTATTTTGTGGGAGATATTTATGAAAAGCATAATAAACATTTGAAAAATTCCACTTAGCCACACTATAACTTCAAAGTGATTTGGCTGGCACGGGGGGCAACTATTATCAGTCCTGCCCACTTCACCACCATGGACTAGAGAACACTTGTCTCTGTTATGGAGATGAGATAATATGTACCCACATCAGGAGTGAGCGGCCTAGAATGACACTTAAAGTGTTACTAAACCTAAAAACATTTTTTACCTTAATGCATTGCTTGCATTAAGGTAAAAAAGGGTTTCAGTTTACCTGTGCCCCCCCCCTTTCCCTGTGTGGAAGAGGGGGGGAGAAGAGATCAGCGCTGTGCAGGGCTGCATCTTTTCTCCCCTTCCTCTTTACACAGCATTCGAGCAGCAGCAGGAGCTATTGGCTCTTGATGCTGTCAATCATAGGAAGTAGGGGCGGACCCAAGTGCCGCTGTGTAATTCTATGGAGCGTGGCTCCTTAAACACACAGGTCAGGAGAGCAGGGACTACCTCTCCCCGTAGCCAGTGGCTGGCTATGGTAGTCTCGCAGAATAAGAGGAGCCAAGATCGCCGACAGGGACCCCAGAAGAGGAGGATCGGGCCGCTCTGATCAATACCACTGCACAGAGCAGGTAAGTATAACCTGTTTGTTATTTTATTTAAAAATAAATTTTTTAGTAACACTAAGCAAAGAAATTAAATCAAAATTAAAAATGTATTAATAACTAAACCTGGGTAATATATTGCAGCTCATCAGGCCTTAGATGTGGTGGCCTCATTCGTTTTCTTTTTGTTTAGGCTAAAAACACTTCAGCAAGCTGACAAAATACCTATTGATCTTGCCAGAAATGCAGTGTCCTCGTCACTTTCTGTGAGCTGCACTCAAAAGCAAATATATATCTTCTCCCCTTAGCCCCTGTGCAATGTAGATGAACAAAGGCTGTAGTCCAGCTTGGGTGACAATAATGGCTCCCTCAACAGATACAGTGAGGAGTGAGTGTAGCCACCCAGGGATAAGAGGTGTATTATGTGCAAGATGATCAGGTTAAAAAAAGCTGAAAAAAGAAAATTATTGCAGTGAATGGCATTAACACACTTTTGTTTTTTTTGGGCTTAGACACACTTGAAACTAATTTGGTGTAAGCTTTCGTGAAAAATGCAGCCTAGCATTAGTCAAGTCAAAGGACAGCGAAGGTGTAAGCATAAATGTGTAAATATTTTGCACTTAAAAATGCTTTTTCCATCTGAGTGCACAACCAGGCCCAGCATTTCCATCCATCAGCACAGCAAGCAAAGGGCAGAGAGAGAAGGAAGGGATTTGGTTCAGGGCAGTCATTATTTACTAGGAGCCAGCTTGACTTCACTTCTAAAGCCTCGTACACACGGGCGGGAATCTCGTCGGGAAAAAAAACGTTGGTTTTCCCGACGAGATTCCCGGCAAGCTTACCTTGCTCGCCGAGTGTACACACGGCCATTCAAAAGAACCGCCGTTCTTTTGAATGGCAAGAACGCAGTGATGTCATCGACTACGACGAGCCTGCACTCGTCACATTGGATGCCGTCGTCGCCATCTTGCTACACTCTAAACTACCCTTGTATGCTACCGCACATGCGTCAAAGTCTTTTCGAGCATGCAAGGGTTTACCATGGACAGGTAAGCATACACACTCACGGTTTTCTCGTCGGGAAACAGGCCGACGAGAATCCCGACAAGAAAATAGAGAGCAGGTTCTCTATTTTTCTCGTCGAGATTCCCAGCAGTTTTCCCCAACGAGAAACCATACACACGACCCGGTTTTCTCTGAAAAAAGCTCTCCCAGCAGTTTTCTTGCCGAGAAAACCGGTCGTGTGTACGAGGCTTCATCTTTATTCCAAGAAGTTCTGAAATATTAGAAAATAGAACTCATAAGCTAGAAAGTCAGAAGGGATTCAATTAAAAAGGGACCTACTGACAGCACATCATCCGTTAACTTCAGGGCACTATGTTGTGCAAACAAAGTGCTTTAGGCCCCATTCAAATCTGTGTATTTTATCTGCATCTTTCATGCACTTTCATCAAAAGGCAAGTTATATAGAGCTCAATGGTGACATCCTAAAATGCAATGCACTTAAAGCTCTCTGCATGGATATGAACCAAGTCTTATAGTGGTTGTAAACGCTCACATGTACCCAGTGAAGTGACTGGCATCAGGTGATACACAGAGATGAAACAAATCCTCCTACGTAAGCTGTAGCTGTGTGTCTGCAGCCACTTCTGTAGATCAATCTGAAAACAAACAGGAAAGGATTTCTCTTCAGTTGTATTAGCAGAGGGCACTGGTCTAAAGTCTTCACACAGCTGACAGCTCTGAGGTCTGAAAGAGGCAAGGGACACACACAGTACAGAGAACAAGCACAGCTGTGGATAACAGCCACAGGCTCAGTTCTGCAGCTCCCTTTCATCATCATTTTACCTCTTGGTGTCGGGAAAAGCTTCCAGAGACATGCTGATAACAGAGGAACCAGGCAGCAGAGAGAAATGACACTCAGAGCTTTGGAGAGAGACAAGTACACAGTATAGAAGGATGTGATTTTCTTCATAGTTCGTGTCTGAGGGTTACAATCACTTTAACTTACAAGAAGTGTTTACCAAGAAGTTAGGAACCAAATTCCTGGATATTTTATGAACCACAAACAAATAAGTGCCAGTTCACAATGGAATGAGGTGTGGGAAACCAGCGTT